>CM064862.1:1905312-2536250 GCA_032719365.1 Prinsepia uniflora | reverse complement strand
CCTTGGGGCTTTGTCTTTGTGCAAGATCCTGGAAAAATTCTGGACATTTTCTGCGCATGCACGATCATCAGGCAAACGAGATTAATTAAAGAAATTATTTCTGTATACTCTCTCTCTCTCTCTCTCTCTCTATATATATATATATGCTCGGATTTTAATTAAAAGTGATCGTACAAAAACAGTGTTGGCATCTAATTAAAATGTGATAATTAATCTAACTCTAAAATTAAATTAAGAATTTGAATATATAATAAATTTAACTGCATGAACATATTAAGTTATTATATATATATATATATATATATTACTCGAATTGGTTGATCCTGAAATGGATGAAACCATCAACAATCCTTTCAACTGGGTCGAAATCATCAAGCTTCTGCAACTCCCTCGTTAACTTGTCAATTTTGGCAGCCACCACGGCCTCCAGTTCTTCCTTCTCACTGCATCATGCATGCCCATATGGATGACGCATATATATATATATATGTTACCAAATTAAAAATGTCATCCCCTCCCCATGCATATATATATATATATTACCTGAGGAGATTCTTCAGTCGTTGAATTGCCAATTGGCTTGCCATGTTGTCTATTTTCTATCTGCAAAATTCAAATAATTACCAACTTAATTACAACACAATATTCAGTGTATCCTTAATTTTAGCATTTGATATTTTTTGTTTCAGATTTTATTCTTTGGCCAAGGGAACAAGTAATAAGTACTCAGTTTGTAAATAAATAATATCAAGTAAATAAGTATCCAATTCTTCCAAAATAGCTATTTAATTTCCCCTATAGCATATGATCAATATATCATCACCATATTAGCAACATGAGTATATATATATATATATATATGAAAGAATGTTGAATATCATAAGTGAATGAAAGCCAAGGTGCATATATATATATATATATACGTACTGATAAACTAAATCGTAGAAAGGCTCTTGGAATTTTTGTCCGAAATGAGAAATATCGATGTCTTTGGAGATGAAGAGGGCTGGAGCTACCATTTATATACACACCAAGAGGAACTATTCAACATGTTTTAAATTTGGACAAAACTTGGCTCCTTACCATTCAGAATTTGATATCCTTAATCTGACCAAATGACGTGGCTTAATCAATTTGCAACAGCTGTCTTCTTTATTGAGCCGCATGTTTTAAATCCCTCTAAATAATTAAGAACCAATTTTCCTTCGTAAACTACTCTCAACGTACCTTTCCATCCCTCTAAACTTTGCCGTAGATATTTGGATTCGTCGTCTCCATTGGCTGTATATTTCGACTTCTTTCCTTCTCGTCGTCTCCATTGGCTGTATATTTCGACTTCTTTCCTTCTTTCCTTCTTTCCTTCTTTCCATCCCTCTAAACGTTTTAAATCCCTCTAAATCGTTAACTTACATATGTAACATGAATATGTTTGTAAATTTAGTCATTAATAATTTATAAAGTTAATAAATAAATCATTCAAAAAATTATAGTAAAAACTTAATGAGAAAATTAGGACCCACGCCAATATCCTAACAAGCAAATTTCTTCTTCTTCTTCTTCTTCTACATTATCACAACTCTTTCACTCTTAATTTAGACAAAGAGTGATCTAGCTTATTGCCTGTTCTTCTTCAATATTTTGATTCTTCTTTTTTTTTTTTTCTGAAGAAAAATGGGTTGTAAAGAAGTTTTTAATTGAACTTCCGGAGTTTCATTTTTTTTTTCTTCATTAAGAATACATTTAAAAATCTAGAATGATTTAAATTTGCTTACGTATTCATGTCACATCATCAAATTAGACGGACAATAAAAACGCATAACATGCATTGACGTTTTTTGTCGGTGTGAAACATAAAGACACAATAAGGAAGATGGTTTTACACGCAAGTGTACATATTTTGTATTTTTACTAAAAAATTCATCTTTCTTAAATCACAACCAAACGAAAATACCAATATTTAGAGTGAAAAAATCAAAGAGCTAATCTGATTTAAACTTAGACTAAACGGGACACCCACCATTCTTTTCACATGGGCAGCCACAACATGTGCTGCCATGCTGCAAACTCAAGGAACAAGACACATACGTACTAAGTACTAACTCAAAAGGACTCACAAAGGACAAATATCACCGTGGGCTTGGAAAGATCCGGCTGGCTCTCTGCTGGTGATCCTAAAAACAACTTGATAGTCACCTTCGGACGTTATTCTCGTTTTATAAGTAACTCTAAAATAGACGACACATCAGGTATCGTCTCGGTTCAACAACTTGATAGTCATACCCAGACGCTACTCTCGTCTTTCAAGTAATTCTAAAATAGATGACATATCAGGTATCATCTCGGTGCAATTTTGACTGTCTGAACGTTTAGGAATTGTTTTAAATCCGCTGATGCATTTCGTGAACATATAAGTTGATGCATTTTGAGTGGTTTGGTGCGATTGATGGAATAATATCTGGAGGAAGGCTAGTTTGATTGTTTGTAATAATTTCTTGAACCGAATTTCCCTCCATTGGAAGTTTCTTAAAGCAAGAGACTTTCAACAATTTAATTAATTTGTTATCAAATGATCGTCTCATGTTTAGGAGGTCCATTAATTACTTGCTAATTACTCCGTTAACAAAAGTTAGTTGGAATATATTTCATTTTGTAACCATCGATCTATTAGGTTTTGAGGTTCTTGAGTTTTTGAAGATCGGTTTTGGGAAGGAGATGAAGACTTGGGAGAGAAAAGAAGAGAATTGAAGAAAGAGAGAATCAGAAAGATGAGTATCGAAAAAGTATATTCAATCAAGACTCATTACAATTGCTGATCTATGCAGCTCTTATATGTATTTCTCTATTGCTTAGCTATTAAGAAAGCTAGTTTAACAGTTTAAAACAGCCTAGCTAACTACTAACATATTCTAACAATTCTTGGCTATTTGCACAGCTGTAGGACAGTGACAGTATTAGGAGCATATCATCCATAGTGATCTGTAGCATAGGAGATCATAGCACTGAGGACCACATTCCACATTTGTCTATTGAACCCGTGCACTGTCATGCTCTCTTGCAATCTTTGATGACTTGGCACAATCACTTGTACTCTTGATACAACAGCTTACATCCCCCCGCAAGCTGATGCATCCAAAGCAGTAAGCATCAGATTGGAGGAGTGCTGGTAGAAGAGATCATCAACCAAAGCCTTGGTGAAGATATCTGCAACCTGGTCACATGAGGAAACATGTTGAACATCTAGATCCCCACGAATCACTCTCTCTCGTACAAAATGGTAGTCAATTTCGATATGCTTGGCTCGAGAGTGGAAGATCGGATTAGCACAGAGACTGGCTGCAGAGGTGCTATCACAGAAGACAAGGGGCGGTCTGAGAAGTGGAACATGAAGAGCACACAGTAACTGTCTGATCCAAGCAACTTCGGCTGCAGTCATGGCAAGGGCACGATACTCAGATTCAGTGCTTGATCGAGAGACAGTGGTTTGTTTTTTTGACATCCAAGAGATTGGATTGTTGCCAAGGAACACAACCATGCCAGTGGTGGAATGGCGATCACTAGGATCACCAGCCCAGTCAGCATCTGTATAAGCAATCAGGTCTAGAGATCCAGGTGTGAGAGTGATCCCGTGAGTCTGTGTCCCTTTCAGAAACCGAAGAATACGTTTGACAGCCATGAAATGTGATTCTGAGGGAGAATGCATGTATTGACAGACCTGATTGACTGAGAACACAATATCAGGCCTAGTAAATGTGAGGTACTGAAGAGCACCCACGATACTCCTGTAATTGGTGGGATTGTCATAGAGAGGGCCATCCCCTTTCCTTAGTCGAGAGCCAGGGACACTAGGAGTCTCAGCAACCTTGTTGTCCATCATGGAGGTTTTGGTTAAAAGATCCCGAACATACTTGGACTGAGAGACATATAGACCAGTGGAGATGTACCTGATTTCAAGGCCTAGGAAGTAGTGAAGATCACCAAGATCTTTCATGTCAAAGGCAGTAGTGAGAGATGAAATGACCTCAGAGATAGCAGATGAGCAACTTCCTGTGAGGATGATATCATCCACATACAGGAGAAGAATCACCACGGAGGTGGAAGTTTGCCTGACAAAAAGAGAAGAATCAGACCAGGTGGTTTAGAAGCCCAACTCTGGAAGGAAACTGGTAAACTTCTCATTCCAGGCACGGGGAGCCTGTTTGAGTCCATAGAGAGATTTTTGAAGCCTGCAGACATAATCAGGATGACCTGAATCTTCAAAACCAGGGGGTTGACACATGTATACCTCCTCCCTGAGTTCCCCATGAAAGAAAGCATTCTTGACATCAAGTTGCTTAAGTGGCCAGTGGAAATGAGCAGCTAAGGCAAGAACCAGTCTAACAGTTGTAGTCTTCACCACGGGACTGAAAGTCTCACTGTAGTCAAGGCCCTCTTCCTGACTAAACCCCTTAGCAACCAAACGTGCTTTATGGCGAGCAATGGTGCCATCAGGATTTCTTTTAATCCTGTAGACCCATTTGCAACCGACAAGGTTTTTGGAAGGAGGAAGAGGGGTCAATGTCCAAGTTTCTTGGTTGTACAAAGAGTTCATCTCTTCTTCCATAGCCTGTTGCCATACTGGAGAAGTAACATCGGTTTTGAAAGAAGTTGGCTAAGTTTGAGCAAGATCAACCTCATGGGAGAGTGTATATTTGGACAGAAGGGCCTTAGGTTTGACAATACCAGACTTGGATCGAGTTTGCATCGGGTGCATATTGATTCCAGTAATAGGCAGGACCACTTCCAAGAGTTGAGGATGAAAATTGTCATCTGTGGCAGAACTGGGATGGTCCACTGGACTGCTAGAAGAGGGTATGGACAGTGTAGGAACCTGACTGAGATGAGTATTGCCAGATGAATCTGGTGAAATAGGAGTAGAGGGTACTGATGTGGAGGGTGTTTGAGGATGAGCTTGGTCCAGAGGGTCTATGGTTGAGGAAGAGAATGAGGGTACAGGGCCAAGGGTTTCAGGAAAGGAGAGAGCCGATATGGAGGATGGTGAAATAGATGTGCTATGAGAAGTGGACTGGTATAAGGCTGGATAGGGAAACTGGTGCTCATCAAAAAGAACATGCATGCAGACAAAGTTTTTGTGAAATAGGGCATCATGACACACAAAGCCTTTGTACTTATCTGCATAGCCTAAGAAGATGCATTTTCTGGTTTTAGGTTGAAGTTTGGTAGTGTTATAGGGTTTCAGGAGGGGAAAACAAGCACATCCAAACACTTTGAGATGTGTGAGGCTAGGGGGTTTGAACAATAGAGCTTCATATGGAGATTTCATATGAAGTAGATGACAAGGCATTCGATTGATAAGATAGGCAGATGTGGCACATGCATAGAACCAGAATGTGGGGGGTAAGCAGGCAGTTTGAAGTAAAGTAAGGGCAGTTTCCAGTATATGCCTATGCTTTCTTTCTGCCAAACCATTTTGCTCAGGTGTGTAGGGGCATGATCTGTGATGTGTGATACCCTTGTGAGAGAGGAAAAACTGAAACTTAGAACTGATATATTCTCCCCCACCATCACTCTGAAGAGTCTTAATAGAAGCAGAAAACTGATTTGATACATAGGAGTAGAAATGTTCAAAAATAGTCTGAACTTCAGATTTGTTCTTCATTGGAAAAATCCAGGTATAACGTGTACATTCCTCTACAAAATTGACATAATAACTGAAACCTTCACAAGAAATATTTGGAGAAGGTCCCCATACATCAGAGTGTACAATCTCAAAAGGGATAGATGACTTAGAGCTAGAGGTAGGGAAAGTTTTCTTAGACAGTTTGCCCTCTAGACATGATTCACAGATAGTAGATGAAAGATCTTTTGAAACTGGAATATTAACCTTGTGAAGAGCAGCAGAAACTATCTGGTTTGAAGGATGTCCCAGTCTCCTATGCCATAGTTGACAATCTGTAGTTTTTCCAAGGAAGGTTACCTGGTTCTTATTCTCTGTGACAACAACATCTTTATTCAGTAGAGGGTAAGAAGGAAGGAGATACAAGCCATCTCTACTCAATCCCTGGAAGAGAACTGTCCCTATGAGTCTGTCCTGAATTTGAAAAGAAGATGCATCACAAAGAAAGGTACAATGGTTATCTCTGCACAACTTATTGACAGACAATGTGAGCAACACTCAAACCTGAGCCTCCAGCAGTTGTGATCATTTCATCAGAGTTTGAAGGACTTGGTCTGTGAATCTGAGACAATTCTGAGGTCATGTGGGTTGTTGCTCCTGTGTCTGCAATCCAGTAACCTTGTGGTTGTTTGGAGGAGGATTGTGCACTCATAGCAGTGAGATTGGCAGGAGGAGAAGAGCCCTGATAGGAGTAGTTCTCCCTTTGATAACAGTGTGTAGCTGTGTGACCAGTCTTCCAACAAATTTGACATGGATCACTGACCCTGGTGGGTTGACTCTGATGTCGATAATAGCAGTCAGATGCTATATGTCCTCTTTTTGCACATATTTGACAGGCTGAAGGTTGTTGATAACCATTTTGAGTAGGTGTTTCAAGAATTCCAGGGGAAGAATTCTGGCCTGCATTGTTCATCCTTCCATTGTTCCAACTCCCATTATTGCCATTGTTCCAATTCCCATTACTGCCATTATTCCAGTTCCTGGAATTGCCTCCACCATAAGAGTTGTTCCACCTTCCTTTGTTCTTGTTTTTGTTTCCATTTCCTCTTCCTCCATAGTTAAAATTGCTGCTGTTATTAAAATTGTTATTGTTGTGACCATTGTTCTGACTATAGCCTCCATTGAACCCAAAATAATGTGAGTTCTCAGATGTTGGTTGAAGAGACCTAAAACTGTTGTTAGGCAAGGCATTGTTAGGTGATCCATTATCATTGAAGTGACTAATTTCAGAGGAGCCTGAAGTTTCATTATCAAGGTCTGATGAGGATTGAGTGAGAGTGCCATTTTTTGTGGCTGTAAATGCAGACAGGAAAGAGGACTGGATTGAGGTTTGTTCAATCACTGTTTCCTCAGCCAACAGTTGAGACCTAAAATCTTACAAACTTATAGAGCTTTCTCTCCCACGGATCACACATCGAAATGTATTCTATTCTGCAGGTAGACCCCTTAATGCAAGTATGACAACATCATCATCACCAAAATGGACATTACATGACACCAGGAGATCTCTTGCATCTTTGATTCTTTGCAGGTATTGAGTCATGTTTTCTGAGCCTTTTTTAATATTTTGCAAATCAGTCTTCAATTGGAAAATAGAAGACTTAGTGGAGGAAGCAAACCTGTCCTTCAAGCTCGTCCACATTTCCTGTGCACTCTTGCATCCAATGACACATGAGATTGCTGATGGTGAGAGTGTTGCAGTGATCAGTTGCATCATAGCTTGATCATGCATTTTCCATACCAGATAGGCATCCGAAGGAGATGTTCCAATAGCTGGATCTGGGGAAGACTGTAGGGAAGGACAAGACCTTGTACCATCAACAAATCCAACGACTCCATTCACACTAAACAGGTGTTCCATCTGAAAATTCCAAGTGATGAAGTTGTGATCATCAAGCTTGACAGTCACTGCATTTCCAATTGTTGGAATCAATGAAGCAATAGGAGATTGAAGAATCTGTAACTGGCTAGCAGTAACCATGGTGATTTTAAGCAACTCACTAGTGGCTTATCTTGTAAAGAAATCAGAGAGAAGAAATGAGGACTTTCTTGAAATTCTGCAAACTCAGAGAGGAAAAAAAAAATTCTTGAAGTTCTGTGAAACCAGAGAAGAAGAGAAGAAATTTTCTCGAGATTTTCTTGAGACGCAGAAGCTTGAGGCTAGAATCACTCGTGAATGGGATTAACTGACAGGACCCGCCCCGACCCCCCTGGGACCACCCGGGGACGTGCCCTGCTCCCGTCTGACACCCGACAACAAAATACCAAAATTACCCTTAGAAATTCAAATGCATAAAGGAAATCCGAATTTAATTCATACATAGCACGCCACACAAAATATCCGAATACAAATAGTGTCAGACAAGGGATAGTTCCCGAATACAGTTTATTGAGCACGACTCTAGACATTCTACGTGCCAACCTACCCAGCAGTAGGGTTCAGGTGCGCAACGTAAACCTATGCCTCTTCCTCGGGATCCTCCTCCTCTTCCTCCTCAATAGCACCACCTGGAGGGGTAGTAAAACAACAAAGGTGAGTGGGTCGAAACTCAAGGTTTACAAAATAGTTTACCATCTCGAAAACATATAGATTTTCCCCTCCGTTTTCCGAAAAGCATGCATCAGTATCAAAAACACAAAATCATATAATCATAAGCAGAATAATATCAACATAATATAATCTCAGTCACTGCACTATACATCCCAACCCTGACATCCCAGATGCCCGACGTCCCAGACGCCCAATAAGGTCACAGTCCCAAGGCTACGCGTGCCAACCGGGGTCTCAATCCCGAGTCCAAATCCCGAACCCAGTCCGAGTATGGCATTCTAGATGCCTGACGTCCCAGACGTCCAATAGTAGCAATCCTGCTCCTGAGTCACTCTACGGTCCGGTCCCTCCGTAGAATGACTCCTCACAGGTAATGCGCCGTGACCACTCCGGGGTACCTACATCCGGAGGAGACAGTATCCTAGGGTAGATCTATACAGTGCAGTACCAAAGATAAATATCGAAATCCATTATACATATACATGACTCAAAACCGTGCATAAACAACCAGACGTGACAGGACCCGTCCCTGAAAGACATAGATAACCGTGCCCGGTCCTGCTCCCGTCTGACAAGTCAATTGAAAATCCGAAACTACCCTTCAGCACCTGCCAGACAAGGGATATTTGCGCATGTGCCCACTCATACCTCCACCTCTCGAATAGCCTCGATCATCGCACCACGACCTGAAGGGTCAATAAAACAGAAAAGGTGTGAGTGGACAAAAAGGAACCTTTAGAAATACATTTACCAAAACACATTCTTACCCTCCAGTTTTCACAAACGTGCATGCATATCATAAAATATGAGTAATAGTATGAAATTATTCAAGTATGAACAGTGGACCGATAAAATCAAAATACGTTTTCCCCTGGTCCGTAAAACTCATGTTCACCAAATCAATTCAAGTTATAAAACATCAAATCCCGGCTCTCAGGCCAAAACATGTGAACACCATTACCTGGCCACAAAGACCAAAAACCCGTACTCAAATCCGGTACGTAATCACAAACAATATGTTTCTAAATTCCATGTCCACATATTTTCCTTAAAATCATTTTCATCAAATCAATTTAAAATCTCAAAAAAAGTTCACGGTTTCCTTAAATCATTTCAACCGCTAAACCACAGTTTCCTCAAAATCATTTTCCATAAACCACGGGACTTATTTCCATATCCTGTTGCTTAGAGTCACGTTTATCCCTGCAACGCGTGCATATCAATAGGCTCAAGGACCACTCAAAATCCGAGCATCCGCCGCTGTGAACACATCACCAGCCGGCAATCCGGATCTCGTGAACACATCACTTACCGATCCATATATAATCCAGCACATCTGATCTGAGTCAAGCCTCCCTCGGCTGCTCGACAAAGATCGTGCTACGTGACCTCTTCGGGGTAAACACTTCCATCCCGAAGGCGAGCGTTATCTCCAGGGTGCACTCCGGGGAAAAACATATTTTCTCCCGAAAGCCCTAATTATCCGCAACATATCATCATCACAAAAACTAGTGAAAAATAGTTGCATTTAAATCAAAATGATTCTCAATACAGGGTCTCAGCCCCAAGTCCCGATTTACTTTATAAATCCGAAAATCATCAATATCATCATGTCATCACATGGAAATACAAATCCAATCAAAATCACAATTCCATTGGGTCTCAAGCCCAAAATCTCATTTTCACGCAAATCCGTGCAATCGTAAACCCGAGTTGCCACGATCACGTAAATCCATAAAATCAATCACTGACTCATAATCCGAGTCCAAATATCATTTTTAATTCCCTGACTCATAACCCGAGTCAAAACATCATTTTCAATCCGGGCCTAGCCCAAAAACATCAATTTCATCATTTCTCGAAAATCGTGCCAAAATATAATATAATAATCATAAAATCGAGAAATCACCAGATTGAAACATCAATCATGCCCAAGCATATAAAATCATATAATAAAGCATTTAAAATCATATATGCATGCATCACGGTTAGAAAACAAAAGTCCACTCACACACACCGTCCAAAACGGTCCGTTTCCGAGCTGCACGTTTTTCCGTAAATTCTGGAAATCACAACTCCTGTCCAAATTCATTATAGAGGGTTACTAACATCTCAAAATACTTCATATAATTTTCCCCAATTTTTCCGGAATTTAAATACGTATTTTTAACGTAAAACAAAACTTCGGATACGCGGAACATTAACGAAACGATATCCGATTTTCTCGAAACCAGTGTCAAAATGTTCGTTACACTGAATGGAACAAAAGTCATGTTGAACGCACCTCGGGATTCTCATCCACGCGCCTCCACGCGCCGCCGCAAGTGGCTGCGCGTGAAAGCCACACGCGTAGCACAGTGTTGCTACAGTGCATCGTTCCCACCCGAACGTCTGATAAACGGGTTGGAATACCCGCGGTAGAACCCGATTCAAACTCCATCAATTCGACCTCAAATCAATCCATTCTTTCAAATGATCCCTTCTAATCCATCTCCATTCAAGTTCTGTAAATTGAATTACTCGAATCATGGTCTAAATCTTCACGACTCACGATCGATCCTCGACGGGTCTCCTATTCGGGTTTCACTGATTTCGACCCTGATTTTCAAATTAATTCACACCGTGAGTATCGTGAGAGTGTAAGGAACATTTCTACAAGATCAATTTCATACAATCATACCTCTAACTCGCTGAACTCAAGCTCGATTTTAAGCTGCCATGAGAGCTTCTGTTCTTCCCCAATTCGACAGCAATTCCCTTCGTTCTTGTTGCAGGGAGCTTCGTTTTGTTCCCAGAAGTCGAATTGAATCCTCAATTGTGATCCTCACCGCTCCTATTTTCGAATTCGCATTTCCCCCAATTTTCACGATTTTTCGATTCTCAATTGTCCCAGATACTCAGTCCCTCGAGTCCCTAATTTAGGGGTTAATGCCCAAAGTCCTATGATTGTGTTTCCCCCTAATACCCGATTCCATGTTATCTGGGGCAAGAAAGATGACAAAGTGACAGATGTCACTGTCTGGCAGCAAGATTCAATGTTAAAAGACCATTTTGCCCTTCGTTCGACAAATTAACATTTTGCCACTAGACTTCCGTGACCCGTAACTTGGTCACCCGAACTTCGTTTTCGACGTGCCGCCTGTCATTGGGTTCGTATCAACGAGACCTTCGTAACGGTCCTTGGC
Source organism: Prinsepia uniflora (assembly GCA_032719365.1). Taxonomy (NCBI): domain Eukaryota; kingdom Viridiplantae; phylum Streptophyta; class Magnoliopsida; order Rosales; family Rosaceae; genus Prinsepia; species Prinsepia uniflora. Next base: position 2,524,840 of record CM064862.1, on the reverse strand, counting down.
CCTCGTCCATCGAACCCCTGGTCAAAAAGTCAACATTTGGCCCCTAATATGCCAAATTACCAAAATACCCCTCAACTTCCGAACGTCATAACTTTCTCCTCGAATGTCAGAATCGAACGTTCCACCTGTCTATGAACTCGTGACGTCCCGAACTACGTCACAGTCATCGGTCAAAGTCCGTTTGATCGCCCGATCTAAAAGTCAACGTTTTGCCCACGCTAGGGGCAAAACGGTCATTTTGCACAATTCGTCCGATTTCACTCCACTAATCCCAGTTAGTCATTCAAAACCATAATTAATTAATATTCAATCCCGACACTCGGGATGGGTCATTACAACACGGGTCTCATGCCCAAACATCGTAATACGTGCCATAAATCATACTCATGATAAATAGATACTTTTGCTTGAATCACATATAGATATAATAGAAAGTAAAACAGTTATGCATGACGAGGTTTAGTGAAATCAAAGGCCCACTCACAGTACAATCCCGCTGCAATCCCGAGCGTAAAGCCCCGTCCAAGTGCTAAAGTACGATTCCTGTCATGTCCAAAGCATACGTAAAGGTCACTTTAAGTCTCTGCTAAACAACTAAGAAACCCTAGACTGAAACCGGCCCGGGAAAGCCGTCCGAACACGCTTCCCAATGCTTCAAACCCTAATTTGACCAACCTAACGATCTCCGATCGACACGAAACCACCGCCATTGGATCCGTATCGTCGAAACCTTGAAAATGGTCCTGGTCCCACACAAAATGCTGTTCACACCCGCCCCTCACGCGCTGGTCAACCCTCTGGTCAACTATGCTACAGTAATGATGACGTCAACATGACGTCATCACTGACAGTGTCAGAGGACACGTGTCAGCAGTCCATTGGTCCCTGGTCTGACTGTTTTCTGACATGATGACGTCATCATGACGTCAGCATGATGACGTCATCAGCTACAGTAACCAGGTCTGAGAACCGGGTCACCGCAGACCCACGGTTCAACCTGATCATTTCTCATCAACCCGACCACCATTTCTGGTGGGATTTGTTCCTATGAACTCGTCACAACATACTCTATGGTTCTGTGCAATCGAAACAAGACCCTAGGTTCAAGAAGTCACCTGAAAATCGACGGGAAGACTGGCTGCCGGCTCTGGTCGTCTTCTCCGGCGAGTCGTCGTGTTTCCAGTCACGGTTCTTGGTCCAAATTGGTCGTCTAGGTCCCCTAGGTATGTCTCAGAGGTAAACAAAGAATTCCAACGTAAAAAACAAACGTTTCTAAACAGGGAATGAAAACGGGTCTTCTCGGGTTTTCAGACTTACCGCCGCCGTACGCCGTCCAGTCCAGTTCTGAGTCGTCCAACCGTCACGTGAACCTAACCCTTCGTTGGTTCGAGTCCAGGTATGAAGTTTTGGACGGTTGGATGGTTTTGGGCTGTTCGGGTTTCTCCTCAGGTCTGGGGGGTTTTGGGGTTGTGCCGCCGTCCGTGGTGGTGGTGGTGGTCGTCTGGAGGTGGCTGAGGGTGGTCTGGTGGTGTCTGGTGTGTGGGTTGAGGCTGAGAGGTGGTGGAGTTGTTTGTTCAAAGGGTGAGAGTGTTACACGGGTTTGAGAGGAGAAAATGAAAGTGTGAGGAATTGATGGTTTAAATCAGAACGTGCAGATGAGATCAATGGCTAGGATGGATTCTGAGTTTAACAAATCAATGGTGAGGATTTGAGGAGAGAAAATAATTAATTAAGTAAATGGACAACATAGATCCTTGATTTAGGGAATGTAGGGGATGAGTGACACGTGTCACTCATCCAAGGGTCCAGATTGGTTTGAATAAAGTAATCAAATTCTATTATTTTAATAATATTTTAATCCGGGTCTCGGTTAGTTCGGTTAATCTCGTTTACGTCCGTGACCATAACTTTTTCGCCGTACGTCCGATTTTGGCGTGCCGCCTGTCTACGGATTCGTATTGACGGGACCTACGTAACGGTCCTTGGCCCTCGTCCGTTGGACTTCCCGGGTCAAAAGTCAACATTTGGCCCCTCTTGACCAAATTACCAAAATACCCCTAGACTTCCGAACGTCACAACTTCTTCCTCGAACGTCGGAATCGAACGTGCCACCTGCCTATGAACTCGTGACGTCCTAAACTACGTCACGGTCGTGGGTCAAAGTCCTAAATATTTCCCGAGGCAAAAGTCAACTTTTCCCCCTCTCAGGGGCAAAATGGTCATTTTATAATAAAATAATAATTACGAAAGTTCGGGTCGTTACAATCTACCCACCTTACAAAAATTTCGTCCTCAAAATTTACACAAATAAAAAGGGGTACTGTTCCCTCAACAAGTCTTCGGGTTCCCACGTCGCTTCCTCGACATCGTGGTTCCTCCACAGTACTTTCACCAACCGAATCGTCTTGTTTCTCAGAACCTTGTTCTTCTGATCCAGAATCTGCACTGGTTTCTCCTCAAAGCTCAGATCAGTCATCAGTTCTACTGGTTCTTCCGGCAAGGCATGTGAATCGTCCCGTAGGTACTTCCGTAACATGGACACATGGAAAACGTCGTGTACTCTGGCAAGTTCTGGAGGTAATGCCAACTGGTATGCCACTAGTCCAATCCTCTTTGTGATCTCGAACGGTCCAAAATAACGTGGACTCAACTTCCCACGTCGGCCAAAATGGACAATTCCTTTCCATGGAGATAACTTGAGGAACACGAAATTTCCAACCTCGAATTCCAAGTCTCGAATTCGTCGATCAGCATAACTTTTTTGGCAATCTTGCGCTGCCGTCAATCTTTCCTTGATGATTCGAACTGTTTCCTGGGTCATGTCCATCAAATCCGGCCCTATTGATGTTCGCTCTCCTACCTCCATCCAGCAGATAGGTGTCCTGCACTGTCGGCCATACAGTGCCTCGTAGGGCGCCATCCCGATACTTGCCTGATAACTATTGTTGTATGCGAACTCCATCAAAGGCAAATGAGTATCCCACGAATCCTGAAACTGCAGTACACAAGACCTCATCATGTCCTCCAAAGTCTGGATAGTCCTCTCAGATTGTCCATCGGTCTGTGGATGGAACGCTGTACTAAAATGTAAGTTTGTACCCAAGGCGTTCTGCAAACTCCGCCAGAACCTAGAAGTGAAACGCGGATCTCGATCGGACACTATCGACTCCGGCGTACCATGAAGTCGAATGATCTCTTTCACAAACAGTTGAGCCAGTCGGTTTGGCTTAAATGTCTCCTGTACTGGCAAGAAATGAGCTGACTTGGTCAATTGGTCGACAATCACCCAAACTCCATCGAATCCTCTCTGAGTCCTTGGCAACTTAAAAACAAAATCCATGGTAATGTGATCCCACTTCCACTCGGGAATCGGAAGTGGTTGCATAGCTCCATATGGTCTCTGCCGCTCTGTCTTGACCTGCTGACAGGTCAAACATCTGCTCACAAACTCTGCGATATCCTTTTTCATCCCAGCCCACCAATAGTGTAACAACCCGTACCTTCGAAAAGGGTAAAAATGTAATTTTTGTAAAATTTTGTAAAAAATGACGATTTTGCCCTTGTGAATAGTAGATGAAAAGTTGACTTTTTGTACTATCGATTGGATAAGTGTTAGCCCTTGACCGTGACGTAGGTTAGGACGTCACGAGTCCGTAGACAGGTGGCAGGTTCTATTCGGACAACCGGAGGAAAAGTTATGATGTACGGAAGGTTGGGGGCGTTACCGTAATTTTGATAAAATGAGGAAAATGTTGACTTTTTTAAAGGACTTGTGATTTTCACGTAGACCGAGGACCGTTGGATAGGTCTCGACATCCTGAGTTCAACGACAGACGGCACGCTGTCATCGGACGTCGGACGGAAAAGATACGGGTCTGGAAAGTCTGAGGGTAAAATGGTAATTTGTGCAGGAGGGGTATTTTGGTCATTTTCCCTCAGCTCAATCAGATAAGGGCAAGTGGCAGAGATTTTTTGGGCTGGCCTATGGTTGGTGGACACGTGCAGGGGACTGGATGGTTCCACTACGTTCTCAAGTGTGCACGGCCACACGTTATCCTCATTTGAACCGTGCACACCTTCGAAGAACACATAAACAGAGAGAAGTGTTGGGTGAGGCGGTGATCGATTCAGTGCAAGGGAGAGTGAAGAGTGAGTTGAGAGAGAGACAGTGAGGCAAGGAGGAGCTGGTGATCGTGGTTTGGAGTTGCAATCGTGCACGGAGGCGACGTGGTGGACGGCTGGATATTTGGAAGAAACAGAGGAGGCAGTGGACGGTGGTGGCTGCTGTGCCGTGTGGTGGTTTGATTCAAGGCACTAGGAGACTCAAGAGGCTACGGGGAGTCCCACGAGCACCGTGGTAGGTGACGGTTCTCACGGCGGCGCCGGAATCGAAGGGTAACCTCTTTTGCTCTGTTTTTCGTAGATTTTCATTTCAAAAGTCGTGGACCTAGAGCTAGAATCGAAGGGTTTGGTGAGTGAAGTGAGGTTTAGGGAGGTCCTAAGAGTCGTTTATGGCGGTTTCCGTGACGGGAAAGTTCACGGTGGGAGGTGGTGCGACGACGGGTACTTTGTACCCTGTTTGGCCGTGAATTTCAAACGGGAAATCGTGGAGTTAGAGGGTGAGTCGAGGGTTCCCGTGAGTTGTGTGTGGTTCAGTGAAGTCGTGGAAGGAGTCTAGAAGGACCACCGTGAAGGGGGAAGTGCGGAGTGGCCGGAAAGGAAAACAGAGGATTGTTTGGTTTTTCTTTCGAGCTTCAGTTGTGAAGCTATGGATCGAGTCGAACCAAGAGAGTGAGGGGGATGGATTCTCTGAGAGTGGACGAAGCTTTAGGTGAAGATAGGAGGGGAAATGGTGTCCGGACGGTGGAGAACGGCTCTCGCCGGTCCGGGTTGCCGTCTGGTGCGAACCGGGTTCGAGCAAGGAAGACGGTGGCACTGTAGCAGGCGCGTGGAGGCGCGTGGGGAGGAATCCGGCCAAGCTTCCAACATGAGTTTAGTCCTAAATGTTCTAATGAATCCAATGGTATAGTTTTCGGGTTAATCGGACGGTGTTACGGGATGGTTCGGGAATCCGTACGGTTTAGGGTTTAGGATTAAAATATTATTAAATTCCCGAAAAATTGGGGAAAATAGGGAAGGTATTCTTGATGTAATTGTGACCCTATTTGGTATCTATTGACAGGACGGGAGACACCAGAGACGGTTGAGGAGCGCACGGGGCGCGAGTGACTTGTTCTGAACTGTGAGTGGACTCTTTCTTACTTCCGAGCATGCCTAACTGTTTTATCAATGTTTTATGATTTTTACGTGTGTTTTTATGTCCTGATGATGATTATATGTGATTGAGACGTTTTCGGGATTTTGCACGTTTTTCGAGAAAAAGCTGGTTTTCAGATTTTGATGCTATAATTCAGATAGGTTGAGGAATATGATTTAGGATTTTCCTATGGTTTTGTTATGAACATGGATCTTTTTCCGGATTTGGGTTCGGAATGTCAATTCTGAACGTCGAAAGGGCTTCGAACTAGGGATTCCGAATTCGAGTTTGGTGATGGGTTTCGGAATGGTTTTACACTGAAATGGATTGGATTTGCTGGATCTGGATATGGGTTTAAAGACCCGGATATTGATTGACGGGGGACGGGCCCGGATTGAGTTTAAAGACTCGGGAGTTTAAAGACTCGGATATTTACGATATTACCCCTATAGGCCTATTGAGTTTAAAGACTCGGGAGTTTAAAGACTCGGATTTATATGTGAGGCCTGGTTGAGTTTAAAGACTCGGATAGGTCCAGCAGGTTTGATCGGAAAAAGTGGTTTGATGTTTATGCTCTGGTTTCTATATCAGTTTTATAGTGTATCTGTTTCTTATGATGTTTTATAGTGTTTCTGTTTCTTATGATGTTTCATATTATGATTTTTCTAATACTTCGTTGGGCATGCCTGGTTTTAAACCGGAGGGAACAAATGATTATATTTCCTTACTTTGATTTGATGGTAAACGGTTTTAAAAATTTTATTCCTTTTGGTCCACTCACACCTTCTGTTTTTTTAATTTCCCTCCAGGTCGTGGTGATAGCGCTGGGGTGAACGTTGAGGCAGATATCGAGGCATAGAGCTTCCGACGTTCTTCCGTTGCGGACTTAGACTTGTAGGACTTTTGGTGCCCGTTTTGTAGAACTATGCTCTGGCTTACTGCTGTATATATTTACTCCTTCGTCTGATAGTTATGCTTATAGTTGTATTAAGGTTATTTTTGGTACTGTAAGTGTGATTGTCAGACGGGAGCAGGGTTCATCCCGGGTATCGAGGTGATATTTGGGACGGGTCCTGACAAATAGTGGTTCCGGAGGGTACGGTACATCTTTGTACCTCCCGGATGCATGGCATAAGCCGAACTGTGGGCTTCCTCAAGAATTTCTGCCCGTAACTCTGCCACTGCAGGAACACACAAACGTCCCAGTTTCACCAGAGCTCCATCTCGTCAGATAGTAAAGTCCTGCCTCTCATCCGCTTCGACCTCGATCCTGTAGATACAAAGTGTTGGATCCTCTAATTGTGCCTCGATAATCCGATTGACTAGCACAGGTCGTACATGAAAACTGGCCAACAAAGCTCCCTGCTCATCCATCCCCAGCATAACTCCAGCTCTTCGGAGTTCCACTAGCAAAGGAAGGTACACCAGCAGCTGACTTCCTGCTGAGTGCGTCTTCCACGACGTTCGCCTTTCCTGGATGATATTCAATCGTACAATCATAGTCCTTGATTAGTTCCAACCACCGTCGCTGCCTTACGTTCAGCTCCTTCTGAGTGAACAAATGCTTTAAACTCTGATGATCGTTGAAGATCCTGCAAGTCATCCCGTACAGATAATGTCTCCAGATCTTTAAAGCGTGAACCACTGCCGCCAACTCCAGATCGTGCGTAGGGTAGTTCAGTTCATGTGTCTTTAGTTTTCTTGATGCATAAGCGATAACTCTGCCATTCTGCATCAACACGCAACCCAAACCTTGTAATGATGCGTCACTGTAGACTTCGAACTCTCCACTGTTATCCGGTAAGTCAAGAACAGGTGCGGTAGTTAACCGACGTTTTAATTCCTGATAACTCTGCTCACACCGTTCATCCCAAACAAATTTTACTCCTTTCCTGGTCAAACGAGTCAATGGTGCAGCGATACTAGAGAAGCCCTCAACAAATCTCCGGTAGTATCCTGCCAAACCAAGGAAACTCCGTACCTCTGTCACGGTCGTCGGTCTAGTCCAATTTGTCACAGCTTCGGTCTTCTGGGGATCCACACTAATCCCGTCTGTTGACACCACATGTCCCAGAAAACCAATGCTGGTTAGCCAAAACTGACACTTACTCAGCTTGGCGTATAACTGGTTCTGCCTCAACTTCCGTGTTTCTCATGAGCCTGAGCACTCCTTGAGTACACTAGGATGTCATCAATGAACACGATCACGAACTTATCCAAATAAGATCGGAAGACCCTATTCATCAGATCCATGAATGATGCTGGAGCATTCGTCAGGCCGAAAGGCATCACAAGGAATTCATAATGCCCGTATCTGGTTCGAAACGCTGTCTTCGGGACATCCCCCTCAGCAATCTTCAATTGGTGATAACCAGATTGTAAATCAATCTTCGAGAAGTACTGTGCTCCCCGCAGTTGATCGAATAGATCGTCGATCCTGGGTAAGGGGTACTTGTTCCTTACCGTGACCTTGTTGAGCTGTCGATAATCTACACACAAACGGAGGCTCCCCTCATTCTTCTTCACAAATAACACCGGTGCTCCCCACGGTGATGTACTCGGTCGGATGAATCCCAAATCCACCAACCCCTGCAATTGGGTTTTCAGCTCCCGCAACTCCGCTGGTGCCATCCGATATGGTGCCTGTGATATAGGTCTTGTGCCGGGAAGTAGTTCAATCGTGAACTCGATCTCCCGATGTGGTGGTAAGCCAGGCAAATCTTCCGGGAACACATCCGGAAATTCTCGCACCACAGGTATATCATCGGCACTCGGAGTATCACTCTGCGTCGTCACAACATGCGCCAGATAACCCTGGCATCCCTTCTGTAGAAGCTTGGTAGCGACAAGTGAAGAAATTATTTCAGGTAGCGAACCGTCACGCTCTCCCTGAAAAGTAACCTCCGGTAAACCCGGACTCCGTAGAATCACTCGCCTACTACAACAGTCGATGAGCGAACCGTGCTCCGTCAACCAATCCATTCCCAAGATAACATCAAAGTCATGGATATCCATAAGGATTAGATCAGCTAGCAGATCTACATCCTACACCCTTACTGGGCATCTCCGGATCACCTGATTTATTATGTACACGACGCCCATCGGTGTACCAACACCCATCTCACTATCCAAGGCTGACACCTCGCGATCTAACATACCCACACAACTCTTCGAAATAAAAGAATGAGTAGCCCCAGCATCCATTAACACCCGTACAACAAGATTTGAGATATGAAGAGTACCTGTAACCACGCCTGGGGCTGACCTCGCCTGCTGCTGAGTCACTGCAAAAACACGAGCCCTGGGCCCCGCAGTCTGTCCGCGGCCACGCGCGCCACGCTCAGCACCCTGTCCTCGGCCTCCGGCAGTGTTGGAAGCCGAACTCTGTGCAACACTAGCACATTTAGCCTCGTTGTTCCTTGACAGCAAAGGGCAATCTCGGGCATAGTGGCCCGCTCCTCCACAAGCAAAACAACTAACTGTCCTCGGTCCATCCCAAGACCCTCCTGATGCACCACTCCAAGACTGATGTTGTCCAGAACTGAATCTCGATCCGCCCCTCTGAGAGCCCCCATGTCGACCTGACCAGCCACGACCACATAAGGATGAGGGTGCTCCACGGTAATTTCCCCCCTTAGAGATTTTTGGGCCGGTTGGTCCCGGATGTGGACGATCCCGGCGCTGCCCCTCGCTGCCCCTCGCCTGATGATTGTCGCGCCTGGTGTGCCGTCAGACTGGCCTCGATACGAACTGCAGCGTCGACCATGTCCCTCAGAGTCGCGTAACTAGTAGCCGTCACACTTGCCCGTAACTCTCCTCGGAGTCCCAGCTCAAATCTTTGACATTTTCCCTCCTCAGTACTCACAAAATCTGCGGCAAAATGGGAAAGCTTCCCGAAAGTCTGCTCGTATTCTGCCACGGACATATCTCCCTGCTCCAGCCGCAGGAACTCTGCCTCTCGTGCCATGCGAAATGATCGCGGGTAATACTGATCTAAGAATCGGGCACGAAAGACCTCCCATGTGGTGGTGTGGACAGACCACCCTGACATCTCAAGACCATGCCACCACTGATAAGCCCCGCCTTCCAGTAAGAAGGCCGCCAATGCCACCCGCTCGTCGGGTGGGCAGTGCATCACGGTGAAGATTCTTTCCCATTTCGCAATCCACTCATGGGCATCCTCGGGGTTTGATCCCCCGTTGAAAGGTGTGGCTCCCAACCTTTGAGCCCTCTCAATGCTAGCGCATTCCATCTCTCTCGCGATTTCCTCGTCAGTTCGTGTTTGATGAATTCTCCTTGGAGGCATAACCCACTGTTAAGAGGCATAGATTAGATAATGACATCTTTTAAACTAAGTACTGACCACTAGCCTAGCATGCTGACCACAACCTAGTGCTCTGATACCAAGTTGACAGGACCCGCCCCGATCCCCCTGGGACCACCCGGGGACGTGCCCTGCTCCCGTCTGACACCTGACAACAAAATACCAAAATTACCCTTAGAAATTCAAATGCATAAAGAAAATCCGAATTTAATTCATACATAGTACGCCACACAAAATATCCGAATACAAATAGTGTCAGACAAGGGATAGTTCCCGAATACAGTTTATTGAGCACGACTCTAGACATTCTACGTGCCAACCTACCCAGCAGTAGGGTTCAGGTGCGCAACGTAAACCTATGCCTCTTCCTCGGGATCCTCCTCATCTTCCTCCTCAATAGCACCACCTGGAGGGGTAGTAAAACAACAAAGGTGAGTGGGCCGAAACTCAAGGTTTACAAAATAGTTTACCATCTCGAAAACATATAGATTTTCCCCTCCATTTTCCGAAAAGCATGCATCAGTATCAAAAACACAAAATCATATAATCATAAGCAGAATAATATCAACATAATATAATCTCAGTCACTGCACTATACATCCCAACCCTGACATCCCAGATGCCCGACGTCCCAGACGTCCAATAAGGTCACAGTCCCAAGGCTACGCGTGCCACCCGGGGTCTCAATCCCGAGTCCAAATCCCGAACCCAGTCCGAGTATGGCATTCTAGATGCCTGACGTCCCAGACGTCCAATAGTAGCAATCCTGCTCCTGAGTCACTCTACGGTCCGGTCCCTCCGTAGAATGACTCCTCACAGGTAATGCGCCGTGACCACTCCGGGGTACCTACATCCGGAGGAGACAGTATCCTAGGGTAGATCTATACAGTGCAGTACCAAAGATAAATATCGAAATCCATTATACATATACATGACTCAAAACCGTGCATAAACAACCAGACGGGTCTCATGCCCAAACATCGTAATACGTGCCATAAATCATACTCAGGATAAATAGATACTTTTGCTTGAATCACATATAGATATAATAGAAAGTAAAATAGTTATGCATTCCGAGGTTTAGTGAAATCAAAGGCCCACTCACAGTACAATCCCGCTGCAATCCCGAGCGTAAAGCCCCGTCCAAGTGCTAAAGTACGATTCCTGTCATGTCCAAAGCATACGTAAAGGTCACTTTAAGTCCCTGCTAAACAACTAAGAAACCCTAGACTGAAACCGGCCCGGGAAAGCCGTCCGAACACGCTTCCCAAGGCTTCAAACCCTAATTTGACCAACCTAACGATCTCCGATCGACACGAAACCACCGCCATTGGATCCGTATCGTCGAAACCTTGAAAATGGTCCTGGTCCCACACAAAACGCTGTTCACACGCGCCCTCCACGCGCTGGTCAACTGTGCTACAGTAATGATGACGTCATCACTGACAGTGTCAGAGGACACATGTCAGCAGTCCATTGGTCCCTGGTCTGACTGTTTTCTGACATGATGACGTCATCAGCTACTGTAATCGGGTCTGAGAACCGGGTCACTGCAGACCCACGGTTCAACCCGATCAGTTCTCATCAACCCGACCACCATTTCTGGTGGGATTTGTTCCTATGAACTCGTCACAACATACTCTATGGTTCTGTGCAATCGAAACAAGACCCTAGGTTCAAGAAGTCACCTGAAAATTGACGGGAAGACTGGTTGCCGGCTCTGGTTGTCTTCTCCGGCGAGTCGTCGTGTTTCCAGTCACGATTCTTGGTCCAAATTGGTCGTCTAGGTCCCCTAGGTATGTCTCAGAGGTAAACAAAGAATTCCAAAGTAAAAAACAAACGTTTCTAAACAGGGAATGAAAACGGGCCTTCTCGGGTTTTCAGACTTACCGCCGCCGTACGCCGTCCAGTCCAATTCTGAGTCGTCCAGCCGTCACGGTGAACCTAACCCTACGTTGGTTCGAGTCCAGGTATGAAGGTTTGGACGGTTGGATGGTTTTGGGCTGTTCGGGTTTCTCCTCGGGTCTGGGGGGTTTTGGGGTTGTGCCGCCGTCCGTGGTGGTGGTGGTGGTCGTCTGGAGGTGGCTGAGGGTGGTCTGGTGGTGTTTGGTGTGTGGGTTGAGGCTGAGAGGTGGTTGAGTTGTTTGTTCAAAGGGTGAGAGTGTTACACGGGTTTGAGAGGAGAAAATGAAAGTGTGAGGAATTGATGGTTTAAATCAGAACGTGCAGATGAGATCAATGGCTAGGATGGATTCTGAGTTTAACAAATCAATGGTGAGGATTTGAGGAGAGAAAATAATTAATTAAGTAAATGGCCAACATAGATCCTTGATTTAGGGAATGTAGGGGATGAGTGACACGTGTCACTCATCCAAGGGTCCAGATTGGTTTGAATAAAGTAATCAGATTCTATTATTTTAATAATATTTTAATCCGGGTCTCGGTTAATTCGGTTAATCGCGTTTACGTCCGTGACCATAACTTTTTCGCCGTACGTCCGATTTTGGCGTGCCGCCTGTCTACGGATTCGTATTGACGCGACCTACGTAACGGTGCTTGGCCCTCGTCCGTTGGACTTCCCGGGTCAAAAGTCAACATTTGGCCCCTCTTGACCAAATTACCAAAATACCCCTAGACTTCCGAACGTCACAACTTCTTCCTTGAACGTCGGAATCGAACGTGCCACCTGCCTATGAACTCGTGACGTCCTAAACTACGTCACGGTCGTGGGTCAAAGTCCTAAATATTTCCCGAGGCAAAAGTCAACTTTTCCCCCTCTTAGGGGCAAAATGGTCATTTTATAATAAAATAATAATTACGAAAGTTCGGGTCGTTACATTAACCATGGATCACGAGACTAGCTCTGATACCATATTAGGTTTTGAGGTTCTTGAGTTTTTGAAGATCTGTTTTGGGAAGGAGATGAAGACTTTGGAGAGAAAAGAAGAGAATTGAAGAAAGAGAGAATCAGAAAAATGAGTATCGAAAAAGTATATTCAATCAAGACTCATTACAATTGCTGATCTATGCAGCTCTTATATGTATTTCTCTATTGCTTAGCTACTAAGAAAGCTAGTTTAACAGTTTAAAACAGCCTAGCTAACTACTAACAGATTCTAACAATTCTTGGCTGTTTGCACAGCTGTAGGACAGTGACAGTATTAGGAGCACAACATCCATAGTGATCTGTAGCATAGGAGATCATAGCACTGAGGACCACATTTCACATTTGTCTATTGAACCCGTGCACTGTCATGCTCTCTTGCAATCTTTGATGACTTGGCACAATCACTTGTACTCTTGATACAACAGCTTACACGATCTACTCTCTCTTACAGTTATTCAGTTTCTACCTTTCCTTTATATTATTCACTTTCCTTCCCCCCATCTTTTCTTCTATAAAACCCTAGTAAACTATTAACCTTGTTTAATAACCATGAAAGTTGATAATATAACGGCTGCTCCCCTTCATCAGCCACCATGCCACTCCTCCCAATTTCACACAGCCCTTGGATTCCAAATCCCTCTTACTCATCATCGTCAATCCCATCACAATATGCGTCTATTTTATTATACTTCACCGAGTTTTGTTACAGGTCCAACCCAAGCTCAAGGAGAACAAGACTTGAATCTTGAGCGTCAAACTGAAAAAGACCTCTACCAAAATAAAAGCCTCCATCAAATGTAAAATAAAAAATTCTAACATGCAAAAATATCTAATGTAAAAGCCGAAATACTTCAACCCAAAATAAAAACATCCACAGCCCACAACCCACACAGCCCAAAACATGTAAAAAAAAAACAAAGAATATCTAATATCTAATGAATTAAGACATCAGAGGTTGGGCCTTTTTTCAAATTATCAAATCCAATGGTCGAAAATATTTTCTTTGCTAATCTGATAAATTTTCCCTCCGTTCTCATACATGTTTTCCCTCGTACTTTTAAATAAATATACAAAAATGCCTAATAGTTTTGAGACCAAAATAAAAAGTTTTAGTTCCATGACCATCAATAAATATCATTTTTTTAATATTCATCATATAACTTTTTTAATTATATGGGATTGGTTTTCTTATAGAAATAAATATTATCTTTCTTATAAAGATATTGTATAAAACACCAAATTAGGAGAATTTTATATTTCTTTAACAATTGTTGCATATTATATAAAAAAATAAATACATATATTTTTGTTTTGAATATGTGTATAATGATCATTTTATATATTAGGCCTTACGTCTTACGCCTAGGCCTAACTGCCTAAATATTAGGCCTCTACTTGCTGGGAGTGCCTATCACTGTTTTGAACATTGAGTTTTACCTTTTATTAATATTATTATCTATCTAAAAAAATTTATTGTGTAGTTTTGTGCATCTGATTGTTACTTTATTTCTCTTATCTTAACAAATGTAGTTCTATATTAGAATTAACTGTTCTTATGGAAATGAACTTATTCTTTTATTTTCCGAGTTCAACAACAAATATTTAAATATATTAGGAAGACCTCGGATGTAAAATTTGTCTCAAGAAATGGAATTTTTTTATTTTCTAAGTTTAAAAAAAATATTTAAATATATTAAGAAGACCTCATATGTAAAATTTGTCTTAGGTCTCATGTATCGTTAGGACGTCGGCCCTGTTTGTTATTTACATTAGGGTTTTTCACATTGCTATGTGTAGTAATGGCCATATCCTTAGCAAATCAACCCCCGAATATCCAACTCGAAACGTTCTTCATGTCCAATCTCAACGTCGACTCAAACACGTACCATGTTTGGCGCCAGCTTTGACGCAACCTTCACAATCGAAAACCCCAATTTAGTCTCGTGGCTTCAGTTCAACGTACAAATTTGATGGTTCAATTTCGTACAAAGATAATGTCATTGTTGTTGAGATGTGAGAAAATGTCTCACATCAGAAAAACACAACTATAATTTGTGTCTTATATGATCTTGGGCTACTCCCCCCATTGCCAATTGATTTTAGGGTAGAACCTCAAGTTCTTACATGGTATCAGAGCGGGATTATTCCACGTGATAGACTTAACTGTCACACGTGTCACGCGTACCCATTCAAATCGTCACGTGATAGGCTGACAAATTCGCTACACGTGAGGGGGCGTGTTGAGATGTGAGGAAAATGTACCACATCGGAAAAACACAATTACAATTTGTGTCTTATATGATCGCGAGGAGGATCAGACGATGGTGAAGGAGTGGGTCTTGGAGGAGATTATGAGTAGGCAACGTGGAGCTGTGAATTTAAGTGTGGAAATGCTTGCTAGGGCAACATATAGGACTGGTTGGTGGGGAACACAATCTGTTATATAACTTATAAATGTTTGAATTTGAAGGTTGGTCCTTGCCTAAAGTTGGGTTTGGAAGCTGGTTTCATGGAGGCTCTATGATGTGTTCAGTTCCAATGCTAATTGACTAAATTAGAATGTTCTTTTCTTCTTGTAATGGCTTAATTAGGCTATTAATGAAGTTTTAGAAGGAATATTGCTCGTTTAAATTACATGACTTATAGCAGATCGATCGTTTTGTTAGTCCATTAGGGATGCCTTTGATTATTATTATGGGTCATTATATGCAAGATATAATTTGTTCTATGCTATAATTATATACCGGAACGTACATGTGAAAGTACTAGCTCATTATTTTACCATCTATTTATTGGGCAATATTCAAAATATAAGAATTTTTTGTAAATGAAATATGTAATAAGTTGTTCAATTTTCATACAGTTTCATTTATCGATATCGGAATTAATAACCTCATTAATAAATTTAGCATATAAACCAACCAATTATAAACTCTTGGTATATAAAAAAAAAACTAAACAAAACTCGATGAATTAACAAATTTTCTTCACTTTAATCGTGTTGAACTAATATTGTTATTAATCGGTTATCAAATCAATGATATGTTTAGAAATCTTAATTAGGACATATATATGTTGGTTTTTAGTTGTCGATAATATATAGTTAATTCAGTTTTCTAATTAACAGTATTTTGTAGTTATGCACAGCTTTATCACCTTCTCCTTTATAAATTATCTTTCTTTCACTCATTTCTTCAATCTCATCTCTTTCCTTCTCCTCTTTATTCGTTACATGAATTCAGAATCTACGAATTCAGAAACTGTATTAACTTTAACCAATTACCTCACGTTTTCGTGTTCTCATTCATATTAACCATGGAGACTGATGCAAAAGCACAACCTTCAGCCACCAAGCCACTACTCCCAGTTTCATCCAACCCTCCATACCCTAAAATTTCCCAATCTACCACCTCAAGTTGGATTTCCAAATTAGCCTTTGTCCAACTCATCAATTTTCTATTAATTGCCTTCATATTAGGGACATTCAAATTGCTAGGCATATCCATGCCCTTGTCCCTTGTTCCACAAGCCCCAAATATCCAACTCAACTCCCTCTTCATGTCCAAAATTCAGATCTCCAACACAACATTAGGGGCCAATTGGGACATGACCCTTACAATGGAGAACCCTAATTTGGTCACATGGGTTCGTTTCAACCACGTACAGGGTTCGATTTCGTACAAACGAAAACAACCTCGGAACAATCTCCATGGAGCCGTTTGAATTGGGATTGAAGGAAAATAGAATGCTTCGCCTGAAGATATCAACAATGGGGTTGGAGGAAGATGAAGATACAGGCGATCGCAGCCCGATGATGGAGAGGAGGGTTTTGGATGAGATCATGAATAGGCAAAGAGAAGATGAAGCTGTGTATTTGAACATGAAAATGTTAGTTTGGGCAACATATTGGACTGGTTGGTAGGAGACACAAAATGTTGTAATGAGCCCTCAGTGTCTGGATTTGAAGGTTGGATTATTGCCTGGGATTGGATTTGGAAGCTTGATTAGTGGAGGGCCAATGATGTGCTCTAATCAAATATTACTATAGCTGACTAATGTAGCCTTTTTAATTTTCTTTTTAGTTTGAAATTGTAGTTAATTAGTTTGATGGATTTAAAGGACAGAGCAAGTGATGTACATATTGGGATCTTGTATATATCGAACAAATTATGAAATGTATTATCATTTCTACTCAAACAGAAAAAATTAAGATCATTATTGGAAGTGAAACACATAATTAAGACTTGTAAATAAAAATTATAGAAGGTTCATGTGAAATGATTAGGTACCTTACCATATATGTGTTCCCGATATAAAAAAATAAAAATAATAACTTCTTGTATTGGACCTTATTATTTGGTACGTACCTTACCCAATTGTAAATTCACAAACGAAAAAAATTCCATTTATTGTTTTAACCTTTTATTTCTTTAAGAAAAAAACCGACACAATTAAATTTAAAAAGGTGTGCATCAAATCTTATAAAAGATTGAAAAAAAAAAACCGTGTATACTGTTCCAGGTGATCAATCTTTTCAAGCTTCATAAGTTAGTGAAGTTGAAATTTTTAGTGTTGGATTTTTCAAATTCAATTTAGATTATGGATTACTTAAATTTTTCGACATGCATGACATATAATAAATTAAACCATATTTCTATTTTTTTTCCCATTTTGGCGGTTGCTGCTTACTTGTCTTACATTAATTTTGTCCACTATTTTTTTCCTTGTAACTTTTCATGACCCAAAGTTGAAGCAAGCCATAAACTTCATCTATGGTAGTAGTGGTTATGTCGATGCCGGTATCGGTATGATGCGCTTCCGATGTGATACCGATGCACCACGCTTCTTATACACAAATTATAATCATAACTAAAATCAACTCCCTTAAAAATAGTTGAGTTTTTACCATTAGTTTTTATCGTTCGAAGTCTAGCAACTCGAGTTGTTGAATATAAATTAAAAAAATTGCCACTGTCATTCCAAATGCAATAAGGCCAATGTGTTGTGCTTCTGATGTTATGATGATGCACTAAATTGCCCAAACACGAGTTATCATAACTACACCAACTCCCTTAAAAAACTTATTGCGTCTTTACTAATGATTTTCATTTTTTTAAAACCTATCTCATCCAATTACTTAATGTAGAGAAATTGACCTCATACTTCCAAAACCTAATGAGGCAAGTATTTATATGTATCGAATAAATCGACGGAATTGATCACAATGGATGAGCCAAATTACGACATCGTCATCACCCTTCTTTCAAATTTGGTAAGTTCTCTCCATATTGGGTGAGAATTATTTCTCAATATTCTTCATGACCCAATACGAAAGCAAGTCATCAACTTCAACTGTGTTAGTAATAGTTAAACTACCCTGATCTCCAAAATCAAAATCAAATATATACCTTTATAGTATTAACCTTTTTACATACATCAGTTATGTTTGAACCTCCTGTAGCCAATGACGATGCGTTGCACTTCTAATGTGATGCAGATGACGATGCCCATCATAAGTTATCATAACTAAACCAATTCATCCTTAAAAAAGCCGGGGTTTACCATTTATTTTCATATTACGGTAGTCTAGGCCATCGGGTTGCTTAATATAAAAAAAACAAATTGCACCAATCATCCCAAAATTGTGCTTAATATAAACAAATTGCCCTCAACATTTAAAAATTTAATAAGATATAAATTGTATATGTCTAAAACTAAAGCGACTGATGAATGATCAAGACTACTTCTTACAAGTAGTCCAATGAGTGAAATCCAAGGCTGATGTGCTGCGATTTTGATGTGATGCACTGCGTTTTATGTCATGCACATGCACCACGCTACCTACACACATGTTATCATAACTAAAACCAACTACCATAAAAGAGCAGAGTCTTTACCATCAATTTCATTTCTAGCATATTCAGTTGCTTTCCCCGATCATTTCAAAATCCAATAAGATATAAATCGCACATGTCAAAAACTAAAGTTACTAACAAATGATCAAGACTACTTCTTTCCACCCAATGAATAAAAGCTAAGGCCGATGCCGATGCGCTTCCGATATATCTTGATGCAGTATGCCGCCCATAAACAAGTTATTATACCTAAAACCAATTCCTCCTATCCTTCAATTTTTTTTTTAATTAAAATAGATACTATTGTATATCATAAGAAATGGTACAATTATACTATCAAAATCAAGCTATGACAGTAAGACCCACAAGCCAAAATGACAATACCAGTGCGGACAAAGTCACACTAACAACCAACAAACTCTTATCACTAAAATTATGCAAAATTTAAAACCCAAAACAAAACAAAAAAACTTTAATACCGCCTATAATTTTAAACAAACTACCTCTACGAAAAGAACCAGTCACCGTCGTCAAACCCATCACATCTGATCTTGGAGAACTGAAAAATATAGCGGATCTGAAGAAGACTTGATCTCCAGTAATCCAATTGTTTTGAAAAGCAAACAAAGGACAAAATGTCCCAATCTAACTACTATGGCAAAAAACAATGAGAGATTTTACGGGAAAACTCCTCCAACGGTAAGGTAAAAGATTTGAGGAAAGAAAAATTTTGAAGGAAGATTTTGGGTAAGGGGATGAATTGAAAAAATAGCAAAATAATATGATGGTGAGAACTCAAATCTGAGCATGACTCAGACCAAACAGTCACTACAACTCTTATTAAGAACCCAAAAGAAAAAGTGGAAAAACGATTGAGGGGAGAAAGGAAGAAGATGACCTTCCCCCTCCTCCCCTTTAGTTTGTTTTTTCTTTGGGACTAGGAGGAGAGAAAACATAGGCTAGAGTTTTTCCAATTCCTCCTTAAAAAAGCTGGGTTTTAGCAATTTATTTTTATCTTTGTAAAGTATAATCCTAAGGGTTGGTAAACTTAAAATTTGTTGCCATCATTTCAAAATCCAATAGATATAAATCACACATGTCGAAAATTAAAGTGTCAAATAAATAATCAAGATTATTTCTTACAAGTAGCCCATTATGTAATGATCCAACAGATCTGAAAATCAATTAATTTGTAGATTTATTTAAGAAAAAAAAATATGATTTTACCCTCGACTTGAGGAGGTGGGCTTTTTGTTCAAAAATGTGTTTGGAAATTTTTCTTAAACCGCTTTTTAAATAAATAACAATAAAATACGAAATTACAGAAAGAAGAGGGATTTGGCCCTTTCTTACAATTTTTTATTTTAAAATTTTGTATTTTCTTTTGAAGAGTACAACGATTTGCTTTTCTAATTAAAAAAACCAAATTTATGCAATCCTAGTTATTTTAATTGCTAAAATGCAATAACACTGAAAAATAAATAACTGTACAGAAAAACTTTTATTTCGTGGGACTTGGGAGGGCAAGTGCAAGCGTGAAGCATTGCTTCGCTTAACGTCCGTCCCCAACCGTCATATATATCTACTTCCTTTAACCGCTGCATCATTTTCGACGATCATCGATCTCCACCTTTCTCAAGACTCGAACAATTTAGGATCACCATTTCACAACATCTTTAATTAAACTCAGTAATTAATTTACCATCACAAGGTATGATTTCTCTCTCTCTCTCTCTCTCTCTCTCTCTCTCTCTCTCTCTCTGTAGTTTCTAGTGGTAATAATCTTCTGTGTAGTTTTTATAACAAGGTTTAACTAGATCACGTTTTTGCACCCCCAAAATCTTGGACCTTCTTACTCAATTTTATTTCTAATTTTGTGTTAGACTACTAATTGTTATCTATAAGACTACAACTCTTATGACTTCATTTTTGTTGTCGGCAAAATTAGCATAAAAGTGATTTTAAATCCATGCGTTACAGAACATACGTACATTGTCATGAAATTGTATTATGTGGGATATTTCAATTCTTCAACACAATGGGATATTTCAATTCTTCAACACAATGATGATTCAGTGATTCACTGTATTTACAATTTGTTATATATATGTACGTATTTATAAATTGCTAGGTTAAGAATGAGGACTTCAAAATTTGATATTCAAAACTTAAAATCCGAAGCTGCTAACAGCTTGTTGATCATGTTATTTCACTCTTTTCAGAGGACATATATACATGGCCTTTTCATGGTGGAAGAAGTCTCAAGAACTCAGTAAAATTCGTGGATACATCTTCCTCGTTCTAATAGTGGTAACCCTTGCAACCGCCATTGGATTCACTCTCTGGTTCGTAGGAAACTACGTGGATTCAAAGTCCGGTCCGGGCACCGACCCCCTTGTCCTCCGTTTGGATGCATTTTCTCTATCAAATTTCGAGGTTTCGAATTCATCATTCAGTGCTGCATGGGATGCCAAGTTGACATTCGGGAACCAAAACAGTGGCTTAATCCTAACCCTGAGTCCTTTCCAGTGTTACGTACATTACAAGGAAAGGGATGATGAGGCTCTATCATGTGGTTCAGTGGATGCCATGCTGCGGATTCCTCCGAGAAAACAGAAAACTTTGCAGGTCAAATTCGATTCCTCGGGCTGCAGCGGGGAACAGCCGTATGTGGAGGATCGGGTGATGAAGGAGTTGAGTGAAGATCGGAAGATGGGGTTTTTGAATTTTAGTTTGAAAATGCGTATAGATGCTTCGTATAGTATGAAGGATTTGTTGGGAATGGGGACCCAAGTGAGTCTATATCCAAATTGTTCTGGATTGATGGTGGATTTTGTGGGTGCTAAAGGTGAAGGGAAGATCAATGGAGGGAGAAAGTGTACCATTCCCTTGCCCAAATGATCTTGTATGTTGATGCTACCTGCAACTTTATTTGACCTAATAATTAGGTCACGAACTCAAACTTGAAGCAAATTGTTTTTCTTTTGTTGAAAATGCTCTTAATTGTTATCAAACTTATGATGTTGATATTACATGGTTTGTGGAGCCAATCTAGATGCGATTTTAGGGTAGTTATGATATCTAGTTTGCCTGATGTTTGGTGCAAAAGTGTCGAATAAAAAAGAGAAACTAATGCCTATTTTTTTCTTTTCACCTTCTTTACCAAATTTGTAATGCCATTTGAAATCTTATATATATATATATATATATATATTGAGTAATTTATTACTTTGCCCTGAACTTATTTTTTTTGTCCATCTTCTATTTTTTTTTTTGGACAATACTTGCATCTCACCCTAGTGATACTTCCTCATATCACCCTTTCAATTTATCGAATTGACTTTTTATATATATGATCATAATACTAACCGTTCACTCTCTAAATCATCATACCCAGATCATTTCCGTAAAAAAAAAACAAAAACAAAATTGGAGGTCATTTAGTCATTTATATTTATATATATATATATATATGTCAACTAAATAGACAATTCACTATGAGGATCTTAATTAAGTCTTACGAAAACCCTTGTTTTATTTGATACATATGAATGGCTAAACGACCTCCAATCTTATTGATTTTTTTATGACGATAATTTTGACATGATAATTTAGAGAATAAAAGATTCTGATTATAATATATGTACAAAGATAATTTGATAAATCAAAAGGGTGTATGAAGAGGTACCGCGCACATGGTGGGATGCAAGTGTTTTTAGATATGCTGATTAAAAAATATAATATACTCTGCTTCCTTCCTAAACCTTTTAACTTTCATGTTCAAATAAACCTAAAACATGCATGATATATATTCAAATTAAAGGTACCTATAAAAATATGAAAGTCTACATGCATTAACTATTATCCAGCCAATTTTATTTAACAACATGTCTTCAATAGCATCACTAATTTTCTCATTATATTAGTGTCATCACTCGTTAATAATGTAGACTCCTCCGATGGTTCTAGAATTAGATTTGGAATCTCAAGTAAACCAATATTTTATATATATATATATATATATATATATATATATATCTACATGGAATCAAATACTGTCACCTCCTATTTTAGATTTACAAAATAACTCGCTAACTGGCAAAATCCCAAAATATATATCCTATTTTTGTTAAAATATATCTAAAATATTTCAAAAAGTAATACGCCATCCAAAAGATGAGTGCATGATTGACAAGTTTCGCTTGGTAAAAGGAACTATAGGGTCGTCAAATAACGTAGATACTCATCATTAAAGAAAAATCAAATCTCACTTGGCACTTACCATAAATTTATAATTAAGCATCGTATAATCTTTTCCATTAATGGCACAAAATTTTGTAATCAAAACAATGAATATATGCACATTGATTCACTCATACTTTTGACTAATTACCCTTTGATCAATTCTCTCATATTTGCAATTATGGCTCCTTCGTGGTCTTCTTCACATCATAATAATACCAAGCCCGCCTTGTCACAAGACCATTGAAATTGGCCGCAGCCACAATCATCTTCACATTCCTTGCCTTTGTCACCATCATTACTCAATTACTCCTGTTTGGGATGGAGAATTGAAATTCAGCCACAACACGGGCCTAAAACTCTTCATCCAACACTTTGATGGCTTCGTCTTCTGCCCAAAATTCAAGCCTCTATGGTGTGCGTCACTAAAGCCGGCTGAGTACAAGGGGGCATCGAATGGGCGGCTTGTGGTGAGGTTTGACATGAGGGGGTGCGACGAGGAGGGGCTCGATGTTTTGAAGGACGTTCGTTTGGAAATGAAGATGGAGTTGGTGGTGCCTTATCAGTTTGGGAAGATTAGGGTTTGGAGGTGGCTTTGGGGGTTGAGTGTGGAAGAGTCGTGTAGTGAGTTGAGAGTTGAGTTTGAGTCTTTGTTTGGAGAGGGAAAGCTCATTGGTGAGGGAGGATGGTGCTTTGTTCCCTTGCCTAAGTAATTTTTGAGTTTTCAATTAATATGAATCTAATACTCTTTATTTTTTTAACTTGTTCATATTTTTTAGTCCTTAATTTCTTACAAAAAATAATATCTCCATCGCATTTATAATTGCGTAAGAATCACGAGCCTCTATATTTGATATTAATGCATATTTATAAATATATCGGCCTCCATTCCTTTATACGGAGAAAAGTACCATTGAAACTTGAGATCATGAGAACCAAGGAAAAGATTTTTTATTTTCCACAAATTAATTAACTTAAACATTTTGTATATATATATATAATTAGCTTTGCTATTGCTTGATGACTTCCATTTTAGGGAAAAGATGTGATTAATTAGCATATAAATGATCTTAAATGCACTCCTCTCATCCATTAATACCATGCCTTTTTTAGTAATTCTTTTGACTTTTATTTCACGCTGGTACGTGTTAACTTGTTTAATTAATTATCACTGCATTTCATTATGGCGTAATTACTGTTTAAATAATAAACTTTGTAGGGCACAATGCTCACACACTGTCAAATTGAATCAAAACACCATCAATGCCAATACCCTTCTTCTTGCTTCATCAATGCCAATAATGTTCAAAGTCAAACATCAATGTTTACCTAGTGAATATAACTCTGCTGATAAGAGCCGTGATGTTATAGTACATAGCTTATTCACAACATTGTAGCAAGCTTCCACTATCATTTTCTAACCCACCTACAAGGATAATACTTTACATTTCATTACAGTGATATTTATCAATTAATTGGATCGACCATCATAAAAGATCTTAATTTTTAAAAATATTAATGAATTGAAGAATAATCTCCAATCTTGTTGATGTTTTAGGAAGATAATCTTGAATTGATCGATGATTTAGAGAATAAACGTTGAAAAGAAAATTTGATACATTGAAAGGTAAATAAGATCATACACACTCATAATTAGAATGTAAGTATTATCCAAATTGGGAAACCTGGTATAGATTAAACCACATCGAACAATCAAATATATAAGACCGATATCCCTCCAAGAATATAGTATGCACACGTATTGAAGGAGGGAGTGTAGAAACTACAAGTTTTGGTTAGTGAGCTAAGTAGCTAGCTAGGTAGCTTGCAACAAAAGGATGCCGCTCGGCGCTCGACACCATTTTCATTTAGCTATTCTTCTTTATCAGCATGCTGCTTCATCATCATCGACATCGACCCCATTTGGCATTTGCCTTCATCAAAATTGTATGAGTTTGCTTAAGATAGGGCACTTCTAATTAATTACTTTACCCCACGTTGTTTCCGCGTTTTTCACACCCCATCCACCCTATTTTTACCCTAGTAACTCCATCAATAATTACTCTCTCCCTTCAATCCACATTTTAATCTCCCACGCCCACCAAACCTCCTCCTCCATTCCCTCACTCTCTCCCGGGAGATTCTTGTGAGAGAGAGAGAGAGAGAGAATAGCAGCCACCACTATATATATACACAAAATCAAACCACATAAATGGCTTCTACAACAACACCAGCACCCCCAGAAACCGACCAATCTCGAGCCGCCACCAACAGCAGCAGTCACCCCCAACCCGGGGGCACCTACCCTCCATCCGCTACCATGAGTTACGCAAATCCCCAACAAGGCTACCCGGCGACCGGCGCGCCGCCCTTCCAAGGATACGCTGCTTACAACCCTTATTACGCCGACCCTTCCGGCGCAGGCGGCTACTACGCCACCACCACATACTCCCAACCCGACGGAGCCGCCACCAGCTTCATGCGTTGCTTCTGCGTCTTCATGTTCCTCACCCTCATGTTCACCCTCCTCTTCAGCGTCGTCATGGTCACCATCGTCCGCCCTGACGCCGCCAAATTCAAAGTTGAATCCCTCAGCGTCTCCAACTTCAACCTCGTCCCGGCCAACAAAATGGTGTCGGGGAAATGGGAGGCAACCATCTTAGTGGAAAACCCTAGCTTTAATCTAAGGCTCTACGTGGACAGGTGGGACGCTACCTTGTACCACAAGGATGATTATTTGACGTCCGGGACGATTAACCACTCCATGCTGTTGGGGTCCAAATCGAAGGGCACTATGCAGGTGAAGATGGAGACGTATAACTCGACGGTGAGCGGCGCGGCGGAGGACATGGCGAAGGAGCAAAAGGAGGGAGGAAATGTAGGGTTTCAGCTGAGGATGTCACTTTTGTATACAATGAAAAGTGGATGGTGGTATCATCAATATCGGACTGGAACCCTCAGAGTGAAATGTCCGGATTTAAAGGTTAGTCTGCCGGCGGGAGCAAATACGGGAAGCATGCCCGGTGGGAGTTCGACTAAATGTGAAATTTCCGACGGTTTTTGAGAAGAGAAATATTGATTTGATCACTTGTGTTTATTTACATAGTGCGTAGATGATAAAAAATGATCGATCAATCTAATTGAATTTTGGGTTATGTTTTTCTCCTTGGTGGGATTGTTAATTTGGTTGTGTTAGAGGAAGGGGGTATTTTTCTGATTTTGGAAGACCCTCAAATCTGTTGATTTAATGTAGCTAACTATATTTGTGTTAGGAGAATTTCAATCTCTGTTTGTTTTTGGAACAATTAATTCATCGTTAACTCGTTACGAAAATATAACAAAATCAAGCGCAAAGTGATTATTTTACTAACAACAATACTCGAATTCGTAAATTCTAATCGTTACAACAATGCTATTTTTCTCCTGATTAATTACCAATATTGTTTATTCAAACATCATCTTTACAAATAATTAAGATATTTGTAAGAAAATTGGTAATAGTTGAATTATTTATATACATTAATCAAATTGACGGGATTTTAACAATCACTAAAATCGTCAAGTATTTTGATACATACGAATTAACAAACAATATTCTTACAAATATCTTTAAACAGAGTTGAATAATCTTTAAACATCTCGATCATATATATACGAATGAAAATAAATATCACTAAATTATGGTATTATTTGTATTACATCAGATATTTTTTCACATATTATGTGAGAAGTCTCGAGTTAATTCTAATAAAAAAAATCAATATCCAATATTTATATTATGATAATATAATCCTCCCCCTAATATTATTGTCCCCAAAATTGAAAATAAGAAAAAATCCACATTGATTTTCGCTTTGTTGTTGTAGCTTTTAACTTCTTGGGTCAATGGGCTTTGTTCTTTTGGTTAATTATATTGGCGAGGTGTTCAGTCCATTTTAAATACCACAAATAGCCCAATCCCCGAATGGGCCCAACAAATATTTAGGTTGGGACACGCAGTGCCGCCAAGTGGCGCAGCCGTTGAAGGCGCGGTTAGAATCTTCAATGCGGCGCTTCAACTAAAGTCTCCGCCGTCTACCAAAAACTGCCGGAGAGGACAGCTACCAGCTTAGCAATATAATACTTGCCGTAGTCACCAACATGATAATTACATCCCAGCTTATAATTATCTGGTAATTCAAATTTAATTGGATCTTGGATAAATCAATTAAAAGAAAACAAAAAAAAAAAAAAGAGCCGTTTGGCAAATATTGCTATCAGAAAATTAGTTTCCAACTTTGTGCCCTCCGAAACAGAATCTACTCGGAAACAGTTTCTCTCCCACCGCTACATAAACGCCGTAAGGTTTATCCTTAACTGTTTTCGCCTATAGGACTCTTCGCCCACAAAACAGATTAGAAATTTGATTTCTTTTCTTCTTCTCTCTTGGAGACTAAAAAATTTGAATCGCCTCTCTCGAATCTGGAATGGCTACTTCATCAGAGGATGCCAGAGACAAGACGGTGACCGGCTATCCAGCTCCGCCTGGCCAATACGCTGCTGGTTACCCAGCAGCCCCCGGCGCTTACCCATATGCGGCCCCGCCGCCGCATCTCAACAACAACACCTACCCGCCGGCAGGCCCACCTCCCTACTACAATCCCCAGCAGGCTGGGTATGTCAGGTCCAAGCCCACGATCCTCTGCCGCGTTCTCATCGCCGGCGTCGCCGTCTTCACCATCATGTCCATCGTCTTCTTCATCGCGTGGCTCGCCCTCCGCCCACGCCTCCCCGAGTTCCGGGTCGAGTCGGCCACTGTTTTCCCTCTCAACGCGACTGGCTCTGAGCTGACGGCTACTTGGGACGTTACCCTCCTCGCCGTGAACCCCAACCACAAGCTTAGTATCTACTACGACAACCTCCACGCCTTGCTCTTTTTCGGCGACGATTCCCAGCTCACGACGACGCAGTTGCCTCCTTTTGTTCTATCGAAGAGGAACCAGACTAGTCTCGCCTTCACGCTCACGATGAGGGAGGAGTACGTGGGCAACAAGGTGGCAAAGGGAATCTCCGACGGGAAGGATCGTAGGTCGGTGAGCTTCGGGCTGGGAGTACTGGCTTCTGTTCGGTTTAGGTCTGGAGTGTTCCAATCGAGAAATCGTTTGATGCGGGTCTACTGCGATCCGGTCAATTTCGGGTTTACCCAAAATAATGGGACCGGAACTTTGGCGGGTGGGTCAAAACCTTGCGAGGTTGAGTTGTGACTGGTGAGTACACACAAAACTAAAGGAGCTTCTTTTCTTTTTACTTATCTTGGAGTTATAGTTCAAATTGGCTAACATTGTAATTACTTTTATTTATGATTTTGAGCCATTGAATATATGCTACACGGTGATTTTTTATAGTTCAAATATATACACTTGGTGATTTTTTATCAATTCAATTTTTCTTTATTGTATAAGTTCATTATTGTCACACGGTGAAATAGTCCTTATGCAAAAAGTCGATTTTTTGGTCATAAAAGCATAAAAATAAAAGAGAAATAATGCGTGATTACTATTTTCAAATAGTGATAACAATTGATTTTCTTATTATATGCAATTGGATTGATTAGATACCACAATAAAGAGCAATGTGGTTGTTTGTATATGGTCATTTTGATTCAAATTCCATGGCTGTTGGGCATTGAAATCTGCTTTGTGAACTGTTTCTTTGCATTGCCTCAATGGTTTATGGTGTTTTTTCACTTGAATTCCAATTCAGTACACTCACAAATGAAGAAGCCAGACCAACCTTATTAGGTCCATAGTTGTAGTCTCCAAGCATTACTCTTGAAGAAACTTATCTCTTTCTTTTCAAGCCATCCCTCCCATTTTTTGTGAATGATATCAACCCATAGTTCATGCTTGCTTCTTCAAGCGCAATGATAGTTGTAAGGCTATGCTTGTGAGGCTAGGATGTCTGTTTTTCAGATGTCGGTCAAGATACTGAATAATATCAAACAATTACTTTTGAAGAAACTGATCTCTTTCTTAGATGCCTATTTTATTTTGATTACTTGTAGAGGTAGTGTTATGCGAATGTCTTATGACGAATATGATTATAAGTTTGTAGCATAATATCGGAACTATTTTTTTTCCGGGGAAAGGGAGGGGAAGCTACCAAGTAGTGGAATTATATATATATATTGTTTTGCTTTCAAACAATTAAGTTATTCTCTCTAGTTAAATTTTATTCTGCGAGATCGTCTTTTTATGCGAGTTTATATCATTTGTTCTCTGTATCTCTAGTTATCCTGTAGTCTGTGACTGTCTTTTTATAGGAGTATAGAATCGTTTGTTCTCACTATCTCTAGTTACCATGTATTTGTGAGTCTTTTTATAGGAGTTTAGTGTCATGCGTTCTCGCTATCTCTATGTAAGATGGTCTTCTCTTGGTAAAACTGTCAATATGTTGCAGATATGGTGTAAATATGGTGTTCTATGTGTTTTTGTAATCGTCAATTTGCACTTTAGACGCGGTTCTGTATCTCTCTAATGATTAAGATAAGTGGCTAGGTTGTGAATTTAGTAGGAGATAATCCGACTCTTTCAAACTATCTGTAGGACAATTTTTAAGTTTTACAAGGGCATTTATTTTATTGAAGTATGTATGATAGTAGTAGTCGAGCTGTTGTCAAATGAAAAGTCCTCTTTCTAATTCTGCGTTTCTTCCTTCCCTGACTTTCTTCCATTTTGCCATTTTACCTAGTAAACTGTGTTGTGTGTTTGCTTTTAGGAGAAGAAAACTCAAAGCTTTTGTTCTCTCAACACTTGCACTGTAAATGTTCTGATACAGTTAATTTGAAATGGTGGAATTTTTATTTTGAGAAGTTCAGAATTTTGGAGTCACAGGCCATGAGAAGTTGTGATGATTAGCTAAAGGGTACGAGTTCTCTTACCATATACTTTGGTTTTAATCTTTTCTGAGAAAGCTACTATGTTCTTCTCAAGCGTCTTATCATACTTTTGAATTCCAGTCCCAATTCCAAACCCCTAATCGAGTGTTACTTAAACTTGCATCCTTCTGGTCTTGTTGCTAGATTGTTATACCGATAAATTTTTATTTATTTATTATATTTCGAACATTTGCTTATGTCTGCCTGCTGTTACTGATATTGTGGCTGTTGCTGACACTAATGAACTGTGATCTTGACAAACATTTTCGAATTCTCATCCCGAAAATGCATCAGCCTTTTGAATTTGAAACCCAAAATCCAGATAGCTTGTGTTTAGTCTTCTTGAATTGGTTTGCCATGCCTGTAGTTGATGTTAGTTTGCTCGTGCTTCTGACTTGAGTAATCGATGAATTTCTTGTTTATGTAGTTATACTTATGGCCATCTTATTTTAAGTCATTGTATGCAGGGCATTCTCTAAGCGGATGATCATACTACATCGTTTTGATGACGTGGTACGACAATCTTACAGTAGGGTTTTATTTTTTTATTTTTAATGTACACATGACAACTCAAAACACAGATGAAGTGGTTGAACTTTTGGATTAATATTTTGGGCATGATTAGGACTTTGGAGGATTTTGATGGTGAGTGACAGATATTGATATTGATTTTTAGGGTATGTTCGGAAGAATTTATATTTTTATTAAAAAAATAAATTATGGGAATTAAAATTCCGTCATTTAATTTTCTTTTAATTATAAATACTCATGTTTGGACATTATATATGTTTGAATTTAAAAATTACGTGAATTTAAAATTCAAGTGTTTGGATAATTTAAAAAAATTACAATTTTGAACATTATTTATCCAATTTAATTGTTAGGAAAAATAGAAAGAAAAAAAAAACACGAGCGAGAAAAGGAAAATGTGAAATTAAGTCTCTTCATAATGTTACCTTTTCATGTTTATTGTAATTATAATGCTAAAGATACCAACTTTAAATCCCAAAAATTTCAATTTTCACTGATGTGGCATACTGAGTTGGCATACATGCCATTTGTTATATCATTTATTTTAATTACTCAGCTTTCTCTTTTTTATTTTTCAATAATTACTCTTTTTTATCCCACTTATTCTAATTAGTCAGCTTTCTCTTTTTTATCTTTCACTAAGTACTCTTTTTTATCTTCAATCATTTACCCTAGCAACTGTTTCACCGCTGCGGTCACCATCGGCCTAAATTAATACGAGAACCACCGTATTTAATTTTTTTATTGTTCTCATGGCCACTTCAAGATCCACCTCCTTTGCTGTTAGCACCGCCGTCTCTTCCTTTGGTAGTGCTGCCCCCAAAATCTTACAGCCTATACATTACTGGATTTAAATTTGAAATTAACGCTATACACCCACAGGGTGATTAATTAATAGGGTCGACTCAAGCCCAGGGTGACCAAGGCCAGCACTTTGGATCACATCTTGAATAATGGTCATAACTATATTAATTACTATATAAATATACAGAAATAAATAAGGCATTTGTTAACAACAACATGAACTTTTATATGTGATTTATCTCGAATTTTTTTATGTATTTTTATTCTATTATAAAAAATATTAAAAAATGCCCAAAAATAAATCATAAATAAATAATTTGACGAAAAATAAAAATAAATCACAAATAAAAGCTCATGTTATTGTTAAAAAATACCTACTTTATTGCTATACCTACAAAAAAAAAAAAAACCCAAATGGGAAAAATTTATGCGCTGAAAAAATGACACTTAATTGAAGAAAAAGTCACGAATTTTTTCATTAATTTTAGTCCTTATTTTACCGGTGATGAGGACTATAATATTCCAAAATTTCCATAATAGATTACCGGTGTTTTAGCTTAGAAGTAGAGATAGCATCGTGGTGGGAAAAGGGGGTTGTAGTGGTGGCTTGAGTCGTCTTCTTCGATAACTTAAAATAGTAAAATAGTAATTTTTTTTTAATAAACAAGCATAGTAAAACATTTAGCCAAAATAATTTAATGGCTTGGAAAATGACATTTTTTTTTTGCATAATTCATTCGTAATTGAGCTACGGAGGTCGACATCAATCATACAAATAATTGACGTAGAAAGAAGATTTAAATTTACAAGGTATATATTGACAAAGTGACACAAATAATTGATGGAGAAAGAAGACTTGAATTTACTATTTAGAAGGAAGAAATAAGAATACAGTGATGGCTAGTCATTTGGAAAGATGCTTTTTCACGAGTCTCACTCTCGTATATGAAAGCTACGTACTAATATCTTATAATAAGAAAACAAAATAATCGTACGTCGCTTAAGAAAGCCTGTTTTGACTACTACGAGACTAATACAATTAAGATCTAACTCATTTGTTCCATCTTGAATATTTGGAAGATTTATGTAAATATGGAAGGTCTCTGAAATATTAGATATAAATGTCCCGTTTGGTGAGTCGGATTTGAGTAGATTGGATAATTCATCATGTTGGGTCACATACTTCAAACCCAAAAACAAATCCACATGCTCAAATACCACACGATTCCAAGCCCACACAACTAATCAACCTTAATAAAACCAAAAAAATCACTAACACGTGGACACATCCCCATCGTCTATCTGGACGTCATGTGTCAGTCCCACAATAGATGTATATTTATGTAACGACCCGTCCCGAATTCCGGGATTAGATTAGTCATTAATCTCGATTAGTGAGGTTGAACGGTGCTTAGTAGGGCGGAATCGGATAAATTGTGCAAAATGACCGTTTTGCCCCTAGTCGTGGGCAAAATGTTGACTTTTTGATCGGGCGGTCAAACGGACTTTGACCGATGACCGTGACGTAGTTCGGGACGTCACGAGTTCATAGACAGGTGGCACGTTCGATTCCGACATTCGTAGAGAAAGTTATGGTGTTCGGAAGTTGAGGGGTATTTTAGTAATTTGGCTTATTAGGGG
Source organism: Prinsepia uniflora (assembly GCA_032719365.1). Taxonomy (NCBI): domain Eukaryota; kingdom Viridiplantae; phylum Streptophyta; class Magnoliopsida; order Rosales; family Rosaceae; genus Prinsepia; species Prinsepia uniflora. The sequence goes on along the minus strand of CM064862.1, from coordinate 2,492,383 downwards.
CCAAATGTTGACTTTTTGACCCGGAGGTCCGATGGACGAGGGCCAAGGACCGTTACGTAGGTATCGTCGATACGAATCCAACGACAGGTGGCATGCCGAAATCGGAGATTCGACGACGAAGTTATGGTCACGGACGTAATCGCGTTTAACCGAGACTCGGAATAAAATAATAATATTTAAATAGGTGAACAGTAATTGACGAATCTAGACCCTTGGATGTAGGCCACGTGTCACTCATCCCCACCTTCCCTAAAATCTAGATCCTTGTTGGCCATTGGATTATTTAATCCATTTTCTCCCCTTAAATCCTCACCATCCATTCAAACCTCAGATCAAATCTGGGCCCTTGATCTCATCTCTTCCTTTCCTTTATCTCTGATCACACTCATCTCTCTCTCACTCTGTTTTCTCCCACCCGAAACACATACACACACAACCCCTTCTCTGTTTTTGGAACCATGAGCGAACACGGGGAGATTGAGAGGAGTTTTGTGTCGCATGTGGCGGCGTGACCACCGTGGGTGGCGGTGGTGACCGGAAAACAGAACCCGTGCACATGCACACCCGCACACGGCTCCCCATTACACATCCCCACCACATCTGTAACCATGAGGCTGTGCGGAGGAATGTGAGTTGACTGCGGTGAGGCTTGAGAGACGAAGGGAGGCGACGGAGACGGCGGGGACGATGGCGGCAAAACAAAAACAGGGGAGGCCCGAAAACTCAAAAGTTGGAAAATCATTGTGGACTGGTTTTGATCGTGTTTGAGGGGTGAAAGGAGTTCCTACGATCAGTCTGGGCGTTGTGGTGGCCACGGCGGTAGCCACGGCGGCGAGGTAAGCCCCGAAACCGAGAGTCTGTTTTCGGGTAAAAATGGCAGTGTGAGTTTTGAGGCTGGTAGTTCGATTATGATAATTGGGAGTTGTTTCTGACGGTCTCAGGAGTCTTGTGAGTGCAATACCAAGCCGATTGGTGGCCGGGATCGTGCAGACACGACGGTTGCAGGTGGCCGGTCTGCACACCTCCACGAACAGGTAGTCAAACGTGTTGGTTTCTCAGTTGTTAACTCATGGATCAACTGGAATTGATGAGACGATCTTGTAGGAACAAACATAACTAAAAATGATCAAGGAATGGCTGAGAACCAGTCGGGTTGGGCCGCGGGTCACGGTGACCCGTTTAACAGACAACCGGGTCAGAACGATACACTGTTCACGGCGCGTGAGTTTCACGCGCAGCCACTCACGGCGACGCGTGACGGCGCTTGGGCACGAATCTCGAGGTGAGGTCAACATGACTTCTGTCCTACTTAATGTAACGAACATTTTGGGATTGGTTTCGTGTCGATCGGACACCGTCTCGATAGTGTTCGGGATGTCCGAAGGTTTTAAATTAAGTTTAAAAATAAGTAAAAATTCGGGAAAATTACAGGACTTTGATAGGATGTTATTGATGAGATTAGTAACCCTCTAATGTGATTTGGATAGGATTGGGAGTCCCGGTGATAGTGGTGTGGCCCGGGAGGGCCGGTGGCACGCGTATCGAGGCATACCGTTAAAACGGTCTGTGAGTGGACTTTGGTTTTATAAATTCTATGCATGCTTAAATGTTTTATATGGATTATGGTTGTGATTGTGTGATGTTGATTTGGTTGTTGGTAAATTGTACGGTTTCACGAATTTCGAGGCGATTTACGTGCTTGCACGTAAATCGAGGTTTTCCGATTTTACATGGATTTTCCATATTTATGACTTGGATATAATGTGATGAAATGGTTTTGAAGTTGGAAATATGAACTCGGGCTTGAGGCCCAATTATGTTGGAAATTTCGGACTTGGAGTCCATTTGAGAATCGGGCCAGGGGCCCAGTTGGTTTACGAATTCGGGTCGTGGGCCCAGTGGGTTTATAAGTCGGGCTGCGGGCCCAGTTGGTTTACAAATCGGGCCGTGGGCCCAGTGGTTCATAAAATCGGGCATGAGGCCCAATTGGATTATAATGGTGATTTCGGGTCAGGGACCCTAAATGGAATTACATGGTTTTATGGAAATTTCGGGCAGGGCCCAATTGTAATGATGTGATAAAGGATTTAATAAAACTGTTTTCCATATACCATCTGGATACAAGGATATATGATGGTCTCCTCCAGATGTCTGGGACACTGGGGAAGTCACGGTGCATTGCCTGCGAGGGGTCATTATACGGAGCAGCCAGACCGTATGATGACTCAGGAGCAGGATTGCTATGATTGACGTCAGGGACGTCAGACATCAGGGATGTCAGATATATGGACCCGGAGAGACCCCGGGCAGCACGCGTAGCTGATGAAACCGTGAGATATGACGTCAGGGACGTCTAGCATCAGGGATGCTGGTGATGGTAATGGTAAAATACGAATTAATGAAATGGCTTTCCGGGTGGATTTATGATTGTGTGATTTTAATGAATTGATGTTCATTTATGGTCGTGGGTGGTGACCCACATGGTTGTTTATGTATAGTTATGGTATTTCACAGTTTTGGGCTGAGTTCCCACACTTGGTTTTTGGTTAACGGTTTTTGGGCTAAGGCCCTAATGGCTCGGTTGAGCAAACGTTTTGGTTACTGGTTTTCGTGGCATGCATACGTTTTTATTGGAGGGCCTAAATGTCTTAAAAATGTATTTGATGAACTTACTGGTTTTTGTCCACTCACAGCTTTTGGTTTTAATGCCCTTCAGGTTGATCACGGATGCGATTGCAGCAGAGACTGGGACATTGCACACCTCCTCCATCGATCCTTGCGCACTCTGGATGCCCCGTTTGGGCAGTGGCTCTTGGTTATCCCTTGTCCGACACCCCTTGTTGGACGGGAGCAGGGCACATTCCACGGTAATCCCGGGGGGATTGGGATGGGTCCTGTCAACTTGGTATCAGAGCAGGGTTGCTCTTTTTGTGCGCGCAGGTCGAGGGTGTGATGTCTCTTTGGGCTGCAATTCGTTATCAACCTGATAGATAGGTTTTTGGGTTTGGATAGTGGATGGAGTGTGATTGGCCCGATACCCCGTGCATTAATGTGATTCTACCCAAGTGGGGTTGATTGTGATGAACTGGTATTGTGGGACCGTCGGTTCGGACATGTGATATTGGATTGTTGTGCTGCTAGGTGCAGCCAGGTTCGGGGAACCTCATGTGAGTAATGGTTTAAAAATGTGAACCCTTGTGGTGGTTTATAGTGTGAGGGATGTTGATTCATCAGAGTTGGCCGATGACCTAGTGGTGGAACCCACGTTGATGGGATGGTAGGATTGGATTTGACGTCTATTCGATGTCTAGACCGCGGGGTCGGTCAGGTTGTGGATTTTATATTACGGAAAGTGGTTGGGTTCGGTTGAACCATAGGGTGTGATTGTGGAACCCTAGCATATGATGGATTCAAAAGGTAAACCTTAATTGTGGCTAGTGGATGAGAACTTGTGCTGTGACGGGCGGCTGAGGTCATAGATGACCATGTGGATGGCTCTGGTGAGTCTAGGCAGAACTATGGGATCCGATTTACGGATACGGTTCTGAGATGAATTATGGAATCCCGTGCTGGATCGGGTATTAGTGTGAGGTATGGATGCGGATCTCGATAGCAATGACAGTTAGTCGGTAGTCATATGGAGATGACTGGCTATCGAGGGTAATCAATGTGGTCATAATACTTGGGGATCAGGGGACGTTCGGGGAACGTTCATTTTCCTGATGTGGATTGTCAGAATAGTGGTACCCATAGTCGTGAGGTACGGGATCGTCGTTCGGTATGAACGGAGGTCCAGGGTTGTCGTATTTGCACACAGTGTGCAGGTATGGATGTTTGTGGGTTGGTACTTTTGTGCTGATGCTAGTATGGATGCATGTGTGCTGATACTAGTGTTGTTGATAGTGTGTTGGTGCTGGTACTAGCGGTGGTGCTAGTGTCGGTAATGATGTTGACGATGAGCCACAAGTTGGGGTGTGACTCCGTCATGATGAACATATGTTCGATCTTTGAGATTCGGTAGTGGTTGAGGGATGGACTGGTGGGATCCAGTTGAGATTTTAATGTGTTGGGATAAGTCCCAATAGTGGTGAGACAACCAGTAAGGAGTGGATTAAAAAGGTATAATTGAGAACTTGGGAAACCGAGTGTTGAACCTGTAAAGGTTGGGATGTGCGAACGGGATAATAACGGATCGATTGTGGACACGTGGTTGTCCAAGTGAGTTGAGGAGGTAGGAAGTCTAGTGGTTAGACTTGACGTCTTGTTGGGAGCATGTCTGTTTCCAACATGGTTGGAACCTTAGTGTCGAGGAGAGCTGTAATTGGGGAACGAGAGTGGTGCTCGTTTTTGGTGATTGGTATTCCGAAGTCATTGGGGTTGACTTATTGTTTTCTGCCCTGGCAGACATTGACTGTAGTTACCAGTATGTTGAGCGTGTATTGGTTGGTGAGCTCATGTGTGTTGTGGGGTCATCAGGGGGAGTTGCGTATTCAATATTAGGTAAACGAGATTTTTCATTTTCTGCTTGGTGGCAGACGATGTGGTGTCACATGACGTGGTGAGTACAGTGAGTTTTGTTGCATCCACGTAGGATGAGTTTTGGAGTCATAGTGTTGGATCATCCCTGGGTTTTCCTAGGTGGAATGACAAGGATTGATACAAGGTAATCCGTGAGAATCCGCGGTCTCGACGTGTCTCGTCGTTGACTGATCTGTCTAGTTGTGGGAGTCGGTTGTCGATCGTTATGGCGATCTAGGATTTTGACGTTATAGTCAGGGACACAGTGTCTATCTGGGTCGTGATCTTGATGATTCAGATAGGGGGAGAGTATATCACTCTTACCGTGGTACGTGAGTCGTAAATAACGGGACCGAACTTCTTTTCGAAGTGGGGCCCGTATGGTATTATACTCGGGTGAGTAGGTTTCCGACTGGTCGGATTTTGTCAACCTTAGACGTGTGGAGGTTGGATTGGCTTCCCTATGAAGTCAATCAAGTGTATTTAACGGGTTTTGGGTGTGTCATGGTAAATGTGAACGAGATTTCGGGATTTGGAATCGAATTTCTGGGTGACGATTCAGGATTCGATTTTGGAACTTGAAAGTATATTTCTGGATTTGGGTACGGAATGATTATTCCAAATGATAGCTTACGGAATAATGATTTCGGATTTGGATTTGGAAATAAATAAAAATTTGATGCCTGGGCTTGGATCCGGGATTTCTTACGAAATTACGAATTTAGATTCGGAATTGGAACTAGATGTTGGGTGGAGTTTCGATTTGTCTCATGCTAGATTGGGCAAACGTACTCCATTATTGGAACGCGTTCGGCTATGACCTAGGTGGTTGTAGTCTGGTTATTAGGTAGATGTGTGTACTTCGTACATGGTTCGAGGTACAAGACCTTGTAGACTTGTGATGTCTAGTTATGGTATACGGGATATACCCGAGGTGTGTCGGTGAGCGTGTTGGTAGCCGGATTAGTTCCGATACCATGGGATTAGTCGAGGTCGAGGATCGGACATTGGATACTATGCAATGGGTCATGGTATTTCCGATGAGTCTAAATACACACAGGTCGTGTGAAATGTCGGTAAGGGTATTTGTGAGTCGAGTACGTGGGTGGCATGTGTAGCCACGAGTGAGTCTAGTGTCAGTTTTCGACTGACAACAACTGTGTGGTGACAGATTGTCAGGATGTGTCAACATAGATTGTTGAGTGGGGTCAGCTGACTCCTAGTGGGAGTGGGAAAGGAACCGTCGAGTTGTTGCGTCAACGAGAGGGTTGATTTGACAAGTGGTGTCAAATTCGAAACAAGTAGTTTCAGTCATTCGACGGGGTCGAATGTAGTCGTTGCGTTTTGAGTACTAGTGGTACGTTTGGGCGTAGACAAGTTTTGTCTAAGTAGTTGGTGTACGGGTGTACACGTGTTGCGTGGTCGATTCCACTTTCCACGGGGTGTTTGTGGAATCAGGGTAATCGAGTTTCGAGAGCGAAACTAATTAAGGAGGGAAGTACGTTGAGATTAGATCGGTTGGAATTTCGAGGACGAAATTTATTAAGGAAGGAAAATTGTAACGACCCGTCCCGAATTCCAGGATTAGATTAGTCATTAATCTCGATTAGTGAGGTTGAACGGTGCTTAGTAGGGCGGAATCGGACAAATTGTACAAAATGACCGTTTTGCCCCTAGTCGTGGGTAAAATGTTGACTTTTTGATCGGGCGGTCAAACGGACTTTGACCGATGACCGTGACGTAGTTCGGGACGTCACGAGTTCATAGACAGGTGGCACGTTCGATTCCGACATTCGTAGAGAAAGTTATGGTGTTCGGAAGTTGAGGGGTATTTTGGTAATTTGGCTTATTAAGGGCCAAATGTTGACTTTTTGACCCGGAGGTCCGATGGACGAAGGCCAAGGATACCAAAATATCGCCTCGATACCCGGGACGAACCCTGCTCCCGTCTGACAATCACACCCAAAGATACCAAAATAACCTCAATACCACTATAAACATAACTATCAGACGAAGGAGTAAATATAATACAACTGTAAGTCAGAGCATAGTTCTACAAAATGGGCACAAAATCCTACTATGCTAGTCTCGCAACGGAAGAACGTCGTAAGCTCTATGCCTCGATTCCTGCCTCAACGTTCACCCTGATGCTATCACCACGACCTGGAGGGAAAATTTAAAACCAAAAGTGTGAGTGGACTAAAGAAAATAAAAGTTTCAAAAACAGTTTCTCATCAAATCAGAGTTAAGAAAACAATAATAATATTTGTTCCCTCCGTTTTGAAAACATACATGCCCAACTATATATTAGAAAACCATAACAAAAAACATCATAAGAAACAGAAACACTATAAAACGAATATAAAACTCATATCATAAGCATCATGAAACCGCATCATAAATCGTGAATATCAAATCATCATTTTACGATCAAACCTGCTGGGTCTATCCGAATCTTTAAACTCAACCAGGCCTCAAATGTAATTATGAGTCTTTAAACTCAATAGGCCTACGGGGGTAATATCGTAAATATTCGTGTCTTTAAACTCCCGAGTCTTTAAACTCAATCCGGGCCCGTCCCCCGTTAATCATAATCCGGGTCTTTAAACCCAATATCGAGATCCAGCAAATCCAATCCAAATTCAATGTAAACCCATTTCTAAATCCATAACCAAACTCGAATCCGAAATCCCCGGTTCGAAGTCCATCCGGCGTTCAGAACCGCCATTCCGAACCCAAATCCGGAAATCCATTTTTTTTAAACCAAAACCACATTTAATCACAAATCATGTTCCACAATCCATTTACCATCATCAGAAAACACTTATAGATTGAAATCCCCAAATATGGTATCAAAATCCGGAAACCAGCTTTTCTCGAAAAACGTGCAAAATCTCGGAAATGTCTCGAAAAACGTGCAAACATATCAACCACATATAATCATCAACAAGAAGCATAAAAACACATTTAATATCATAAAACATCAATAAAAACAGTTAGGTATGCTCGAAAGAAAGAAAGAGTCCACTCACGAATCTGAACGAGTCAATCGTGCTCCGTGCGCTCCTCGACCGTCTCAGGCGTCTCCCGTCCTGTCAATATGCACCAAATAGGGTCAAAATTACATCAAGGATACTAACCCTAATTTCCCCAATTTTTCGGGAATTTATTCATATTTTAATCTTAAATCCTAAACCGTCCGAATTCCCGAACTACCTCATAACACCGTCCGATTAACCCGAAAATCACACAAATGGATTCCTTAGAACATTTAGCATCAAAACCATGTTGGAAGGTTGGCCGGAATCCTCCCCACGCGCCTCCACGCGCCACCCAAAGTGGTTGCGCGTGGGCTTCACGCACCTGCTACAGTGCTCCTTCAACCTCGAGTCACCCGGTTCAACACAGTTGAACCGGCATGACCGGTTCTCTGCCGTTCCTCCGCCGTTATTCCTCCTTTCTTCTCCATTAGCATCGTCCAGTCCCTAGCAACCTTCCCATATCCTTACAATTGAAATTCACGGCCCAACCCACACGATTTCTCCCTCGAAAAACTGAGCCTGTGGCCCCTGTTTTGGCCGCCGGCCGCCCAGGTCCTCCCCCGGCACGGCACCACAACCAAACGACTCCTGGGACCTCCAGGAGTCTCACCACGACCACCAAATCCCTCGACTCTAGCCCTAGTTCCACGACTTTCGAATTGAAATTCACGAGAAAAAACAGAGGAATTAAGCTTACCTTTCGATTCAGTCTCCGCTGTGTGCACCGTCGCGTGCCACGGTATTCGTTGGGTTCCCTGCAACCACCTGAGCCTCCCACTGTCTTGGTTTGAGCCACCACACGGCACAACCACCGCCACAGTCCACCGTCTCTCTGTTTTCTCCAAAAATCCAGCCGTCCGCCGTCGTGTCCCCGTGCACTAATCTTCCACCAAAACACGATCACCAGCTCAGCCTTGTCTCTCTGTCACTCTCTCAATTCACACTTCACTCACTCACACCCTGAATCGATCGCAGTCTCTCCAAGTTTTCCCCTCTGTTTTCTGTGTTCAAAGCCCAATTACACGATTTTGAACGTGCACAAAGTGTGGCCGTGCACACTTAGGCTCTCCCTGAAGCCTCTAGCTTCTGCCCACGTGACAGGACCCATCCCAATCCCCCCGGGATTACCGTGGAATGTGTGACAGGACCCATCCCAATCCCCCCGGGATTACCGTGGAATGTGCCCTGCTCCCGTCCAACAAGGGGTGTCAGACAAGGGATAACCAAGAGCTACTGCCCAAACGGGCCATCCAGAGTGCGCAAGGACCGATGGAGGAGGTGTGCAATGTCTCAGTCTCTGCTGCAATCGCATCCGTAATCAACCTGAAGGGCATTAAAACCAAAAGCTGTGAGTGGACAAAAACCAATAAGTTTACCAAATACATTTATAAGACATTTATGCCCTCCAATAAAAACGTATGCATGCCACCAAAAACCAGTAACCAAAACGTTTGCTCAACCGAGCCATTAGGGCCTTAGCCCAAAAACCGTTAACCAAAAACCAAGTGTGGGAACTCAGCCCAAAACCGTGGAATACCACCACCATACATATTAAAACCATGTGGGTCACCACCCACTACCATAAATGAACATTAATTCATTAAAATCACACAATCATAAATCCACCCGGAAAGCCATTTCATTAATTCATATTTTACCATTACCATCACCAGCATCCCTGATGCTAGACGTCCCTGACGTCATGTCTCACGGTTTCATAAGCTACGCGTGCTGCCCGGGGTCTCTCCGGGTCCATATATCTGACATCCCTGATGTCTGACGTCCCTGACGTCAATCATAGCAATCCTGCTCCTGAGTCATCATACGGTCCGGCTGCTCCGTATAATGACCCCTCGCAGGCAATGCACCGTGACTTCCCCAGTGTCCCAGACATCTGGAGGAGACCATCATATATCCTTGTATCCAGATGGTATATGGAAAACAGTTTTATTAAATCCTTTTATCACATTATTACCATTGGGCCCTGCCCGAAATTTACATAAAACCACATAATTCCATTTAGGGTCCCTGACCCAAAATCACCATTATAAAATATAGGGTCCCTGACCCGAAATCACATTTATTATCCAACTGGGCCTCATGCCCGATTTTATAAACCACTAGGCCCACGGCCCGATTTGTAAACCAACTGGGCCCGCAGCCCGACTTATAAACCCACTGGGCCCACGGCCCGAATTCACAAATCAACTGGGCCCCTGGCCCGATAATATAACTCAAATGGGTCTCAGCCCGATTTCATACCAACTGGGCCCCTGGCCCGATTTCATTAACCAACTGGGCCCCCGGCCCGATTCTCAAATGGACTCCAAGTCCGAAATTTCCAAAACAAGTGGGCCTCAAGCCCGAGTTCATATTTCCAATTTCAAAACCATTTCATCATATTATTTATTTAACCACAAGCACACAAAACCACAAATAAACCGTTAATCCCGATATACGTGAAATACGGAAAACACCTCGAAATACGTGCAATATAACCAAAATCAATGCTCACAAATACCATCATAGAAATCATGTATATAAACCATATAACACATTTAAGCATGCATAGGATTTATAAAACCAAAGTCCACTCACAGACCGTTTTAACCGTGTGCCTCGATACGCGTGCCACCGGCCCTCCCGGGCCACACCACTATCACCGGGACTCCCAATCCTGTCCAAATTACATTAGAGGGTCACTAACCTCATCATTAACATCCTATCAAAGTCCCGTAATTTTCCCGAATTTTTACTTATTTTTAAACTTAATTAAAAACCTTCGGACATCCCGAACACTATCGAGACGGTGTCCGATCGACACGAAACCGATTCCAAAATATCCGTTACATTAAATAGGACAGAAGTCATGTTGACCTTACCTCGAGATCCGTGCCCACGCGCCGTCACGCGCCGCCGTGAGTGGCTGCGCGTGAAACTCACGCGCCTGCTACAGTGTCACCAGCCCAACCCGTTTGTCTGGTAAACGGGTCCAATTCACCCGCGACACAACCCGGTTCCAATCCTGTCAATTCGATCCTAAATCCTTCAATTGATCAATCCATTAGCTTCGTTTTAAGTCCAATTATAAGTCTGTAAACTCAATTACACAAATCCTTACCCAAATTCCCACGATTCGATGATGATCCACGAAGAACATCCGGTCACTGTTCAATCATGGGATTCCTTCAATCTCGATTGATTTCCCCAAATTGGTTCAACCAGAAGCATCAGTGGACCACGAGGAACAATTCCCCCACATCAATTGCATCAAACCGGTGCTCAAACGTCACGACTCAAACTCGAGCACCGTCACTGTTCATCAATGGAGTTCTGCCATTCTCCAACGTTTTCCTTCAATTGACGATCCCAGAAGCATCGTGGGATCATGGGAAGCAGTTTCCCCACCTCAATTTCATCCAACAAAGCCTCCAATTCCACGACTCAACTTCGAAATTCCTCCTCTGTCACCAAGTGTGATCAGAGCCAATTGGTGGCCAAATCCCTTCGTTCCTTCGACAAATCTGATCGTGGAACTCCCAGAAGGCTGAATGTAACCTCCAATTCGATCCTCACGGCCCAATTCCCAGTATTCGAATTTTCCCCCCAATTTTCCCGAAATCCAAAATCCAAAATTCGACACCCTCACAACCCCTCGTGTTTCCCTGTTAATTCAATCATCAAAGTCTCCCATTTTCTCACAAGAACAGCAGAAGAAGGGAGCCAATTCTCCCAGTTCATACTCTCCCTAAATCATGCACGGTTTGAAAGAAAAACAAAGGAAAAGGAAGGATAATGGTGGATAAGGAATGATGATGTTGTAATGATGGTGTTGGGAGGGAAACATGGAGCTGGAAACAAGGGATGGGTGACACTTGTCACTCATCCGGATGTGCACAGTCAACGGTCACTATTCATTATTATATTATTATTTTAATCCTGGCCTCGGTTCGTTAGTTCGTTTCCTTGACCATAACGTCGTCGTCGGATCTCCGATTTCGGCATGCCGCCTGTCGTTGGATTCGTATCGACGATACCTACGTAACGGTCCTTGGCCCTCGCCCATCGGACCTCCCGATCAAAAAGTCAACATTTGGCCCCTAATAAGCCAAATTACCAAAATACCCCTCAACTTCCGAACACCATAACTTTCTCTACGAATGTCGGAATCGAACGTGCCGCCTGTCTATGAACTCGTGACGTCCCGAACTACGTCACGGTCATCGGTCAAAGTCCATTTGACCGCCCGAACAAAAAGTCAACATTTTGCCCACGACTAGGGGCAAAACGGTCATTTTGCACATTTTGTCCGATTCCGCCCTACTAACCACCGTTCAACCTCGCTAATCAAGATTAGTCACTAAACTAATCCCGGAATTCGGGACGGGTCGTTACAACCTTCCCTCCTTAATAAATTTCGTCCTCGAAATTCCAACCGATCTAATCTCAACGTACTTCCCTCCTTAAAAAGTTTCGCTCTCGAAACTCGATTACCCTGATTCCACAAACACCCCGTGGAAAGTGGAATCGACCACGCAACACGTGTACACCCGCACACCAATTACTTAGACAAAACTTGTCTACACCCAAACGTACCACTAGTACTCAAAACACAACGATTACATTCGACCCCGTCGAATGACTGAAACTACTAGTTTCGAATTTGACACCACTTGTCAAATCCACCCTCTCGTTGACGCAACAACTCGACGGTTCCTTTCCCACTCCCACTAGGAGTCAGCTGACCCCACTCAACAATCTATGTTGACACATCCTGACAAACTGTCACCACACAGTTGTTGTCAGTCGAAAACTGACACTAGACTCACTCGTGGCTACACATGCCACCAACGTACTTAACTTAGTAAACGATTACCGACGTTTCAAACGACCTGTGTGTAATTAAACACATCGGAATTACCATGACCCATTGCATAGTAATGTCCGGTCCACAACCAATCCCATGGTATCGGAACCAATCCGACTACCAACACGTTCACCGACACACCTCGGGTATATCCCGTATACCGTAACTAGACATCACAAGTCTACAAGGTATTGTACCTCGAACCATGTACGAAGTACACACATCTACCTAATAACCAGACTACAACCGCCTAGGTCATAGCCGAACGCGTTCCAACAATGGAGTACGTTTGCCCAATCCAGCATGAGACAAAACGAAACTCCACCCAACATCTAGTTCCAATTCCGAATCCAAATCCGCAATTTCGTAAGAAATCCCGGATCCAAACCCAGACATCACAGTTTAACTCATTTCCAAATCCGAATCCGAAATCATTATTCCGTAAGCTAGCATTTGGAATAACCATTCCGTACCCAAATCCGGAAATATACTTTCAAGTTCCAAAATCGAATCCTGAATCGTCACCCAGATATTCGATTCCAAATCCCGAAATCTCGTTCACATTTACCAAGACACACCAAAACCGAACCTATCGGTTACCCGTTCAATACACTTGATTGACTTCATAGGGAAGCCAATCCAACCTCCACACGTCTAAGGTTGACAAAATTCAACTACCTTGAAAACCTAGTCACCCGAGTAGAATACCCTACGGGCCCTTCGAAAAGAAGTTCAATCCCGTCATTTACGACTCACGTACCAAGGTAAGAGTGATATACTCTCCCCCTATCTGAATCATCAAGATCACGACCCAGATAGACACTGTCCCTGACAATAACGTCAAAATCCTAGATCGCCACAACGATCGACAACCGACGCCCACAACTAGACAGATCAGTCAACGACGAGACACGTCGAGACTGCGGATTCTCACGGATTACCTTGTATCAGTCCTTGTCATTCCACCTAGGAAAAACCAAGGACGATCCAAAATGATGACGTCAAAACTCATCCGACGTGGATGCAACAAAACTCACTGCACTCACCACGCCATGTACCGCAACATTGTCTGCCACCAAGCAGAAAATGAAAAATCTCGTTTACCTAATTTCGAACACGTAGCTCCTCCTAATGACCTCGCAATTACACCTGACCCACCAACCAATACACGCTCAACGTACAGGTAACTACAGTCAATGTCTGCCAGGGCAGAAAATGATATGTCGACCCCAAGGACTTCGGAATACCAATCACCAAAAACGAGCACCACTCTCGTTCCCCAATCACAACTCTCCTTGACACTAAGGTTCCTACCTCCTCAATTCACTTGGACAACCCCGTGTCCACAATCAATCCGCTATTGTTCCGTTCGCACATCCCGACCTTTACAGGTTCAACACTCGTTTTCCCAAGTTCGCAATTACAAATTCCTACCTTTATACCACTAATGGTTTTCCTCGTCTTTTCCAGTAAATCCACCAATTATCATGACGTAGGGGACGTCATCCCAAGATTACTCGAGTCTCAATTATACCCTTTTTAATCTACTCCTTACTGGTTATCTCACCACTATTGGGACTTATCCCAACACAGCACAATCTTAACTGGATCCCATCCAGTCCATCCCTCAACCATTACCGAATCTCAAAGACCGAACATATGTTCATCATGACGGAGTCACACCCAATTTGTGGCTCATCGTCAACACCATTACCGACACTAGCACCAGCGCGAGTACCAGCACCAACACTCTATCAACATCACTAGTATCAGCACACATGCATCCATACTAGCATCAGCACAAAAGTACCAACCCCGCAAACATCCATACTGCACACCGTGTGCAAATACGATAACCCTGGATCTCCGTTCATACGGAACGACGATCCCGTACCTCACGACTATGGGTACCACTATTCTGACAATCCCTATCAGGAAAATGAACGTTCCCCGAACGTCCCCTGATCCCCAAGTATCAGAACCATACCAATTACCCTCGATAGCCAGTCATCTCCATATGACTTCCGACTAACTGTCATTGCTATCGAGATCCGCATCCACACATCACACCAATACCCGATCCAACACGGGATTTCATAATTTATTTCAGAACCGTATCCGTACATCGAATCCCATAGTTCTGCCTAAACTCACCAGAGCCATCCACATGGTCATCCATGACCTCAGCCACTTCTCGCAGCACAAGTTCTCACCCGCTAATCACAATTAAGGTTTACCTTTTTAATACTAGGGTTCCACAATCACACCCTATGGTTCAACCGAACCAAACAGCTCTCCGTAATATAAAATTCACAACCTGACCGACCCCGCGGTCTAGACATCGAATAGACATCCAATCTAATCCTACCATCCCATCAACGTGGGTTCCACCACTAGGTCATCGGCCAACTCCGATGAACCAACATCCCTCACACTAGAAACCACCACAAGGGTTCACATTTTAGACCATTACTCACATGAGGTTCCCCGAACCTAGCTGCACCTAGCAGCACAACAATCCAATATCACATGACCAAACCGACGGTCCCACTATACTAGTTCACCACAATCAACCCCACTTGGGTCGAATCACATTAACGCACGGCGTATCGGGCCAATCGCACTCCATCCACTATCCAAACCCAAAAACTATCTATCAGGTTGATAACGAATTGCAACCCAATGAGACATCACACCCTCGACCTGCGCGCACAAATAGAGCAACCATGCTCTGATACCAAGTTGACAGGACCCATCCCAATCCCCCCGGGATTACCGTGGAATGTGCCCTGCTCCCGTCCAACAAGGGGTGTCAGACAAGGGATAACCAAGAGCTACTGCCCAAACGGGCCATCCAGAGTGCGCAAGGACCGATGGAGGAGGTGTGCAATGTCTCAGTCTCTGCTGCAATCGCATCCGTAATCAACCTGAAGGGCATTAAAACCAAAAGCTGTGAGTGGACAAAAACCAATAAGTTTACCAAATACATTTATAAGACATTTATGCCCTCCAATAAAAACGTATGCATGCCACCAAAAACCAGTAACCAAAACGTTTGCTCAACCGAGCCATTAGGGCCTTAGCCCAAAAACCGTTAACCAAAAACCAAGTGTGGGAACTCAGCCCAAAACCGTGGAATACCACCACCATACATATTAAAACCATGTGGGTCACCACCCACTACCATAAATGAACATTAATTCATTAAAATCACACAATCATAAATCCACCCGGAAAGCCATTTCATTAATTCATATTTTACCATTACCATCACCAGCATCCCTGATGCTAGACGTCCCTGACGTCATGTCTCACGGTTTCATAAGCTACGCGTGCTGCCCGGGGTCTCTCCGGGTCCATATATCTGACATCCCTGATGTCTGACGTCCCTGACGTCAATCATAGCAATCCTGCTCCTGAGTCATCATACGGTCCGGCTGCTCCGTATAATGACCCCTCGCAGGCAATGCACCGTGACTTCCCCAGTGTCCCAGACATCTGGAGGAGACCATCATATATCCTTGTATCCAGATGGTATATGGAAAACAGTTTTATTAAATCCTTTTATCACATTATTACCATTGGGCCCTGCCCGAAATTTACATAAAACCACATAATTCCATTTAGGGTCCCTGACCCAAAATCACCATTATAAAATATAGGGTCCCTGACCCGAAATCACATTTATTATCCAACTGGGCCTCATGCCCGATTTTATAAACCACTAGGCCCACGGCCCGATTTGTAAACCAACTGGGCCCGCAGCCCGACTTATAAACCCACTGGGCCCACGGCCCGAATTCACAAATCAACTGGGCCCCTGGCCCGATAATATAACTCAAATGGGTCTCAGCCCGATTTCATACCAACTGGGCCCCTGGCCCGATTTCATTAACCAACTGGGCCCCCGGCCCGATTCTCAAATGGACTCCAAGTCCGAAATTTCCAAAACAAGTGGGCCTCAAGCCCGAGTTCATATTTCCAATTTCAAAACCATTTCATCATATTATTTATTTAACCACAAGCACACAAAACCACAAATAAACCGTTAATCCCGATATACGTGAAATACGGAAAACACCTCGAAATACGTGCAATATAACCAAAATCAATGCTCACAAATACCATCATAGAAATCATGTATATAAACCATATAACACATTTAAGCATGCATAGGATTTATAAAACCAAAGTCCACTCACAGACCGTTTTAACCGTGTGCCTCGATACGCGTGCCACCGGCCCTCCCGGGCCACACCACTATCACCGGGACTCCCAATCCTGTCCAAATTACATTAGAGGGTCACTAACCTCATCATTAACATCCTATCAAAGTCCCGTAATTTTCCCGAATTTTTACTTATTTTTAAACTTAATTAAAAACCTTCGGACATCCCGAACACTATCGAGACGGTGTCCGATCGACACGAAACCGATTCCAAAATATCCGTTACATTAAATAGGACAGAAGTCATGTTGACCTTACCTCGAGATCCGTGCCCACGCGCCGTCACGCGCCGCCGTGAGTGGCTGCGCGTGAAACTCACGCGCCTGCTACAGTGTCACCAGCCCAACCCGTTTGTCTGGTAAACGGGTCCAATTCACCCGCGACACAACCCGGTTCCAATCCTGTCAATTCGATCCTAAATCCTTCAATTGATCAATCCATTAGCTTCGTTTTAAGTCCAATTATAAGTCTGTAAACTCAATTACACAAATCCTTACCCAAATTCCCACGATTCGATGATGATCCACGAAGAACATCCGGTCACTGTTCAATCATGGGATTCCTTCAATCTCGATTGATTTCCCCAAATTGGTTCAACCAGAAGCATCAGTGGACCACGAGGAACAATTCCCCCACATCAATTGCATCAAACCGGTGCTCAAACGTCACGACTCAAACTCGAGCACCGTCACTGTTCATCAATGGAGTTCTGCCATTCTCCAACGTTTTCCTTCAATTGACGATCCCAGAAGCATCGTGGGATCATGGGAAGCAGTTTCCCCACCTCAATTTCATCCAACAAAGCCTCCAATTCCACGACTCAACTTCGAAATTCCTCCTCTGTCACCAAGTGTGATCAGAGCCAATTGGTGGCCAAATCCCTTCGTTCCTTCGACAAATCTGATCGTGGAACTCCCAGAAGGCTGAATGTAACCTC
Source organism: Prinsepia uniflora (assembly GCA_032719365.1). Classification (NCBI taxonomy): domain Eukaryota; kingdom Viridiplantae; phylum Streptophyta; class Magnoliopsida; order Rosales; family Rosaceae; genus Prinsepia; species Prinsepia uniflora. Next base: position 2,474,792 of record CM064862.1, on the reverse strand, counting down.
CAATTCGATCCTCACGGCCCAATTCCCAGTATTCGAATTTTCCCCCCAATTTTCCCGAAATCCAAAATCCAAAATTCGACACCCTCACAACCCCTCGTGTTTCCCTGTTAATTCAATCATCAAAGTCTCCCATTTTCTCACAAGAACAGCAGAAGAAGGGAGCCAATTCTCCCAGTTCATACTCTCCCTAAATCATGCACGGTTTGAAAGAAAAACAAAGGAAAAGGAAGGATAATGGTGGATAAGGAATGATGATGTTGTAATGATGGTGTTGGGAGGGAAACATGGAGCTGGAAACAAGGGATGGGTGACACTTGTCACTCATCCGGATGTGCACAGTCAACGGTCACTATTCATTATTATATTATTATTTTAATCCTGGCCTCGGTTCGTTAGTTCGTTTCCTTGACCATAACGTCGTCGTCGGATCTCCGATTTCGGCATGCCGCCTGTCGTTGGATTCGTATCGACGATACCTACGTAACGGTCCTTGGCCCTCGCCCATCGGACCTCCCGATCAAAAAGTCAACATTTGGCCCCTAATAAGCCAAATTACCAAAATACCCCTCAACTTCCGAACACCATAACTTTCTCTACGAATGTCGGAATCGAACGTGCCGCCTGTCTATGAACTCGTGACGTCCCGAACTACGTCACGGTCATCGGTCAAAGTCCATTTGACCGCCCGAACAAAAAGTCAACATTTTGCCCACGACTAGGGGCAAAACGGTCATTTTGCACATTTTGTCCGATTCCGCCCTACTAACCACCGTTCAACCTCGCTAATCAAGATTAGTCACTAAACTAATCCCGGAATTCGGGACGGGTCGTTACAATGTGCCCTGCTCCCGTCCAACAAGGGGTGTCGGACAAGGGATAACCAAGAGCCACTGCCCAAACGGGGCATCCAGAGTGCGCAAGGATCGATGGAGGAGGTGTGCAATGTCCCAGTCTCTGCTGCAATCGCATCCGTAATCAACCTGAAGGGCATTAAAACCAAAAGCTGTGAGTGGACAAAACCAATAAGTTTACCAAATACATTTATAAGACATTTTTGCCCTCCAATAAAAACGTATGCATGCCACAAAAACCAGTAACCAAAACGTTTGCTCAACCGAGCCATTAGGGCCTTAGCCCAAAAACCGTCAACCAAAAACCAAGTGTGGGAACTCAGCCCAAAACTGTGAAATACCATAACTATACATAAACAACCATGTGGGTCACCACCCACGACCATAAATGAACATCAATCCATTAAATTCACACAATCATAAATCCACCCGGAAAGCCATTTCATGAATTCGTATTTTTACCATTACCATCACCAGTATCCCTGATGCGAGACGTCCCTGACGTCATGTCTCACGGTTTCATAAGCTACGCGTGCTTCCCGGGGTCTCTCCGGGTCCATAAATCTGACATCCCTGATGTCTGACGTCCCAGACATCAATCATAGCAATCCTGCTCCTGAGTCATCATACGGTCCGGCTGCTCCGTATGGTGACCCTTCACAGGCAATGCACCGTGACTTCCCCAGTGTCCCAGACATCTGGAGGAGACCATCATATATCCTTGTATCAAGATGGTATATGGAAAACAGTTTTTATTAATTCATTTCACAACATCACAATGGGCCCTGCCCGAATTTTCCATAAAACAACACATTTCCATTTAGGGTCCCTGACCCGAAATCACATTTATTAAATATAGGGTCCCTGACCCGAAATCACAATTTTAATCCAACTGGGCCTCATGCCCGACTTTATGAACCACTGGGCCCACGACCCGATTTATAAACCAACTGGGCCCGTAGCCCGACTTATAAACCAACTGGGCCCGCAGCCCGATTACATACTCAAATGGACTCCAAGTCTGAGATTTCCAAAACAAGTGGGCCTCAAGCCCGAATTCATCTTTCCAATATAAAAACCATTTTATCATATTATTTATTTAACCACAAGCACGCAAAACCACAAATAAACCGTTAATCCCGATATACGTGAAATACGGAAAACACCTCGAAATACGTGCAACATACCCGAAATCAATGCTCACAAATACCATCATAGAAATCATGTATATAAACCATATAACACATTTAAGCATGCATAGGATTTATAAAACCAAAGTCCACTCACAGACCGTTTTAACCGTGTGCCTCGATACGCGTGCCACCGGCCCTCTCGGGCCACACCACTATCACCGGGACTCCCAATCCTGTCCAAATCACATTAGAGGGTCACTAACCTTATTATTAACATCCTATCAAAGTCCCGTAATTTTCCCGAATTTTTACTTATTTTTAAACTTAATTTAAAACCTTCGGACATCCCGAACACTATCGAGACGGTGTCCGATCGACACGAAACTAATTCCAAAATGTCCGTTACATTAAATAGGACAGAAGTCATGTTGACCTCACCTCGAGATTCGTGTCCACGCGCCGTCACGCGCCGCCATGAGTGGCTGCGCGTGAAACTCACGCGCCTGCTACAGTGTCACCAGCCCAACCCGTTTGTCTGGTAAACGGGTCCAATTCACCCGCGACACAACCCGGTTCAATGTCCATCAATTCAGCCTTAATTACATCAATTGATCATTCAGTTAGTTTCGTTATTAGTTTAATTAAAGGTCTGCAATCACAATTACACGATTACATACTCCAAACCTCACGATTCGACGATGAACACCAAGAACACCTGGTTACTGTTCGTTCATGGAATTCCTTCAATTGCTGCAGGTTTCTTCCAATTGATGATCCCAGAAGCATCAACGGACCCTAAGGAACAATTCCCCCACATCAATTGCATCAATCCTGTGCTCAATCGTCACGACTCAAGCTCGAACACCGTCACTGTTCAACCATGGAGTTCTGCCATTCTCCAACGTTTTCCTTCAATTGATGAACCCAGAAGCATCGTGGGATCATGAGAAGTAATTTCCTCACCTCAATTCCGTCGTCTAAACACTCCACGATCACGACTCAGCCTCGATTTCTTCCTCTGTCACCAAGCTCGACCAGAGCCAAAACGGCACCAATTCTTCTCGTTTTTGATGTGGATCGACTCGTCACAACCTCAGGAAGATATTTCCAAGCTCCAATTCGATCATCACAGCTCAATTCTTCCAATTTGATTTTCCCTCCCAAAACTTAATTTTTCGAATTCCCAGTTCCTCCTCACTGTCAATCTCTCGTGTTTACCCAGTTGAATTCACACACAACTCACTCACAATTTCGCACTCTCAGGTTCAGCAATGGAAGAGGAATTAAGGGTGGGAGAAAACTGGATTTGGTTGTACACGGTTAAGGAAAACAGAGGAGATTTATGGATAATAAAATGATTTAATAATTAATTAATTAAAATAATAATAATGATTAAAACATCATAATGATGTTTCCCCTAAGACAAGGATTCTGGTTTCAAGGGATGAGTGACACTTGTCACTCATCCAGGTGTGTAGGGTCAACGGTCACTATTCATTATTATATTATTATTTTAATCCGAGCCTCGGTTCGTTAGTTCGTTTCCTTGACCATAACGTTGTCGTCGAATCTCCGATTTCGGCATGCCGCCTGTCGTTGGATTCGTATCGACGATACCTACGTAACGGTCCTTGGCCCTCGCCCATCGGACCTCCCGGTTAAAAAGTCAACATTTGGCCCCTAGTATGCCAAATTACCAAAATGCCCCTCAACTTCTGAACACCATAACTTTCTCTACGAATGTCGGAATCGAACGTGCCACCTGTCTATGAACTCGTGACGTCCCGAACTACGTCACGGTCATCGGTCAAAGTCCATTTGACCGCCCGATCAAAAAGTCAACATTTTGCCCACGACCAAGGGCAAAACGGTCATTTCGCACAATTTGTCCGATTCCGCCCTACTAACCACCGTTCAACCTTACTAATCAAGATTAGTGACTAATCTAATCCCGGAATTCGGGACGGGTCGTTACACCACGTGTCCACTCTCCATGGTCTCTGCACAAAATATCCCAGCCCACTACTGCCACTTGCCCTTATCTGATTGGGCTGAGGGAAAAAGACTAAAATGCCCCTAGTGTACAAATTACCATTTTGCCCTCACACTTTCTAGACCCATAACTATTTCGTCCAACGTCCAATGACAGCGTGCCACCTGTCGTTGTACTCAGGACGTCGAGACCTATCTAACGGTCCTCGGTCTACGTGAAAATCACAAGTCCACCAAAAAGTCAACATTTTCCTCATTTAGTCAAAATTACAGTAACGCCCTCAATCTTCCGAACGTCATAACTTTTCCTCCGATTGTCCGAATCGAACCTGCCACCTGTCTGCGGACTCGTGACGTCCTAAACTATGTCACGGTCAAGGGTCAACACTCATCCAACTGGTAAATCAAAAAGTCAATTCTTGATGCACTGTTTACAAGGGCAAAATCGTCCTTTTATACAAATATTTACAAAAATTACATTTATACCCTTCCCGAAGGTACAGGTTGTTACATTTACTGTTACTTTTGAAGATTTTACTGTTTAACTCATACCTCTTATATACACATACCTATATACTAACTAGGGCGTTGGAGAGCCTTTAGACCAACACTATACAGGTGCTTATCCCTGATCGATGACCAAGTTATTTTATTGTACGGATCATACAAAGAGCACGAGGAATAAGCAGAATAGACAAGTATCACATCTAAGTTGGTATATTTTGTGCATTAACACATCAAATTGTATTTAATCATGTATCTTGAATTCAAAATAGATATGTTCCATTGCGAGTTGAGTACATCATGTGATTAGTAATCAAAAGAAATTTGCCTATTTTAATCCAATTATTTTGTAGGGGATTAGATTGGATGAGTTTTTTTCATATGTCTATTATCCTCCAATCATTTACAACGAAATTAACAACATCCATTTTTTACATTCAATATACATTAAATTTAATGAGTGATCAAATTTAATTTGATAACACTCACCAAACGAGCCTATAAAAGAAACTTACACCTTATAATCCTACTATTTTAAGGGGATTGAATTTGATAAATTTATATCTATGTCTACGACCCTCTAATTCCCTTAAAATGAAAGCAAAATCATTTTTACATTTAAGTTACATTGGATTTGATGAGTTATTTAGTTCAATCTCAAGCACCGAACGAGCCCAACAAGAAACTAATCTAATCCAACCCACTCAAAATGTTAGGGGGGTAAGAAGAGCTTTCTGCCTACGTCGTGAGCCTTAACTGTCCCCCTCCTTACAGTGAAATACCATTCACTGAACCCACTTTTGGGTAGCTTAGTGTTAAGGACGAATTTACATCCCGGTGTTACTTCAAGGTTTACAGGTTCGATTCTCCCATATATATATATATATATATATATATATATATATATATATATATATATTATTCACTCTTGATTTCAAAAAGTCCTTCAATTTTATAAATTATTCAAACCAAATCAATACTATTCATGAAACCCACCCTAACTCCCAAAGTACTTTTGTTGATGGAATAGTAGGAAGGGTTCAAAGGATTGGTGGGCCGGCCGGGGTAGCTTCCAAGCATGTGATCGATGACATGTGGGAAAGACGAATTATGCAACATTTGTTGTCAAAGCGTGAAACAATTTTTAAAATGATGCACCTAATATGCACCTTCCGAGTACTTGAAGTTGAAGGCACTCATATTATTAGGGAGTAGGAGGTTAGGAACTATCCAAAAGGCAAAATTAGGGTGCTTCAACTTTTCATTTGAGTAGATCAATGTTGGTTGGATTGGCATGTCACATTTACATTTGTAATTTTCATCATGATTTTATGATTGTGATGCAAAAAAATATATGTTTAATATCCTACCGATCCATCTTTTCATTCCCAATTTCTTATGAAAATATTAGAAAAAAAATATACGTTAACACTTCATAACACTTTCCCAAGATGGGTTGCATCCCTTTCTTCTCTACTCAAAATTGCTTTGAACTTCATTTTCCATTATATTGTAATACGTACCTTTTTGAAAGATAAGTACTTCATAATAACTAGCAGATGCATCCAAAATTCCAAATGGATCCATATCCTTAATGGCTCAATTGCCCACTTATTAATAGGGTCAATAAGCTCTCAAGTGCATTAAGCATAATGCCTTAATCAACCCAATTAGTTAAAAGCAATCATTTTTAGTTAATTTGATTAATTATAGAGTGGTACCAAGAATATTATCCCTTTCTTTCACCTCCATGTCTTCTCCATATACCCACTTTTTTCCCTAACTTTTTTTTTGGAACTTTCCTCCCATTGTAATGACCCACCAAACAAGGGGTTCTTTTCAATCTCTCCCACACCCCTTTATTCTACTACTTTTTTTTTTGTTTCTTTTATCGACCTTGGTTACCAACGAGAAGCATGGCCATTGATTCTAGCCAACTTTTAGCATGAAGACAACAAACCCTAATCGATTGGGTGCAATGCAAGTTGCCATGAACGGTCCACTTGATGATATGTACCTCATTGAAACTGTTACCAACTACGAATTTGTATGAGAAAGCGTCAATTTTTATGTTTAATTGATTGTATGATATGTACCCCAAATAGGATATTAAGTCTCAATTTTCTTCACAAACACGAAAGGGCAACAATGTGTACCTAGAACACCGTATAAATCCAAATTTATTAATATATATTTTGTATATATATATAATTAATTAAGTATACGGATAAATAAATAATGTAAGAATATCTAAATTTGATATTGGTTCAAGTTCTTTAAATAGTGGAGCTCTTATTTGAAGACTAAATGTTTATATTGAACTAAACATTAAGTTTCGGACATGAGGTCTTCCTTTTTCTTTGTTAGGGTTTTGCCCAAATAGATTTTCCCTAAAAAGAAATTTAATGAGGCATCATAATATAAAATAAAAATAATCAGTACATAAAAATTTACGTTTTTAATATTTCAGTATATAAATTGAGGACACATTTTCTATTTTTACCCTGCATCTTCAAATATTTGGACTAACCCTAATTGAGACTTAATAAACTGTTCATCGTGCATTTTAAGTAATACACTCTATACTATGCATAATATGAGGTCCAAATATAAGAATGTAATAATGTAGATTGATTAAGGGTAGTGAGAGTTGTTAAACAAAAAATGGGTTTTGGTAGCTAACCTAAAAAAAAGGGGGGGCATTTGGTGGTTTCAAATAAGATCTTGTAGGGACATTGTAATTGGCGAAGTAGGGATAAGAATCAGCATGGATGTAAGTGAAAGTGCAGAAGAGAATACCTTTGTTTGTAGAATGAGAATCTAGAAGCAGCCCATAGCCCACCCTTTGTGTACATTTGGGATATCCTTGCCTTCTTTTTGGTGTTCTCATTTTTTTCTTCTTTTTTTTCTGCAAAAGATATTCAGAATCAGCAAAGAATTTCGTAAAGGGTCCTCCTCTCTGCAGCCACAGTATGCTTGGTTTTTTTGTCCACATTAGCCCTGATCGAAAAATCGAACCGAAGGAAAATCGAGACCATTTGAAAAAAACTGAACCGAACCAGTTCAGTTTCGGTTTTCAGTATAATAACACCGAACCGAACCGAATCGAATGGACCTAAAAATCGAATCGAACCGAACCGACCCGAACCGAAATGCTTTAGATTACTTTGTAATGAACATTGATGAGTTATAATGGATCTTGATTAGTTGTAATAAACATTAATTAGGTTGTAATGGACATTAATTAGATAATAAATATTGATTATTGTATAAAAGTACAAAAAAAATTGGTTTTTAGAGAAAATTGAACCGATTCATCATAATTTGAAGAAAAAAGAAACCGATTTTAACCGGAACCGAACCGAACCGAATAAGAGGAAAAATCGAACCGAATCGAACCGATTCTCCAACCGGTTTCGGTTTCGGTTTCGGTAAAAAAAACGAACCGAAAAACCGATTAACACTCTTAGTCCACATGGTACATAGAAGATGCAATATTAGGTAAAGCAATAATCAAAACTATATACCAATTATTTTATCAGTTTGTTAGTGTTTTTTTTTTTCTCTAATTTATGGGAAGAAGAAATAAAGGGGTCATGTGCGTTTAGAGTTTTAGGTGCATGTGCCAACTAATCTGTTTGCATGGTATGATCTTGAGTCTCATCTGGATGTTGTTTTCTTCCCGCTTTTGGATTCGTGTATGCCAACTCTTTCTACATTATTACTAATTTGTTATTAAATAAGAAATCAATTAAGAGACATATATAGAAGACCCAATGCATGAGGTGGATTTTATTTCATGAAATTAGTGTTATATATTTTTATATTATGCAAGCTGTGCCTATGTCAGGACTCATTGTTTGATTTCATTGCACTTGTCAGCATTCGACTCTTCCAGCAACGAATTGCTAACCCATGTGACCCCTAAAACTTAAGCCAATATTTTTATATTACGGACTCAAATATTAATATGTTGGAAACTCTGAAATGGAACATTAGTCTTTAGGTAGGTTAGTTGTGGGGGTCCTTAGTGACCTTTTGGGGTTTGCTTTGCTGGGTTTGCTCCAATTCTGTGCTTGTTGTTGCCCTGTCTTTTTGTTCCCGTTTGGATCAATTATTCTGGTGTTATATAATCTTTTTGTTTAACCAAAAAAAAAAACTTAAGCCAATAAATAAAACAAATTAGGGCCTTCTAAACATGTTCAAATTTAGCTAATACGTACTAATTATTGAATTTAACATATGCAACTATATAAATATATATATTATTTTATTCAGTATATTTATTATATATATATATGTGTGTGTAAACGACACCTACATTCAATAAATTAAATTTGTTTCATAGGAAAGCATCCAAATGGTTCAGATAAGTTAATGTTTTTTTTTAAAAAAAAAAAACAGTCCAACGACTGTTATTTACAGATGAGTATAACGTCTATCATATATTATGTCTCGCGGTTCGAATGTAAAATTAATAATCTATAAATTAAGGTTGAAATTACCTGAATTAAGCCCACGTGCTTTTAATATTACACAATTTGGATCAAATTCCAAATGTAAAGAAACATTATTTTGAAATCTCCTTCTGTTTTGAGGTTCTCTATGAAATGAGACATGGAGAGGGGTCACTACAAAGAAGTTTCGAGGATTATAATATCGGGTCATGAATAAATAGTATCACTGTCATATAATGAGACTTACTTTAATTAACAACTCATTATCAGTGCCCAAATATTTACATCTAACATAATCTTCACCATTTGAGAATTGAGATATGGTAGAAAAAAGAGTAGATTTTTTTTTTTTAAAAAAAAAAAAAAGCAGATGAAAATTGGTTATAGGTTTGGTTATATTGGTGGTTGAGGGGAAGACTTAGAGGACTTCATGTTACAAACAATGTGTGAAACAACACATCAGTCTTCTACTACATATTTCATATTCTGCCGACCGACATAATCAATTCCTAGTTTTCTACCATCAATAATGTAATGGACGAGTATACTTTGGTTTAGTCATTTCAACTAAAAACCAGCACATGCATTAAATAATTGCTCTGATTTTTCTTACCTCCAAATAGTTATTGAAACTTTCAACTCAGTAAAAAATATATTCTCAGTCGTATTCAAATTTTACTAAAATTTTCAATTTGTTAGAAGAAAAAAAAACAAGTATTATGAATCAAGAAATTACAAATTTTCAGTAATTAATATATCTTGACCCAGTATTACATCCGAAGCTTTCTCAAATCATTTTGGTTTCTGTTAAAAAGAAGAAAAAAGTAATTAAGGAAAGGTGATTTGATGAAAGCAAAGGCTACAAATTTTCTTTCTAGGAAAGCAATGGGGATCTTTATGAGAGAGAGTATGAGTTTTCAAATCCAACAATGTCTTGTTCATAAAAATTAAACATATTCTCATCCACATCATACATATTTGGGTTGTATTCTGGAACAAAAGTTCAAAAAAAAAAAAAAACTAGATGTATTCGGGAACATTTCATACGTACATGATGAATAATATATTCATATTTACGTCAAATATATTTGCATGTATCTCGTCTGGATGACGCAGATTAATTTCTCGAGATATGGTTAGGCGCGATGAGAAAGATTTCTCCCGATCGAGTTTTGCTCAATATATATAGAAGGTCTTGAGATGGAAACAAATCATGCATATTTTTTGCATCATGGATAGGGTCTCTTGGTGGTGGGAATTGGGAAGTAATATTCTGGACGCCAAAAATTAAAAAAGAAAAATGTTTGGTGGGCGGTTGAGCTGGAGGTTTCCTCTATCATGATAAGTAGGGCCCGGTTCTTTGTTGCGAGAGACGTGTCACTAAATAAGATTTTTCCGATTTATCCATATTCATCAATCCAACGGTGATGAAGCCTCTTGCTTTTTCAAGAACTTTATTCAAGTCACATTTCTCCTAATTACATTTTAATCCATCTTAATTTGCTTTAGGCTTTTTGTCTTTCAAGTCTCATAGAGCAAAAAGCACCTTTTTGACTAAGCAAGCTCAACAAATGGCGAAGTTACGAAGGAGTTCTTTTTTAAATAAAAATTAGCATCATTGTGTATTATTAATGACATCATTAAAATTAAGTTACAATAATAAAACCAACAAGGTAATACATAATTTGTGTACCGTATTAATAATTAACAAATGAATTATGTAAAGTATGATGTATCTGATGAAAACTTGATCTTTAGCGATCTAATCGTGCACAAAAATAAATAAATACCCAGAAGTTATTAATGAGTTAATATTCGGAATATTGTGTGAGTATAATTAATTTTTTAATAGGATATTATAGTGTACTTGTTTTTATTTAAAATATACATTTTAGGGATATGAAATATCAATATTGTTGCCACTTATATAATAATATCCAAAATAGGAACATCATAAAACATATATTTAAGTTATATTTAGTATTTCTCAAATTGAGAAAAAAATGTAAATTTCTTGTTACATAATTTTATTGCGTCTCATGTTTAATATGTCCGAGCATATCAAATAAAAATAAATTTATATAAAATTTATTTTAAAAGATAATCTCGTTAATATTTTTTTGCCTTTTCATATTAACAATTCAGATCGATGGGACACGGTTATAATGAATGGGAAGTTATTTGTATATTTCTATATATATCTTGAAGCATATGCCAATAGCGGATTACTTGGATCGAGGTTTTGTATTGAAGTAGGCTCTGAATAACAAGATCTTGCTTAGTGATTTGAGCCTCTTAGGTCAAATAAATTACATTTTAATATTGACTAATTGAAGCATTAAAGATTAATTAAGAGGAATGGCACACGAACACAGAGTTTTTGCACGAAATTTGAGCCTACTTTTGATTTCTTTCGTATAGATATAAAAGAGAAGAGAACACATCATTTTGTGCCAAAAATTTCATTTTGCCGAACGATTTTCAATGACTGAATCAATTCATTTGTTGTAAAATGCTGCGAGATTTCATTCAACACATGAAAATTTTGGAGAAGAATGAGGAAATGATATGGACCAACCATTCGCGGGAGCCAAAAGGAAACATGCATGTGGGTGAGATTGACAAAACATTTTTTCATCAGCCACAAATTGTTCAATAAAAGCCAAGCAAAGAAAACGATCGTTCTAACTCATTTCGCTATATGGGCATCTTAATTAGCTAGCTAGGGCACACGTGGCATGCAGTAAATCTATATTAGTGAAGCCAAAGTAATTAATTATACTTAATAATATAATGAGCCTTAATTAATTGTCAAGAGTTGCGTCATGACTCATGAGATGGGGTACCATTTGTGCAATAAAATGGGTTAATTAATTAGTGAACATTTTATGGTTGGTGCTCAAAATAAATGGGTCACCCATTTCCACTATACCTTGCGACACTATATTACAATGCTTAATCTCAACTTTTAGTAAGCATAACAACCCACTCAAGGGCAAAATGATCTTCAATTAGTGTCTAATATCAATTTGATTAACTTTTTAATAAAAATGATATTTAATCCATACCGTGATTATATTAGTTCCAATATAAATATATAACAAAAAATTATTAAACATAAGGAATAAAATAAGCATCGATCGTACTGTACTTTGATATCTAATATCAAACCATGGTTTGTTCTTATAATTAAAATTAGGACAATACTTTCATCTTACCATACCGCCCTTTCTAGTTATCGAATAATTAGAACAGTTTGTTCTCCAAATCATTACGTCAAAATCATCTCTAAAAAAAATCAACTAAATTGGAGGTTGTTTAGTCATTCATACCAAAATCGTTAATTTATCTAATACATATTAATGACTAAATAATCTTTAATCTTGTTAATTTTTAGAAAAATAATTTTGATATAATAATTTAAAGTATTACAAAATATATTAAAAAAATCGATAAACCAAAAATATAATATGAGAAGTATGACGAAGGTAAGATACAAATATTTTGCCTTAGAGTCAGTGAAACCAAGAAATGTCCTCGAACACTTTAGTTTATACCTACTTTTAACTTTAATATATTTGCTTTTCCACCATACATACATGATCACATTCACATATATATTATATCATCATCATCCTCCTCCTCTTAAAATACCATCTAAACTCTATTGATATATAAACCCACACACACATCCCTAACTAAACCTTATTGCTATAACAGTCAACTCACCTCTCAAAAATCCATAGAAAAGAGCTACTCATCTCCTCTCCTCTCCTCTCATCACCGCTGTGACAACCGCTGCCATGTCATCCAAGGACTGCGGCAACCATGGCCACAACAAACGGCGAAAGATGTACCGCCGCTGCTGCGCCGGGCTCCTAATCTTCAACTTCATCCTGCTGGTCACCATCCTCATCGTGTGGGCCATCCTCCAGCCCTCGAAGCCCCGCTTCATCCTCCAAGACGTCACCGTTTTCAACTTCAACAACACCGTCGCCAACGTCTTCTCCTCCAGCTTTCAGGTCACGATCTCCTCTCGCAACCCCAACGACAAGATCGGCATCTACTACGACAAGCTCGACGTCTACGGCACCTACCGGAGCCAGCAGATCACCTTCTCCACCCTCATCCCGCCGGTGTACCAGGGCCACAAGGACGTCAACATCTGGTCGCCGTTCATCTACGGCACCAACGTCCCCATCGCCCCTTACAACTCCATCGCCCTCGGCCAGGACCAGAATGCCGGCTCCGTTCTCTTGCTCATCAAAATCGACGGCCGCGTCCGCTGGAAGGTCGGGACTTTTATTTCGGGTCGCTACCATTTGTACGTCCGGTGCCCCGCTTTTATCACTCTGGGTTCTAGAAGCAACGGAATCGAGGTCGGAAACAACGCCATCAAGTATCAGCTCGTGCAGAGGTGCAGTGTCAGCGTATGAAGTTATCGCCGTTAATTATTGCTCTGACGCCGTTAGTTGACTTCCCTTCTTCTTTCTTTTCCATTTTTTATTTTTATTTTAGGTTTTATATAATATGTGTCGTCTTTTGTTGCGTATATTACAAATATATATACGTTGGGTTGGGTATTTGAATTGTACATTTTGCTATAGAATAAATATGGAGGCTTTATGATAGAGACATATATAGCAAAATTGCAGTCGGTGGAAAATATGAAATTGTTGATGAAGTTGTATAATTACAATTTTATATAATTTTTATTTCCAATAAATCAAGGATTTTGGGTATGCATAGCAATTCTACGTGCATGTCACCATTTGGAGGTTGGGGTGTCACTTTCTTTCATTTTTCAAATCATCCACCAATTCAATTTCAATATTGTGTGCTTATTGCTTGCCTGATGATCGATCACTCGTTTTTCTTTTATGTTTATCTTTCTTTCACACTTCTTTTCATATATATTTATTTGCCTTTTGGAATTGGTGAAAGTTGAGTCTGAAAAAGATGGTTTTTTTTACGTCAAAAAGATTATGTAAAGTTCATAACAATTATAATGTCAATCACTATGATCTGAAAAGCGATCTGAAAAGTTTAAGTATCGACTAACATACTCTGATAGAACTTTCTAGGTCGGAATGTATCCACGAATTATTGCCATGAAAAATTTGAATGTCGGTAAAATTTATGAGTCGGAATGTGCCAATAAATTACTAATAAGAATTAGAACAATTTTTTTAATAAATGTTTTTTTTTAATTGTACACCACACTACTAGTACTCAATTAGCTGGAGAAGTCTTCCTCATTTATTTAGAATTCTACTTCGTTTATATAAATTGAAAGATGAATGCATGGGATAGAATCAAATTTCTCTTCTTTTTTTTGTCAACAATTTTTGCGGCTCTCTCACATGGGTTAGATCTTATTATAGACCAAATTATTGACAATTATTTATTTATTTATATAAATGTGATGTAAAAAAAAAAAAAACCTAAAATCGGGCAGAAGCTATGGAGAAAAGGAGGAGGAAGACTTTTTTTTTTTTTTTGTTAATTCAGGAGGAGGAGGAAGACTTGCCCATTAACTATAAATTAATTTGTGGTAGCCGTAGCTGATGATGGTAGTAATGGTGGTCCTTTTCACACCTTCCCTTACTCACCACTTAGCTAGCTAGCTCTTTCTACCAACTAATAATGGAGCCATCGAAAGTGACTTTCATTTATTTATGTTTTTAACATATGGTATTTATAGACCAAATTAAAACTATATGCTAATAATAATATATCTTCTTCATAAACGTATAAAAATTCCTTGCTTTTAACTTGAGGAAGCTTCCTACTAGCTACGTACGCACATGCATGTAATTGGAGTGGGTTGTTTATACGTGACGTATTATTGAGAGCAACGAAACTCATCACATGATTGCATGCTCTCATCAATCATCATGCGGAAAATAATATTAATTAAATTGTCTGTACGTGACATTTAAAAAAAAAAATTGAAATTAGTATAATGTCAATTTTTCATATGAAAAAAATAAAAAATAAATAAAAGTCAAGTGACACACACGCGAGCCCAAATCAAACTCCAATGGTCTTATACGCAGCTCGAATATTTTCGTGCGATTTGATTGTTTAGTTTGAGTTTGGTTCTTGTAATTTAGTACTAATAACACTAGTCGGAGTCGAAATGTTTTGGATTGATTTCAGTCTTGTTTGTTGTGGTTGGTGTAACAAATATTGGGCTTGAACTAGCTATTTTAGCTTTGGGTTTAGACCAGACTACCTTTGCTTTAACTTGGGCCTTTTTCTTTTATTTTCTACAAAGCCCATATAGTATTTTGCCCACTTTATTTCAGAATTTGCGGTTGTCGGAACATTTTTTTATGTGAAAAGAAACTACAAGGAGATTGTTCAAAAAAAAAAGAGAAACTACCCAAAAATAAACATAAAAAGGCTTTTTACGGTAGATGCATAAAGAACGAGTCAACGTGTCTCAAAATACATCAGAAACAAAAATTCACTACACTTTGCACCAAGAATATGTGCAAAATTAGGTTCGTTGCACCATTTAACTGAATCCGTCTTTAACACAGTTAAAAATACTATTTATTTCCTTAAATGCCCCTGCCAATCTTCATCTTCTTCCTCTCACCTATGAAACTCCAGCTCAAACCCCCCCAAATTTTCCACACTTACTGTCAAGACACGTCCCAAATCCCTCGGGATTAACGTGGGACGCGCCTTTTCCCTGGTCTGACACGCTCCCGAAAACAAAACCGTGAAGGCGAGGCCCAAAGCGGACAATATGGTGTTAGATGAGTCGGGTCCTGACCGAAGAGGGTCGGGTCCTGACACTTACTTTCATAGCTTCTCCACCAAGCTCTTTCTCCTAAGCTCAGAAATTCCTATATCGGCACAGCAATCCTGATAGCGAAACCTTCAACTGATTGCAATCCTAATTCCTCCATCGTGCCCTCCCAGAGGATACTCAAAATTATGTACTTATGCTGTTTGAATTCGAACTACCTCATCTGCTCCCTCTGAACCCTTTCAATTATGCGGTACGCCTTCAACGTCTAGGTGGGGTTCGAGTGAGGCCATGGTCGGATTCGAATCACATGTAGCCCGACGACGACCCAGCTACTGGATTTGGTGGTTGTGGCATTCCTATATAAAGCGTGAATTCAAGATTCGTGATCAGGTTCAACTAAAGGTCAAGGGTTTCGACAAGCTCAGAAGTCGACCGAAACGGCATAAGATAGAGATTCAAAAAAGAAGCTGAGAAGAGAAAAAAAAAACGATATGAGAAAAATGGAAACCAGGCAAATGACTGATTAAGCAACAAAGGCCATGAAGCACATGCCAAAACATTGTCATGGGCGAATTGATAGCGTTGTCAGACCCAAATCTAAAGGCGCCGATCCTTTGAAGTTGTTGGTCTGCTGGTGGATGTAGCTCTGGTGCAAAGTAGAGAGCTTTATATATATATATATATATATATGTATATATATATATATCCCTCTCTCTCTCTCTTCCCCCTCTCCGAATTTTCAGAGAGAGAAAACAGAGCTCTGGTGCCTCTGTATGGTGGATGGTGGGTTAGTTGTGTGGGCTATTGATTATATGAGAGTTGAGTTCCTTTGAAGTTATTTAAACCGGAGGTTGGGGATGGTGACGATGATCACATCAATCCACACCGTGGAGGTGGCAAACCCGTCTTCCATGGATATAGACGATGGCGTTCCAGCGATAGTAACAGAATAAGCAAAATTAATGATACAATGATTCTTTAAAGGAGGAGTCTTTTCTGGTGGGAACAGAAGCAGGCCTGAAAACCCACAAACGGCATGGGTTTGGTGGGTGGTGATGGTGGGCTGGTGAATTGATACGCTTTTAGCAAGCATCAAAGTAAACACAAAATAACATTCAACACTTAATGAAAGTATGTGCAATTTAAAACCCTTTTTATGTAGATATAGTATTGGTAAATAGGGATTATTCTTAACCGGAGAAATTAGGGAACATTTAATAATGGTTAGTAAAAAAGAATAAAAAATAAAAAAAATTAAAGAATTAAATTTGCACATATCTAACCAATCACGAAATCTTACCTCAATTATCTACATACATTTTTCAATATTATAAATGTCGTGACAGCGGCCGACACTTATAATATGATTCACCTTACGTTTTTTACTGAATGCGCCGACAACGATCAATATTAAGTTTCTTCAATCCTATTCTAAGTGCACCGACATCGGCCGACACTTAGCATTGAATTGGAATTTAATCACTAAAGCGTATGAGATAACTAAAATTTATAAAGTAAAGCACATGGAGATTGTATTTAACACTTACATATATTATAAAAAAAATACCAACACATATATTGAATTATAAGTAAAACCAAAATAATAACAAGAGTTTTAAATAGATGAAACAAAGTTACACTTTCGGAATCCAAGAAAGCTTGTGATTCCTAGGTGTATGGAAACAGTGGAATATTATTCACAAGGATCCCTGACAGCAGACAGAACTTTGTGAAGATGGAGAAAGAAATACGAGATTACGGACTTAAAATCTAGATTTGTCTCGGAAATACTCGAGTAGTTAGGATGATAATGATGATAAGCCATAATATTATTATTCGGACTATTAATAACCCTTCGACGCGAAAGCCGAAGATAATAAGAGCTCATGCTTCTGCTGGTTGGAGTCGCCTGGAATTCAATCTCCGAAGACATTCTCTTCGTCATCATTTTCAATCCTTGAGGTTGAGACGACTACTGGTCAACGTTGCTACCTTGGCTTGCTAGTCAAATATGGGACATGGATCGGTCTGAATCCGTAATTTGGAGGGATTATGGAATGAGAGGGCGTTTGGCTATGACTTGTTTTAGAGAAATGAAAAGGAAGAAGATGAAGGAAAGCAGATGAAGAGGAAAGATGCAGAGGAGAGAGGAAGAAGAGGAAGAGAAAGGAGATGAACAATGTTTAAGGGTATTAAAAAAAAAACAGTAGTTTTAACAGTGTCAAAGTTGAAATCCGTTAAATTGTGCAACAGACCTAACGTTGCATCCATTCTTGGTGCAAAATGAAACGAATTTCCGCTTTTGGTGTATTTTGAGACATGCTGACGCGTTCCTTGTGCATCTATAGTAAAAAGCCTAATAAAAATAGTAAAGACTCAATGGATAGAAATGAAATCTTGTCTGTTTTCGGGTAGTTATTTATTTATTTTTTAAATTATTTTTCTAACTTTTTGTTTTTGTTTTGTTATTATTTGCTACCAGTCTATATCTTTAAAAAATTATCACCTAGATTTTAATTTGATTACGTGATGTTTTTGTATCATTGTTTTTAATTAATAAATATTGTATATAGATATATTTATAAAAATGAATATTAAAGGCATATTGATCACTACATGTGACATGTCACAGTTCATGATGTTAATTGTTGGACTTTGGTTGCAAAGAAAACCCGTATGGGAAGAAAATTGTGAAGATAGACTTGGGCCAAGCATAACTCAATTAAGAAATTAGGACATCATCCATAATTTGCATAAATTTCTAAAAGTAGAAATTGACTTTGTGTATGGCTCTGCCTCGTTATGTCCGTCTCCACATAAATCAGATTGCTTAATTACTCTCAATTTTTTTTTGGGAAGTGAAAAATTAAAAATTCAAACTCCATTTTTTTCTTCTCATAGTCTCAAAGAAAAACAAACTACTCCTCCCCTAATTCGTTTTTCCTCTTTTTCTTTAGATTAGTAATAAGAGTTTTTTTTATGGTGATTGTATGACCTGAGCCATCCTCATATTTGAATTCCGTATCATGTTATTTTGTTATTTTTTTCAATTATTATCAAAAACTTCTTTTAAATTTTCTTCTTTTTTCCTCAATCTTATTCTACCTTGTTGTTAAAGGAGTTTACCGCAATATTTTTCATTGATTTTGGTTACAATAATTAAATTATCACTTTTTATCCTTTATTCGTATTTATGCATAATTGGATCGCTAAAAATCAAATCTTCCTCATTAGTATTGTCATATTGATTTGGCGGTAGTGATTGTTTCCTTTAGTGGTGTTAGTTTGCTTAGGGTTATATGCGCGATTAGGGTTTTGATTGTTTTGTGCTGTATGGGTTTGACTTGTAATCTTACTTAATTTTAATTATATGGGTTTGTCAGCTGTTACTATTATTTTGTCAGCGTTAATATTGTCATATTGACTTGTGAGTCAACTTATTGTACGTCATAGCTTGATTTTGACAATATAGTTGTATTATTTCTTTATGATATACAATGATTTTTTTTTATATAAATAATAATAGGAAATTTAACTGGGGAATAAAAAATTTGATATTTACTTTGGGACCAAAAAAATATAAAGAATATCATATTGTTTGTGATACAATGTATTTAGAGTGAGTAATTACAATATAAACATTAAATATCGACCTCGTCACTTACGAGCGTAGAATTCGAAACCTTCCACATAACGTGTGGAGAAAAATATTATTAAGAAATAATTTATGATGTTTAGGAAAAAAGAAAAGTTCGAGATTTCGCAAATTAAGCTATGACTTATGATATCCACAACCACTAGGTCATAGTACTAAGTATATTTCAAATTTCTATAAACCCATAAAAAAGAAAATTTAGTGTTACTTTCAACTCGCTATAACCTCCTCCTCGTATAAAAATATTAAAAAAAATTGAAAACAAATAAACAAAAAGAAAGGTCTCATAATCAACTGGTCCTTGGGAGCCCAAGATTATCATTTTCAATTTGAATTTAAAGAAGCAAAACTCAAAAGTCAAGCCAAGCCAAGCGGGCAATCTAGCAACGGAAATTACCAGGAACCCAACTATTCACAAACGTCCATGACCATCGCCATTCCATTCCTCACACGTATCATAAACGACTTTCCCCGGAAACACAAACCATCCCCGCTTCCACCTTCTAAAGCAACCGCGTTAGCTTGACTCCCATTCCCCACGCGTCCTCCCACTATATTTTACGGAACAGTCAGCACACCATTTATAATTTCCTCATTCACATTCCCACTCTCACCCCTATATATACATCCACTCCCTACCTTCTCACCTCATCAATCCCATTCGTCTCTCCATTCCAATTCACTCCTCAATCTTCCAATTTAATTCTGCTTATTTCCGATTCCCGTAGATTCTATTCCTGCAGAGATACCCGGCATGTCTGAGAAACAAGCCCATTTGAACGGGGCCTACTACGGCCCCTCAATCCCACCCAAATCCCATACCTACAAATCCGGCAGCCGCGGCGGCCCACTTGGGTGCTGCTGCAGCTGCATCTTCGGCCTCATCTTCAAGCTGATCATGACCGCCGTCGTCATCCTCGGCCTTGCCTTCCTCGTCTTCTGGCTCATCGTGCGACCCAACCGCGTCAAGTTCCACGTCACCGAAGCGACCCTCACCCAATTCAACTTCTCCAACGACAACACCCTCCTCAACTACAACCTCAACCTCAACCTCTCCATCCGCAACCCCAACAAGAAAATTGGGGTCTACTACGACCGCATCGAGGCCCGGGCCCTGTACGAGGATCAGAGGTTCAGCACCGTCACCTTGACGCCGTTTTACCAAGGGCACAAGACGACAAACGTGCTGAACCCCGTTTTCCAAGGCCAACAGATCCTTCCTGGCTCCAACGTCCTTTCCCAGTACAATCAAGATAAAATATCTGGGATTTATGAGATCGACGTCAAGCTTCATCTTCGAGTTCGGTTCAAGTTCGGGTTGATCAAGACCGGCAAGTTCAAGCCCAGGATTGAATGTGACTTGAAGGTTCCCTTGGCTCAAAATGGAAATTCGTTCAGCACATTCCGAACCACCAAGTGCGACGTTGATTACTTCAACTAATTAATTAATCTGCCATCCATCGACGATATCATTTCATAGTTCATACATCTTCTCGTTGATTCGACGACTTCGATTATCATTTTTCTTTCTACGTTGCGATCTCTGATAGATTGCTGTTATTCGGATACCATTTACGGACGATTCTTTTGTTTTTTTGTTGTTTATTGCATTTTAATGTTTCCTAGCTAGATATATATATATATACACGGAGATGATTATATATATGATTATACGCCTGTTCATAAATAAATATTTTTTTAATTTAGTACATGGTTGATCCTTTGCTTTTCTTTGATAGTTATCATATCGATGTTTTGGTACGTACGCTCTCTTGTTCAACGGTCGCTTTATTTCAAATAAAAGATTCTTTTATCCGCCGCATGCAAAAGTCTCCGGCCATTTTCAATTCTTTTAACTTTTCATATGGTCATTGGGAGGAAACTTCGAATAAAAATTGATAGACGGTAGACCAATTCAATTGGGAAGGCCTGCATTGCTTGCCAGATTAGTTTATATTATGATCGAACTCGTACGAATACGACTTTTGTATATATATATATATATACACTCTTATTCGAACACATATAATTTTATTACTAATTGGTGAGTCATGTGAGCTGTGTCGATAGCCACTTGTTAATTATGTGTCACATGGACAATTTTTTTCTTATGTGTAATGAATCACATCGGCAAATCTTGCTGCATAACGAGCTACTTCTTGTTTGCACAAAAAAAAAAGAGAGAGATACCACTAGCTGTCTCTATGAGTAATTTAACTCACGAATAAAAAATAACGAGATTCATCATCATATGGGTTTTTTCTCATTGTTTTTAAGTTTACAATACAATAGCAACTAATCTGATAATAGCGGAGTAAGGCGGATGCTTTGGACCCCATCTCGAAGGAGCTTCAATTTTTATTTTTTTTTACTTACCGTTGTTATGTAAATTTTGTATATAATTATTTTACGTTGGTATCACATAGTGCAGAGCAGGTGGACGAGTTAGTTATCCCTGATAGCAACTTATATATGCATGAAGTTACAAAATATCTATAATCTGAAAACGTTGTAGAACTTTTTCATATGGGTCATCTATTGAAAGACGGGTTATGATGAGAAAATTAACCTAAAATATAATCCATATATAATAAATAATTAACTAGTTATTTTCAAATATCTCGGCCGAGAGTCGGTTAATACTTAATTCAACTTTGTGAACGAGGTTTGGTAGCTAATGGTACGTTGGTTCCATAGCAGGTGGTCATGAGAAGAAAGCAAATTAATGAATAGTGATGTGATTTATTTTGTAATTAATAATTAAACTAATTAATTACAATATTGCAGAGCAGTTGTAATTTGCCGGTCTAATGTGATATGGTGATTGGTTAGCGACTCTTTCAACCGAGATTACGTATAAATTAATGAATAGAATATTTTCCAAACCAGTCGTAGCGTGAGCAAGTGGGACACAGCAATGTGAAAATTAAGCCATTTGAAAATCTTCACCTTCTCATTGAATATTTAGGATCTAATTTCTTCTGTTTACCATGCATGTTCATATTGGTGCAATTTGGGCCATAGTTATTGCCTTTATTATGTTACGCTGTTAGGTTAAAAATCATTATGCGAGTGTTATTCCACCGGAAAATTTGAACACTCAACAGTACATGACTTCATAATACAAAGAGAAATGCTTCTGTACTTGTTGATCGACAACTTAGTTAGCCGATCAAGTTCATAGCTTCTCGATCTGCAAAGATTAATTTGTATGTTGCACGAATTTTGAAATCGATACGTATTGTTAAGCTCGTTTTGTTTTCTCTTGAGATGTACACCAACGTTGATGTTGCTTATAAAAAGTGTGAAGTGGGAAATGAAGACTCATCTCTTAACTGTTGAGATGTGAGGAAAATGTCCCACATTGAAAAAACACAACTACAATTTGTGCCTTATAAGATCTTGGGCTACTCCCCCATAGCCAATTGGTTTTGGGGTGGAACCTCAATTTCTTACATGGTATCAGAGCCGGGTTATCTCACGTGAAGGCTTAACCGCCACACGTGTCACACGCACCCATCAAATCGTCACGTGATAGGCTGGAAAATCCGCCACACGTGAGGGGGCGTGTTGAGATGTGAGGAAAATGTCCCACATTGGAAAAACACAACTACAATGGTTACTCCCCCCATTGCCAATTGGTTTTGGGGTAGAACCTCAATTTCTTACATTAACTAACTAGAATTAAAGGTTTGATGATTAAGAATTATGGCTTATTAAGAAATACATTCACACCAACTATATATAACCATATGAGGTGCTTGGTTTAGTGGTTCAAGTACTAATCTGGTTTGCTTTCAAGTTTAATGTTTGAATCCGACTGACTGTTATTTTGTGACCACTAGAGATGTGGGGAGTGTTTTTTATTTGATATTAACCTAATGTAGACACCAATACCACTAATTATCTCTCCAAGCCACTCAAGGTTGTAAGTTGTGACACCACTGGAAGGTGCAGGGAGTACTTTTTATTTGATATTGACCTCACCGGTACCACTAATTATCTGTTGTGGCCACTAAAGGTGGTAAGTTGTGTCTCTGAGTTAATATCAGCTCACACATGCCCATTCTGTTATAACTACGCGTTGGCAGCTTAGACATAAACAATTATTGCCTTTATTGTGTTGCGCTGTTAGGTTAAAAATCATTATACAAGTGTTATTTCACCGGAAAATTTGAAACAGGACTTCATAATACAAAGAGAAATGCTTCTGTACTTGTTGATCGACAACTTAGTTACAAGGGTTGTAATAGCAATGCCGCCTGCCAGGCTCAGTGATAAGCTATAAACTTACACTTCAGCTAATAGCCGATCAAGTTCATACCTTCTCTGCAAATATTAACTTGCATGTTGCTCGAGTTTTGAAATCATTACATATCGTTAAGCTCGTTTTGTTTTATCTTGAGATGTACACCAACATCGATATTGTTTATAAAAAAGTGTGAAATAGGAAATTAGGGCTCGTCTCTAAATTAATTTGAGTTAAACGTTTGATGGTTAAGAATTATTATTATTAGCGTACTTTCTTGAACGTTTCATTTTTGGTCTCGAGTCATATGTATTTATTCAATTTGAACTTTAAGATGGAGATTCAAAGAAAGACATTATTAAATGCATAACAAAAAAATACATTCACTTAAACTATATATTTAACTATATGAGGCGGTTTAGTGATTCAAGTGCTAATCTAATTTGCTTTCAAGTTTAATGTTTAAATACTGACCGTTATTTTATGGCCACTAAAGGGTGCATGGGGTGTTTTTGACTAGATATTAAACTCATATGAAATTCAGTCACACAAAACAAAAATTAGTCTTATCTAATATGTATGACGAATATCGCGACATAATATACCATGTAAAATAAAAATTATGTATACAATTAATTACCTCTACGTCGGCATATATGCTAATACACAAAATATTTAATAAGAATTTGTATAGGGCAAAAAACAAGTAAATAATACATGGCAGAAGATATCTTCTGTGCATAATTGATATAATATAGATTGCTGTTCCCATCAATAATTCATTAAAAATAAATAAAAACAGTTCTTCCAATACGAGTGCTGATTATGAACGTTATATGCTTGTTCCTTGGGAAAACAATACTAGGGTCAATTTTTTTTATTTTTTTTTTCCATATTATAGTGACCAAATGTTTGTGAGGGGTGAAATGACAGTATTGCTGATATACAGAATCAGTCAAAATGTTGGATTTTTTTTTTCTTTTTTTCCCTCTTTCTTGTTTGGTAAATTTATAATTTTAAAAGAACAAAAAATCGACACCTAATTAGGGCTAAGCAACCTAAGCTTATTCTATTGGTTGGGCTTTTACCTAAAACAAATACTATGGCAGAGTTGGGAGTCCAAAAGGACGCAAGCCTTTGCCCATTTCTACCAATTTATATTGGTTTACAAACAACATACAAAAAGCCCAACCGCAATGATACACCGAAAGAAGCATTTCCCCCAAATTACTCACACTGTCACACACAAGTCCAAATGCATGTGCTCCTCTGCCGTCTCTGTCAACTTTTCTCTTTTCGTTCTCTTGCAGTTCGAAATATCGATATCGACAGAAATATAGACAGTTAAATTTATAGACATATTGATGAATATATCGATATTGATATTATTTACGCTGAAAAAAAATAGTGGAAATTTAGTCCAAAAGTTAGAAATTTTTAATGAAACTTCGAAAAAAGTGTAATAATCTAATAATGGTTATATACAATACAACATTTTTCGAAATTTTAAAGTTGAAATTATTAAATTATCAAATTACCCCTCCCTTGTAAGAACCAAATTTCTTTAAGGGTTACTAAATTAGGAAAGAAATTCGAGAAGCTGGTAGAAAACCGAATTCATAAAAAATTCGAACATAACCTAATTTTGGGGGGAATCGGAAATAATAGTACTGAATAATTAGGTTATTAATTATTAATTATATTTTATAATAAATTATTATAAAATATCTCACTCCACTCATTAAATTTTTTTTTTTTTGCTGAAGACCATTTAAAAAGTTTAAAACCCATCTTTATTATCTTCATTCTCTCCCTCCATCTCCCTCTATATTCTTCACCCCAGCGACAATGACCACTGCATCCCAACCTCCATGATGATCAATACAGGCCATCAGCAGCAAGGATTGAAATATCGATATCGACGGATATATCACTAGTCAAATTTACGGATATCTCGTCCCAAATATCGATATCGATATCGTTTACAATCAACAAAAATGACGGAAATTCGGTCTAAAAGTTGGAAATTTGGAATGAAATTTTGGGAAAAACTTAAATATCCAATAATGGTTATATAGGACTAATAAAAACTATAAAATGACTTTTATATAATAAATATATGATGAATAAGATGTAATATGATTCTGACGATGACTAATAATATAAAATCTTATATATAAACATAAATTGAGGTGAGTTACTATAATTGAATGTTAAAATGGTTAAAAACATAGCAATAAACATACAAAAATTCAATGTAAGAAAAATGATAAAATAAGTTTAATATATTTAAAATTGGAAAAAAAAAGAATGAAAAATTAGGGTCAAATTTTGTTAAAAAATTGAAAGTAATGGATATATATAAAATTGGATAAAAAATGAAAAAAAGAAGAAGACCAACCTTTGAAAAATTGGAATATATGAATAAAAAGGAAAAAGAAAAAAAAACAATGGTATTTAGCAGCTGGGGGGTCAAACCCAAGACCCCCAATAGACTTTAAAAGCCCCATGCCAACTCTGCTGGGTTTCACTTTATTAATTTACATAACGTTAATTATATATGTATAAAGATTCATCTGCTAACAACAGTCTCCCTCTACCTCCCGCCGGGTCTACAACTTGGGTTTTCCGACTCGGCGGCATGACTCGATAAAATAACCTTCGATTTACGTCTGATTTTCACGAATTAATAATGCATCTTCATCGTTTTGATCCCAAGAAAGGATCGGCGGACTCAAAACAAGACAATTGTTCGATATTTTGGCGAATTTCTTTCCCCCTCCCTCCCTTCTTATATGACGCTGACCAAAAATACTGAAATTTCGTCGAAATTTCGGCGACATTCACCGATATTATCATCCATGATGAGCAGCCTGGCCTTCAAGCTTAATCAATCCTTCTCGCCGAGATAAAGTCGTCTTTGCCCTCTCTCATTTTCGCCAGGGCTCGAGGTGCACCAATTGAAGGCTGAAGCTCAACGACGTGCAAAGTTTTCTAGCCGTCTCCTCTCTGATTCAGGTAAACTTAGGAATCCAACTCATATTTGAATTCCTAAGGTTTCGTATATGAGATTAGACAACTGGATTGACGTTTTTGGTGAAGTTTGTGCGAAGCTAGGTTCTCCCTCTATCTCGATGCTGACTTCTCTATTTTCTAATATCGATGAAATTGTCGATATTTCAATCCATGCCCCCATCTCGAGTTGATGGTAGCCTCCCTTTCTTCTCTTCCCCCTCATTTTTCGTCATCTTTTTCCCCTCCTCTTTCCCTTCCTTTCCCCTCCTCTTTACCTTCCTTTCCCCTCACACCTTTCTTCTCTGTTTCCACCTTTCCTCTATTTCCTCCTTTATTTGTCATGATATGTTCTTCCTTCTGTGGCATTTTCTTGGCTTCTTCCTGTGTGGAGGCCTTTACTACACCTCCTTTGGTGTTTCTTGATGTCTCTCCAAATTTGAAGTCCCACTTTCACCTCAATTTTCATCCACTGGGCCCCAATCCTCTCACCAAATGCTCTAGCATGCATATTGCTTTGAACTCTTCACCATCGACTTATGCCGCTCAACCTAGCGGCTACTTTCGTCTTCGTTCTTCTTCGGTTGACAGTGATTATGACTTGCTTTAAAAGTGCATGAGGAACTTTTTGAATGCATTGAATGACAATTAATAGGGAAGTTGAGGCCCTCCATTTTTCAGATATAGAGTTTTCTTTTTGTATTTTTATTTTTTAAGTTTTTAGGCTTACTTGATGCACATGAACCTTGTTTGGTTTATCTGTGTGCATTTCTTTTGTCTTCTTAAGCTTAGTTTTGTTATTTGGGCTTTCAATGCTTGAAATTTTTTGCTTTTTTTCTTATAAAAAAAAATCCTTCAACTGCCAATTTATTTTGGAAAAATACTCGCATCACCTTGGTGATATCTTCTCATACCACTCTTTTAATTTATTGAATTGTCTTTGTATATATATTATAGTCAGAATGACACGACCCATCCCAATCCCCCTCGGGATTACCATGGAATGTGACGTGCTCCCGTCTGACAAGAGGCGCCAGACAAGGGATAACCGATTGCCATTGCCCAAACGGGCTTCCAGAGTGCGTAAGGATCGATGGAGGAGGTGTGCGATGCTCAAGTCTCTGCTGCAGTCGTATCCGGAATCAACCTGAAGGGCATTGAAAACAAAAGCTGTGAGTGGACGAAAATAAACAAGTCTGTTTAAAACATTTATAAGACATTTATGCCCCTCAGTAAAAATCATATGCATGCACCAAAACCAATAATCCCATATTTATTTAGAAATAACCATTAGGGCCTTAGCCCGGAAACCAAAGCCTGGTTTCAATTTCCAAAAGTAAATCCAAGAGTTATTTCATAAATCCAGTAATATGAACCATAAGGCATATAATATAAACCATAACCATTATTTTAGCCACTGCACTATACACTCCAATCCGACATCCCTGATGTCTGACGTCCCTGACGTCAATAAGGTCACAATCACAAGGCTACGCGTGCCACTCGGGTCTCAATTTTCCGAGTTAAATCCCCGAACCCCGTTCGGGTACAGCATCACCTGATGCAGCATCACCTGATGCAGCATCACCTGATGCAGCATCACCTGATGCTTAGCGTCATAGACGCTGGACGTACTAGACGCCCGTGACCTCTCCGGGGTACCTCGCCGGAGGAGACAATATAATATGGAAGGATCTATACAGTGCAGTACTAAATACATTTTATTGCTATCCACATGCAAAACATATAGGTATACATAGGTAAAATCCGAACTGATCGTTACGTTTCATCAAACGGGTCTCATGCCCAAATACCGTGAAACGTGCCATGACCGAAATATCATCAAAACCATTTATAGATTCCAGCATGTGAACATATATAAAATGTAAACCAGGAAACATTTATTCAATTCCATTTTAGGGTCCCCGACCCGCAATCACGTGTAGAAATCAACTGGGCCCCTGGCCCGATTTCACAAGTTAACTGGGCCCCTGGCCCGATCCACATATTAACTGGGCCCCTGGCCCGATTTCATAGTTCAACTGGGCCCCTGGCCCGATTTTACATTATTTAAGTTCGTAACCGTTTCATGAAATCATATCCAACCACATTTATGGAAATCGGTGCAAATCCAGAAAACCTCGGTTTTCGTGCAAATACGTAATTTACCTCGAAATACGTGAAATCATTTAAAATTCACCGATATCCAAAGTAAATCATTTAATCATAATTATAACAATCATAAAACAGTTATGCATGCATCGAATTTATGAAACCAATGTCCACTCACAGACCGTTTAACCGAGCGCCTCGATACGCGTGCCATAGGCCTTCCTGGGCCACATCACTATCACCGGGACTCCCAATCCTGTTCAAATCAATTTAGAGGATCACTAACCTCATTATTAACATCCTATTCAAGTCCCGTAATTTTCCCGAATTTTTAAGTTGGATTTAAAACCTTCGGACATCCCGAACAATAACGAAACGGGATCCGATCGACACGAAACCAATCCCAAAATGTTCGTTACATTGTATAGGACAAAAGTCATGTTGATCATACCTCGGGATTCGCACTCACGCGCCCCCACGCGCCACCGCAAGCGGCTGCGCGTGGAAGCCACGCGCCAGCTACAGTACCCGCACAGTCATCCCTCTCACCCGTTTGTCTGTAAAACGGGTTGAAAAACCCGCGAACAGGCCCGGTCCAATTACACCCAATTCGACATCAAATCCATCCGTTCTTTCAACTGATCCCTTGTAATCAATCACCAATTAAGTTCTGTAGATTGAATTACACAATTTAGGGTCCAAATCCTCACGACTCTCGATCGATTCTTGACGGGTTTCCAATTCGGGTTCACCGATTCCGTCCCTGATTTCCAAATTAATTCATATAGTAAGCATCGTGAGAGTGTAAGGGATGTTTCTGCACAATCAATTTGATGAATTCACACCTCTAACCTGTTGAACTCAAGCTCGAAATGAAGCTGCCATGGAAGCTCCGTTCTCCTTCAATCCGACACGGTTTCCTGTCGTTCTTGCGGCAAAACTGATCGTTTTGATCCCAGAAGTCGAACTGAATCAACAATTTCAATCCTCACGGCTCAAATCACCCATTTCGAATTTCCCTCCCAAAAACTAAATTTTCGATTTCTCAGTCTCCCTCACTCAGTCACTCCCCCGTGTAATCCCAGGCTGAAACAAATTCAATCCTCTCCAATTTTCGTTCACAAATTCAGTGGATAGGGAGGGGATTAAGGGTAGAAGAAATTTGAAGTTTTGGTGTACACGGTTAAGGACTGATCAGAAATAGAAGGGAGGAAAATGAGATGGACGGCTGTGATGCAATCTGGGGGTGGAATGGATGGCTCAGATCAAAAGCAGGGATTAAATCCTAGATTATTATGTAGTGGAACTTTTAGTATATAGTTTATGATTAGTGGATCAAGATCCAATCTAGCCGTCGGATGAGTGACACTTGTCACTCATCCAAGTGTCCTCCAACCACCATTTCAGAATAAAATAATCCACACAGTTACCGAGACGTAACTTCCCCGATTTCACGTTCCAGACCATAACTTCCTCGTACGAAGTCCGATTTCGGCGTGCCGCCTGTCGTTGGATTCACATCGACGAAACCTCCGTAACGGTCCTTGGCCCTCGGCCATCGGACATCCCGGTCAAAAAGTCAACATTTCCCCTTCTTTCGTCCAAATTACGAAAATGCCCCTGGACTTCCGTACATCATAACTTTCACCACGAACGTCGGAATCGAACGTGCCACCTGTCTATGAACTCGTGACGTCCCGAACTACGTCACGGTCATCGGTCAAAGTCCATTTGACCATCCGAATTAAAAGTCAACGTTTTGCCCACACCCAGGGGCAAAACGGTCATTTTGCACAATTCGTCCGAAATCGCCCAACTAATCCCAGATTAGTAAATCACAATTAAATATTATTAAATCCCGATATTCGGGACGGGTCGTTACACAGAACCATTTATTCTCTAAATCATCATCATAAGATTATCTATGTAAAAAATCAATAAAATTGGAGGTCGTTTAGTCATTCACATATATCAAATAAATCAACAGTTTTCGTAAGAATTAAAATCCTCATAGAGAACCGTTTATTTAATTAATATATATATATGAATGATTAAACGAACTTCAATCTTGTTGTTTTTTTATGGATATGATATTGACATGACAATTTGGAGAATACATGATTCTGACTATAATATACGTACAAAAAAAATTCAAAAATCAAAAGAGTAATATGAAGAGGTATCACTAGAGTAAAATGCAAGTATTGTCCATTTCACGGTTAATAGTCCGATCTCTCCTTTTGAATGTCATTATATTAAGCCTAAATCATTGTGAGCTCCCTAATAGCCTTCGAATCTTACGTAAAAACTCTCAACATGGAAATTTTTTAAAAAAAAGCCACTCAATTGGATGTTGGTTAATGGATAACCCCTCAAAGAATGCCGCATAATCCACAACTGTTTTAAAGTTTCTCTTTATTGCTTAATTACCCTCCTCTGTTTGTTTGCATAGTTAACTATAAAAAAATTGAAAAATAAAAACCGGAGATTTCTTTGAACTTTATACTCTAGTTTGGAACATTTTTCTTTTATTTTTTTATTTATGTTTTTTTTACCAAATATATTTTAGTTTTTTTTTTCTTTTCAAAATTATGTATTACTTTACTTACTATTGGAGTAATGTTTTCAAGAACGAAATCAAGAATTATTGCATTAAATTATTATTAAATCATTTATATATTATATTATATTATTGCAATTGAATTTTTTTTTTCTATGAAATAATGAATGAAGTCCGTTTTGTCTGTGGTTCAACAGTAGGGTATATAAAGTTTTTTTGGGGAGGGGGGAGGGGAGGTAGCGGCGGAAAAGCGTACGACTTAGGGTTTAAGGTTTAATTCTTAGATTTTGGGACATTAATCAAATTATTTAATATCAGATAATAAAGATTTTTTGAATTTAAAGTTTAAAAATACTTTTGAAGAATTCTTGCTCGTAATTATCTTATTTTAAATTGAATTAGATACTCACATTACTCCTTAAAATGATCAAGTGAAAAAAAAAATTATAAATATGAGTAATGATTTCATTATTAGAAAGGAAACAAAACTATTAAATAATGATTAAAAGTTCTAAATAGGGGTATTTGAGTAATTATTATAAGTTAGGGACTAGAAATTAAGTTTAAAAAATATAATTAGTGGGTTTTGAAAAAACATTGATGTTGTTAAAGACTAATTAATGGATAGCTCTTTTATTAAGGGTGGACAAATTACCCAAACTAGTGATCGGATTTAAACCAGCCGGTGTGATTAAGATAATTTTCTGACAAAATGTGCTATAATTTGAGTTAAATTTAACCAGAAAAGACTTATGAAATTTCAGTTTAGAGTCTCCTATAAAAGACATTTGACTTATTCTCTTTTGGAAACCCTAGCTGCTCCTCTTCCCTCCGGGCCCCGGCATACGTAGTCTTCCTCCTACACCCCTTTCTTGCACGGTTGCACCGCCATCCGCTTGGATAATAATATGTGACACCGTTCGTACTTAACCAAACAGGGCACATTTTAGCTTTTGAAATAAATGCAAACGTGAGGATGTAAGTATAAAGTTAATATCCAACGTCTTGCAAATCGTTATAAATGCATACACATTACACACTTGCACGCTTTTACTTTCAACCAATTGTGCGAAAAGCATTAGACATCAATGATCACCTACCTGCACCTGCAATGCAAATATGGATATTTTCTTATCAACTATTATGTAATACCAGTATCTATAATATAGTTGATAGTTTAATTAAGAGCACTAAATATTCGACGAAATAATATAACGGGCTTGTTTATATATAGTTTACACTACAAATCACGACTAGGAGAAGGTGATGGAGTATAGTATGGCGGCGAAGCACACGGCGTTAAAAACGGCGGCGTTGTGACCTCCTCCACCTCTACTGTCACAGTCACAGCTACATCCAGCATCACTGTCGTCGTCTTCACTTCTTTCTCCGCACACGTCGTCTCGGAGTCCAGCGCCTCTCTCTCTTCCTCCTCCTCGATCGTGAACAGCACCCTCGACGACACGCCGTACAGCCCCTGCTGCCACTTGAACACGTCGCCGGCGTCAACGTTGACGCGGTGGTGCGAGTCGTTCGGCGGGTTATTGCTTCCTTCGTGGGGCCCAATACGGATCTGAAACTGCTTAGACTTCCTCCGCCGCCAGAGGAGGAAGAACAGCTGGGCTACAATGGCGGCGAGAGTGGCCGCAAACACCACCGTGAGTGCAGTCCAGAGCTTGCTGAGACCACCATTCATGTGTACGTACGAAAAAACGCAAATGATAATAATCCCGGAGAAAGGCGTTTGATAAAATGCCTCAATGAGATTATTTCCAACTTTTTTATGCTTTGCAACGTTTTAATTTAACGGATGGGTGACGGGTGACCGGTTGTTCACCGGGAAAACGTGGGAGATGAAAATGGGAGAGGTGAGGAGTGGAACTGGCTGAGGAGGTTGGCGGTGGATGAATGCATAAAGGTTGGTTAAAAAGAGAGTGTTTAGCTATGGAAGAAAACGATGTTTTTCCTCGGAAATATGGCTATGAAGGAAGGAAGGACATGTGTCCAAGCTGGACTGCTGGAGTGTTGATTTGGACTTTGCATTAAGTTTTGAATTAATTTGGCCGTTGGGTGGGGCTTCATCTGCTGTTTTCATATTTGCTATGCAATTTGTGGTCTTGCGGAAAAAAAAAAAAAAACCCACTAAAGGTGTTACTTAACATTTTTAGGTTGCCAAGGCTGAAGAAACTGATGAATTCCATACCATTTCATTTTCAACAATAGTAGTTTGATTTCATTTTCAACAAGACTACTTTCTGTTTTTGGTTCGCAACGTGTCACGGGGCCAGAAAAATAATGAGAAGTCCACGTGATAATATAAAGTGATCATTCCGATATTATAGAGGAAGAGTTTATCGAAAAGAGTAATATTATTTAGATACATTAAATTGATTACATTCAGTGACACATTTGATGTGACAATCAATAAATAATGAAGTTGGTTATAAGATCAAGCGATCTTGGTTATATAAAAAAAAATAAGAAATTGTTTGCGAAATGAAGTTTGCTTGAAGAAGATTGGACCCAAAAGCCAGGATATATAATCTCGGATTAAGTAAATCACTAGCAACAAATTAAGCTTATCTTCTTGTATATATGTGTGTGTTATTTCACAACATTAATAATGAACTTGAATAAGATACTTAAAAATCAAGGGTACCCCTAAAGGTTAATTACTAAGTGCAGCATTTAATACCAAATTGATGACAACAAGAGCAGAATCTGAGTCCACCATACTGCTCTCAACCCCCCTTGTTCCCTTCCAATTGAAGGCCAATTGAAGTCCCCCAAAGTTCAGTACCTAAAATCTCACTTCTACCAAGGTTAATTAATTAGCACAAAAGCCAGCAAACCAGGCATCAATGGGGAGTACACCACCAGCACCAATACATTTATGTTGCCCTGTACACAACAATACGATAGCATTGATTGTTTTAAGTGAGTAATCAAATTATTTTTTCACTTGTTATATTTTTTGGGAGCTCATTTCAGATCCTCAAGATTTGTTAGGTGAACATTTATCTTTCATTAATTTTGTTTTTATACAAAGATGGGATATATTTACAATGGGGATATAAAAATCTTTGTAGATTAATGCAAGTTTTGGAAACAAAAGGACGAACAAAAACAATCAAGACACTATTGAAAGGGAGTAGAGTTTCTTGTAGTGAAGT
The DNA here is from genome assembly GCA_032719365.1 of Prinsepia uniflora. Lineage (NCBI taxonomy): Eukaryota > Viridiplantae > Streptophyta > Magnoliopsida > Rosales > Rosaceae > Prinsepia > Prinsepia uniflora. Next base: position 2,440,328 of record CM064862.1, on the reverse strand, counting down.
ATTTGATGTAAGAACAAAGAATAATCTTTCGAAGAGGAAATTTGGTCCCTTTTGGCTACAAGAAACAACTGAACAACTGACCCTTTTCCCTATAAATTTTTCATAATAGTATGTACATTAACATGAATCGAAATGAGGAAGAACCGGTTGAAAAAAAAATGATTTTAATAAGAACACGTGATTCAAAATTTAGACCACAAAACTAAAGAAGATATTTATCACCCTCTATCTTTTTGCTATCTTGCTATTTAATATTGTGTCATCTCAATGATATTACGTACCATTATTTATCTTTGTAAGTTTTCAATATAGTATTATAGTTAACAAACCTGATATTATAGCATACAAGAAATCAGGAACATGAGAGAGAGAGAGAGAGAGCATGAGAGAGAGAGAGATTTCTCCGATAATGTAATTCATTGCATGTATATTTATTTATTTCTCGACGGTTTTCTTTGAAACTTGAATTTATATTAATTTATTATAAATTGGAGGTTGTAAATTGTAATGATGACACGTGACCAAATAGTTTTTGACATGATCTGCTAATACTTAATTGGGAATGGACAATACTTGCATCTTCACTTTCGTTTTTTGATTGAAAGAGATATCTCTCCGATAATGTAATTCATTGCATGTATATTTATTTATTTCTCGACGGTTTTCTTTGAAACTTGAATTTATATTAATTTATTATAAATTGGAGGTTGTAAATTGTAATGATGACACGTGACCAAATAGTTTTTGACATGATCTGCTAATACTTAATTGGGAATGGACAATACTTGCATCTTCACTTTCGTTTTTTGATTGAAAGAGATATCTCTCCGATAATGTAATTCATTGCATGTATATTTATTTATTTCTCGACGGTTTTCTTTGAAACTTGAATTTATATTAATTTATTATAAATTGGAGGTTGTAAATTGTAATGATGACACGTGACCAAATAGTTTTTGACATGATCTGCTAATACTTAATTGGGAATGGACAATACTTGCATCTTCACTTTCGTTTTTTGATTGAAAGAGATATCGTTGTATATCATAAAAAATGGTACAATTTTATTATCAAAATCAAGCTATGACAGTATGACTTATAAGCCAAAATGACAATACTAGTGCAAATAAAGTCGTACTAACAACTAATAAACTCATATCACTAAAATAATGCAAAATTACAAATCAAACCCACAAAACCCAAAACAACCAAAACCTTAATAGCACCTATAATCCTAAACAAACTACCTCAACGAAAGAAACAGTTACCGTCGTGAAACCCATCACATCTGATCTTGAAGAACTGAAAAACATCGCGGATCTGAAGAAGGCTTGATCACCAGCAATCCAATTGCGTTGAAAAGCAAATAAAGACAAAATTCTCCAATCTAACTACTGTGACCAAAACTAATAGGTGATATTACGAGAAAACTCCTCCAACGGAAAGGTAGAAGATTTGATGAAAAAAGAAATTTTGAAGGAAGATTTTGGGCAAGGGGATGAATTGAAAAAATAGCAAAATAATATGATGGGGAACTCAAATCTGAGCATGACTCAGACCAAACAGTCACCACAAAGAGAATCTTATTACGAACCGAAAAGAAAAAGAGGAAAATGATTGAGGGGAGGAGGAAAGAAGATGACCTTCCCCCTCCTCCTCCTTAGTTTGTTTTTTTCTTTGGGACTACGAGGAAAGAAAATAGAGGTTTTACTTGCATCTTAACTTGATGGTACCTATGTATATTATTTTTTCGATTTATCGAATTATTTTTATACATATATCATAATGAAAACAATTCATTGTCTAAACCATCATGTCAAGATCATCTTCGTAAAAAAATTAATAAAATTAAAGTTCGTTTACTCGTTTATATATATCAACTAAATAGACAGTTCGTCATGAGGATATTATTTTTTACTAAAACTGTTAATTTATTTAATACATATGAGTAATTCTTGTTAATTTTTTACGGAGATGATCTTAAAATGATAATGTAAAGAATGTACGGTTTCAATTATGATAAAAATAAAAAGAAAATTTGATATATTAAAATGGTGGTGCGAAGAGATACCATAAGGTGGGATGCAAGTATTTCCATTAGGAATTTTCTTCCACTATATTCACTGGGGCCTTAGATTTTCACTGATGTTGCCTAATGCCTATAGCCTGCAGCTGTATTTGGGGTTGTCGAAACATGTAGTTGCACCCAATTGCATAAAGTATGCACATGGATTATCATACATGGACTGAGAACGAGTTCGTCTACAAGACTGCGATTATGGGCCAGTCGCAGCCTCAAATGAAGCATGGTTCGGCTAATATAAAAGAACATTTTATATGTAAAGGTAAAATATTTCACGTGAGAAATAAATTTACAAATAATTTGACTGCCATAAACCTTAATTTACGACTTGATTTGAAGATGAAACATCAACGTTTTTCAATTTTAAAATGTGAGATAATTATTCTCATCCTCACACACTCCTCCTAGGAAAATTTGTAAGCCATACATTAAATAAGTTGAGATCTCACCACAGCAGTAACTCAAATCCTTAATTATAAACTGTTTTCCAGCTTCCCAATTTAAAATATATCTATCTATTTTCGTACCTGATACTCTTTTACTTCCACCTAAATTAAAATCTAATATTATTATATTTTTTGCGATGTGAGATAGTTTTTCATTCTCAACCTCTCACATATTCTTCCTAGGCGAATTTATGAGTGGTACATTAGGTAAGTTGAGATCCAACCACTTGAAATTAATTTATTAGGGGGGAATACTTCAAATCCGACATGTTTTTTTTTTATCAATGAAATTTCATTAAAGAGAGCTGAAAAAACCAGAAAAAAGAAACCACAAAGGAACTTATCAATAAGCGAAGAAACAAAGAAAATAACATAACAACTAAGATAGATTAAAACATAATAAAATCATCGGAGCAACGACAGAGAACAAGAATCACTGTCGAGCTCGACAGATGAAATCCGTCATTATAAACGTTAATGTAGAAGGTTTCTTAATTTTCCAATGTGAAATATTTCTTCTCATTATTCACGTCATATTCTTTTACTTTGGATTACAGTGAAAACCCTAATCAAATATTGTATTTTTCTTCTTCAGTAATGTCACTTTTGAAAATCATAGTGAGCTATAAATGTACACGACAAGTAGTCTTATTGCTGAAAGCCTGAAAGTAGTGCATCGATCTACACTCAGTATATAATCTATCTGTATGCTTTGGGAAAACGACCCAACAATCATCAAAAGCATCATCATTCATCATTACCAGGCCACATTCTCTGGTTTATTATTCGCGTGTGCTTCCTTCCCCGTCTCTTTTTGACCGAGTCTTTTCGGACTCAAATTAAGAGCACCCCACAAAACACATGCAAAAGAAAAAAATAAAATAAATAAAACCCTAACAAACCACACACAAAAAAAAAAACTAGGAAAACCCTAGCTACAACTATATATGGTGAATTGGGCATAGTGGGAGCCTCCTTTCTTCACCATAACAGAAAAACAACAGCTCATGAAAGTAACCCTTCTCCTTGGATCCCCCAATCTCATCACTTTCAAATGATAAATCCAAAAAACAAAGGAAAAAAAAAAGCACAAAAAGAGCGAGAGAGAGAAAGAGATATTGAGTGATGAGTGATGATCAATATATCTATATATGTGTGTATGGATACTGATTGATGGTCTTTTGGATCTGAGATTTCCCTTACTTTCATGCAAGAATATTCAGCGGTAGTAACTAGAGAAAGAGAGAAAGAGAGAAAAAGAGGAATGGAATTCGAACTGAGGGAGAGTGATCTATAATGGAAAAGAGGGCATCTGATAGCTTAGCTTCAAGTCTCCTTTTCTTAAAGTCTGCGAAAGCCCTCTCAAGCTCTCTAACTCAAGCTGTGTGTGGAAACTTTGTCTCCATGCTTGGCTCCTCCTTTGTCTTTTCTAGATGCCAACACGGTCTTTCTCTTTTTGTGGGTCTCAAATCGATCACAGCTTTATTTTGGAGGGACCTTCAATATTGCTTTCCTTGGTTTGTGTCACTTTTGTAGCTTGTCTTTGGTTGTTCAAATCCCAAAATCAATATGATGAACTTTGGTGTTTGTTCGGTGCAACCAAAACGGGTGCAATGAGAGTGTTACAACTATGTTACTTTTGGCTTATTGGACACAACAATTTTGTTTGTAAAAGTTGAATTCAAAATCAACAACGAAATGTAAAGACTGTACATACTTAGCATGTATATTTGTAATTTGTTAACCTAGTAATTTGAATGTAATTTATATTTGTAATTATGGATTCGATTTCTCTTAAATCAGACTAAAATTTAAATAGAAAACATGCACTAATCTTTGCGGATTTGCATAAGAAGCCGAATTAAATGAAAAGAAAATGGAGATGATCGATGAAACATGTATGTGTTGAGAAAGATTGATTAGAGCTCCAAAAAGTTAAGTACATGTTTTTTTTTTTTTAATCTTATGGTGGTTATAAAAGGTTTCCTCAATAAAAGAAACATACTGGCTAATTAGAATAAACTTTATTTGCTTCAAGAAAGCTATAAAAGTTGTAGCTTAATCAGTATGTCTCTTACCCCATAAGTTTTGTGCTGCAATGGCCCATGGCTGTATATTATCGGTTTCCATCATGAGCCTTTTCTCAAAAAACACAAGTGAGGAAATCGGTGAAGAGCTCCCCATATTTATAGCAATTGATGCACAGACTACAAAGCGTCACTCCCCTCAGTGACAGACACGTGTTGCAACCAGGCATTCTGACCGGACACGTGTCAACCATCTGTCCGCGGAACCCAACCGTCTTCCTCCGGGTCTACACCGACTTCCGTACACCGCTCGGTGTCTGGGACTGCTTCACAGACGCTGGCCCTCCCACCGACCCATGTACACCGCTCGGTGCTCTCATCCGTGGGCGGGTATTGGCTCTATCCACCGACTCATATACACCGCTCGGTGTCCTCACCCACCGTACGGACGCTGGCCCTCCCCCACCGACTCATATACACCGCTCGGTGTCCTCACCCACCGTACGGACGCTGGTCCTCCCCCACCGACCCAAGTACACCGCTCGGTCTCCGCAGCTCCAACGCGTCATTTGGCTCCTATCACCGACCATGACGTCGCCACCGACCGACTGCGCACAACCGCGACCGACTGCGCCACTTTTCCGCCGAAGTGCTCTTTCTCACCGACTGCCTACTAGCTCCTTCCTCTCCATGACCGAGACTGTCTCGGCGGACTATCCCACCAGGGGACTTGGGGGACTACAGGTATACTTCCCACCAGGGTCTGGGAGAATGAGACAAGTCCCCGACCGAGAAATTCCACCTCAGTCAACGACTTGGGGGACTTCTGTTGACACCATATCTGACCAGACCCACTGGGCCGTATACTTAAAAGCCCTGACAACGCTCAAGGCCCAAGAACACCATACTTGCGACAGCCCTAACACCGGGCCCAATGCGGGATGCCGCATGGAAGCATATCCACCCTCGATTTACGTAACACGTGTCCGCACGTAAATCGAGAAGCATTCGTCTCACATCGGAACTTTGGGAATTGAACATCCCACCTACCTATACATAAAGGGTACACATTTCCCAATAAAGGTAACTAAGTTTTACTATTACAATTACTCTACCGAACTTACCATTTACTGCTTCCTCTTACGAACGAAGTAACTGACTTGATCGTCGGAGAGCCTTAGGCCGGCACCACACCGGTGCCCGTACTAACGGAGACCCGCGATCCACTTGAGTTGACAGGTCACAAGAGGGACACGCGTCATTTGGTGATTGGGCAACGAGTACTCGACAGTTGGAACATTTAACGCTTCAACACGAGTAATCATTTTCATTAAGGTGTTTACTAATTATATATAATCAGAACATTAATTAGAATGATTTTCATTGTTATTTTTTACTCATCATTATCTATCAGAAATAAAATTAATTGATTACTAAAAAGTCCCTTTTTTTTTTTCAGTTTTCTATGCAACTCGTTATCTTCTTATCATCCTCTCAAAAACCATTTAATGAAAGATTCAATTTATTAAAAAATAAATAAAGTTCTGAAAAATTCCATTAATTAAAAATAACATATCATCACGATCTAATTTGTATGATAACAATTTGAGTTATATAATAAAATATCACTACACATGCATATATATATATATATATATATATATATATATATCATGGTTGAACTTTGTAATTGTTGCAAAAAATTTAGGATAATTTTGGTATATAAAAAATTAAAATAACTCGATCCCTAATTAGTCCCATTATCCATTTTGGAGTAAGTGAACGTAAGAGTACTTCGTAATGAAAATCATTACCTTTAATTTGATTTCTATTATACCGAAATTACACGCCCTTAACTTATTGTTATTTGTTTTTTATATACTCACATTTGGCTCACAAAAGTTGAATATAACTTAAAATGGCTTGTCTAATGGAGAATAAACTTGTGACAAGATTTTAGTCCGATATGCCTGAAGACTAACTACTTAATTAATTGGCATATGCAAGTAGTGCCAAGGTTAATAGTCTAATCCAAGCTTAAAGATAAGGGCTTAATTAGGCCCACCTAACCTTAATTCAACCCAAGAAACCAATCGTCAAAATCTTTGGGCTACCCTAAACCTTACTGAACCATATTTTGGCGATCTCACGTGAATCTCTAGTCCTCCATAAGCAGTGCATCAAACACGAGCATAAAAAACACTCACGTCAAAATGTAGAAATGTTTATTCATTTATTTTTTAAATTAGGTAATTACACATAAATCATGTAATTAAGAGTATTTATTTTCGCGTTCTCGAAACCGCATATCCAAATTCACCCAAAACAGTACTTCTTCCCCTTTCTCAGACCCCCTGACCCCCTGAACCGTCTTCAGCAACTAGCATTTTCTTTTGCACTATAAAGTGTCCATCAGCAGCTTTATTTTTATCAAATATTCACATAAGGGTGGAAGCAGTGGCATAGCCAGAATTTAATATTAATGAGGGCCTAATAATTTTTGCTTTATACAAGTACTTTTAATTGATTATATTTTATTTATTGGTTATCACAAATTTGAAAGCATATATGCTTATAAAAAAAATTCACATTTTAATAAATTTTCAAGGACATATTTGGTAGTTTCTCAAAAAGAAAATATATATGTTTCACCGCTTTATTTTTGTTCTATTTATTTGTAAAACACCATGATTCATATATTCATACCCTAAATCTAATAAAACATTACCTTAAGAAAGTTTATAAGCTACACTATCATTGTAAATATTCATAAATGAGAAAAATAAGTAGGGAAATAGAAATTAAGAAACGACCCCTTAATTAAAAATATGAAGTAAATACATTTTAGGAATATTTGTAGTTAGAAATTTTATATGTATATAGTAAATTAATATAGTATTATATATAAAAAAAATTAAAAAAAAATATATAAAAATTTAGTGCAAAATTACAAGAGAAAGTAAAAAAAATTATATATGATAGATAAAAAATTCAAATATATTTATTACATTATAATAAATATCTAAAATATATTTTATATTTTATATATAAATAAAGGAAATAATAAAAAATGGAATGGGTGCTCGGGCTCCCCCAGGTCCCTCCCTAGCTTCGCCTCTGGGTGGAAGCAAAAGTATTTACCATATGCTTGACATTGCCTATATGAAAATAGTAACTCTTCGATCCAAAGCTATATATCATCCGTTTGTCAATGGAGCGTGCCTATTTTTCACATCGCGTTAAGTGAAGATCGATCAGATCAAATACAGCTTAAAACTGACTTAGTGTCTTGGTACGTACTGCTACAGAGAATGAACCCGAAATGCGCTCCATGTGTTCTTGGGTGGCATGGTGTATCAATATGTTAATGAATAGTATTACCGAGTAGGTCCCTTTTTACTTAAGAGTCTGATTAAAACAGTGGGAAAAAAAATTAAAGTTGAAGCATTTGTGCCGTACAAAAAAAAAAAAAGATGACGCAAGTTAACCCAAGTGAAAGAGAGGAAGGTAGGTGAAATGGCAGCCATGAGTGCAAAAGAAAAAGAACTTTAATTTGTTTTTTCAAAAAGGGACATCCACTTTCTGCAATTAATTACGATTTGTTTATTTATTTTACATGCTAAAGATCCTGCTACTTTATCTTGCTTCCTCCTTTTGAGGGCGAAAAATTAGATTCCAAATACTTGCAAATCTTGTTTAATTTAAATAATTAAATCCATATTCGGTGGTTTTCTGACATGGATATCATGTAATCGGCGACCTAATTAATTAAGGAGAAACTAAAACTAGCTCATTCATTGAGGACTTGAACAAATTATTTTATTTGTACAAATAATTGATATCGTTCCATTTGAAAGAGGATGATTGGTCAAGCTCGATCATTATCTAGTTTTTTTTTTTAAAGTGATGTAATTTTATATCTTAAGGCTTAAGGACTCTCACTAGAGAGAAATATTAGGAAGTAATTAAGATGTGTTTCCATATATGTACACACGCTAATACTATAAGAATGTCAATTTTTAACATGATTTGGTATACGATTCGAAACTCGCATAAAATTTATTTTTATCAACTAACACGATTAAAGTTTCGGGTCATTTTTGAGTCAACTTTTTATGACACGCTTAATAAACAGATGAATTTCGGGTCAACTTGTTAACCCGTATAATGACCTATTATTCCGTTTAATAAATAGGTAGATTTCAAGTCAAAATGTTAACCTGTATAATGACATATATAGTAACATGTTTAATAAATGTGTCAATCAGTAACTCATATATCTACTCATTTATCTATCTAACACATATTAAAACTTATAGTTTCAATAGATTAAACATGTTAAATAGATTAAACGGGTCATATGTTGATTAAATTTTGAATACGACCTGTTTATTAAATGGTTACACAAATTATCTTATCAATTACTATAATATAATATGATCAGTATAATATAGTCGGCATTTTAATTCGATAGAGCACTAAACATTCAACTAAATAGTCAGTCTAACTCAGGCACGGACCCAGAGCCTTTTTGGGTGGGCTCCAACCCACATCAAATGTAAAAAAATATGAAAAATTCAAAGGATTTTTTTACTAAATTTCTAGTAAATGCTATTATACTAAACTAATTGGTTATAAATTAGCTCTCTTCTATTCTTAATTATAGATTCAGCCCACCTCTATTTTCAATCCTGGGTTCGTGCCTGGTCTAACTGATGGATAGATTAGTCTATCCTACTGAAATAGTTAGTACAGTACGATATACCAAACAAGGTCTAACAGCTCAAGTTTGGACTAAGCATCCTTAATACGATTATTAAATGGATCGAGTTCGGATTATAAATATGTATAGATACAAATATATAAAACGTCCGACGGTGCAGCCATTTGTAAAAGGGTTTCTTGTTTTCCTTTTACAACCTTGTTCAAAACAATCATGTCTTATTTCGTCTTGAAAAATTTCTTTGAAATAAAATGAATTCCAATTATGTCTTATTTCCTCTCTCTTTTTTTTTTACGAGTATTCCCCCATATCTTTCTTGGAATTTTGCCATGCTTTATTGAAATCGACCAAATTATACATACGTTAATTATTGAAAACGAAATTTGAGTGGGGGATGATATAAAATTAGGGTTCCATCGAGTAGTGGCATTGAAATGAAAATTAGTATAGAAATTAGCTATTGGAAAGAAAAAAAATAAAAAGTCAGTCTAAGATGGAGGCTTCTTCCTTTCAAGTTGGGAACAAAGTAACCAAAGGATGAGTAATTAAAAAGTTAAAGAGAAAATAAAAGTGTTAATTAAGCCAAACTTGGGTTCAAAACAAGAGATCGAAGATAGAGATAGAGCTGGCAAAGTTTTGAATACATAATAATGCATTGTCTCAAAACCCCTGATCTTTCCAAAAGCCATATATATATATAAGCCGACAAATTCCCAACTTATGCTTAATTAAGGGGTTTAATTTAAAGTTGTGGAGATAATCATCTTTTCGTGATTCTAAAGTAGCAACATCTTTGAGGCCTAAAGATCGAGTAGATGCTTATCTATCTATGTTTTTCATAATCCTTTCTCCTTTATTAATTATTTATACATATAATTAATTTTATTACGATATAATTAGACGACAATGATTAATTAGTCTTACAATGAATCAATTGATCATCACTAGATATTGAATTTCACATAAATATATTTTTGCATTTTATGATTATCAAATTTAGCCCATATATAAATTTTTGTGTTATAAATCTATATACATACATATATATTTTTAAAACCTATACGTTTTTAGAATCTGTTGAATCAAAGATTGAACCCGTCGTGAAAAGTCCTCACAATTCCTGCAAACAACAAACAATTAGCTATCGTTGCCTCGATCGATTTACCCGGGGGGTTGTTCGACCAAGAACACTCTGATGCCTAAGTTAGCTTCGAGAGAGGAAAGGGATATACTTCGAAACGAAGAATCAACGTCCCTTGGAAATGAAATGTGTCTTCCTATTTATAGGAAAATCTTGGGAGCCTTGGAGCGTTCTGATTGGTCGGTTGAATATTTAATTAGTAAATAATATATTATTATTAAATATATTATTTAATAATTGTAATGATGGCTCATTATGATAGTAATGATATTTGTTGTATTTTAATATTAATATTAATTATCCATTATTAAGAATAACGATAATTAACTCTCGGGGAGAATATCAATATTACGGAGGTTTTAACCCGATCAAATAACGTATTTAACTGGTAAATAGATTATTTAATGTGTGGGTGTTTTTCAAATGATCAGCGTTATTTGCCAAGGGCAATTTGGTAATTTTTGGGAATTACGGGACACGTGACGGCTCCATAATTTTCGGATGATTTTGGGTTCCACAAATGCCCCCACATCGATTCGGTATTCAGGGAATTCGGATGGATGTACATTGTTTGGAGTCTTATATTACCGGGTTACCGGTTACTGTTGGGTTCAAGAATCGAGTCAGTGTTTATTTGACGGTTTTGCCCCTGGTTATAAGGGTAAAAGTCAATTTTTAGTTTTAGAATGACTATTCTGGGTTTAGTGGTGTGAACCAGACATAATGTGCAAAATGACCATTTTGCCCCCAAGCATGGGCAAAATGTTGACTTTTGAACCGGGGGGTCGAAAGGACGAGGGCCAGAGACCGTTACGTAGGTCGAGTTGATACGAATCCATAGACAGGCGGCATGCCGAAATCGGAGATCGGATGCGAAAGTTATGGGTCTACGAAGGCGAGAGGCATTTTCGTAATTTTGGAAGCGAAGGGCAAAACTGTCCTTTTGAGACGGGCGAACGGTGGACGCTGACTCATGCTACCTGCCAATGATATTTGCTGCTTTGTCCAGACAACATGGAGGAAATCATGTATTTAGGGACCCTAAAACCCTTAATTAGGGAAAACTTAATCATTTTGTCCAAACCTTAACATTGTTAAATAGAAGAGCAATTCGGTTGTGAGAATGAGAGATTGGAGAGTCTGAATTGGAGCAAAACAAACTCGAAGGACAGAGGGGTCGATGGTTTTGCAGATTTTCGAAAATTCGAAAATTGTGGGGAGAATTCGAATTCGGATTGGCGAGCTTTAAGGATCAAAATTGAGACTCGATTGAGTCTTCTGAGGTCATTTCGAATCGATTCACAACAAAAACGAAGAGAATTGGGGCTTCCCTGAGCAAGAACAGAAGCTCTGATTTTTGCTCGAAATCGAGCTTGAGTTCGAGCAGCTGGAGGTATAATTTTATGAAATTGATTATGTAAAAACTTTTGTTTCATTCTCACAATACTCTCTGTGTGATTTAATTTGAAAAACAGGGATGAATTGGACGAACCCGATCACGAAACCCGTTTGAGAGTTCATTGGGGATTTATCGGATTTTGGTTATAATTGAAATTTTAAACGTTACAGAACCTAAATTTAAATGGTTTAGATGAAATCAGTTTAAATAACGGAAGAAAACAATGCCCAATTGAAGGAGAACAAATCGGGTCTCAACGCGGGTCTCCAACCCGTTTACCAGTCATTCGGGTAGAGGAGACGCACTGTAGCAGTTACTGTGCTACGCGCGTGGCTTCCACGCGCAGCCGCTTGTGGCGGCGCGTGAGGGCGCGTGGAGGCGTTTCCGGGGAGATTTTCAACAGGTGTTTTATTATATTTGATGTAATGAACATTTTTGGTGTTGGGTCCGAGACAAACTGACATTGTATCAATACTGTTTCGAGGGTCCGATGGTTTAGGTTATACCTTTAAATTTTTATTAAATTCCCGAAAAATTGTGGAAAATTGATATGATGTTTTTAGAGTCATTAATGACCTTTCATGTTGTTTTTTGGACAGGATTCGAGATTCCTGGAAAGCGTGGGAAATTACGGAAGTGCGTCCGGCTTGGAAAATGAGCTGTTTGGACGGTGCGTGCGAGCATTGGTAGGCTAGCTCACATTTAACGTGACCCTTGCTAGTACCGCAAATATGCTTGCTATGCATCAAGAGTCCGTCGAAGGTGTTTAGAAACTTTGTTGGAGCGGGTGTACTACCGGTGCCATGTGGTGGACGGAGTTTGGCTGAACAGTCGACGGGGACTTGGCGGTGACTGAGTGCACTTGCGGACGTGACTAGTGAGCATCGGTAGGCAGGATCACACTTACTGTGACTCTTGCTAGTACCACATACATGCTCGCCATGCATCAAGGTGCTGAGAGACCCGGCAAACTTACCCTGTGGGAGCGTGGCGGTTTTCGTGGCCTAAGTCTATTCCGAGGGAAAGATATGGAATCTGAGAAACCCGAAGACTTCATGGAGTGGAAGGCTCGCAATCAAATTTCCTTTTCAAGCGACGTTCTCGTGGAGCTTGGCGACATATGTTCTTCTAGAGTTTCGGGACATGAGCCGGCTACTCTCTCCATGAATGGCGAGAAGCTTTCAGACATCTCAATCAAGGAGTGGTTGTGCGTTCCACTGTGCTTGAAGGAGACCGTTGTTCAGAAGAGGGACAATAAACAAGAACTTATTGGTTCTTGGGAGAAAAAAGCATGCCGAGCAACTTCTTTCCTAACCTATATGCATAACGAGCAACTTCTTTCCTAACCTATCTGTTCTGGTCCCGCGAATGTGCCATCTTGACGCGAAGGGCCTGCAGAAATGGAAAGTTATGTTGTTGATGTGAGATTGCGATAACTTAAGAAAACTTGAGGTCTCAATTTCACATCGGAAGCCAAAATGGGCGAGTTGGAGATGAGCCGTGCAGAGAGGATGCTGATAGAAAATGAGCGAGATACCGCTCGAGATGAGCTCTCCCTGCTGCACAGAAATTTGCAGGACTCAGAAGGCTTTGATGCTTCGATGACGAAGGCTTGAATGCTTCGCAGGGCAAAGGCTTGGATGCTTCGATGACGAAGGCTTAGGTGCTTCGCATGGCGAAGGCTTCGATGCATCGCAGGGCGAAGGCTTGAATGCTTCGATGACGAAGGCTTGGATGCTTCGATGACGAAGGCCTAGGTGCTTCGCATGGCGAAGGCTTGGATGCTTCGCATGGCGAAGGCTTGGATGCTTCGCAAGGCGAAAACTCAGATGCTTCGATGACGAAGGCTTGGATGCTTCGATGACGAAGGCTTTTTACACTAGAGAGAATAAGCTTTGAAAATTGTACATGGCGAACAAATCAATTTGTTAATCTCATTTCATTGATACTTGAATTCAGAAGGCAACTTGAAAAGCAAAATTGAAAAGCTCCATAGAGTTTTATGTCTTTCTAATGTTGACTTGCGTCTAGTTGATGCGGATCACCTTTGACGCTGGCTCGTTTGACTCTTTGTTCTCCATATGATTTACAGTCTTGTTTTTTATGTAGTCTATACAATGCCCCTCCCTCAGGAGATTTCGGAGATATCTTTCGAAAGATATACATGTGCTGATATTGTGCCCATAACATTCATGATAGGCGCACCATTTAGTTTTATCAGCATTCTCTTGATTGCCTTTGACTGGCTCTGGCTTCTTAAACCATGGCTTGTTCTTAATTTCATTGTGGATCTGATGGGCTGGTAAAGATAGCTGCAAGTTAGGCTTCCCCATAACTGGCGTTTGGGAGTGTTTCCCCGCCTTTCGCTTGTTGAGCTTTCCAGTTGCAGACTTTCCATGGGGTTCATCCTCATTGGAGGCCTTTTCGCTAGTCCCAGCATGGCCATGAGTATGAGCGGCGCTCTTCTCGTCCTCCCAACTTGCATGTCGCTCTGCTAGCGAAAGTATTTTGGAAAGACTTCACGCATTGCTCATGACGATGTCCCCGTAAAGCTGGCTGTCTCGAGGGAGTCCCTGCATGAATGCCATTGCCGCAACAAGGTCATTACAGCCGATAATGCGAGATTTCTCCTCACAAAATCTCCGTATGTTTTGTCGCAGAGTGTCTTTTGCTCCCTTTCAGACAGAGAAAAGATGGTCGTCTTTCACCTCGATTGTCCGAAGTTGTGCGTATTCCTTCACAAATGTCAAAGCCAACTCTTCGAAGGACTTAATCGACCTCGGGGGGAGATGATTGAACCAAGTCATGGCTTGGCCTTGAAGGGAAGCTTGAAAAACTTTGCACATGAGCGCATCGTTAGACCTGTGGGGGATCATGACTCCTCGATAATAATCAATGTGTTTTACCGGGTCGGAGGCTCCTTTGAATGGAATGAAGTTTGGTGTTGCGAACCTCTGGGGGAATGGCTCCTCCTCAATATCCCTTATAAAGGGCGTAGAGAGCCGTATTTGGCGACGTAGATCGTCCTCTAGATCGCCACCTTGTTGAGCACGAAGGTGCATGTCCAGCATTTTTTGAACATCATTAGCCTGCAACGCTCCTTGCCGAGGCGATGAGTCCCTTTTTGCTAACCGTTGAGAACCTCTTTGAGCTTCTCCCCCTGATCTCTGGGATCGTGCAGGGGAGTAGGCTTCATCTTCCCCTTTACTGCCGTGGGCAGATCGTTTTGGGTTTTTGTATAGAGCTCGAAGTTGCCCTCTGCTCCCATGTGAGTGTTGTGAGTGCTCTGCCCGTGAAGTTGCCCCAGTCCTACCTCCTAGCCGTTCACGTACTAACGGCTTTAGGCGTTGTGGGCTTTTCGCTCGATGAGCGTGACTTTCTTCTCCAGAGTCGCCTAGCGAAGTATCTCGTGACATTGTTTGGTAGCGTACCTGCTCTTTCCCAGGACGTCTTTGGGCACTCTCTTGTCTTCCACGTGACGTGGATCGTCTGTCCTGCTCCTGGATTGGTCTCCCTGCTAAGAGTTGCTGCAAGAGCTCTGACTGAAGTTGAACTTGTTTGCTTAACCCTTCAACTTGCTGCGCCAAGTTGTCCTGGGAAGGTTGGTGACGACTTCTCCCTGAGATGTCATGACACCCGTCCAGAAAGTCCTTTAGGAACATGTTTGTTGTGGGTTGATCACGTCGTGATGCATTTCCTATCAACCTCTCGTTTGCTTGTTGTAAAGTCGAAGTTCCATCCCCTAGCGTGGGTACTTGCTTAGCTGGAGAGGGGAATGCTCCAAAACTGAAGGTTGGCCTCCCTTCGAGTGTCTCAATGGGCGCTTCTATGGACACACGCCTGAGTTGAGCTGGGCGCTTCTCCGGAGTTTCTATGTGAGCTTCATTCCTCGTCTGGGCCGTTGAGGCAGAAACACCTTCTCCGGCTGACTGAACGGATCGACGAACCTTAGCCATGCTGATTCGAAGAATGTTGAGTTGGAAAGCTGTTGATGGATAATTTGAACAACGTTCAGAATCTTCGAACAATGTCGATGAACGACGAACGAAGGGAGATGAACGATGAACAAACGTTCAAAATCTTCGAACAATGTCGATGAACGACGAACGAAGAAAGATGAACGATGAACAAATGAGAGAGCTTCTTCTGAGTATATCTCAATAGCTCTCAATGAAAGCACCAATTGTTGAATCAAAGATTGAACTCGTCGCGAAAAGTCCTCACAATTCCTGCAAACAGCAAACAATTAGCTATCGTTGCTTCGATCGATTTACCCGGGGGGTTGTTCGACCAAGAACACTCCGATGCCTAAGTTAGCTTCGAGAGAGGAAAGGGATATACTTCGAAACGAAGAATCAACGTCCCTTGGAAATGAAATGTGCCTTCCTATTTATAGGAAAATCTTGGGAGCCTTGGAGCGTTCTGATTGGTCGGTTGAATATTTAATTAGTAAATAATATATTATTATTAAATATATTATTTAATAATTGTAATGATGGCTCATTATGATAGTAATGATATTTGTTGTATTTTAATATTAATATTAATTATCCATTATTAAGAATAACGATAATTAACTCTCGGGGAGAATATCAATATTACGGAGGTTTTAACCCGATCGAATAACGTATTTAACTGGTAAATAGATTATTTAATGTGTGGGTGTTTTTCAAATGATCAGCGTTATTTGCCAAGGGCAATTTGGTAATTTTTGGGAATTACGGGACACGTGACGGCTCCATAATTTTCGGATGATTTTGGGTTCCGCAGAATCAAAAGTACATAATTTCTAATGCTTTTATTATTATGGTCTATTACTCTATTTACATATATTTCGAAGCCTTCCACTCCGAGCGCAACTTTCTAATGCTTTCCAAAGGTGAGAATGTTGGGTTACGAAAATCAAAAGAAAGAAAAATTATTCTTTTGCAAAACGAATCACAAAGCATGAAAAGTAGTGCTCTTTTGATATTTCTTGGGGAAGATTTTGCTTTAAATTTCTCTTCCAAAGTAGAAAAGTTGTTCCTCCTTTGCACATCCCTTACGTTATGAATCATTCCTTAATCTCACTTTGTGCCTTCCCAACATTCCTTTTTTGTTTATATTACAACATCATAGCTAGAGCAATTCATTTTCTTTAATTATAAGCTCTAATTTAATTTCGGCATTTTTTCCATAGTGGAGTTATTATATATCTATGGAGGCCGATAATGGACCCGTTGTTAATACATGTTGTTTTTCAATACAACGATATTGTACCCTTTTTTTATTTTTTTATTTATCAAGAACGATATCATTGTATATCATAAAAAAAAAACAATTATATAATCAAAATCAAGGTATCACGGTAAGATCCACAAGCCAATTTGGGAATATTAACGCTAGCAAACTTATATTACTAAAATTATGCAAAAAATTACAAATCAAACTCACAAAGTCCAAAACAACCAAAATCATAATAACGTCTATAACACTAAACAAACTACCTATGCTTAAAAAAAAAAACAATCAACACGCACCATCAAACCCATCACGTCTGGTCTTGAAGAATTTGTAGAATACGACGAATCTGATGAATGTTTGATCTCTAACGATCAAATTATGCATAAAAACAATTAAAAGACAAAAAATCTTAATCTAACTACTGTAATCAAAATCAATGAGAGATATTGCAGTCAACTCATTCAATAGTAAAGTAGAACAAGATTCTGTTCATGAATAAAGATGAAATAGAATAAAGTTGAAAGTAAATTGGGCTAATTTCATGAATGCTTTAGTATTGTTCATGTTGGTCTATCTGAGACAGAGAGCTGTTAGATGCTCTAGGTCACTTGAAACTTTCATCATGTTGTTACAGCCACCTACTTTTATATATACGTGGGTCATGATTCATTATATAATTACATTATTATGAGCTATTCATTTGTATATTATTATATATGTTCAACCTTGTTTTGATGGAAACTATATTGGACAATTATAAGAATTTAAAATTAAAATATCAATGTATGATCAATTTAATTAATTACCATAAAATTTATCGTCCACTCTTATCTCTTCTAACAAAGTAGACTACTACTAGACCAATAAGAGCTTTTTTTTTTTTTTTATCAGATACCAATAAGAGCTTAGTTGTAACTTGTATTTTTTTTTTTAATATTGTAGGTTTCTCTAAATATATTGATACGGGATTGTTTTACAGAGTCGCGAAATCTTGATATTAAGCAAGAGACACTTTTTATACCTTCCGGTCATAAGAGACGATCAATGATATTCGAACAGTATATATGAAAATAAACCATACTAATACTTGAATTGCAAAACCACCATACCTTAAATTATATATTGTAGCTTCAATTCAATTTATTTTAGTAATAAGATATTGTATGAACTCATTTAAATTAGAGTTCATATAAACCTAATTAAAAAAAATCTAGATTTTGTTTTGTTTAAGTGATGATTTGAATTTAATAACAAGGAAAAATCCACTAACAACTATTCGATTGAATATATTTGAAATAACTAGATTAATACAATTTAATTGATAAAAAAATTAGGTGGTATGACACAATTGATTTGACCTCCTAATTTAGCAATCCTTAAACTTAATTTGTAATCAAATCGAATTATAGCCTCTCTCGAGTGTCGATCTTATCAGAAAAAGAAGAACAAAGGTATCGATAATCCCACAAGTGGCCATCTTATCAATTTAATTTAAACCCTTAATTTGTTGCCACAATTAATGACTATAATATATACATATTTATATTCCAGGAACGAGAGCTAGAATAATTACTAGGTATCATCATAAACATGGAATCCCATAAAACATAGTATAAATTAATTAGTGATAGACGGTGGAAAGCTGGAACATCCCACCCTTTATATTCTCTCAACTTGTTTGGCACATGCACACGATCTTATAAAACCTTGCAGATTCCATGCATGAACAGAGAAAAATAAGATAAACTAATACGAAATATATATATATATATATATATATAAATCAGCATTTTAGCGAGATATCTTTGTTCGATTACAATGTTTAAATTTCTGACAACATTTTAACAAGTTCATATTTAAGTATTTTATTCTATTTCTTTGATATTCAAAGATGTTTATTTGAACTCTGTTTTCTATCCATTAATCCTTGGATTTTTTGAAAGGACTTTAATAACCTCAAAATTAACTAGAAATGATAATTAAGCTTCAAAATACAAGTGTAAGCTTGTTGATTTCCATTGAAAATGTAGCTACTTAAGTTCGATAAAATTTTGGAAAAAAAACTGTAAAAATCTAGTTTGAATTTCTTTACCAAAAGAAAATTAGGTATTTCTTGGTCATCATAGTCAGATACTGTCCTTATAATTAGGTAGTATCATCATAGTCAGGTGTCAAGTAATGACGTGGTTCTCATTTGATTTTGAATTTCACACAAGTATAAGTCATTATGTCCTTGTAATCATATAGTGTTTTCATAGTCTCATAATCAGATAATATCCTCATAGTTAATGCATTGAAAATTGGATGGTTTGGTCTAAAACTCTCATTACCCAGACTATGAGGATACTACCGGATCATAAGACTAAATCTAAACCAGTGGTATATGTCTGCAAAAATTCAAATTTCAGTAAAATTTCGTAACGGAAATCCAAAAGTGGTTCTAGTGTCCCAAAGTCATTGGTTTCATCCTAAACTTCAAAATATCATGTGAGGTCATTGATAATGAAAATAAGATGTACTTTGATTCTTTATCAGAATTCAAAAAATCGATGAAATATCGTGAATTACAACTCATCATTTTTGTGAAAAAAATGCCTCTATCAAAATTTCGTAAAATATTTTAACTCCACATCAACCAAAGTATTATAAGTCATTTAAGGCATATCATGCAACCCAGGGTGTCCATTAACTATTTTTTTTTATGTATTTTTAAGTAAAAAACTCTAATTTTGATGAAATTTCGTGACAAAGTCCTCAAGTAACTCTAGTATCAAAAGGTTACTAGAAATCATCCCCCCTGAATTTCAAAATATCTTACATGATAATGATATTGGAAATAAAATAAATATTTCTATAGACGGTTTGAAATTAAAAAAAGGGGCAAAAAATCGTAAATTATCTTACAATTTTTATAAAAAAATGTATCCATCAGAAATTTACACCTATATGGCTATATATGTCCCAAATTAGCCAAACGATCAGCAACATTATTTGCATGCGCGTAAGTGGCGGCAGAAAACTAATGGTATAATTTATTTATTATACGATTCCTCATCTCTAGCCACTCTGCTATATCCCTATTTTGTGTTGTGTATATCTTCGTTTCATCTCTAATTAAAAAAATAAACAAAAAAAAATCTAATAATTATAAAAAGTTCATCTAAATAAAGGTCTAAAAAAAGTATAAATTTAGATGTAAACATAAGTCTCATGGCTAACCCTACACACACACACATATATATATTTGCCATTTATGCTTTAGTTATTAACAAATATGGTTTCTTTAAGGGAAAAAATATAGAGTGTTGCTATTTGTACATACAAAATTAACTATATTTAGTGAGATATTTGATGTGATATTCTATTTACCACAAAAAATAAATACCAAGTTTTTTTTATTTATTCAAATAACATTATTAATTAATTGTCGCATTAAGAGTATCATTAAATGTAGTCAACTTAGTGCGTCTAAATATTATTTCTCAAAAAATAGAGATGCCTTAATGAAAGGAATAATGAAGGGAAAAAAATATGGAAATTAATCTCACCACCAACCTGTTACAGAGAAAATCAAGGATCATATATTGTACATATGTAGTTTTACTATAAATCTCCACCCCTAATAAGAATCTAAAAACATGCTAATCAACAAAAGAGAGTTTCAAAGGAAGCAAAAAGATACTTCAATCAAAAGTAAATAAAAGAAAAATAGAAAAAGAAAAAGAAAAAAAAAACCACCTGATCGAGATGAACCTAATCCCTTTGTTTTTCTCCCCTTTGTCACAATTCTTGAATTTTGAAAATAATTCTTCTATCAACAGATTCAAGAAGACCAATGTCGTCGATGGAACAATCATCATCATGATCATCATCAAAGCAAATGTTCAAATCCAAAGACACACAAGGGCTTGTGCTATGTTCCTCCAACACAACATCATCAACAACCTTGTCTTGTTGATCTTCACGGCACTCATCATCAATGTCTTGTGATCGCAATAATAATTTTTGCCTGATAGGAGGAGAGCAAGCTCGCGATCTCGAGCTGAAACTCTCGCAGCTCAAAATAATGATAGCATCTCCAAGCCCCACTTCTTCGCCGCCCGAATTCGTGATCCTTCCTCCTTCAATGGCTCTCTTAAACCCCATTTGAGAGCAATAGTCCGCTTGCTCCACGTCCTCCACCAGAAAAACTCTATGGGGATTCACCGACACGGCCTCCGCGAATCTCTCAACATAAGAACAACTTTGTTCATCTCTTGACCTCTTGTTCTTGCAATCATGGTGATGATCAGTTGAATCGGCTCGAGTCGAAGAGAAGCTGCTTAGGGCAATGGAGGTGAGATTGGAATGGGAGCCAAACACAAGCCTTGCCAATTCTTTGGCAACTTTCGATTTGGCTTCCATATCAAGGCCTTGGAAAAACAACCATGTTTCTTCTTTAGTGGCATCATTGTAATTTCCTACCTTGTTGTTCATATTCATATTCATACCTTCTCTTCTCACCATGCCTGACCTACACTTCAAGATCGTGCTCGCAATTTCGGGGATGATGTCCTTCTGCCATGGGACTTTTGCCTCCAACGCATTGCATAGGGTTTTGAGGTTTTCGGCGTTGAACTCCTTGAACCTTGGGACATAAGGTTGATCATCTGACTCCATGACAATGTCACTAGATGAGGCTGAATTAGGGGTAGAATTGGGATTTGATGAAATGTACATTCTCAAACTAGGTTGATCATCAACAACATTGATCTTTGTATCGCAATTATTAGATGATCCGTTCATCCAGAAATGTTGATGCCGCCACGAGGGATGATGATCGCCCGGCAAGTTAGGGTTTTGGTGTTGTTGTTCGTACGAAAAATTGGATGTGGAGGAGGAGGGTGAGAGGGAAGAGAATATTGTGAGGGTTTTATCGGAAGAATTGTTGGAATAATAATATTGTTGATGCATTGAGTTGCAAAATGAGGTCCATTTTTTGTAAAGGTCAGATTTCTGTGTACAAAGAAAAAAGAGAGAAGAAAAAGAAATAAACAAGTTATTAACTAATTGAAATGACAAATAATTTAACTAATTAATTAGAGTAGTACTAATTATAATTATGTTAATCAGAATTAGGTAATTGAATGTGTACGTACCTGTTCGTTAATATTAGTAGTGGTCTCATTTTTGTAGTGTTGAAGCCATGCAGGGAGGCTCGAGGTGGTGGATTCACTGTTGCAAATGCTGCTGGCTTGTAAGCTTCGAGCTTCGGCTTCGAATTTGGCTGAGCAATCGGGGCAGCAAGTCGGCTGTCTCTCTCCACCTTCAACCATGTTCTTGCTGTAATTGCTGCTTCCATTTTCAGCCATTTTGCTCGTGGACTCACTTTGTTGGTCACTGTAAATAAATAGATGCAAAAGTTGATGATTAATTATTAAATAATTAAATAAATCAATTAATTAACCTCAATTAAGAGAGAAAGAGAAGTATGAAATAATTCAAAAAGAAAGAAAAATAGAAAAGAGAGAAAGAAAGAAAAAAAGTTTGATGGCAACTTAATTAAGTAGGGAGGGTGATTGATTTGAAAATAAAAAGGTAATAAAAGAAGAAAAATAAAACTTAGTAAGTAAGTTATACATTTGAAAATTTTTCATCCACATAAAAATGTATGGAAAAAAAAAAAAACTTTTGAAAGAGAGGAAAAGAGATGCCAAAAATTACCAGCTGTCCGTGACGACGAGGCTCAGGCGGAGGCTGCCGGAGGGGATTGTGAGAGGATGAATACCCCAAACACTCTCAAGAGATGGATATTGGCCGGATTTACATCTCATGTAAGTTTGGAAAGTGGCCATCCCCAAAATCCAAAGCCTCCCATTTTGATGATAATCACCGTTGATGGCGAAAAGCAAGTTCCCAAGCTCCATGATCATGTGCTCCAAAGGACAATAATACCCCTTTGCTTGATCACTTGAGCTACGAGTAGTTCTGTATTCGCTAGTCCACTTGAGATCTCCCACATACAAGATAACTCCTTTCGTCGCGCAGCTTCTCACTACGCTCTTAAGCTCTCCAAGCTTGTGCTCAACCTCAATACTAGAATGATTCGCGACCGATGAAAGAGTTAGGGTTATGCACTTCACCTCCCTCAAAGCCTCAACGACATCTCCTTTCTCAACCTTGTTCATGACTTCCCTAACCACACCCTCAATGGTAGCAAGACACTCTCCCACAACAACAATACTTTTCCTTCTCTTCTTCAACACTAAACTCTCTATAACACTCATCACATCCTCGTTCCTAACACTTGGATCTAAAGGAAGCATTGGTTTATTGCCAATGATTTCTTTGCCTCCAATTTGTTGACCAATTGAAGGAAATTGATGTTGAGGGTTGACTAATAGGAGGTTGTTATTGCTTTCCTTGGACTTGTTACTCACACAAGGGGTTTGGGAATTACATATTTCTAAAGAGACAGCTTGTTCTACATTGGTTTTGACTTGGGTACTAGAAAATCCAGCTTCCCGCATGACCCTACTAACACTTGGATCATCTAAGATGGAGATTATGAGTTGCTCAAGCTCTATTTTCACAGCTAGGAGGGGCTGCTGCTGGTTCTCAATCGAACCCCGCCTTTGGTGAGCTTGAGCCCGCTTGAAGGCGGCAACCAAGGCGTTGGAGATGGAAGGGTGTTGGGGATGGTGAGACCCCAACATGGGGCTAGAATTGGAGGCCGGAAGGCGGTTGAGGGCAACATTGAAGCAAAGCTCAAGGGCTTTGCATTGAAGAGGGTGGGAGTGAGATTGAAGGCAAGCAGTTCGAAAAAGGCCAGTTGATGAAGACAGCATGGTGTGGGCGACATGGAGAGGAGTGACCTGGGCATGGCCTCGATGCTTAGCTAGGGTTACTGCTTGCTTTACTATGTTGGTTGCCTCAGCTGTCAGACCTTGTTGAAGTGTGCACCCTCCTGCTCTCATCTTAACTAATTCAACAAACAAACAATCTCCAGTTTAGTCGATTTTGAAGGGCAACAAGGGGGATATGATATTAGCTAGATGATGAAGATCGCCACGAGAAAAAAGAGAGATCGAGAGGAATAGATAGAAGGGAAAGAAGGGGGTGTGAAATTTATGGGAGGTTGGGGGGTTCTTTTCTTGTAGATGAGGTAAAAATAGGGGTCCAAAGTTGATTAATTTTGTAGTGGAAAGTGGAATGCATGTGCTGACAATTAAGCAAAGACTAGCTAACTCTCTAATGTTGCTGGTAATATCACAAATTCAAAGGCAACTATCCAGAGACTCGAAAGGAAAAAAAAAAAAAAAAAGTGTCAAAGGCAACTCAGCTTTGCCTGCTTCTCTTTAAGTCTCCCACACATCAATATATTTGATAAAAGATATGGTATTCATTCAGAAGTGCGTCCTCTCTTTTTATGCAAAAGGATTTAATTAATTATTTATTAGTGAACATTAATGATAAGGTACTACTAATCTACAAATAAACACCTTTTTATTCTACCCATCTTTGAGAATTCTAATAGTGAGTGTTAATTTGTGTCGGTATGCTTCACATATCGTGAGTCTGATTCTCTTTCATTAAAATCATATCAAAATATTATTAGTAGAAAATACTGACAGTACGTGAGTTCTATTTTCTTACATTAAAATCAGATCAGTTTGATTCTCACATATCGTGAGTTCGATCTCTTTCACATATCTCGAGGATTTTACATTTTGCCTCTACTTTGGAGAAGTTCCTTCGTTCACTGAAACAAAAAACTACTTCTTATTCTAGTCCTATATGCCTAAACACATGTTAAAAGATGTCTCAAAATCAAATATTTTCGCCTAATTTGTTGTGAAAAACATGAATGAAATCACAACTATATACGTTCATTTAAAAAAATGTCTCAAAATCAAATATCCACACCTAATTTGTTGTTGAAAAATGAAAATTTTCAAAATGATAATATCTTCGTCTAATTAATTAATTTGTTGTTAAAGAAAAAAATAATGCTATTTGAATACATTAAATGTGATCAATTTAGTGTATCCAAATAATATTGTTCTAAAAAAAATCTCACATCCATCAGTCGTGTAATTAAAGCTTTAATTTCTTTATCACTCAAACCCAGTTGGATTGATAAATAAAAGACGCAAACGAATTGTGAACAGTTCAAGTACGTAGTTAAAGGAAAATTGATCAAATCAAAGACTTAATTTTTCTAGGCGCACTGACAACTAATCTTGAAATTATTATCTTTAGTACATCTAAATCTCAATCCTAAAAAACTGGTGCGCCATAAGGTTAAATAATTCAGTACGTAAACCAACATCATTGATTCTATGGCATTGTGAAACGATAGGTTTATGTTTATTTTTTTTTAAAAAATTAAATACTATATTAAGATATTGGGAAAGGAGATTACAATATACATTTTGAATATTGATTTCGTCACTTACGATCGAGATTTCCTATATAACGTGTAGAGAATAATATCAATATTACATAACGCTAAATGACATAGGTTAATGTTAATTCAAAAACTAATTAAACACATATCGATGATTCTCCGAGCATGGAGGTTGATGAGAATATGAGACTAGAGAGTTTTCACGTGAACTTGTTAAGTATGTCACTTAACAATTTTGATTCAAGAATTAAGGTTAATCAATTAGTTAATTTACTCTCTACAAAATTCATAAAATGAAAATATGTTCATGAAGAGGCTCTTTCTTTAAATAGTTCCATAAACTATATATGGATGATCCGTCAAAATCGAGGACCTGAAAAGAGAATGGGGGCTATGTGTCTCAAGGAATCGGGAACTGTGTACGATTTCTTCCGGACTCAAAGACATGGAATAAAGCTTAAAGCGTCACTCAGATCGATCCCACCATTTTCATTTTTCAAGCTTTAAAAATAAACCTTCTCTTCTTCTATACAACCAATCATAATAATCTTAAGACCAAAAAGCTAACTGAGAGCTTGAAGCTTTAAAATTTAAATGCGGGTTGTTGCATATGATGATGAACATATATGCATGGGGATAACTAATAAGGGAAGAGCCAGCTCTTCTCTCTTTTTCTCACTCTGAGTCTCAAATTCCTTCCTCTTTCACTATTTTTTATTACATGATAAAGTTAAGCTTTTGGACTCTCTTTAATTCCTTTGTTCTTGAATTTCAAGACTCAAAATCAAATTATACCATCATGGCGGCACTGGCAAAACAAAAGAAAATAAGGGTTTCACACCAAATTACAATATTTGATCGAAGAATCATTCAATCTAAAATCAACTAGTGCAATGATTGGTACAAACCTAGAAGACACAATGTTTTGATAGTAGATCGTTAAAGTTTAGCAACCAAGCTAGCTAGTTTTGGGGCCATTTATAACCGTACTATATTTCATTTTCAGTTTTTACTTTTTTATACTTGAAGTATGAGAAAATAAGAGATGAAAAATAGTCAAGAAAAGATAAAGTATGAAGAAGAGATTGAGAACAAACCTAGAAGAAATGGGTAGACACAGTGAAAATTAAAAACTAAAAGCCAATATCTATTTTTTGTGTACTTCAATCTTTGTTTTTTTTTTTTCATTCTTCCTTTTCATTTCTTTCGCTCTATACCACTACTTTTATTCATTCCTCATACGTCTCATATATTTTTAAAATTCTCATTCACAAAAATAAATTAACCTCTAAAAAAAAGATTTATTAAACTACCCGCGTAATTGTACTTAATTAACCAAAAATGATGATCTGAGAAACAAAATTAAATTGTGCATCTTCTTTCAGAAGAATCAAATAAAGCTGATTCACAAAATTCCTCATGGAGCTCGTGTTTTTGGTGGGCATTGTGCAAGCTAGCTTGGCATAGAAAGGAGAGATAATAAAACTCTTATCGATCTCCACCACCTTACATTAATATTTAGCTAGGTCTTAATCTAATTACAATACAAAATACATGGAATTACACTTAATTAAAAACACTAAAACACGCATACATATATAGATCCTTGTTCCTTACACCAGAAACGAGAGATTTTCTACCCCTTTCATTCCTCAATCATCTCCTACTTTTACTTAAGTTAATCATAAAATTATGTTTTCGATAAAAATATACATCACTCCAAAACTCTCAATATATATGTAATTAATTAAACATCTTATATATATATATTATCGAACAGTCGAACAAAATAATTAATAAATATTTAATTACCATTCATATTTTTGTTGTTATAAAAATGAAAATAAAGAATATGCAATAATGGGGTATGCATGACCCACTATATACAGGTACAGATAATCCAAAACTCTCCACTGTTTTCATTGTAGCTCATTCATTCATTCCCTTCTCTCAGTCAAAAAGGCTCTTCCATCTTTGTTGGCCTAAAAAGACATAGAAAGCCACCAAATAGTTTGAACACAAAGCACTCTCTCCATATTGCTACAAAAGGAGCGTTTGAATGAGAAGACGAATATCTGCGATTGCTTAGAATACACCCTAGCTACCTAGCTAATATCTCTCTCTCTCTCTCTCTCTCTCTCTCTCTCTCTCTCTCTCTCTCTCTCTCTCTCTCTCTCTCCAAAACTCCAGTAACGGAACGTTGTAATATGTAGCTCGGTTTAAAATTTATTCCAAGAAAAAAACAAAAGAGAAAAGCTTTAAAAGCTATAAGCCACTGTCCATAACTGTACAAGTACTAGCTAACTAGTTGAGTAGCTGTTCATCTGTGTATGGAGGACATGATATCTGTGTCAAAGTGAAAGTTTCAATTAGGGTTTTCCTTTTCATATACTAATACATCTTTTCTCTTGTTTCACTGTCAAGCCCTTTCATTTAATATATATCATATATATTATCATGTATGTATGGATATATGTTATGGGAGCATGTATTAGAGTTGTGATTATTCTTTTTTTGTTGTTGTTTGTTGTAGCTCTTCTCTCTTTTGGTAAAAGTAAAGCACTACTAGCTACTCTGTGACTCTGTTGATAAAGCCATGGATAGATATATTATATATATTAAAAGTAAAAAATGGCATTATCTACTCAAAAGGGCCGCTCATTTTATGCTTTTAAGCTTCAAATAAGAGCATCTTCGGCCTATACGTGGCCATGTGGGAGAAAGCAATATCATCCCAACACAACAAGACTCAGAGTACCATGACAATTCATAACTCACAAGAGAAGAGGAGAGAGTAGCTAACAGCACCACAACATATACCAAATTATATCCAGAGAGAGAGAGGGGGAGAGGGAGAGAGAGAAAAGTTGGTGTAATTTTGACATGACAGCCTTGTTTATGTAAAAGGTGATGGAATTACGTACCACAGACACACTCCTTTTCCCAAAAGTTTTCATTACTTTTATGCGCCTAGCTATGATGTCCCAGCTCGCTCCTTATCTAAATAATTAACTATTTTTTACTCTTACCATTTCATTATTTTTTGCACTTAAGAAGGCCGCATTATTTTCGAATTCAGCACTCACCAAAAAACTAAAAAATAAAAATAAAATTTGGTTGATCGTGAAATTCGGTGGCGAACAACACTAAATGTTACCATCAATTCACTGGTGCTTCAATTTGCAGACTGCAGTAGCTGCATGAGTGTACTCACTGATTAAAATATTGATCTCAATTAATAAAAAAAAATCAACGGATATCAATATCACTAATATCTATAAAAGTTAGTGGTATATATGTACTCTAAGAGTGAAAACGTCAAGCTACAGAAATATATATATATATATATATATATAGTGGTAGCACTTGATGTGAGCTTTTGCTGCACTTGATTTTGCATTACGTAGGTAAAATAGTAGTGGCCACTACTATTTCTGATCCTTCACTAAAAGCACGGCTTCGTATGCCAAATTCACTCATTGAAAATTACTCGATTATTTGATTAACATCGTCAACCTTTCATTATTTATTGGTACTATAAACTCAACATTCCTTGCCATAGGATAGATTGGGTTAGTCCAACGAGCCTTAAGGTTGATACTATCATCGATATAGTGTTATTTTTCTTCACTCAATTGTAAACAATATAATCAGATGAACATATTATTGGGAGTGATATCAGTGATTTATATATTATTATAAACTAACTAGAATTTGTGAATGTGAACATAACCGCTATATGTTGCGTGTAACAAAATTTGGAAGAAAATATATGGAGACAAACAGAGAAGTTGTAAATTGAGAATGTTGACAAGCTAACTTACAAAGCCTTGAATGAAAGCATCCTTCACTCCTCGTCTTGGCTTCCAAGGCAAGTATTATCATTGTGCAGGAGAGGAGCAATTGTGGCCTCAACGGATGCTCTCTGCTTCCTCATTTCTTCAAGTATCAACAACCGAGCAGATTCGCAAGCTTTGGCATCTGCAAAACCAAGTGTCCATCTCCCATCAGCCACATGATTGGACTTCATCATCCCTGAATGATGATTCCCTCTAACTTTGTTTTTAACCAGTTTTGGCTCAAACTCTCGTATCTGAAGATGCAGCCACGTCGGATGCTCCTCGTCTACCTTTGGCTGTTTCAAGTCAGAAATCAGAAAACCCAGATTGACAAGAATCAAAAATCAAAACAAGAACACCGGGGAATAGCAATAAGCCAAATTGTTTTCGAATGATCAATGTGAGTATCGGTACTAAATCGATTTCAGTAGAACTATCATGCTACATTCAACATTTTTTAAGACTTACACTCAATCCAGCCAATGCTCCAATAGCAAGTACAACTCCACGCTGACTACGGAAAGGATGCTTCTCTGCAAGCAGAACTTTTCCAGTTGTTTCCCTTGCGACAGGTATCAGGTAGATATCTCTGATTCCAGCATTGGAAAATGCAATCCTACATGGAATTCCAGATCCTGCAAAATATTGTAGGAGGTGAGAAGATTTGAAACATGAAGATGATAATGAAGAAGAAGAAGAAGAAGAGAGATCCTGATAATATTCAACTTTTACTGGAATAATACCCACCTAAAGAAACCTCTGACCCAAAGCTGGCGGATGCAACATCTGAAGCATAAGTTTTACTCGAATCAGAAATTGCATTGCTCATGTTCAGCAAGGGTTCTTCAAAAAATTCTCCTTTGAAAATAGAAGATTTAAGATGAAGATGGAGCACGAAAACCTAAAAAATACACCTTCAATGAGAAATCAACATAAAGAGTAGAAGCGATGCTCATAAAAAATAGATGCTTTGACTAAAGAGAAGTTTTCATATTATCAAACAGAGTTGGCAAGATGCATAAATATTGTATAATTCCTTATAAGACTGCCCAGCCATGAAGTTAGCCATGACTCATGACAACATGGCATTTCAATCCAGCAATTTATTTTTCCTTTCTTGGGCATTAGCTAGAAGCTGATACTAAGGCATTCTATATCTTATTTCCTCAGACTAGCAAGGCATGTTGGAGACCATTATCGGCACCAGCACTACTCCACCGAAGTAACATTTCATCTTACGACCCAAAAGCAGCAATACATCCTCTCCACCGAAGGCATTCTATATCTTATTTCATTACTACATCACATTCAGATGTCGGAACCTAAACTAATCTTAGGGTTAGCTTACGACCCAAGAGCAGCAATACATCCTCTCTTCCACATAAAAGTTGAATCTAGATAGATACTGGACAGTAAATGAAGATTACCTTGACAACGTCAACCATCCTTTTCCAAGCTAAGTATGAAGTTGCACCACCTGCAATATGCTTACAACATTTATTTCTGACAATGCTTGCTGTGAAGTATTATGACAGGAAAAGTACAATCCTATAAGGGAAAAACTACTAACTAATACCAAAAAGAGTTTGTACCTTCAGTAGTTTGTTGGCTAACATCGACCTCTAGGAGAAAAAAGGGATCTTTACATGGGGATGATTCCTCGAAAGCTACATGCACCACCAAAATAGATAGAATTTAGTTGTACTCTATTGCATATATACTAATCATGGCTTCTTTTTTTTTTTTTTTTTTTTTGCCAAGGAGAAACTTTTGAGAACAGTGATAAACCCCCTGTGATACTAGAGCAAGAAATCTTAAGTAAAGATCTGCAAATTGCCACCTATGAAGTTATAATGATTTCCACATGTTGGGCTTTCCATTTGTGGTAAAGTATACATACAAGGTTATGTGAGATTGAGATTGGTTAAAAGTACAAAATGGGTTTTGGGCTACATATTAACGGTTTAAGCTCTGGGGAATAGTGCTGATACGTCAAAATTTTATTATGAAAAAAAAGCACGAGATCTGGAGTTCCTATCCTAGCGGTTTCAACCTCACAGTTAATATTGAATTCCAAGTTAAGTTTAAATATAAAATGATGTTAGTCTACATTGAAACAGCTTAGCCATTGCGATAAATGATACCAATTACCAACACCATACATATATGGTTCTTGTTGGGATGGGGATTTTTCTTATTATCATTGCTTCAAAAGGCTCATCCGTTTGATATATACCATTGTGTGTGTGTGTGTGCGCGCTTATACTAACTACCTCTAACGTGAATACTCAACACATAAAATAAACCAAATGATCCCCCCACAGCCGCACAACAGGAACAAAAAACTTACCTGCTTTACAGTTTGCCCATTCATTTCTTATAGCCTCTGGGATATGATCAAACCAGCATCCATCAAGCTCTTTCTGAAGGCATTTTCGGGACTGCTGATATGAGGTCTGTCCACATAAACTAGAAAATATAAAAACTTTAGAAGTATGAGGCATATATACAATGTACCAAACAAAAGAATACATCATAAGGAAAAGTAAATGTGTACTTCAGTGCTTGCTTTTTATTAGGTTCAGAAAGGTGGCGAAACTCTCTTTAGGTATATTAGCTACATAAACATAAAAATCTTATGATACGTCATCTTAACGTTCTCTTGCAAACGCTAACAGATTTATTTAGACGTAACTCAGTTTTTCCAATCTATCAAACTCTCTACTTCAAAGCCTATATATAAAATCCCAGTATGCAGTATGGCCTAGTAAATCTAGGCCCTGGAAGGGGTGATGTCACACTAGTCCATGTCAAGGATAATATCCTCCTCTGGTTAGAGATACTCAACCTCAAGGTTAGTAGTGTCAAAGTATGAGCAACTTCAAATTGAAGCCTCAACCAGTTGCTCCTAAAGTACATAAAAACAAAGAAAAGAAAAACTTATTTTCCTAAACACGTGCTGATGCCTAAAAAAAAATTGTCCTCTGCCCACGATTACAATCATGATTATAAGCTAAATACATGAAATGAATGCTAATAGAAGACAACGTATCAATGGTTTTTCAGTCTTACCAAGAAGAAAGAAGAAAAGAAAAACTATGAAGGTGGGAAAATTTTGAGGGGAAAAAAAAAAGCAAACAAGAATCTTTAACCACTTCGTATGGATTGCTGATGCCAGTATACAATAAAACGGAATTCAGTAAGAGATGCACATACAGAATAATATACAGGTACTTCTACCAAATCGGTTGAATCCTTTACATTGAAGAGCTGGAAATTATGATCAATAATCCCTTTTCCTTGAAGAACTAATAGCTTCCGCAAGAACCACCCTGTATGCCATTGTATTAGTATAGAGAAAGGTGGTTGACTTGCTAAAATCTTCAATAATGCATTTAAAATCTGTAAAATGAAAATTCAGTTCATCACGATACTGAAAACCACACTGAATTAGGATGCATATGGTCAAATTTGAAATGGTTAAATTTGCTCACCTAAAGTGACTAGTAAATGAAGATGCATTTTTCAAAAACAACTAGACAAGAATTATTAAAAAGCCGCTATACCTGATCCATATAATCCACTAGAAGATTTCCAATATTTCCATCCACTGCCTGCCAAGATTTAAAATGCAAACTTGTCAATAAATTAAGAAACACAAGAAATGATGGTTCAAAAATTTCTCAAAAAAAGTAAAAGAAGGCATTATGAATCTTTAAACTAGAAATCCAAAACATTCCAGGAAGAATTCCAAGTAAGATATGGGTTAAATAAGGGAGACGATTGTTAAAACAGAAATTGAATTAAACTGAAAAGTAGTGTGAATTAATGGTCTTCGAATGCAACAGAAAAATCTGAAAAGACAAGGTTCCAAAAGGAATATGATTAAATTAGATACCAACCATAAACCACAGGGGTCTTATCGACAACATTGAAATCACATGAATAAATTTCCATATATGATCACAGGTACCGTTTATTACATTTGGCCAAAAAAAAAAAGTTTAATACTCACAGTCATATCATGCACTCCACTTAATCCAATCATTTGAGCCAGTAAAGGATGAAGATCTGCATTAATGCAAAGACCAATCAAAGATATGAGCAGCACTCGGAAAAAGAAAATTTGATAACAAGCCTATCAAGATTGATGCATTGAAGGTATGTCTAAAATTTATACAACAGGGGACTAAGTTAGTACCTTTTGTTTCTGCTAAAACAAATAATAAGAATAGTGATGCCAGCAATAGACTAGGATTCTCAGAGAAAATATGTGCTAGTATTCCATTCCTGCACGAGGCCAAAAATTTCTAAGTGTATCTGGTAATTCTCAATTGTCATCAATCTTCGATAAAATAAAAAAAACATTAATCAACCTTTCAAAGTACTTTATTGAGCAGTGATAAATCTAGTTGGTTTAAAATATGAGTTGCATGAGCTCAAACAAATGGAAAAACTCCAAAAGCCTACCAGAATGAAAGTTTGTATATATATGCCTTATTGGCTTGTAAATGAAATCATTAAATCCTAAACTTCTACATGGTATCAGAGCTTTCTGTCTGACCACCATAACCGATCCCTCTTCAAACTCGTCCCAACTATGGCTGCCGATTCTTGTTCCTCCCCCTCCATCTCCCCTACTCATGTATCCACTCTGGTTTCTGTCAAACTCAGTGAAACCATCTTTTGTGGGAAAGTCAAATCAAGCCTTTCTTGATTGGCCATAACTATTGGCATTTTATTGATGGCACTCATCCTCCTCCTCCTCCCACCATTCTCACTTCTCTGAACTCTGAATCCTCCCCTCAATCTGAAACTGATCAATCAGCTGTCATATCTCCCACAGCACCCGTGCCTAACCCTGCCTACCACCACTGGTTTCAAATTAACCAGACCCTCGTTAGCATGATTCGAGCCACTCTAACCGAACCTATCCTTTCCCAAGTTGTGGGCCTCACCACCTCTCCTGCAATTTGGGATTGTCTTCGTCAGAATTTCTCCCAGCAGTCTCTTGTCAATGCTACCAATCTCCGTTTTCAGATAATGTCTCTCAACAAAGGATCCAAAACCATTTCTGAGTATCTTACTCACGCCAAGACCCTTGCTGACTCCTTGGCTGCCATCAACGAACCTTTCTCCTCTACTGACTTGGCCACTGCTATTCTTCGTGGCCTAGGACCTGAATACACAGTATTGGTCACTACCATGCTTAACTTTCCACCCCTCCCACCCTTCTCTGATTTAAGAGCCCGTTTACTATCCTTTGAAGCCCAACAAGCTTCCACTAACCCACCTGCAGCGGCTGTTCACCCCACAGCCTTTTATGTCAATTCTGCCCAGGCTTATTCTGCACCTTCCCGTCCTCGCCCCAATTACCATCGCACAAATCGTCCCGGTCGTGGTTCCAGGTATCCCTCCCGTCACGGTTCTGCACGATTTTCCTCCCCCAACACTGCCCCTGGCCTCCTTGGCACCTGTCCTGCCCCTCCTCCACAAAACACTGGACCCCAGTGCTGGTCCTATCAACATTTTGGACACGTTGCAGCCCACTGCCCTCAGCTTTCCAGTACCCGAGATCATGATCTGGCCCAAGCCTTTGCTGGCCTGCATCTTGCCTCTGCCACAGATCCAAATTGGTACCCGAACAGCGGTGCCACCCATCATGTCACCATGACACCAGCACCTGCATCCACCACTTCCCCACCCTCCAATGATCAGGTTATGATTGGCAATGGTACCACCCTTCCTATCCAACATACTGGTAACATCCTCTTCCATTCTGGTCCCTATGCCTTTAATCTTTTTAATGTTCTTCATGTCCCTTCAAGCCAGAAAAATCTGTTATCTGTCGCACAGTTTACCAAAGATAATGCTGTCAGCATCACCTTCTACCCCAATCATTTTGTCATTCAAGATCTCCTTACCAAATTTGTCCTCTTTCAGGGCCTCTGTAAGAACGGACTCTACCCCATTCCACCTGCTCGATCATCCACCTCTCCTCAAGCTTTCATGACCACTGCATCCCCAACTCTCTGGCACCAACAACTAGGCCAACCATCACACCAAGTCATGCGCAAGTTATGCAACCAACATCAACTCTGCTCCGCTGTTTCTTTCAATTCTTTTTTTTTGTAATCACTGTGCCCTAGGAAAATCAAGTCGTTTATCTTTTTCTCCTCTTGTAAGACAATCAATAACACCATTTGATGTTGTTCACTCTGATGTTTGGATGTATCCCGTTCCATCTGTTTTTGGATTTCGTTATTATGTCCTATTTACTGATGAATATACACGTTACACATGGCTCTTTCCTCTTCGTCTCAAATCTGAAGGGTTTGCTACCTTCAAAAGCTTTTTTACCTATGTTCACACCCACTACTCCACACCCATAAAAATCTTCCAGCGTGATGGTGGCAAAGAATTTGCCAACCATGCCTTTCAGGAATTCCGTTCTACCCATGGCATTCATCACCGATTTTCCTGCCCTCACACCCCTCAACAAAATGGTATAGCTGAGAGGAAACACCGCCATCTCTCAAAAATGGGCCGAACCCTTCTTATTACTGCTGGCCTCCCTTACCAATACTGGGCTGAAGCCATCACTACTGCTGTCTTTCTGGTCAACTTGCTTCCCACACCTCTTCTTGCTTGGAACTCCCCATATTTTCTCCTCCATGGCAAACAGCCACCCTACCACAGCCTTCGCACATTTGGTTCCATGTGTTTCCCCTATCTTGGTGATTATACCAAGCACAAACTTGAAGCCCGTTCTCTCCCCTGCATGTTTATTGGCTATAGTACCCAACACGCAGGTTATCGATGTCTCCACGTCCCCATTGGACGTGTTTATATCAGCCGACATGTGGTATTTAATGAAACCGCCTTTCCTTTCCCTACACACCCCTCAATCCACACTTAAATGAAACTGGCCCATCTCCTGAGCCCAACAGCCCTTCCCCATCCCAAACCGTGAGCCCATGTCTTCCTCTCCACGTCATTCACCTCCACAAACAACAAACTCCTCTTCTCACCAAACTTCTCCCTCCCTTTCAACACCGACACGATCTCCAATGCCTTCCGATCCAACCTTACACTCCCAGAGTTTCACTTCAACTCAGCCTCATCCAACTTCACCAGAAATTCCGCCTCACTCTCCCTCTCCCACTGTCCCTCCCCCCCGCAACACACACCCCATGATTACCCGCAGCAAAAACGGGATTTCTAAATGCAGAAATCTCTTATACACATCTCGATACCCACTCCCTCAAATTTTCTCTGTTCTTCTGGACAACAATAAAGAACCCTCCACCTACAAACAAGCATCTAAATTTTCCCATTGGACCCAAGCAATGCAGCAGGAGTATTCTGCCCTTATCCAGCAAAAGACCTGGTCCCTCGTTCCCCTTCCTCCCCATGCCAATGCAATAGGCTGCAAATGGGTCTATCGCATCAAGAGGAAAGCAGATGGTTCCCTTGAGCGTTACAAAGCCCGTCTTGTGGCCAAGGACTTTCACCAATTGGCTGGACTTGATTATCAGGAAACATTCAGCCCCGTTGTCAAGCCCGCTACCATTCGTGTGGTTCTTGCCATTGCCGTCTCCCTTAACTGGCCACTGCGACAACTGGATGTGACCAATGCCTTCCTCCATGGCAACCTTACCGAGGAAGTCTATATGCAACAGCCCCCAGGCTTCATTGATCCTCAGAATCCTCACCTGGTCTGTCACCTGCACAAAGCCCTCTATGGCCTTAAGCAAGCCCCTAGAGCCTGGTTTGATCGTTTCAGTTCCTTCCTCCTCACCTAAGATTTCACACAAAGTCGAGCTGACCCTTCAATGTTTATCTTTCGCCATAACCCCTCTATCATGCTTTTACTGCTCTATGTCAATGATATTGTGTTGACAGGTAGTTCCAAATCAACGGTTTCATCCTTCATGACCACCTTGGCCAAGGAATTTGCTATCAAAGACCTAGGTCCCCTACATTATTTTCTTGGGATTGAAGCCTCCCAGACTGCTGCTGGCCTACACCTCACCCAAACAAAATATACCACTGACATTCTCCAGAGAAGTGGTCTCTCTGATTGCAAACCAGCCCCAACTCCTATTGCTGCCAAATCCACTCTCTCTGCCCATATTGGACACCCTCTACCTGATGCCTCAGTCTTCCGGCAACTTGTTGGGGCCCTACTCTACCTAACCTTAACACACCCTGACATTTCCTATGCAGTACAACATGTTGCTCAGTTTATGAGCAACCCCACGGACATCCATTTCAAGGCAGTAAAGAGGATCATCCACTACTTAAAAGGTACCTTGGGCACTGGTATTCACCTTCAGCGCTCACCTTTTCCCCTCACCATTCACGCCTATTCGGATGTTGATTGGGCCGGCTGCCCTTGCACCCGCCACTCAGTCATTGGTTTCTGCCTCTTCTTAGGTCCCAATCTCATCTCCTGGTGTGCAAAGAAACATAAGACTGTCTCCCGCTCCAGCTCCGAAGCAGAATACCGTGCTCTAGCCTACACATGTGCAGATACTCTCTGGCTTCTCAGTCTACTTCGGGAACTCCACATCCTACCCCACCTTCCTATTCTCCTTCACTGTGACAACTTAAGTACATCCTACATGACCAGCAATCCAGTTTTTCATGCCCGCACCAAGCATATTGCATTGGATTATCACTTCCTGAGAGAGAGAGGCTTCTGGATCTCATCAGGTCAGGTTTGTGCCCTCACAACATTAGATAGCTGATTTGTTCACAAAGGGCCTCCCTGTGACACGACATTGCAGTCTTGCCTCCAAACTAGTCACCCCACGGGTCCTAGTTTGCGGGGGGATGTAGAACAGTGTACACGTACTCAAAGGACAGAGTTGTGTACTGCTGTGCCTAGGCCTAAACTAGATTAGACACCTGTCCCTAGATTAGTTAATAACAGTTGTAATACAGGACAAATGTCCTAATTAGGTTAAAGATGGGAGATAACTGTTTTGTCTTATCTCCCAAACACACCTGTATAAATATGCCTTATTGGCTTGTAAATGAAATCATTAAATCCTAAACTTCTACAGTTTGAAAAAGAAAATACGCTTTACCTCTCTTTTCTTTTCCTTTTTTTGAAAATAAATAAATTCTGAGGGGAGTTTATAAAACCAAACAGAAATGTAACAACCTTTTATTGGAGAGAGTATCTCTAGGGAAGCTAGTGTTTTCTGCTCCTTCAGTAGAAGATACTACTTTTCCCATTTCGCTCAATAGAGATATAGCATGACTGGCGCTCTCAGTAGAGTCCCTTTCAATAGCACCTCTCACGCTTGCAGTCATATAAGGATATAAAATAACTACAGCGACGGAGTTGGACATGCATTTTCCACCAATGACTTGAAGAAGAAGAGCAACAGTATAAAAAGATGTGACGGCAGACAGATTTGATCCCTGGAACATGAATAAAATGCCAAATGATTACAGCATAAAGGAAAGTACTTTATTCATGAATTCTTTGTGCAACTAATGCAGCTTATATAACTGAGTTTGCACTGGCTTGTCATTACCATTCTGATTTTTACCAAATGCTGATCATTCATACAGATGTATAGAAGTATATATTCTTTTCTAATTTACTGTTTGATCAAATTACAATCTAAATTGGATTCATCTACATATTTTGAATTCAATTGGACTGCGTATGAAATCTTTAAAATTGGATACAAACTTAAACCCTCATCCTTAGTTAAGAGTAACAAACATAAATTCTGGGAAAACCTGGAATGGGATCAGATCTTGACCCAACCTATTGGCAGTTAAGAGGACTGACGGTAACTTATTGGGCTTCAACAGATCGTAATAAATAATTCAAACAATAACATCAAATTCAACCATAACAGCAGCTAGACTGAAAAATGCAAGCGCACCATCCATAAGGATATACTAGATCACGACAAAATTTCACATTTTTTATGCTCTTCCACCAAGCTAGGAGTTTCACAAGTCATAATATTGTACGAAGTACGGATCAAAAAACCTAAACATGTAAGCTAGGCCAATTTTGAGCCACTTTGGTGGGTTTGTGCTATACCAAACCAAAGCAACGTCAGTTCAAAATAAATAGAGTAAAAACCAAACAAAACCAAAACATAGCCCTGTCCCAATCATGCATATGAAAATGAATCAATAATATAGCACAGCTCCTTATAAGAAAACCACTATACTACATCATCCAATAAATTAACGTGCACATATTCAATTCTACATTTTCCAAAAGGTATGGCTACCAACAAAAGGTATTTTTGTTCCTCATGAAGTGGATAAGAGGAAGAATATCTTACATTACTCTGCCCTAACTGCAGTAATGGGAGTAATATGGGGAAGATTAAAATTCTGAGAAGATTTTCGGTAACTGCTCTACTCAAACGAGGCTCGCCAACATCAAGCATGTCCTTAAAGTAATACAGATCATCGACAATCTTATCAGTTTCCAAAAGCAGTTCTTTTCTCTTTTGATGTGTACGCATCCTGCATCAATATGTAACTCTTCAGCATATTACTTATGAATATCGAGATGAAAAAATTGCATCGAGATGAGATACTCACTCTGTATTATGGACAAGAGCATCGAGATGAAAAAATTGCTTGCTTAAGCTTGAAACCAAGTCCGAGAAATACTTCGAGACTGGAGGAGTTGTTATATATTGATAAACCATATCATCACCAACTGCACAAGCAAAAACCAACTATTTCAAATTACCAAAGTGTAACCCAAAATTTCATAAATCTATTCTAGTAATAGACCATACAAAAATTAAAGATACAAAAACCATACCATTATATATACTGAGGGTTAATGCACGGATAGCTGTCCGTATCATCTTTTCCCCATGTTCAGCTAATTTGAGAGCCTCAGTATACAGGGGAAATGAGACTACAACATCCTGCGATTGAAGAGAGACATGGAAATAAATTTGTTAGGGAACATGTAAAGCATACATGTACACGGGACAAAGTTCCCAACTTTCCAAACGCTATAAACAATTTAGCTTCACACCTAAGCTAAGTAAAGGCAACGCAAAATTTGAGAGGGTCGTTACCTAATGTATCAAATATTGAAATAGTGACAATCATTTCCTGTAACTCACTAGGCTTGGAAACAACATAAAATATAAGAACAAATTTTATAAGTTTTTTCAAGCCTAGATGATGAAAGGACGAAAAAACATGCCTCCAATTGATGAATGGCATTACAAGCCAGCACCTAAGACAATGATAATGCCAATGATTGGACCAAGCCTTGAGGGCCCTAAACATGCTCTATTGTAACAGACTGAACCCTTAACGGCCAAAACCTAACACTTAAAGTTATTGCTTCTTGAATTTTAAGACCTCACTTAGAACATGTACATGAATGGTCCTAAACTTACACAAAATGCTTTAACTTACCCCATGAACCTTCAGAAGAAGGCAAAGCGTGTCATTGTTTAGTTTATTGCTCACTGCTCTGATTAGAGAGAGACGGGCATCAGAAAAGAATAAACTACGCAAGTAATGACAAAATCAAGCTGAGACTGCAATTCAAGGATAAAACTCAAACTAGTTCAACTAATTTACCAAATAAGAGTTTATACTGTTGTGTCCTGTATATATATATATATATATATATATAGAGAGAGAGAGAGAGAGAGAGAGAGAGAGTGAGAGAGAGAGAGACCTAAGAAAGGATACGTAATATAAGGCTAGATCTCCTCCAAATTCAAACCTATGTCCTATAATGTTGTTGATATGATCATTGCTAAAACAATAGTCTGCATAAAAAACCATCAAGGTGTCACCAATACAAGCAAGAA
This sequence comes from Prinsepia uniflora, assembly GCA_032719365.1. NCBI lineage: Eukaryota > Viridiplantae > Streptophyta > Magnoliopsida > Rosales > Rosaceae > Prinsepia > Prinsepia uniflora. The sequence goes on along the minus strand of CM064862.1, from coordinate 2,399,221 downwards.
GAATAACCAAATGACATTTGAAAGAGAAAAAAATGAAAAAACAGAATAGGCATCTAGATCTGATTTTCCAACATGATTCCTAACAAAATCTTCTGTAACCTAACAATTGAAGGAGTTATCGTAAGTATTGATTAACAGCATTTAGAATCATACAAATTGAATGGTCATTATTCATGTTTTGAATCATTATACTCAGATACTGAAGCAACGGTGCCTCAATTCTTGAATTTGAACTGATCTTTAGCACGCGAACAAATTCTGCTAAAACTTGGTATTCCATAAAATATCTGCATATAAGTTATAAACAACAATAAGAATACGAAAAAGAAAATGAAAAGCATCCACATAGAGAAGGTTTACCATGAACAACATTTCATACTCGAAAATCAGTGGGTCTTGTCTATCTCCATAAGTAACTAGCTCCACTATGGACTGTAATAAATCTATGACTAATTCCTGGTAGAGAGTATGAGAGGAAACAGAGATATATGAGTCAGAGAGGAAACAGAGATATATGAGTCAGAGACTTACAGAGAAGAAAATAGGGATGATGATTTACAAATTAACTGAAATGAAATTATACAAAAGTCAAAAAGTTACCCTGTTATGCCTGTCCACAACTTTGATCTGCCGCAGTTCATTGATTACGTGCCTAACGACAACAAGATAAAAAGAAGTATTCAATATTATTACTTTAATAGTATATATAAGGGTTATATTTCCACTTATTAAAGCATAATTGGCCCGAACTTGCATAGACATATGACGATACCCTTGGTTTTGGAAACCAGTTAAAGCAACAACGTATGCGTTATCTTTTCATTTCCAGAAACGGGGGTTTTGAAATCGGTAAGCGGATGAGTAACTAAAATCCGCCCAACACTCTCTCGCTGTACCCTCGTATTTACAATAAGTTAAAACTCTAGAATAGCTCCATTGCCGACCTTCTTGTTCAGGTTCCCCCATCAAAACCACATCTACTACATACATTTTAGGAAACCAAGAAAAATGCGAAAGACTCCTAATTCAGTGGAAAAAATTCAATTAAAAAGAGGCCAAATTGAACTACTTGCTCAAACCTACTTACAATTATTCAGGTTCAACGAGGAGCTAGTAAAGTGTAAAACCCTAATTTCATTGAAATGTGAGTAAAATGTAAATTAGTTCAAGAAAGTTAGAAACTTGCTTGAAGTACTGGAGAGAGAAGCGGTCGATGGAGCGCCAGAAAGAGCGCCACATGGTGGCGGTGACGGTGTTGAGATCCCCTCGAGCGGAGGTTGAAGGCTGAAAGAACTGAAAGAGGGTTCGTTGTGGCTGTTTTCGGTGGAAAGATGAGGACTTGGGCCGTTTTCCCTTTTGCTATGGTTGGTGGTGGATTTGTTGTTGCTTTGGCGGTTGGCCTTGCCAACTAACTGTCAATGTTCACTCGGGCTTTTCCAACTTTTCGCCTCTACTACGTGTCCTCAACGCAAAGCACCAAAATTATATACGGGTGTAAAAATCTGTGCTTGGACCATCCCGGACTTAGCCGACCCGGGAGGCAGCCGCTAGAGCCGCCAAAGAAATATACGACGTGTCGATGTCGGTGGCTGCCGTGCCATGGTCGCACAATGTGGTGGGCCTATAAGCGTGACGTGATAATGATGTTATTGTGAGTTTGATTCTTACTCTTACATTACTTACATTTTTTAGCAGTGATGTAATATACTAATATATGGCTTTTAATTTTTTTTATTCTTTTAATTTTTTTTATTCTTTTAATTTTTTTTCGCTTCCCTCTTCCCCCGCCTTTCACTCTCCCGTCTTCCTTTCTTTTTCTTTACTAGTTTTAGATTGCTTTTTTGTTTCCCTTCTTTCTTTCCAATTTTTCTTGTCTAAATTTGGTTTTTTTTTAAAGGGTTTGTCTTAATTTCCGTTTATTTATCTTATAGCAAATAAGATTGTAATTATTTCGATAATTCAATTCATAATCAAGCACCAATATTCTCCCTCTTTGTTTTGCAGTTCCACAAATACATAATATTTTACTCTCAACGTCACCAATAGAATCATCTCCAATATTTACCATTTCTTTGCTGAACGCTGCACTTTTTTTCCTTCGGCTAGGTTTTTATCTCAAGAGATTTTTCTATCAAGGTTTTTTAATAAGCCAGTATCTCAAGTTTAATCATTATTCTTGTTTGAGGAAATATGTAATGCTAGTATAGTACCTAGCTTGTAGTTGGCACTTTTATTGTATTTTTGTTCCCGGTTAATCATTTCAGACCGTAATTATTTTTAAATTTTGCTATTATTCTTACTGATCACATTTGTGTTCATGATAAGTTAATCGCCTATCCGTTGTACTATTTCTACATGTTTCAATAGAACATCTCTTCCAACCAAAAAAAAAACTAATCAATTAAGACAAATTCAAACTCAAACTTTGCAGCTAAATGTGAAGTTCTTAGCGTTAGGACTAAGGGCGGAGTTTCGAGCGGGAAAGTCTTGATCTTGTGTATGGTGTGTTCATGGGTCATCAAGCCCATGAACTGAATGGGCTTGGCGGCTTATAAGCCTGACAAAAATTCTGTTTATAGAGTATTCAACGTCACCTTTGCAACAAGAAAGTTGGGATCTTAATCTTATAGGCTTTCTCTGCACCATTTTTATTTGTTACTTATTCCCGTATACAATGCGACGAAAAAGCAAAGAAATAGAAGGGAATACATTTTTTGGAGAATATTTTCTTCTAATAATATGCGGGGCAGATGCAGAAAATGTCGTTATAAAAACCGTTTACATTAAAAAACAGGGGCGGAAAGGAATGAATATCTGCCCTAACTATTTTCTTGCCACGTTGAATAGTTTGAATTTAGAAAACGGGTAGAAGTGGATCAGTTAAGCATTTGGGGCGGATATGGCTATATTGTAGGGGCGGATATGGCTGTTTTGTGGAGGCAGATATAGCTGAATTTTAGGGGCGAAAATAGCTGGTTTTTAGGGGCAATTGTCAACGGCGTTATATTTTTAACATATACGAGTGGAAGCAAATATATTTGGCTCTACTACATTTTTTTTTTCTTCATTCCAATTTGTTGTGATTCACACCGAGTATTATTTTCAATTTTCAATATAATTTTATTTAAATTCATGGCATAATTTATGAATTTTTCTATAAACCAAAATTAAAAAAACAAAAACAAAATATGTATAAATATTTTACCTAGAATTTATGAAACAAAGAGTACTAATTCACCATATATGGACAACATGACCATCATTCTTCATCATTTTCATGATCGACGACCATTGACATTTAATTTTGAGAGTAAAACTTACTTGAAATCCAATTAATTAACCTCCTTGTCTCCGTTCTTCAGGGGCCTAATATTTATCTGAGCTTTGGTACCACTTTTCCAGTGAGTCATCGATGGAATCATATTCATTAGTGAGTCATCGATGGAATCATATTCATTTGCAGCAAGTAGCTAGCTACCTGGTGCTTTCTTGCTTTCTGCCAAAAGAAAAAAAAAAGGTAGGTAGCTAGCTAGTGCCAATATATAGTCAAGCTTCCTCATCAATCCATTCATTTCAGCTAGCAAATTAACGTCAGTATGAAGTTATATATGAGCCAATAAAATGAGACACCAATAAATAATAATGAATGGTAACCTTTACTAGCGACCTTTTGTAAAGTTCTTGTATTATTTTGTAATCACGAAGGCTAGAAAGTTCGCGAGTAGATTCAAAAATATTCAAATTCTATAAGGAATAATACAATGAAAAAAATGAGAATATATAAGTTCACATCTTCTTAAATTTATTTTAAAAAGTTCTACCAGACGAATTCAACTGGAAGGAAAAAAAAAACATCAAATCTCCAATTTCGATAAAATCACCCTCGAAGCTAACATTACCACACAATTTTAAATAGCTCCTACCCAAAAAAATTATAATTCGTTGTATTAATTAATAATTACCACGTATTAAGAAGTTTTCACCGTACGTAGAGGTATAACGTCTTCGATATTTCCATAACTTACTACAGTACATATAGCCCCAACGCAAACAATCTCTGCAAATTTGCAGCATTTGGGTCCCTACATATATCACGGGGCATAGTTAAACAACATTCCGAAATATATATATACTTTTTGTCCAAGAGTCTACTTTTCGAGAAATTTTATACTGTTAACCGACATGTAAAAACAAAAAATAACTATTAACCCCTAAGCTGTCTTTAACCCTAATTTAACGCTAATAAACATCTCTCCAATTTCCAAAGTTGGCCATTCGGTTATTATAGTTTGACTAATGCGAAGAGCACTAACAAAAGAAGACTATGGATCATTGACGACAGGGAAAAAAGAAGTGCGAAACACCATAACTAAGTAAAGCCCCCCATGCATAAACACCTTCCTTGGCTATAATGGCCGATGAGTATAGATTCCAAAAGCAATAATAAAAAAAGCCATGATGACTTATTTCCATGTGCATTTCTTTGTTCTTATTCAATCACATGTCTTCCAATCTAGCAGGACAACCATTGGCACTGACTTAATTTCACATGTCTTCCAATCTAGCAAGACAAGCATTGGCGCTGACTTAATTTCTTGTATTCTGACACAATCGACGAGACTTGATTTCACTTGGTATTTCATTTTCTAGTCTTCAAAAAATTTTGAAAAGAGTTATGGCGCGCTATTCAGAACACGCTATCCCCAACCGGATATGATTCTGATCAAGATCGCCAAATTGAACGATTTGGAAATTCAAAATGAACATCAATGGTGTCAATCGACTCGATATCACTTAATTTTGTCAAACTGTCAAAGACGATCCAAAATTATATATCGATTATGTATACCCTCAACGTATTAAAATCCCCTAACCTATCGTATCAAGTACTCGAACCCGATTATATTTTTTCTCCAGCTCACGTATCAATTCGCTTATTCTATAAATAATTGATTTTTTTTAACGTAATATCTAGTTCCAATCATCAGTTCTTGCCTGCGTACGTGCGAGCAGTGTTCAAGCTAGGTTGCTAGACTGCAAGAAATGTTTAAAGTCATCTTACGTGTTCTTAGTAATTGAGAAAACGACTACGTACCCACCAAAACCGTCGATGAAACAACTACAAAAACAGTGGTTTTAACTTATTATAAGTAACTATTTATAATAAATTCGTTAGTTGTTGTTTTACTTTCTCGTGAATAATATGTACTTGCATGCATGGCAAAGTAGATGAGATATAGATGGATACGACGGCCTCTGCGTATATCAAACGATTTATGTTTGTCCTACACTCCCACCTGCATCCGCGTTTTCTTCAAATTGTTTGTGGTCCAAATCTTTCTGTTTTTTCTCGTTCACATGAGTTGCTCTTTAACCCTTACTATGTACGGGTGGTAAATATTGTAATGCAATTGTATAGATTTATATATGTATGCGTCTGTTTTTGTTGAAAATATGACCTAATTGGTGAGACAAAACCAAAAGAAGATAGAAAGAGAATGCATGTGTGTTTGTAGTAATGTACTTCAAAACTTGAGTAGAAATTTAGATTTATAATAATCTGATAATATATAGGGAAACATATTTCAGAAGTTATACCACATTGAATATGCGTTTAAGTATCTATGTGCTTTAAGTATGAAAATCTCACCTCGTTCTTTGGCCTCACCAGAGAAGAGGGGATTAATCAGGAACTCGCAAAGTAACTGATGAATCGATCAACTGACTATGCCTACGTTTACATAAAATAAGCAAAATAAGGTATATAATTAATATAGCTTCAGTTCTTCCCTCGAACCAACTCATCTACACCCTTAGAATTGACTATACAGGAATAATCCAAGAGAAATCGAACCAAAAACTTGAGATATCTCAAATTTATGCCCGTACAAGTTGGACCATTGTTAATAGGAGAATATTTTCCTTACCTCATCTTCCAATATACCAAATTAACTTTGAAAATATAGGAGGGCCTTTACCATTTGCATGCATTATCAATGCACAAAATATTTTACATTTTCAAAAGGCATCACCTCAAAATTATGAACAATGAGAAATGTTAAACGGAAAATTCTTTGTAAATAATTATATAAATATGTAATAAACAAATATGACTTGACAACAATAAAAAAATTATTTAAAAAAATCTCATTAATTTATAACTAACACTATTCATTATTTTTGTTTTTTTTTTTCTTCCTCGTCTACCAAAGCATTATTGATGCATGTGTTTAGTTAGTTACATGTGAATTTCACAAATGTGTTGGACGGTTGTGATTAATGTTGTTGCCAACTGTTGATTTGAGGATAAAAGTTGCCATTGCTGGTGATGTGGGGAGCTACCAAACATGTGCCAATCTTACTTTGTCTAGAACTAATTATACATCTCTATATTTTTTTTCTTTATCTCAAATTGGGATTTGTATAATTTTTTTGGGTAATTGCAGCGAACTCATACCAAAATAAACGAGTAAATTAAGCACTCGATGATATAGAGAGGCATCAAAAAGTTAACTAGTAGCGTTTTATGCATAACCGAACTATATATGGAACCCACTATAACGAATTCATACCACAATAAATAGGTAAATTAAAAACTCGACGATATAACACATACATTGAAAGTTAATTAGTATTGTTTTATGCATAGCCCCAATTCGACCGCTACAATTAAGGGTAGTAATTTTTGATACGACTCGATATACAACTCAAAACCCACACGAGATTTACCCGAGTCAACCCGTACGATTAAAATTTCGGGTCATTTTTGGGTCAACCCGTTATGACACGTTTAATAAAAGGGTAAGTTTCGGGTCAACCTGTTAACCCGTATAATGACATGTCAACTCATTTAATAAATTGGTAGATTTTGGGTTAACTTGGTAATCCGTATATTGACCTGTATATTGACCCGTTTAATAAACGTGTCATTACTAACTCATATATCTACCAATTTACCTACCTGAATACCTATTAAATCTTATAGTTGAAATATGTTAAACGGGTCAAACGAGTCATATGTTAATTGGGTTTCTAGTATGACCTGTTTATTAAATGAGTTATACGGGTTAGACGAGTTACCTGGGTCATTAACAAGTCGAATTCAGGTTGGACATCCTTGACACAATTATTAAACGGTTCGGGTTCTAGTTTGACATATTTAGGTAAAACAGAATTATGACACGACACGAACCCGATAAGACACGACCCATTGACACTCCTACCGCTACAACCCCTCCTACGCCCTTGGAGTGATTTGGATTTGGAGCTCAGAGACTCAAAGTCATTGAATGAAATTAATTAGCCAAGAGAGATCATTCAATTCCATGCACGGTTGCACCCACCAAGATGAGCTACTCTTATAAATATGCATGCATGGAGGGCCTAGTATATAGTTCTTTTTCACTTTCCAATTACTTACATTTTAGTCCGGATTTAGAAAAAAGCTGAACTTAATTATATATATAGGACATGTAAATACATAAATGCAAGTTCATTTTTACGATTAATTTATTTAATGGCGGATTTATCTTCCTGTACGTGACATTTCTTGCTGTATATATATACAGACAATGCCATTTATTTTTCTATGTCATTCTTTAAAAATCATCCTCCTAAAAAATGATTTGAATAGGAGCATCAAATAGACGATTTCAATAAGCAAGATATACGTCAAGATGATAGAAAGAGATGTCTAAAAGATAAGGTTGTTTCTTAGTTGATTACCTAAAGCTAAAGGCGCATCAAAATGTAGATAAATTAGGGTAAATAGACTGTATTGTTGGACCTGAGGCTTAAAAGCACAAGAAAGTTGAGAAAGCTGCACCGACAGAAAAAGGTTAATCCCTTGAATATTACTATTTAACCACGACAATAATAAAATCACAATCTCTATATTTTTTTAAAAAACAACAAAGTGAATATCTTTGTAGAGATCCATAAAAAAAAAATTGAAAAGTTAGTATATATTTCTTACTCATTAATTACAAAGTATTTCTTTGTCTTCCATGATTAGGATCTTTCGAAAAAAAATATATATATATAGTTTGAATCATTTGGATAATGTCTAAGTTCAATTCTTAGTAAAAATATTTGTGGCTATTATTTTATTTATCTCTTAGTTCGAGCCGTAATTAATTGAGGTGTGTATAAGTTGGTTTGGATATTTCGCAGTGAAAATTACCAAAAAAAAAAAATAGATTTTCATACTATAAATTTTGTATAATAATTAAAAAAACATCATAAATTTTAATCAATGTTTAATAATTCTTAGACTATCGAAACTATTCACATAAATTGACAGTCGAAATCTTGAATATTTTATACAACAAACATAAATATAATATAAAATCATAGTTTTTTTTTAAAAAAAAACAATTATAAATTCTTCCGATTACGTAATTTAATAACAATAGAAAAATATAAAAATATATTATTTTTTTCATAATTTTTCACATCGTGTAACTTAATGACATCACAAGAATTAATATAAGAGTGTCCTACGCAAGAAAGTGCAGCAGGTATGTATGCACCACCAAAAATATTTCAAAAGTGAGGCGGCATGTGTAATACAGATAGACTGATGAAACTCTTTATGCATAAAGAGAACAAATGTGACTCATATAATTGCAGACTTTTTTTTTATCGTCACATTTAGTAATTGGAGAACTGTCTAATCTAAAATCACAATTATTTTCCTTCCTCAAATCTATGTAAATTTTATTCGTCAATCGTTTTGTTTCCTCCGTTTCGTTGTGGATTCTTGATTTTACCTTATTTGTTTTTCCGTAGATTTAGCTTTAGGAAATTTTTTAGAAGAATACATTTACTAAATAAAATAATAATAATAATTTATCTGCCAACCCCTCAAATTTCCGTACATTTTATGCATTCGCTAATGGTGTCTTATTTCCTCTACGAGAATTGAATGTCGCTCTTATTGAGCTCATTTACACCTTTGTTTTCGAAATCCGAACTTTTTATTCTCTAGATCGTACTCAACGTAAAAATTCTGCTGTTGGTAGTTACCCAAAATGATTGCAGGCCCACCATTAGACGCTGGACCTGCGCCTCCGTCAGTGACAATGGTCAAACAAACAACGCCAGAGGTCGACACGAAAGAAAAATAATTGGCCAGCGGCAACGCCATCTTCGCACCGCCTTTGAATTGGAAGGTCAATTCCGGAAATTCAATTTTCTGATCCTTAGAGATATCAAAGCAGGGCCTTAACCCCGTCTTCGTTTCCAAATCCTTGGCTCTCGTGTGATTCGCCATCTGGGATTCGAATTCCTTAGCGACGGCTTCGAACACCGGCTTCTCCATGAACGTGAAGGTTGACCCGGAATCAACGATGGTGCCGCCATTGTCGTCGGCTCCGGGAACGAGATATTTGTACGGGATTTTGACGTGCTTTTCGCCGACGATGACTTTCCTGAGCATTATGTAATAGTACTCGCCAAGAGCTGAGTTTGGCGGGCCTGGGTTTTTCTGAAATGGGGTGTAAACCAAGGTTTTGGGTCGGGTTTTGTTTCCTTGTGTTGAATCAATGGCGGGTTCGTCGGAGCTCGAGCTGCTATACAGAACAAGGTCGCTGCTTTGTGGGGTGTCGTCGAATCTGTGAGAGACTAAGCAGTACGAAAATTTGGAAAGCCCCATTTGGGCAGGCAGCGACTGGGATCCACGGCCGAACCCAACAATTCCGGCCGGTTGCCTAATCGAGAGAAGTGAGCAACCGATAAGAAAATCTGGGACAATTTTCTCCGGAAAATCAAGGGTCTCGGAAAGTAAAATCCCAGCTGTGCTCCCTGAGCCGTACTGGAGAATGTACGGTGGACAGGACTGTGAGCAGTTCTGGGAACTTGCGCTATTGCAGCTGGGGCATCTGGATTTCACTTCAGGGCCGAAAATCCAAGCACATTTCGGGTTCTGGCAGCCGACGATTTTGGAAGAAGACGAGAGCTTGGGGATGAAAGTTGGGATCTTTGCCGGGTCTATATTTGGGAATTGGCATCTGGAGCAAGTGTAGCGCTTGGTGCAGGGGGACCAAACGAGGCTGCTCCCGGTGTCCATGATGAAGGTGCTGGGTTGCGGCGGTGTGCCGAAGCTGAGAGAGACGGCGTAGCCACCGTAGCTGTGGGGGAAGAGAGGGACTTGGGTGGGTTTCTTGGGGTGTTTGAGGTGGTGGGCTCTGGATATGGAGGCTGAGGCGTGGAAGCTGAGGGATTGGAGTGGATCTGAAAATGGGGTTAGGGGGAAGGGGGAGAGAGGGACGGTGAGTTTGGAGGAGAGGGTTACGAGGAAGAGGGAGAAGAGGGTGGCGCTGAGAGTGAGGAGGAGGTTGGGATTCGCCATGGAGATTGGAAATTGGGTGGCAGAGGAGTGAGTGGTGCTGGAGATGGTCGTTTTGGTGGGCTTCTTTAATCTTTATAGTGAAAAGGAGAATCAAGTTCGATTTGGGTGACACGAAATACCACATATGCCCTTGGGTAGCCTAATATTAACAATAGCATGCCAATACCAAGAATCCTTGGATACTTTAGCACTATATACAAGTAAAAGTTGAAATATAGGAACCATTTGAAAAGTAAAGTAAGCTCAAAATTGAAAATTCGTGCACAATAACTGAAGAGAAACTCGTCAAAATTCGTAATATAAGTTCAAATATTATAATAGTTTTATTTTTTAATACTGCAATGCAATCTCACCACCGGTTAACATTTGAAATTTTGTTCATAGTCTATTGTTCTCTTTCTTTGAAAAGTACAGATCGATAGGAAATCTCACTAATATTTTGCGGATATTTACAAAACATCTAAATTATTAGGTATATTGTTTTAGGGTTAACTTTACCGAAGAAAGAAAAAGATGCTGATAAAAAAGTTCCATGATTTACACTATTGAAAATGCAATTCAAAAGCATGTCTCCATTAATTTCGCACCTTCCTTTTTCACAACCTAAAAACCCAGAACATTGAGACAGCTTCGCTTGAAAGGAACCTGGTACCCTGGTAGGGGCATGATTCCGGCATTCTTGTAATTTATCATAACTTCAGCTCTATTTCCCTACCGTTGATCGAAAATGTTACCAAAAGTCCAAAACTACTGCAAAAAGGTCTCGGATTAAAAAAACACAAAAACTTTCTAGCCGTTGTAAAGTTCGTTACGGTGCGCGGTTAATCAAATTTCAGCCATTTTCTCCGTTATGATATGTCGTGTTCAGAGTTGACGATAAATAATCGGGTTTTTCTGGGCTCACCCAAAAATTATGCGGCGGTGGGACCCGGAGACCCGCAAATGGATCCAGACATGTGAATATGGGGAGCGTCGAGGTGTCACCGTCGCAGCTCGTTCTTCTTTTGTAAATAAGTTTTTTCTGCGGCGACAGTCTCGCAGGCTCGCAGCCAAATCTTATCTTCTAATTTACGGAGGACCCAAGTCCACTGGGGACCAGTTTTTTTTTTCTTTTCTTCTTTTTTCAATGCCTGAATTTTCAAAATATAATATCATGCAAGATGTCTGCAATTTTTTTTAAATTAAAAAAGAGATATTATTGTATATCATAAGAAAATGTATAATTATATTATTAAAATTAAATTATGACATTAAGATATACAAATCAAAATGACAAAATTAACACAAAAAAAATCTTATTAACACTAATAAATTCTTGTCATTAAAATTATGCAAAATTACATATTAAGCCCACAAAACTCAAAACAATCAAAACCTTAATAGCGCCTATAAACGTAAACAAACTACCTCCATAAGAAGATATAGTCACCGTCATTAAACTAATCATATATGGTCGATCTTGAAAAATTTGAAGAGCATGGCGAATATAAGGAATGCTTGATCTACAACGATCTAATTGCACATAAAATCAAATAAATGATAAAATGTCCTAATCTAACTACTGTGACCAAAACCAATGAGAGATATTATGGCAAAACTCTTCTCCAATAGTAAAGTAGTAGATTTGGCGAAAGAATAAATTTTGAAGGAAAATCTTGGATAAAGGGATGAATTCGAAAAATAGCAAACTAATATGATGTAGAACTCAAATTTGAGAACGACTCAGACTAAAAAGTCACCACGAAGAGACTTCTATTACGAAACCAAAAGAACCACATGGAGACTCCAATTACGAAACTAAAAGAAAAGAGGAAAAACAACCTAGGGAAGGAGGGGGAGGATCTTTAGTTTGCCAATTGTACTAATAATTTCCTTTTTCAATTAAAAACTTCTTAATTTGTTGTAATTAAAATTTATTTTCAGATTTAAAAACAAAAATCTATTAAAAAAACATTTATTGGTTGCTTTAATTTGTATATTCTGCATTTGGATTAAAAATTTCATAGACTTCATTAAGCAACCTAGCGTCTATTATGATATCTACTCTTTGTTCCACATATCGATCCAGCACGGGGAGAGAAGCATCCACACATAAAATAGCAATTGTATTTGAAATTATGAACTCGACCCCAGTTCTGACTAGCTGCATGCAAGATTAAATATCATGGAGTATCTAAAATTATCAATGAAAATAAAAAATAAGTGCTTGTCAAAAACTTGATCAACCCTTTGATTAAAATTTCCGATGAAAATAAATACAAATAAGTGCTTGTCAAAAACTTCTTCATCGAACAAGAAAACTTGAAAAGACCACCAATTCAATATTTAGGTCATTCCAATCAAAAGAGTATTCATTAAGGGCCAATTAAAGCAACGCCCAGTAAATGTTTTTTTTATAGCATTTTGTTTTTCAAATCTGAAAATAAATTTTAATTAAAACAGATTAAGAATTTTTTTAATTGAACTTCAAAAAAAAGTTTTTAATTGAAAAAAGAAATTATTAATTAAAATGCTTTTAACTTGGATATTAATGAGATTTCATATATATCACTTATAATCAGAGACATTGATTGACCTTAAATCTAAAGACCCAAGAAAAGTGTAAACTTAGATGTAAATATATATGTCCATTGGTCCAATTGGGGCTATGCCAATCAGCCTCTGATCAGCAATTCGATACCTCCTCATTATGTCGAGTTTTAATTTAATTGTTCACATTGTTGAAAATTTGGTGGTGTGAACCCTAATTTCCCAATTGAGGGTGAGTCAAAGACTCTACCTTATGAGAGTTCTGGGTATAAAAAAAAAAAATTAATATGTTTACAAAGAGTACATCCCAGTGACGAAGCGAGAACTTTGCCACCACAAATTAATAACAATGACATCTATTCTCAGCAATCTTCTGGCTTAAACCCAAACCTCATAAGTTTAAAATCGAACTCCAAATGAAAATCCATGATAACCTTAGGACCGTCGCTCAACCCTGCATTCGAACCTCCGCCACCAATGACATCTGTGGTCAATGACCAGTACAAAGCATTCGCCTTGTCATACAAGAAATAATTGGTGGATGGAAACACCAGTTTTGCACCACCATCAAGCACGAAGCTTAAACCAGGTGACACGTACCCTTATTATTAATATCCATACCAATAGTAATAAGAAAACAAGGTCCTAAAACCCCTTGATTATGAGCCCTCTCATCTCCGCCCATTTGGTTCGCAAACCCATCAGCCATGCACAAATTGAAAAATAGACCTAGCAAAGTAGGTACGTGAAGGGTATGCCAGTGGCTATAAAGCCTATAATTGTTCCTCAATTCCCATCACCCCTTGGTGCTCGATCTTCACTTAGAATTTTAGTACTCACATTCCCAACTATAATTTTTGAAGATTCACACATGTATATATATATATATATACATATATATATATATACCCATAAAAATGATATTCATCAGGCATTTCAGGGGTGTTCACCAATTGCGTGGCCCTCACGTCATTGTAAACTAGGTCATCATTTAAAATTAATAGGGCACTATGTGACAATAAACATGATCATGAGAATTTTTCAAACCCCCTACTCGGCCAAGAGGTAAGTTGGTCGATGTACGTGTGCAACCAAACAAAAAAATCAATGACAGCATCATCGATTCTCTCTTATCATTGCATTTCCATGTATATTTCCTCATGAGATTCCTTCAGTTGTCCATGAAGCATATATGAACTCTTACCCTGGGCAGCTTTTGGCATACTTACTTTGAGGCTCCTTTCGATGAATGGATCGACACATTTTGGCCTCACAATACCACACACTTCGTGAAGGTTCGATCCGGATTGAAAATCGGGTTTTTTTCAAGGTCAACATTTGGGAATGAACAATTTGATCAGCAAGTGTGTTTGGAAGTGCATGGGACCTAGACAAGGTTACTTCCAGTGTCAAAATTTAAGGGTATGAGTTGTACGTTTAGGGTTTTCAAACCCTAGAGGCAATGTCTATGCTGCAAAACTATTAAGCTACGAGGAAATAAAGGGATTGTTGATTTGTTGTAGACATGAGGAATTTTCTGCGTCCATCTGGTGCTGCCTCTTTTCAACTTTTGTGTCTGACTCGATCTTGGACCAATGGATTTGAATAGTTCATCCTTTGGCTTAGGGTTGAGGTTTTTTTTTTTTTTTTTTTTATGAGGATTTTGGTAGTGGAAGATTTCTGTATCATGGGATTTTGAGGAATAATTCCGAGATAATATCACTTTGTATTGAATTCAGAGTGCGAGAAGTGCGCGTCGTATGATCACGAGGTTGATGATAGTAATGGAAGGAGTGTGAGCTATTGGGAAGCATGGTGGTGTTGTGAGAACTGCCTGCTTTTGCTGATGAAATCGTTATGGCATTGAAGATGATGAGAAAATAGAAGAGAGAAAAATAAGTGAGCGAGAAGGGAAGCAACCAACATGAATTTTGTCTCTCAATTTTCGATTCTCTCTTGTTTTGGAAGGTATTATAAGGTGAATGGTGGTGATCGGCCATAAATAGAGAAGTTCTAAGCTGTTTAATTAGTATTTCACCTTCTATGTTGGTTTTGAATTCGAGATGTGATTTTCACACCATCTTTTTTCCTTTTTGCACTTCGGTTTATTTTTATCTATTGATTATGTTTTGAGTTGTTAGATGAAATAGAAAAGTGTAGAAAGGAAAAGGCGAAAGGTGCAAATCACTTCCCTACTTTTGATTTCCAAGTGTAAGAAAGAGTCCACGCACAAATGATATGTAGGGCATAAGTTGATTTGATAACTAATCACGAGTCTTGGACTTGTCAAGCATCAATATCAAATACTAGACTAAAACTATTAGTCGTTGTACATAGAAATTACTAAAACTATTAGTCGTAGTACATATAAATTAATGATGTAAAATATATGTAATTTCCGATTATATAAATTGAATATCAAATTTTTCATTCATAAAAATATAAAAAATAACTAAATTATATAGTACTTGTAATAACCCAATCATTCATTTACATGCTCTCTCTTTCAATGCAAAATATGTGCTCAAATAAAATAAAATTTTACCTTTGTTCTCATTTAATTTTTTTTCGACGGGCCTTGATATACTGGAGAGGTCGATCGATCAGAGTTACAATTTTGACGAATTTTCCAGTTTTTCTGTTCGTTTGGTTAATTTGCAGCCTCTTGTAAGCAATTCTTGATCCTCAATCCAACCAAAAATTGAATCAATTAGCTCTAAATTTATTGGTATTTCCTATATATTAAAATTACAATATATTCTAAAATTTTAATTTTACCCGTACAGCTAATACACATAGATACACAAATCCGGCCATGAGAATTTTTACCTATTGAATATAGTCACTAGGTACAGATCCTTACTTTGGATTAGGAGGGTTATAGTCCTTTCCATCTGAGCTAGATCCTAATTTAGGATTTTGAATTTAGCCCATCTCAATTTAACTAGACCAGCCCATTACATGTTAGGTTTTTTAAAAAAAAAAATCTCAAAGACTTAAGTACATACACCCGCAAGACGGAGAAAGAAGCAAAGAGAAGAGGACATTTGTCACACACCATTTTCAACCTTCCTTCTTTCTTTTCATCGCCTTCAAATATTACAAATCACAATTCTTCTTCAACTCATTTCTCTTTGTTTTTCTTTAAAACTTTATTGGGTTGATGCATTCTCAAATCTTCGATGTATAATGTCCTACTCTCTAATCTTAGTTTTGAATTGAATTGAATATAAGGTTTTGGTTTTGAGAATTAGAGGATTATATTTCTTTTGAGTTTTAATAATCTGAAATTTTGAATCATTATGCCAAATTTTGTTATCGACTGCGGTAAAAAAACCGAAATATATTGGGTTAAGAATCAAAGTAATGGGAACCGGTGTCATTTCTATCGGAATAAACTTCAATTTTTAACCAAAATGTATTCCAGCTACATTATCGGTATTTTATAATATCTGATATTTATGACTCTTCCAACTAGACTAAAAAAATCAATTTTCGATGCCTTAGACAATTACATCAACTCTTCTTTACAACCGATGCCTTATGTACCAATAGCATGGGTCTCCACGTAAAAAAAACTGATGTTATATTATTGCTACAATTTCTAGATTAGAAGTGCAGCCTGCCTCTCTTTCAAATCCCCCAGATTAAAATTCCATGCACTGATCCCTTGTATATACTCTTCCTAGAATAAATAAAGTTGCAAATTTCACTAAATTACTTCAGCGGATAGGTAGAACGATATCAACTTACAGTAAGTCATCTAACCAACCTCGATGCTGAAAGCAAGTTAGAACCATTCAAAATCACTCCTTAGACTCCTCACAATTTTGATTTTCCATTGTAGTTTGAAATTAGCGATTGGATTCTATGAAACACATTTTCTGACTTATGCCTGAAATACAATAATCAAAATCCATTCACATTAACAAAACTCACGCTAAGTTAACATCAAATTCATGAACAATTATATTGAAACCCTAAATTTAGAACTCTTACCCTGACATTCAATTTGGATGAAGAGAGAAACCATTCAGTTCCAAGAGCCTACGAATTGGTGACCAAATTACTAGGGTAAAAGAAAAATGAATTCGATGGAGCGAAGGGAGATGGGGATGAGAAAAATGTTTGAGTGTTGGGGATTAACGAAACTGATCTGCTTGTTGCAAGGGAGAAATCGGGAAACTGGTATGGCCTTCTGGTGATTGGTCGCCTCTGAAGCTGAAGCTGTTTTAGGGAGAGTAGACAAAATCCGAAGACGAAGACAAGCTACGGCTAGTACAAGGAGGACAGCGACGATGTCGTCACTTTAACCTCTCATTTTGAGGAGAGTCGTAAGGTCTCGGAGGCTCTGAGAAAACCTAAAATGTTTGGAGGCGGATGCTAGAGCTGGTGAGAGATGAAGATAATTGCCATGACAATGAGTTTAGAGCTGAAATTGGGAAAATTGGAAACTTGGAAAAAAAATTGTGATTGAAAAGCATCAGTACATGAACTTCTTACAACTGATGCTAAACAAAAGAAAGAAAAGAATTCACAAAGGCCCCGGTTCATATACTGGTTGCTATTGCATGAAGTAAAATTAGTAAATACTCGTTTTTTGCTAATTATTAATATTGATTATTTGATTTTCACGTGTATCGTTGAGTTTTTTCATATTAATCTGAAAATTAGGGTAACATGATCCAATAAGGAGATTATGAATATCCAACATATTAATTAATATCGTGACTGATCAAATAACGTGCCCAATGGACGAAACCCAAACTCATTATCAAGACTCGCCGCCGGCGCAGATCACCACCTCAACTATGGATACGAGACTTTCCATTTTCGACGCGTGATGACTCTCTCAGCATCGAAGCTATATGTCAAAGAAACAATTTAACAAACCAAATTAATTACCTAAACTAAAAGCATGTGCCATGTATATTGCAGAAAAAAATTCGAGACATGTTTTTCTTTGAGTATTCTTTAATATTCAAAGATTCGGGGATCTCACTGCGATCAGGATGATACGTACATTGAATATCTACAATATGATTTGACTAAAATTTAGATATATTTGAGAGAAGAAAATATTTGCTTCACAATTTGGTGGTATCTTTTTGTACAATATTTTTAATTTATTGAATTATTCTTATAAATATATCAAAATTTGAATCGTTTATTCTCTAAATCATTATGTTAAAATCATTTTTGTAAAACATCATAAAATTAGAGGTCATTTAGTTATTCATATGTATCAAATGAATAAGTGATTTTCGTAAAAATTAAGATTTTCAAGAAATATCATTTTTTTAGTTGATATATACGAATGACTAAACGATCACTAATTTTGTTAACGTTTCACGAAGATGATATTAACGTGATAAATTAGAGAATGGACAATCATGATACATGTGTAAAGATAACTTAATATATCAAAAGGATGGATGTTATGAGAAAATATTATTAAAGTGAGATGTAAATATTATCTTTTTTATAATACATTATAAGAATTTGTCATATCCATTGCCTTGGATAAAATAGATTAAGTTATGGACAGAAACGAATCATTTTACACGTAAGAGTACGTAGGTTAGAGTTTTGCCGACCACTAAGTTTGATTATGTAGAAAATGAATCACATTACTTAGACAAAGAGTCTTTCATTTGTAGAAAACTGACAAATCGTGGCTTTTTGATCAATGAAACTAAAATTCTAAATACACTTTGATTGTGAAATTGTTTATTCCAAGAAGATCAATATCTTTGCGTGTTTGAAATCTTGAGAGATTGTGTGTTTGATTTAATGTTTATTCCAATTTGATTAATCAATGTATAGTTTGGCTAAGAATATTTTTGTCGCAAATCTTTGCTTATGCCACTATATCTTGCTTGATGCCCGATCTCCCTTGGTTTCTAAATGAGAATCTTAACTTTTATATGTTTACTAATTATATTATGGATTCCTTTTTCTCAAGTTTACAAATTCACGTTAAACTTCCAAGTTTTTGGGCACAAAAGGTGATTCACCGTATGACAACATGCATAATTTTTGTAGGTTCAGTGTTGGGATTATTTTCTCTAAAGTGCATTAGTTTTGTTGAGCTTGTTGTGTTAGTTCTTCTTGTCGGTGTAAGCAAGGATTGAAATATCGATATCGATGGATATATCGCTAGTCGAATTTATGGATATCTCGCCTTAAATATCGATATTATTTACAGTCAACAAAAATGATAGAAATTCGATCTAAAAATTGAAAATTTGGAATGAAATTTTGGGAAAAACTTAAGTACCCAATGATTGTTATTTATGACTAATAAAATTATAAAATGACTTTCATATAATAAATGTATGATGAATAACATGATACAATATGATTCGATGATTAATAATATAAAATCTTAAATATAAATATAAATTGAAGTGAATGACTATAATTGAATGTTAATATAGTTAAAAATATAGCAATAAATTAAATGTGTGTAATTTTTAATCATTCTTTTTTTGCTCAAATTAATGGTGTACATATTAATTAATAATTTGTTTACTATATATTTGAAATTTTTGTTAAATAATTAGTAATTATTAAACATTGACTTATTGAAATTGACATATACATATAATGGTGGTTTATAATTGACATATTAATTAATAAAAACCTCAAAAACCTGTTTTGGTCTTTCCACTGTACTTTTGTTTTTGTTGGTGTGATAAATATAGTAAGGCTCTTTCTCTTATATTACTATAATATAATAATAATAGTAATAATCAAATAATAGTAAGAGAGAGATTAAATAGTTCTTCCTCATTATCAAAACGATGTGTTTAAATTGATGTCAATTATGTCTCTCTCTCTTTCTCTTCATCTCTCTCTCCCTCCCCAAAAAGCTTCTTCCTCATCATCTTTCTCTACCCGAACCAGCCATCACCAAGTCTAATTATGGTCAAATCACCAAGTCTAATTATGGCCAAATCTAGCATTTGCAGTCGAATTGGACCATAAAATCAACTCCAAACGAATCACATGGACAAGATGAGGAGAGCCCAACCATCATTTTTAGCGTCGGCGTCGGAATCGCACGAATTGGAATTCGAAGTCACAAAGCTACACAACGACGATAAGTAAATTTCGGAAGAAATTGGTGGATTTCAGTCAAAATTGTCGATATATTTCGATATTGAACGAAACCATGGATATTAGGGAAAAAAATGTCTTCCCCCTTGTTTAGATGCTGACGGTGCTTTTTTCCGATATATCGATCGAAATATCGGCGAACCTGTCGATATTTCAATCACTGGGTGTAAGTACGAATGTACGATAGGTTGATGGGAAGGTGGAGTTGATATGTGTTGGTGATACTCTCGATCAGCACCTAATTTAGAGGAACATTCAATAGTGTTGCAGTGTTCGGAGACTGTGAGCGTTATGGCCCTTCTTTTTGACACTTTTAAGCCGTAGATTTTGGGTTAATTTGAAATTTCTTATAAAAAGATTCTCGTATTGTATTTGGTATTTTAATTATTTATAGTTGGCTGATGGTGAGCCTTATGAGCCTTTTTTTTGTATTTTCTTGTTCTAAACTTGATGTGAATACGTTAGCATAAAGAGGAATACATAGGTAATATTTAAAGTTTGAACGGAAGAATTATAAAATAGTTCAAAGAATTATAAAATACTAGCTAAGATGGGATATATCTTCGTACCACTAGCACGAGATATAAGTATTATACATACTAGACTCCTGGCACCCGCAAGTGCTAGTTAATTTTTTAGTTTTGTTAAAAAAATTAAAAAAGGATAAATAATATTAGTTTTTTAATTTTTAAAATAAAAATAAGAAAAGTAACTACCTTAGCCCACCACCTTTTTTTTTTTACCCCACTCCTTCCATTAACCTTTATTATTTTTTTAAATTATGAATTTGATATTTAATTTTACTATTTTATCCTTAACTATTTAATAATTTAAAGGGTATTTTTGTCAGATTTTTTTGGTGAAGCCTTTTGAACATCTTGACTTTATAATAATAGAGATTTTTACCAATATCATATAATTTGAATCTGATAGAGAATTTTTCAAAAATAACCAAAAATTGATCTTGAAATTCATAAATATCACTTTTTTTTTTATATAAAAACTGACAGGACCCATCCCGATTATGCCTCGATAATCGTGAATGATCCTGCTCCCGTCTGACTATGATTTTAAAATACCAAAAGTAGTCCAAATATATATATATATATAAGTACATAATATAACATAACCAACAACACACATAGTCAGACCAGGGATAGGTACGTCTTTAGGACCGTTGACTATCTCAGTCGTCAACCGGTTTACAGAGCATAAGAAATATTTACAAACAAGGATTAAAGTCCTACGCGGTCAGAACTCGAGTATGCAGCGGTTTGCTTATTCTTCTGCCTCAATACGAGCCTCGGTACCTGTGCACGGGCCTGGAGGGTACAAAAACAGTAAAGGTGTGAGTGGACAAAAATAGAGGTTTAGAAATACATTTATTAAAATAGTCTTACCCTCCAGTTTTCACAAACATGCATGCATATCATATAAAACACGAGTTATATAAATCAAAGTAAAAGAAAACAGTTAATATAATTCAAAATCAATCATGATACCACCATCCTCAACATCCAGTCTTAATATTCAATAACCCGTCACGATATCAATGCAACGCGTGCAACTCGGGTGTCTCACGTCCGAGTACCTCCCCAGGATCAACGACGTCTGGGGTGATATCATCTCCAGGATCAATGACGTCTGGAGGATATCAATATAAACTCACACTCCTGAGATTGAGCCTCCCCTCGGAGCTACTCATATCCAGGCAGTGGATCGTGACTACTCCAGGATTACGACGTCTGGAGGAGACTATCAAATCACCGAGGATGATACCACTAATCAAGAATCTCATTTCAAAACTATTTAAATCTCAAAATCAAATCAATAGTTCAACAGGGTCTCTGCCCGAAATATAGCATTTCCACAGCACAAGTAAATTCCATAATTTCATGTCTAACAGATCATTTATAATTCAATTTCGTCAATTAAATCATGTAATTTAGTTTCAAAGTCAAAAGTCATCTCAAATCTCAGATCATCGCCCAAAATCACAATTTTATGATTTTCTCGAAATTCGTGCCCAAAAGCAATATAATAATAATATAATATTCCCAAAATCCGGAAATTATCATATCACATCATTAATCATGGCAACTCAATTTAAATCATATTATAAGCATTTAAAAGCAGTTAAAACATATATGCATGCATTTAGGGTAGAAAACAAAAGCTCACTCACACACCGTCCAGATTGCTCGGATTCGAGCTGTACGTTCTCGTCCGGTGTCCCGAGAATATTTTGGCCTGTCAAACATGTAATATAGGGTTACTAGAGTATCATATAATCTTAGGTACGAAGTTCCGAATCGTCGGAATAAAATAATATTATTTAAACGTAACCTATACGCTTCGGATACGTAAAACTATCCTTAATTTATATCTGATTGACCCGAAACTAACGCCAATAGGTCCGTATCATCGAGAACATTAAGAAGTATGTTGGACCCTCCTTCAAATTCCCGGTCCACGCGCCGTGAACAATGGCTGCTATAGTATCTCTCTCTCGCCCGTTTCTCTGGTATTCGGGTTGTAGACCCGCGATCAGACCCGACTCGTTTTCTATCGATTTCCACTCAATTCATCTCGTTATTTCACTCATTAACATCTATCCAATCTAACTGATAGTTCTGTGCCTTCAATTGAATCCATTAAACCCTAAAACACTTCGACTCACGAAGAACACTCATCGGATCCTTATTCGGGTTTGACCTCAAATCGACCTGTTTTCTTCAATTATTCACACCAGAAGCATCATAGGACTATAAGGAACACGAAATCAAGATCAATTTCATGAAATTTTACCTCTAAGTAACTCGACTCAAGCTCGATTTTTCCAAACAGTTGCAGCGTATGATCGTCACGATTTCACCTCCAATTTTTGTTCCAATTGATTGGGTTCGAGTCGTTGAGTTCCCAGGAAGCTAAATCTCACCTCAATTTCACACCAAACTGACAGGACCCGCCCCGATCCCACGGGGACCACAAAGGGACGTGCCCTGCTCCCGTCTGACACCCAATAATTCATACCAATTTTAACCTCAAAACATCAAATGCATAAATAACCAAATTAAAGTTATACAACAAATCCGAATTAAACAGATGTCAGACAAGGGATGAAATCCAAAATTACAAGTTGCGAGCACGACTCTAAAGTAAACCTGCAGGTAAACCACCCAACAGGGGTTCAGGTACGCAGAAGTAGATCTATGCCTCAGCCTCAGGTTCCTCCTCTACCTCAGTATCACGACCTGGAGGGGTTACCAAAAACATTAAGGGTGAGTGGACCGAAACTCAAGTTTATAAAATCATTTGATAAGTAAAACATATAATTTACCCCTCCGTTTTCCAAACATGCATGCAACCGTATTTAAAACCATCAATCATATAATATGAACCATAAGGCATGTAATAAAACCATAAGAATAATTTTAGTTGCTGCACTATACACTCCAATCCCGACATCCCTGGTGTCTGACGTCCCTGACGTTTAATAAGGTCACAATCACAAGGCTACGCGTGCCACTCGGGTCTCAATTCCGAGTTCAATCCTCGAACCCCGTTCGGGTACAGCATCCCCGATGCTTAGCGTCATAGACGCTGGACGTTCTAGACGTCCGTGACCTCTCCGGGGTACCTCATCCGGAGGATACAGTATCATATGAATCGATCTATACAGTGCAGTACCAAATACATTTTATTGATATCCACATGCAAGCATATATATACATAGATAGAATTCGAACCAATCATTAAGTTTCATCGGACGGGTCTCAAGCCCAAATACCGTGAAACGTGCCATAACCATATTTTCCATATCATCAAAACCATTATTGTTTTTAGCATGTGAATAAGTATAATAAACCAGAAAACATTTATGCACGCAAGGGTTTAAGAAAATGGCCCACTCACTGTACGATCCCGCGGTGAACCTGCGCGTACGAACTTGTACCGGGATTATCGTACAATTCCTGTCAGTCCAAATCACATGTAAGTGTTACTACAAGTCTTAAACGTTTAACCACAAAGTCCGAAATAGAACCCAGCTCGGGGAAGCCGTCCAACACGTTTCCCGAGGCAATCGGCCCTAAACTGACCCATCAAAAACTATCTCAGATCAACATGGTTATTTCACCAAAAATGTTCAGAATGATGAGAGGAATAAAAGTCATGTTGATCGTGATCGGAGATAAGCCCCAACGTGCCCTCACGCGCCGCCCAAAGTGGTTGCGCGTGAAAGTCACGCGCCTGACACTGTAGCTACAGTGTCAGCACCTTCACCCGTTTGTCTGTAATTCGGGCCTGCCACCCGCGGCTTGACCCGGTTAATTACCCATCAATTCCTACTTGATTTCAATCCAATTTGATCCTAACATGTTATTTAAACATCTAATTTAAGTTCTGAGTTATTAATTAGCCAAATCAAATCCTTAAATGGCCCCTCGACCCGTGATCATCCAAACGGGTTGATCACCCCAACTTACTGGTTTTTAAACCAAAATCAAATTAACCTTACATGAAGCATCATAGTATCACAACGAACTGGAAAACACACTCAATTGAACCAACACTCACCTGGAAGTAGTCGTCCAAACCTCTGAAATTCTTCTGAACACGGCAGTTACCGTCCCAGCTCACCTGTGGCTGATTGCCTTCGATTTTGATATGGTTGTGTTCTAAACACTCCCAGAAAGCTTACTCTGCGATTAGATTGGCCCAACACACCGTAGAAATCAAAAAAACGATTTCCCTCCAAAAATTCCCGAAATGGTTTCTCTCTGGTTCCACTCTTATTTTCAGTCCTTTCAATACCAGAGTGAAGCTCACACACTATATAATCAGTTTTAATTAATTTCAAGCCGTCCCAGAGGCTCGTGGGTGCCCAATTGTCCACTGAAAAATGTCCCCCGAAAAGCTTCAAACTTGAATTAATAATGGGGTCGTGCACGGTGGATGCAACAGACCACGTTCTAAAGCATCAGAAATTCCCAACTTTCTAGCACACAATTGCACAGCCAATTGCACGATTGAACCACCGCACATGGTGGTGCCGCCCATGTCCCCCGCGGTCTGCTACAGTAACCAGGGCAAAAAGACCAAAATGCCCCTGGTTCAATAATTACCAAAATACCCCTCACTTCCTAGACCCGTAACTCAGTCATACGAAGTCCGATTTCGGCGTGTCGCCTGTCTACGGACTCAGGACGTCGAGACCTACCCATCGGTCCTTGAGTCGCGTGAAAATTAATTGTCAAATGAAAAGTCAACATTTTCGCCCCAACCGTCAAAATTACGGTGATGCCCCTGAACTTCCGATAGTCATAACTTTTTCCCTGATCGTCCGAAATGGACGTGCCACCTGTCTATGAACTCGTGACGTCCCGAACTACGTCACGGTCATAGGTCAAAGTCCATTTAATTCATAAATCAAAAAGTCAACAATTGGTCACACCAATCACAAGGGTAAAAGCGTCAATTCCCACATTAAATCACAATATTAAAATCCACGAATTTCCGGGGTGTTACACAAACTGTCTCAAAAATTAAAATCGAGGTCAAGGTTTTTGGATGGTTTTCGGGTATG
Source organism: Prinsepia uniflora (assembly GCA_032719365.1). Classification (NCBI taxonomy): domain Eukaryota; kingdom Viridiplantae; phylum Streptophyta; class Magnoliopsida; order Rosales; family Rosaceae; genus Prinsepia; species Prinsepia uniflora. The sequence goes on along the minus strand of CM064862.1, from coordinate 2,373,632 downwards.
TGTAGCACGGGTTTCCTCTGAGTTTTGTTCGATTTCTTCTCGGTTTTTCTCTCCAAATTATCTTTAATTCCTTACTCAATTACACTTGACTCCACTGCAATCGATCAAGGTGAAGATGTTCTCTGTTTGTGGTGTTTGAAGGTTTTTGGTCGTGTACGATTACTGTTCAATTAACAATCTTCCATTAACTAATTAATCTACTCCTTAAGTGCCACTAATCAGCCCTAAGAAGTAACAGTTGTCACTTGATGCATTACCTGAGTCATTTAATTAGCATGAATCAGCAAGTCAAGTGGAGTGATAGTTATCCTTCCACCGTCCAAGTCTAATCCACCTAAAATTACCATTTTACCCTTCTTAAGCACAATTACCATTTTACCCTTACACTTCACAACCCCGTAACTTCTTCATCCGAACTCCGTTTTCGACGTGCCACCTGTCTACGGATTCAGCGTTCCGAGACCTACACAATGGCACAAGCAAAATGTACAAACAGTATACCAAAAAAAAAGTCAACTTTTAGCCATATCCTTCTAGGGGTAAAAACGTCATTTTCACATTATTTTAATATTTTACAATTTTTGGATTTTTCGGGGCGTTACAAAAACTTTCACATATAACCAACGTACTTAAAAAAATTTAAATTTTCTTATATTAAAAAACTAATTATACTTAAAAACTAAAACATAATACGGTAAGTTAAAAACTGCAATGAACACAATCCAAATCACAACCCGTCACAACTACAGTGGTAGATTCGTCCACCGATCCAACATTTCAAGTTAAGTTGTTTTCCTAGGCTAAATGGTTGAAATCGTCTTTCAACTTTACCATAATTTTAGCAGCCATTATTATTCTTCAATATTAGTGTTACTGTTTTGCCTATCCGTCAAATTTTTAAACGAATTTCGTAAAAAATAAGAAGTTAAAATTGTCAATTCATATGCATTTCACTTGATTTTTTTTTAACAAATTTCGCTTAAAAATAGATGGAAGGGTTAACACAAATATTAGGATAAAATTTAAAGATGGGAACGATTGCTAAAGTTATGTAAAATTCATGGAAAATTGTAACCAATTACCCTTTTTTTCCCATTATGAAATTAAGAGAATGAGAGAAGGAAAAACAATCAACTGAAACAAACAGACAAAAAGGGCCTATAGAGAATCTTGAAAATTATAGTAGTGTGAGTTAGAACTTAGAAGTGAGTGAGCGAGTTGAGGAAACAATCGTTTATTCACTGGAACGTGAATGTGCCACCGAACTCCTTTTCTCTAGACGAAGCCAAGAACCGAGTCCAGAACTTGTGTAGGGTTGCCTGCACATTTATACCCACCATCATAGACGCCAACAATCTAAGCGATGTCGTTGCACCTTCTCACTTCCGCCTCGGCATCGCCATCCAAATCCAAAAAAAATCCTCCAGCAACAACACATCATTGACCAATTATGCGTTTGGCCACCAAGTGACCAAGGGCTTGTACATGATTTGGGCACCAAAGATCACGGTGCTTTATTTTTCTCAAAGATTTTCACAAGAGCAACTATTTTGAATTTCGATTGATATGCTCGTGCTCATGCTTCTTCAATGGTGGGACTTCTTTTTTGTTAGACTCTATGGTGGGACTTTGCCGTGATTTTTTAAATAAAGGAGTACTTGACACTGTTTTTATATCTTTATGTTGGATTTACGTTGTTAAGGTCACTGAGTCTAACGAGTCGGATGAGAAATTAGAATTATTTTTGGAAAATTATTTGGAAAAGAACGATTTTACCCTTGGTTTCGGAGGGGCCGTTGGTAAGCTTTTCCTTGTACACACTTTTGGATGTTTTCCCTTGAGTGTTGCGTAGGATTTGAGCTCAAGGATTTGTAAATAAACGGCATGCGGGAATCGGAATTTGAGGACAATAGTTACGAGTCTGAAACGATAGTGGCATAATGGTGACTTTAGAAAAGTTAGATAGTTAAATCTGGACACTTTCTCTCTCCTCTCCCCATTGGCCCGTTCTGGAACACTCTCTCTCCTCTCTCTCGACTCGTGATGGCAGTGGGAGGCTAGAATTGGAACCGTCGTTCGATGGCGACCTAAGCCATCGTACCACCACTATCTTGTTCGTCTCATCCGTGTGAGCTTGGTGGTACCAGCCTTGAACCTCCAAACCCCTATAGACGGTGCGGCGACAGTAGAAAGATATGAGTTTCTGTAGTTTTCGAGCGATTTTTTGGTCACACACTGGTATTGTTTTGGTTCCTTGACCCCATATTATTGATCCTCTCGTCAAGTAAATGTTCTTAGGCTATTGGATTGTGGTTTTTGGGCACGAATCGAGGAAGTTGTAGAAGCTTTAGTTTGGCCATCAATGACCGATTCCAGCCGACACCAACAAGGGTTGGCAGGCGCGAGGTTAGGGGCGCATTGCTCTAGTTGCGGCCAGGAGGGGCTGGGGTGATGTCAACACATGAAAGGGGCGTGGGGGCCTTCCCCAACCTCCGGTGAGTTGGGTTTTGAAGGGCTCGATGTTCCTGACCCAATGGTGAGGAGTCCATCAGAGTTGAATTAATGTTAGTTTCGGAAGTCCAAAGTTGTTTAATTTCAAGGATATGGAATTTGGGTTATCAATAGTAAGTGCCTTGTTTGTATTAGTTATTTTTGTCATGTATTAATATGAATTACTTAATTGTGAGATACCTTGATAGTGGAAGCCGACGAGACTTATGGGCCAAGTTGGAGCTCGTGGGGACTTCCGAGGTTAAGTGCCTAGAAGTACGTGTAATGGTGCACTTGGTTGGGTGAGTTCTCCTCGATGTGACGTGAGTTGATTTTGTACTCTAAGCTTATATTAGTGGTTGCAATGCATTGAATATGTGATGATTATATTGTTATATTGTGAATTGAATGCTTGTTTGTGTTAGTTGAGACTATTGGGTTGTTTTCCTATGTTCGGACGACATTAGAATCCTACACGAGGTCACGAGTTATGCTCTACAACCTCGAGACATTTTTATACCTGGGAATTAGTACGTTAGTGATAGATTTTGAGTTTAATCCTGAGATGTATTGTGTTGTTGGTGAATACTAAGGAGTGAGTATAAACTATCACTAGGGTCGGACATCTCAAAGGTCGATATCCATTTAGGACTCTAGATGCGTCGGGATATCCATTTAGGACTCTAGATGAGTCGGGTTATCCATTTAGAACTCTAAACGAGTTGGGATATCACATTAAGTCTCCAGGCGAGTCGGGATACCGAATCAAGACGTTGGTGTGGGTCGGGATATCGGTTAGGAACCCGAGCGGAGGCAGTAGAGCTGTTGGGTTACTGGCTAGTCATTGTTGTTGGCCGAGGAAGTTACCGACTGTTTTAGATATTATTCTTGCCATGGATTTGAGGTTGGGGGTTAACACATCGGGTTTACCTCGTCTCTAGGGTCTGTGGGTTGGTGTGGGCGATGATACCTGGAGAGCGAGTTATATTTGGTTTTATCTCTTGTCTAATAGATTTCTGGGTGTTGGGAGCTGTAGAACTTTAGGTCTCCAAGTGAGTCGTGATACCAAATCGGAACTCTGGTGTTAGTCGAGATATCGATTAGGGACTCGAGCGGAGGTAGTAGAGCTGATGTGGGTTACCGGCTAGTCATGGTTATTGGCCGAAGAAGTTACCAGCAATTTGAGATATTATTCTTGCCATGGATTTGAGGTTGGGGGTTAACAAACGGGATTTATCTCGACTCTAGGGCATATGTGTTGGTGTTGACGATGATACTTGGAGAGCGAGTTATATTTCATTTTATCCCTTTTCTGACGGATTTCTAGGTGTTAGGAGCCGTACTCCTAGAGTACTTTGGGAATTTTGCCTAGTTGTCAGACGAGAGCATGACCAAGTACGTTTTTCGAGGCCTTTTTCAAGGCATGTCCTATTAATATATGAATTTCTGTTGTTTACAAAATACTTCATTCTTTGAAATAGAAATAGAAAATTTTGGGAATTTCGTAGGTCGTTGGTGGTTGCTTAGTAACTGTCGGCCACCATGGATGAGAGTCGCGAAGGTTTTTCTTATTAGAAGTATAAAAAGGGTATTTAAAGTCTTTTTTTTAGTTACAATTTATGGTATTTTTGAAAGTTTTATAAAAAAAAATTGGAGATTTATGTTAGCCAAATTGGATAAAAATTCAAACTTGAAATGCCGAATTTTTAATAATATTGGTTTTTTGATACAATTATAATACATTTATGTTATTTTGGTTGTTGTTAGAATAGATTTTTTATTCTAAAACAACGAGTATAACAATAAATACTAAGAGTATGTTTAGATGAAAAATTTATAATTTAATGAGAATTTTAAAAATTCATAATTTGAAATTCCAATTTTATAATTTTTTTTATTTGTAAATTCTAGTATTTGGATATCAATTTTTTTTACTTGTTTTAACTCATCTTTTATAAAATTATGTCAATTGAGACAAAATTTCAACTCATCATTTGAGATCCTCAATTACTCTAAAATTTTGCTCCAGAAATTTATCAAATTATGACTCAGTTTTCCAAACAAAATAAAACTGATTTTCCACTTATGTTCATTTTTTCCGAGCCAAACACACTCTAAATTCATTAAGAATTCAAACATGAAATAACATAGATAAAAGATCTGATTCCATATAATCCTTATACAAAATTTACATAATTGTATAAAGTTAAGAGAAAAAAAAAAGAATAAATTAAATTTAAATAGTATTAAGGTATAAAAAATATAAATTTATGAGGTGACTTATTTCGTGCAGAGGAAGAAATCGAAAATCTAAAGATTTTTTCCCCTTCTCTCTTGTTTTAAGAATAAAAATTTAATAATCTACGAAGACACAAAAGAAAAAGGAAAATAAATGTGTGAAGTAGTGCATTAAAGAGTGAAGGTGATAGCACTTGATTATGATTGCCAAAAGCCTGAGGCTCTTTTCATTACTTTGTCTTAATCATTACTCTTTGATTGATTGATTGAAATTTCAATTTGATATGTCCAACAATTAAATGTAAAATTTTATTTTATTTATTATCGATTTGACTATATAAGTAGATGTGAATGTGATCATCTCAAATAACTTGCCGCACTAAGGACGAAAATTTATCCTTAATTTCCACGATATTTGTACGAATTTTTGTGTATTTGACATAAGAAAATCGAGTAAAAATTCACAATATTTTGTAAATATATTCATAATTAAGGGTATTAAAATGAAAATAAGTGGGGAAAAAAAATCTTCCATTGATTTTTAATATATCTATACTAGTCAAAGTATTATTAAGTGTTCAAATTTTTCTCAAAATATTTATTAATATTTTATTAATCATAAACGATATAAAATGTCGATATCAAAATATTTATTATTATTCTGGTTAATTTGATGGTTGATATTTTGATTCTCTCTTGTCACAAATGAAGAAGACATTTATAATTTGTGTAAATTTAAAACCTTATACATCAAAACGTTCTCAGTGTGTTGGCTCCAAGAAATAAACATATCATTTAGCGTGATAAAAGTATTTGATGAACAAAAAATCAGTTTTATTTTATTTGGGAAACTGAATTAAAATTTGGTAATTTTTTAGAAGAAAATCTAGAGAGAATTGGAAATAGCAAATGATGAGTTAAATTTTATCTCAAAAAACATAAATTTTAAAATGATGAATTAAAACAAGTGAAATTTTAATTTTCAAGATTTTAAAATTGATAGCAAAACGCTATAATTTACAAATGAAAAAAATTATAAATATTAAATTACAAATTATAAAATATATAAATTTTCATTAAATTAAAAAAAATTCATCCAAACACATTAAATTCATAATTTTTTTTCTTTCTCAAAGATCTTATATCATAGCTTATATAACCGCTATAAATCCAACACCACACATACAAAAATAAATCAAATTATGAAATCCCCTTTATTATGTGGAGGTTTTTCTAAAATACACACATAACACATGTGGCACGGTAGCAACTTCGGCCACGTGTCAACAGTAAAAATCTACAATCCTGTAGGACCCGCGGAGTACCTCAATTTTTGCAAAAAGCCGAAGCTTGATTAGTCTGCCCGGTGGTTCTACTGTGGATCGGCAGTAACCAGGCACGTATGTCACTGTATTAGCTTTTTCCGATAAATTGCCGCGTGGCAGAAAAATGGCCGTGTTTTTTATAATATGACGTCAGCTTCATTTAAGAGTGACATCAGACAGGCCGAGATCACACGTGCGACAGCCGCCGGCGAGCAACCGACTGTAAAAGTAGCTAATAAACCAAAGAAAAAATTTAAAAAAAAAGAGCAGAAAGAAATAAGAGAAAAAAAAAAAAAGAGCAAAGTGGAGAGTGACAATGTGACAAAGGCATGTTCTTCCGACCGTGATGGAACCTTGCTTGCCTCGAGATTTGCAATTTTCACTGTTCTTAGTTGATTGTAGATTTTGCAATTTTTTTTTTCGATTTTTACTTTGTTCGGTACAATTTTACTATTCCGATTTAAAAAATTGTCCTTTTTCTTATATTTCATTTTCAAAAAACTGTTACTAACGTATTTAAACTATAATTTATATGCCTTATTACTAATTACATATACCTTATTATTAATTACATATATTCAAGAATGATATATTTTCATTAAATTTCTTAATAGTTTCTGTTAAAAATAAAAGTAATTGCGTTAATTATTAAGAAATTTAACAAAATAATTGTCTTTACACGTTTAGAAATAATTCGGAAACATCCGCTATTAATAATAAAATTTCAAGTTAGATAGCCAAAATTAATATAAAATTTAGAGATGTTACAACTACTTTCCCTATTTTTTTACATGAAAGTATGTTTATGATTCCATAATATAATATTATTTAAGATAATATAATAAAATTTGACTGTAATTTTATATATTTTGTTTATTAACTTGAAAGTTGAAAAGTAAATTACATTTCGGTTTGAAATGACCATAATAAAGTAAAAATATTGGAATTTCTAGACCTTGATTTCCAATGTACATATATATATATATTATTAATCAGATCATAATACTAATATATTCAATCCAAATGTGATGCAAGTGCAACAAAAGAAGCAATTTTCTCTTATATATTTGGAAAAAAAAAATCTTTTATATGCTAACTTAGGTTTGAGCAATTTAAGATCCGTAAGAAATTCAAAATTATATATATATATATATATATTTAGAGGCAATTATATTAGGCGAGCGGAAAATAGTTATTAAAGTTTGCACGAGGTCATAATCACGGCTGGCTGAATCCTTCTTTATAAGGTCGTGATAATATGTGGAAGTTCTACAAGCCGCTATCAGACTAAGTGTGATGTGAGATGTAGATCATTAAATCAAAATTTAACGGCTAAAAAAATAAAGGGATATATATTTTTAATATTTTTCATTATATCCTATTAAAAAAGTACGATATACTTAGTATGGTGGTGTCCTGTAATCATTCCCGATAATATGATGTCGTTCATTTTTACTTATATAAAGACTTTACATTTTACAAATTATCTAATTCATACAAATGCTGTTCTACAAGGAATAAATTATGAACATTCTTAATATGCCAGATTGCACGATAATTTAATTTAATTAATATAATAAGTTGTGAAATTTCTATTGAAATTTCTTTATGTATATGCCAGATTGCACGATAATTTAATTAATATATTTATTTGAATTTTGAGTCTCTGAATAAGTTGTGGAATTTGCTTGCGCACCCGAAATAAATTGGGTGTTAATTTACACATGGCCTGCATGCTAAATAAAAGATGACAACTCCTTTTATATTTATATTTATATATATTTTTCTTTTCTTTTCTTTTTGGTCGGTAGAGAAATGAAGCTCTATTTTAAAATTTATAGAAAATACAATTTTTTTGTTGTTATTAACTAAAATGGGAACAAATTATTTATAATATTTGGTTGACATTAAGAAAAAACATCCGATATGAATTAGGAGCTTTTTTTCAAGATTAAATTAGGAGTTATTCGACTAAAAATAAATAAATTAGGAGTTCAATACATCGAAAGATGAATATTCATTATATTATATAACATATCCCCTGCCCAATCTCTTGTAGGTTTAATAATTTTCATTTCTCGGCTAATAAAAAACTATTTTCGCTCCGTTTAGTTGTATATATTTCTCTCATATATTTGTGATCATAAGTTTAGAAACAAAATGGATTACACACCAAAGTTAATCTCATTCTATATGGATTTTTTCTTTTTTTCATTTGATTGTAAACATTTTATATAAAATCGAACATCTGAGAATGACATATATAAGCTATAACATATAAATACAAATTTTAATATACCGAATTCACACATGATTGGCTAACAAATAATGAAGGAATTCATCCTAGTTGGCCCGAAATGCCGATCATATGCCGCCCCTAATTTGCACAAAATCATAAACAGATCATGCGAAGCAGGAAATCCATGCCTCCGATTTATTACTAAATTCCCACAGGATTAATCTAAATTTGATCCCTTTCCTTGGGAATTAAAACAACTTTCTACAACTCGATACATTCCATTATTATATTCCTTCAATTGATAAATATTATTATTTTCTACCTTCCAAATAGGAAACTGTGTACTCTAGTGCCTATGTCTACATTAACATCCTTATTTTATTGATTATATATTCATCGAATACACGACGTCAATAATAATTCATATCAGATAAACACACGATAACATCTTTTGAATATCTCTATATATATATATATATATATATATATATATATGCAAATCGAAGGTGAATAACTCGGGGAAGGCGTTATATATTTGATTCATATATAGCATAAACAAATACTCACTTGGTTTTCATTCTCAACCGTCCTCCTTCTACCCTCTCTCTCTCTCTCACTTGCCTAGAAATATATCATTATTCTCTGAGATTATAGAGAGAGAACGAGAGAAATGGAAGAGACAAAGTCTAGATTCAATAGGATTTGTGTTTTTTGTGGAAGCAGCTCAGGGAAGAAAGCTAGCTACCAAGAAGCTGCCGTTGAACTTGGCAAGGAGCTGGTAATAATATTAATCATCCTCAATTTCCATTTCTATTCATTTCCTTCATTTCTTCTTCTTATTCTTCTTCTTCTTCTTCTTCTATATATGTATATATATACAATGACCCTTCTGGGTTTCATTTCATTATCTTCATCACCAACGTTCGACAATGTTTGATGATAAACTTGTTTCTTCATACATAATTTTGCAAACCCATTTAGTTTTTTAGTTTTTTAATTTTGTGTATTCTCTTCAACTTTTTGAAGGATTCTAAAGCCAATGTTGCTTGCAAAATTCAAAATGAAATTAGGTTTTGTTGTTTGATCTTCCTACTTTGATTTTCCATTTCAAGTGCAATTTTTTTCCCTTAAATATTATGTTTTTATTTGTTAATAGAAAAAAATTGCAATTTTGCTCATATTTCCTTCTCTTTTAGACCAAAATCCTTCAAAATTGCTCCCACTTTTGCGTGTTGTAACCAAACAAGTCTCCAACGTGGGCTTATGATTGTTGCAGCTGTGAAGCTAGCTAACTAGGGTTTTGTCTGTGGAGAGAGAGAGAGAGAGAGTGCAAGCTGTAACCTGGCTGTCAGTTGATCGAGCAGCCTTCTTGCATGATCTGAGTTTTGATTTTAATTTAATTTAAATTTCTTGCATGATCTGAGTTTTGTGTAAAATCATGTTTTATATAAAAAAAAAAGTTGAAGTAATTAATAAATTTGTAATTAGTACTGGCCTGTGCGGTTTTTAAATCTCCAGTCCGAGGCCGAAGGGGGGGAACCAAACGTGCTCTTTTGAAATCATGACTCCTGAAAGCGTGTGTGTAGTAGCTTCTTCACAAGCTTCCCTGTCCTCCATGATTTTTATATTTTTTTTTATCATTGAATGTAGTAATAATTTCAGTCGATAGCCTCTTACACTTACCTAGCTATAGCTAGGGTTTTTATTCATTTCATTTATTCATGCTGTCCATCCTCCACTGGGACGTGCTTTGTTCAGTCAATCATGGTCGTTTTTGTTTTTAGTTTTTAATCTTTTGTGATGATGGTCAAGAATTGGGTTTCTGACACGTGTTTATGGGTTTGAATTTCGATGTGTGTTTGGAAGGTGGACAGAAGGATTGATTTGGTTTATGGTGGTGGAAGCGTGGGATTGATGGGTCTTGTTTCTCAGGCAGTTCATGATGGCGGGCGCCATGTCCTAGGGTTTGTAATTTACTCTCTCACACACATAATTTATCTCTTCATCATTAACCTCGTCTTCTTAGGTGAAAATAAATGGCCGAAAAAATATCACTTTATTAAAAAAATATATATTAATGGATAATTTATATTTTGACGAGTTAACATCGCTAAATGTATTACATTCCATTAGTAAAATAGTCTATATCAAATTATTGTGTCTCCTAGATATTGTGAACATGGTTCCAATTCACTTTATACAAAACTGTGTATTAACAATGTTTGATCAGTTGGGTAAAAGTTAAATCCCTTTACAGTGTCAGTTACCCCTGTATCAACCAACCCCTTCACAGAAGGTTTAAAAGCTTGAACACTTTTGATACAAAGTCAAAGGTTCCAACAACTCGTGGCCTAATTAAAGAGAAAAATTTCAATATTACAAATCACATACGGACGTATAAGTAAAACGTACATTCTTTTTGTTTCGATCTTCTTCGTCATTACATAGGTGGAAAGAGAGAATATTGTAGCAAATTATTAAAGTCAATGTCCCTTCCTAGGTGGAAACTGGAAAGGGTGCCCAAATTTTGTAGGGCATTGTATAGACTTACAGAGCTCTATTATGTATAATTATGTAGGGCTTCACTAACAAATGTTCTTGTGGTGTCTTTGCAGTGTTATTCCAAGGACCCTAATGCCTAGAGAGGTACATTCGAGGACTTACCTATAGGTTGAATTTAACTGATGTTTTTATGTTGGTGTTTTGGATAATTAATATTAATGATTTGATTTAATTAAAATAATGTAGATAACTGGTGAGACCGTTGGAGAAGTGAGAACTGTTTCTGATATGCACCAAAGGAAAGCCGAGATGGCTCGTCAAGCCGACGCTTTCATTGCCCTCCCTGGTACGAATTTTGTCCATTAAGCCGGATTTTTCGTAAACCACGACATTGTAATTCGATTTTTGTAAATCACGACAATTGTTACATATTGGAAATAACTCAATCTAAATTATTATATATCATCATCAGGTGGGTATGGCACCCTAGAAGAGTTGCTTGAAGTCATTACCTGGGCTCAGCTTGGAATCCACCGCAAACCTGTAAGAAATTTAGACTCTAATTATCCACCATTTTTTATTTTATTTAAGGTTTTTTTGAATACCATAAATAATTTATAAATCATTCCAGTTTTTATAAGGAAGCAAGCTCTCACAAGATGCCATGTTTTATGTTTGTTCAAATGTAGTTATGAACTTGCAGATTATTATTGTTGATGTCCCCATAATTTGCTACTAACATCTCATTGACAATCAATTTCTTCACATTTAAGAATATTTTACATGTCCCTTGTCTCGATGAAGACTTCTATATATTGTATCCCTAATGACATAAAATTCAACATGTTTCTTAAGTGCACGAGAGTAATGCTATTCATACTTTTTAAGTAGAGTTTCTACATGAATTTGTCGTCACATTGTATTATTTTTTTGAGCGAAATTGCGATGTGACAATAAATTTATGTATAAACTCTCGCCAGTGAGCTGTGCTCACATTTAGTAAAGTTGACGGGAAATTATATTATGATGATTGGAGTCAATCTTATTGATAGGTATGGATGTATGTGTATAAATAAAGAATCAATACATGTGGGATTTAATTCTAATTAAATTTCCAATTCACATGGAAAGATAGCACAAGATTTGGGATTTGAGCCTCGGTCGTGGTACATGGTGATAATGATTAGGTCACCGATTATTCGGAGGATCTCCGTTTGAATGGGAGACCAAGTATTTTTTATGGTTTTGAAAAATAAAAGAAAGGTTGTTGCCTTGTTGGTCACAAGACAATGAAGACATATATATAAAATAATTTAAATATTAATAATTTAATTGGATGTTTGAAATTGGACATGATTAGTTAATTAAACATTATTAGTTAATTAATTAAAAATAATTTTTTTTTAGGTGGGGCTTTTGAATGTGGATGGCTACTACAACTCTTTGCTGTGTTTCATTGATAAGGCCGTGGATGAAGGGTTTATATCTCCTACAGCACGTCAGATTATCGTGTCTGCTCCAACAGCCAAGGAGTTGGTCAGGCAGCTTGAGGTATACTTCATTTTCATTTCATCATCTATGGTCGAATATAATATGATCATCAAGATGAATATATATAATGGACGGACATGATTCATTTGGACAAGTCCCTATGTTCAAATAAAGTGATCGAGCAAATCATATCTCAATAGTCATGCATTCCCACTCCTATGCACGTTCTTTAATTAGGTCAAAAAAAATTGCGGCTTTGGCAAATCCTATTACTTATACAATCGGTTATAGCTAAGAAACCTTCATAATGTCCGGGTTTATATCATGCGCACAATATCTGAATGTACAGTTTCTGGGGTGAGTGTAGTTGTAAATTAAACCTTTTCATTCGGATCCAACTCAAACTTGAAATGATTTTTGTTTTTTTGGTTTTTGGCATGGTAGGAATACGTACCGGAGCAGGATGAAATTACATCAAAGTTGGTGTGGGAGGAGGTTGGCAGACTAAGTTATGTGGCGGAGCCAGGGGTAGCTACGTAATTTTGTTGTTCGATTGGTCGTGTGAGGTCCCTTTTTTTTCTTTCGTTTTCAGTTCACGGTATATAGTTTTGTATACGGTCTAACACCGTACAGCTTCCATCAGCAGCAGCAGCAGCAGCTGCTGCAGCGTCGTAGGAACTTTGGGTCATTTTGTAGCTTTGAGCCAGAAGGCTAAAACACTCTCTCTCAAAGTCTCTAATTAAATATTATTATACCTATTATATATATTTTGTCTGAAGAAAAAAGAAAAGCTCAAGCAAATGTCCATCCAAATCATCACCCATCGGTTTCCCTTTTTGTAAAAGTGTGAAGTAATCAATTGAAGTTTCTAGTTTCTCTATGTGGTCCTTTCTCTTTAGTCTTTAGCATTTCTCTTTTGACAATGGCTTGTATAAATTTCCAACCTGTTTTTCATTCTCTTTTGGTAATCATGTGACAATTTGGAGGAGGGAGTTTGATATTAGCCTTACTAAGTTACTAAGGTAAAGGTGATATATCATGGCCTAGAATAAATGGGAGAATGGATGGATCGATGACCAAGTGAATTGGAGATTGGACAAGTTACGTAATGTAAATTTATATTGTATTTGAGTTTCGAATGAGACTTAATTAATCAATTCCCTTATTAACAAGGCTTAACTACAAAATTTTATTTATTGAGGCTTAGCATCGGGTTAAGAATTTGGATTTAAGGCACAAGTTATTTTTGCCCTTGATAATTTGTCCATTTTAATGAATAATAAGGTTGGTTTTTTTTTTCCCTTCTTTCGAGGGCCTAAGAATTCTAGTTTTTTTGGGCGTAGGCTCGTATCTGTAATAGCACAACCAGTTCTTTCAGGTCTACGCTCGTATCTTTAATTTCCTGTGCTGCGGCAAGAGAGGTGAGCAAAATCGTAGGATCTAGAATACCAACCAGTATTGCAAAGATTATCCATTGATTAACCTTTGATAATATTAGTATTTATTCAAAACTCCACTAACTATATTTTTTAAACTTTACCATCTTTAACCGCCTTAATAATTATTCAAAAATCCTTTAAAATTTTTAATCCATATTTAGTAGATTTTTTTCCCTTCAATTTTATGAAAATACTACAAAAAAAAAATATTTTTTACTTGTTTATTTTAAAAAGTAATATAAGGACAATCCAACTTAAAATAAGATAATGAAGAACACATATTTTTTTAAAATACTTTTCAACTTCGAATTGGTAAAATTTTTATTATTCGATATTAAAAAATTAGGTTAATCACTTATAGTTTATGGTTTAATTAAAAATTGAACCCTCCATAAACTTTCTATATCTTACCGTTAAATACTAAACAACACGAATTTTATTCTTGGTTCAAAAAAAATCAATTATAATATATAAGTAATTGTAAAGGTGCATGTTTTAAGTTTGATTAAAAAATAGGGTGTTAGAATCTTAATCATACATTGTATAAGAAGATGACAATCAACATGCATGACTAAAAAATAATGGAAGGATCTTAAAATAAAAAATTGTCATATTCCCACATTTAAAAAAAGTACATTCTTATCAAAATTTAATTAGTAATTTAATCTTATCGCAAATTATCTACTGACAATCTGACATGTTTTCATGCATTAGGATATTAGATCAATTCAAATAATTTTCCATATAATCATACGAATTTTCTCTGTATCCTTCTAATTTTATTAGATGTATAAATAGGGGACCGTAGCAGTTAGCCCATCATCATTTTTATTCAAAATATTGTTTGTCATGAAACTTGAGGACAGCTTGTTTATTGGGTTGTGAAGGCAAGGTGCTGTGAGCATGTGAGGCACATGAACATTGTTAATGTACTAATGCAGTTGATTATCATAGATAATTAGATATTGAGATCAAGTGGAGATCTGGAATAAGATCCTCACCCTCCATGGTCAACTCTCTATATGAATAGTCAATAAATCTAAGGGTCTTCTTGTTGCTCGTAGGAGGAATGAAATGAAGTTCCAACTGCAGAGAATCAACTCAGATTTTAAGTCGTAGGATCTTTTGTGTTCATTCTGTGATCGATCAACTGTTGTAATGTAGATAGCATCTAAAGCTTATCTCCAAATCTTTTGCTTAATTATTTTTATGTCACCTGGAATTAAGATATTCTTCATTTGGTGACTAAAATTAAAAAGAAAATTTTAGATAATTTTGTCTTACAATTGTTCTTGAAAAAATTCATATTTTAAATTCAAAATTGCACAGAAGTTAGGAAAAAGTGAACAGTATATGCATCTTTTGTGTGGCTATTGCAATTTTGCCCGTGTCTACTTTGTATCGTTCATTTATCAATAAAAAATCGTACATTGGTATTGAAAATGATTTTTATATTAAGGGTGTACTTAGACATTGTAAGAGAACTAAGTAATCGTTTGATACCTCTCAAGCAAATAAAAATTTAGAAACAAAATGATTATCAAACTAAGTATCGAGCCATAACTCATAACAAATTTGATTGGGGGCATGGTTCCTATCAATGTCCCAAATTGGATCAGCAATGGCATAACTATGTTCCAAAACTTTCACATGAACAAGGCATTTCATGAATGGAATATAATTCTTGATACAAGCTCAAATTGATACAACAAAATATTTCACCCCTAGAAGTTTGCAGGGCTGTCATCTAATTGTTTCTCATCTTCTATATCTACCTCCAAAATTTCCTGATAAA
Organism: Prinsepia uniflora; assembly: GCA_032719365.1. NCBI lineage: Eukaryota > Viridiplantae > Streptophyta > Magnoliopsida > Rosales > Rosaceae > Prinsepia > Prinsepia uniflora. The sequence continues at coordinate 2,358,113 of CM064862.1, read as the reverse complement.
AAAAAAAAGGAAGATCCCATCACTAAAAAGATATTAAAGCATTTTAATTTTCAGATTAACAATGTGATTTGATTAATGAAGATAACTCACAGGGATTCTTTGCTTCATATAGTTGGCTAGTCTAGCCAAAACGACGCTGCGTTGGTGCCAAAACCGGCCTCTGAGACTGATCGTCACGAAGGGTCCGTCAAGCTCAACAAGCTCTACTTGTCCTGCAAGTTAACCATCTTCAACATTCAAAATCTCGAATTCGACGAATGCAAACTAAACAAAACCAACAAGGAGAAGAATAAGATGTTTAATTAAGCACCTGTCATGCCAACTGAAGTGTCGAAAAGCTGCCCGAATTCGACTCTTGCATCTGCTAGGACTTGTCGAATGTTGTCCTCTGTGAGATCAAGAGGCTGTGAAGGCTGAATCCCCGCTGCTGCTGCTGCTGATATGGTTGACAATCTCTTGGAAGGTTCTGGTCCTGAAATGAAAATCCTCGGCCTCAAGCATTGCGTGTGGCTGTGGTTCAATGTTCTCAAGATTTGGGTTTTGGAAATGTGAGGAGAAGTAATGGGGAGGGCTAATGTGGAAGTTGTCGATGTTATGTGGTGGTGGTTGTGGTGAACAAGTGCTTGCATCTTCATCCTTCCTCCACCCTCTCAAGCTTCTTGTACTTGGGTTGTCTTTCAAAGACATCAGGGCCACTAGCTATGCCAATTGGAAGAGAAAAGTGGATAATGACGACCACTTGTTTAATGGATAGAATTCAGTCCATGTTTATTACCACGCCGTCCCTATTCCAATCGTATAGATCAACTTATTTACATGATTTACCACCTATTTTCAATCACATTTTGTGTGCACTAATCTAATTTAAAATCACATATTATACATACTATTTCAATCGAAAACACTAATCAACTTATTTAAGACTGACATATTTTCAATCAATACACATCTTGTGCACTAATCTAATTTAAATTCTCATATTATACATACTATTTCAATCGAAAACACTAATAAACTTATTTTAGACGAATATTCGTTAATAAGATTTGTATATAGAAAAATTCGTTAATCACGAAGACGAATGTTCAGTCCAGGTATTTTGTTATGACGACAGGTTTAAAATTCTACATTTTAGAGCATAATTTCTCCTTTTCCTCCTTTCAGAGGTGAAGAAGAAAACTGAAAAAGGAAGGACGATTGTTCTCTGGATCTTAAAATTTTTCCGCTGAGAAAAAATTACATTGGCTCAAGCCTGTTTCCATGATAAAAAAAGAGATAAGGAGGAAATTTTACAGCACTTGAAGGAGAAGAAAAACCAGGCGAGTCCCACACTGATTGGGTTTATTGTGACATGTTGTTGCTCAAAAATAACACAGGACTGGAAAAGACAGTAACACAAATACAAAACTCGTTTACAACCGCCGCCGCCTCCCTACCTGAAACCCGATATAGATACGCAGTTTACCACCCACTATACTGCGGAGAAGTACTCTTTGCTGAGCTTGGGGTCTGGCTTCATGGATTTCTCCCCAGGCTTCCATCCCGCAGGGCAAACTTCATCGGGGTTCTCCTGCACGTACTGCAAGGCCTGCATAATCCAAGGCAAAGAAAGGAAGCCAAAAAATCGATTATAACACATAAATGTAGAAACACTCAGATAAAAGGCAGATATGGGGATACTTGATCATCCGTTTATATCAAGGCCTTGATGGATATGTTACCTGGAGCGTTCTCTTAGTCTCATCCACACTTCGGCCAATGGCAAGGTTGTTAATGGTGGAGTGTTGAATAATACCTTCCTTGTCAATAATGAAGAGTCCTCTCAATGCAATTCCCTATCACAGTGAACATAACTTCTAATCATCAAGATTACAACATCACTCTCAATCATTCAATTCGGAACCAATTATATTTACAGATCATACCTGATCTGGGATCAGCACACCGTAAGATTTTGAAATTGATTTGGTGACATCTGAGATCAGTGGATATTTCAAATCACCAAGACCACCCGACTTTCTATCGGTTTGGACCCATGCAAGATGAGAAAACTGAAAAAACGAAAGTATAAGACCAATATAAATTTATCTCGCCAGTCTTTAAACTATTTTATATCAAAGTAAATTCACACTCGGATTTACAAGTCAGATGCACATATTGTGCATATAACCCTAAAAGATGGAGGTCAAAGAAATGACTTAATGACTTACTCCAAATTAAAAAAAAGGTAAAAGAAATATTAAGTAGGTTCATTAGAAAGAACCCCACTTTCTATTGTCAGCAACAACCTTAAAGATTCCTTTTGATTCTAAGCTTAAATACTAGTTCCTTTGATGATTTTTTTTTCTTTTTCTTGGTTAAATGTCCTCCTTGTCCATAAGGATTCTTTCCACACCTACACTGAGAATTCGACTTTCGGCCAACCAAAACCACATGTATAGTACCATGACTTCAATCTCAGTTGGCAGTCGAAAAATCCGATGCATAAAAATTACTTACATGTGTGCTGCAGACCACAACGATACTTGACATTCTATGAACTTACACTACGGTACAGACTTGTTAACTCATATCAATACAATGAAGCATATATGGACAATTCATGGAGCAAACTTAGCAGATTATTGACCTTTTGCAATATGTTACAACACACCAATAAATCGAGCAAGGTTATAACTTGTGTGTATGCCGAATATGAATTTTTAGTCTGCCAAATTGGCAATGCATTACAAAAGAAAAACATGATTACCAAAACAAATTTGAAACACGGGCATTTCCAAGCAAGAAGGAACATACCACACTGTCAACTGAAATACCCAAGATTTCAGTGTTGATTTCCTCGAATTCAGCATGACGATCACTGAAAGCAGTGATTTCTGCAAGAAAGGTCAATCACAAAGATAAGAAGGAAGATTTAGCAGCCAATAAAAACCAAAACTTTCAGAGAAATTGATTCTGAAAACAAACCTGTGGGACAAACAAATGTGAAGTCCAATGGGTAGAAAAAGAGAATCACATATTTCTTCCCAATGTATTCAGAGAGCTTGACCTGAAATGCCAAAACCAAAGCCTCAATTACAAACGAACCCCAAATTGACGTAAACAATAAAAAAAAATTCAGCGCAAATCGGAACAAAATGGTGAGTTTTATATCTAACCTTGATGAATTCCTGGTCAAAAACAGCCTCAGCCTCAAAATCGGGAGCTACGTTTCCAACAAGGGGAACCTCCTCCGCAGAAGCTTTAACAAGGAAGGAATTTCTGGAATGAGAACCGCGGGAGACGGAAGCCGAGTGGGCGATGCGCGGCAGGCGGAGGCCATTAAGGGACTTAGGGAAGGTTAGGGTTTGAGAGATGGGTTTGGAAATGGAGGAGGCGGCGAGGAGAGGAGTGGCTTTGGAAGAAGAGAAAGCTCTTGACGGGGCGGAGGAGATGAGGGCGGTGGAGGCAGCTGAGCAGGCCATATTTGGTGAGAGCCCAAGCACTGAGTCACTCACTGGTCAATAGTCACTCTGTCTCTCGCGGGGCTGAGAGTTTTTAAGGTGGATAAATGGTGGGAGAGACAGTGAGAGGATAAGTATTGGGTGGGGGGTTTGGTGGAATAGGCTGAACTGAACCGGCCAACCGGCTCCATACATTTGGGGAAACCGGAAATCTAGGTAAATTAATTTAATGTTATTTTTAAATTTTGATATTATTATAAATGAAGTTCACTTTTTAAGAAAAACAACGATATGAGCATATGACTCATCAAACGTGACCTGGGTTTAGTGATGGGCGTTATGACAAGGCTTGGGCCTTGGAAAGTGGAAGAAGCCTCATTGTCCATTAAAGATGGGCGTTTGGCCTGTAATTGGAGACTCCCCACCCTTTTGCCCCTCGCCTGTATTTCCATATTTCAGATAGATCACTAGCTCCTCCCTCAGCCAATCACAAATCCTCAAATGACATCGTTGGAGCATTTTAAGCCTTATCTTCTTCCACCTCCCCCCTTCAACCCAAAACACCACTTCACTCAGCCATGACCAGCAGCCAAACAACGACCACTCAACCAAATGCAAGAAACCCACTTCCTCTCCACCGCCACCGCCACCGCCACTGCCACCGCCACCACCACCACCACCACCACCACCAAGCAGACATTTTTTTCCTCCATTCCTAATCCCAAACCCCATTCCCATTCTCCCTCCTCCTCTCGCAATGACTCTTCCCATTCCTTTCCCCCTCCCCAAAAAAACCCCCACTTCCCAATCCTCTCCGCCAAAACCGCCACCTCTCTCCCCGTCCAATCCCTCAAACCCCCGACCACCCCAACCCCCCACTCCGACTTCCAAGAAAAAGTCCTCTACCTCGATTCCATAGGCCTCGACCTCTTCTCCCTAATCAACCACCACCCTCCAATCCTCTCCTCCCCTCTCCCCCAAATCAAATCCACCGTCCAATTCCTCTTCAACTCCATCGGCTTCACCTCCCCCGAGTTCCGCCGCCTCATCGGCATATGCCCCGAAACCCTCTCATCCCGAGTCTCCGAACTCGTCCCCGTCCTCACCTTCCTCATCCGCGAAGCACGAGTCAACGGCTCCGATCTCCGCCGCGTCCTCAACCGCCGCCCCAGGCTGCTCGCTTGCAGCGTCAAAACGCGCCTCCGCCCCACCCTATACTTCCTCCAGAGCATCGGCATCGCGGAGGTCCACAAGCACACATCTTTACTCTCCTGCAGCGTCGAGGACAAGCTCCAGCCCCGAATCGACTACCTCGAGAAAATCGGGATGTCCCGGCGAGACGCGTTGTCGATGTTCCGGCGGTTCCCGCAGCTGTTCTGCTACAGCATCGAGCAAAATTTCGAGCCCAAATTCAATTATTTCATCGTAGAAATGGGAAGAGAGTTGAAGGAGCTGAAGGAGTTCCCGCACTATTTCTCCTTCAGCTTGGAGAATCGGATTCGGCCGAGACACCAGCGGTGTGTGGAGAAAGGGGTTTGCTTTCCGTTGCCGGTTTTGTTAAAGACCGGCGAGCGTCAGTTTCGTGATCGATTGGAGATCTGTTGTAATTCTTCCATTCCCTTCACACATTCTCCTCTCTGGTGTACAAATTCAGTTTCTGATGTTTTAGAAAATTGAGAAAATTTAACCTCTGTTTCCAAACTCTTCACACTTTTTTCTCGAGTATGGATCAGAGATCAAGATTTCCATTAGAGCAATAATATTAGTGGCATACTATACAAATTAACATGAGAATGTGTTATTTAGTAGGGGATTAGTTATACAACTTTTAAATTGTTACTTGGGTTTATATGCAAATTTGCTTTGTGATGCTACTGCTAGAGAGCTACATGCCTGTATGGGGTGTTGTCTTCATTGTTTTGGATTCAATGTGAGAATTTTAGGTAAGAACATGATGCATTATAATTCGCGGTAATGATTTGGTGGATATGTTTATAATGGAACGAGTACAATTAACATCTAAACGAGTAAATGTGCATTATCGAATGACGAATTCATTAAATAGATGCATTCACCAAAGCATCACCTTATACTTATATGATGAAGACAATACCGAATCATCACCTTATACTTATCGAATGACATGATCCCAAAAAACTACTTTAATGGACAATTTGCGGGCAGTGACATGATCATCGAGTGGATATGCTTATCTCATGGATTTGTGTTTCGACTAGTAGAATTAACATCTAAATAAGTAAATGTGCACCATCGAATGACGAATCCATTAAGTGGATACGTTCCGAGAATCACCCATCTTATAATTGTACATTTAAAGACCTCAAAAATTCTACTTTTATGTATGATTTACCTACAGTGACATGATCATGGAGTGGATATGCTTATGGACTCATTATCCAACCCATACAATTAACATTTGAATAGTAAATGTGCACGACGACGAATCCATTAAATAGATGCACTCACCGAATCACCATTTTATAATTGTACTTTTAAAGAATTCGAAATGACTACTTTAACGTATGATTTGTCTACGGTGACATAATCATATCTAATGGACTCGTTATTCAACTAATAGATTTAACATCTAAATAAAGAAATGTGATCATCAGATAACAAATTTTTCAAACGAAAAAACTCACTGAATCGGCACTTTATAATTGTGCTTTAAAAGAATTAAAAAAGACTACATTATTGCACAATTTGCCTACGGTGACATGATCATGGGTTTGTTTTCGGCTCTATCCCTTAATTTTGTATTTTATAATTTTGGAATTTTAAATGTATGTGTTTTTAGCCCTACAACATTTTTCAATTTGATTATTGACAGCTATTATTTTGGACACGTTTGATGGACCCAACAAAAGGACCAAAGTTTTTATGCGCCTCGTAGTGGTTAGCTGAACTCTAGGTTCCGGAGGAGGTGTGGAAAACGAGTCTGAAAAAATCAGAATTTATTTAAAGACAAATAAAAGGCGCGGATCGGCGATTCTTCTTGTATTTTTCTTTTCTTGTCTTTTCTATTAATAGATTAGACTCTTGCCCCAAACTTATAGAATAACTCGAAATTGGCTCTAGACTTTCCTAATTTCCAAACACTCCACGCCTCAGATTAAGAGACGCATTTTGGTCCTTTTTAGTCCTTCATCATGCCCCTCTGTATAAGCATTTGCAAATTGTTGTAAGCCACCAAAATATAATTACTCATATGGTATCACATTGTGTTTCCTAAATCTTAACCTTAGTTAATATGTTAACTTTATGAATCTATGATCACTAAACTTTCCTCTTTATATATATAATTAATATGTTAACTTTATGATCACTAAAGTTTCCTATATATACATATATATCATAGCCTTAATTTTAATTTAAAGGGTCTGGAGATTTTTCAAATACGCGATATAATTAGATTTGACACTAAGAGCATTAAGTCAAGATTCTTACCAAACTGAATTAAACCATTTTAGCTAGTGGTCACTATCTTGGCCACTTAGTAATATGGTCTAGTGACATTCCTATCGTATAATGTAATATTATCCCCCAATATCATTGTATCTAAAAAAAATCATACCTTGAAAATGTTATGTAATCTAGTCCATTCACTTTTAGTTTTAACTCCACTACCAATATTCTGATGAAATTGAGAAAATTGTGATGGAATCAAACTCTACTATAGCTCTCCATTTGACACTGAACGCTACAAATCATCATCTAGTGGGGTTGATTATAAATCGTGATTATTTTATTTACTCACATTATAGTTTTATAAAATTCGATATATTAAGAAAAATGAACTTTATTATTGGTAATTTAATTAAATCCATATTATCTAAATCCAATATTCTTTAAATATACCTAGAGCCACTTCACCTCTTTTATCATATACTTTGTTATTTTCGATTTTCTCGTATAAGTTATGATGCCCTAGATTCCAATTCCTTTCTCATTTGGGTATATGAAAACATTTGGGCCAAACATAAATTATGAAAAGTATATGGGTGAAAAAAAGGAAACCAGTTAACAAATTAAGTTTTTTCGCCGTGTTCCCTCCACATCTATCCGAAACTAAAAATTCCCTCCCTTCCCTCGTTTTCTGCTAGCTCTTCCCCTAACCCCTAAACTCACACTTTCCCTCTCTAACCCTACTCACTTTCTCTCTCTAACCCCCCACACCTTCTCTCTCTACCCCTCGGATCCCATTTCGCCTCCCCATAAACCCTACACCTCCTCCCTTCTCCGCTCTCTCTTCGATTCTCTCCGCTTCGCCAAACCCTAAAGATCTACCTCTCTTTCTCCGATCATCTCCGCAATCGGAGACTGCCTGTAGTTCGAGCCGGTCGATCCCTCCATGTCCGGCTGCGCTCGAACTCCGAACCGCCAACCAACGCCGGTGACGGCGGCTACCGGAGGCGGCACCCAGATCCTACCGCCGCTGAGGCGTCACCTAGCGTTTGAGTCGACCAAGCCACAGCCCTTCCCTCCAGATAATTATCACCGATTTTCCGGAGGTGCTCGCAGACCTGCTGACCAAGAGCCTGAAGCTATTCATGTTCGATCTCCCGTGAGTTCCTGTAATTTCATGCGTATCTGTGTACCAATCTAACTGAGTTGCTTGGCTTAGGTGAATTTTCTTGTAATTACTTCGAGATTTGAGGGTAATTGTGGTTAGGTAGATGGCTAGCTTCTTTCGGGGTGCTTGCTTGCCTTCTTGCTTGAGTGAGATTGTTCGTGTGTTTAGGGTTTTATGAAATTGAATTCAATTTGTAATTAAATTTTTGGATGAATTCGTTAATGCTATTTTATAGGTCATAAACTCATATGGTTGACTTTCAACTAGAGTAGTGATTGTTGTGATATTTTCTAATTTGGGGCTACTTCCTAAATTATTTATCACCATAGTGTAAATTTTTATGTTTAGCTAACCAAGAACACAAATGCTAGTTTAGTGCATAATGCAATTTGTCAAGGTGAAGAACTGGGATGAATGTTTGCAATCAGGGTAAGACTAAGAAATGGTATTTGATATGGTTTGATGTGCGTCACATTTAAATGTGTTGCTTAATCTGGATTCAAGCACTGATTTGAATATAAACTTTCAAATTGTTGTATTTGGCTTCTTTTTAGAATCCATTGTTGTATATGGGTTGTGTTAGTTTCTTGATAAGATGCATAGATTAATGTCATCAAGTATGATTGGGGAGATCTTAGGAGCTGGATACATAAGATTGCTTGCATAATTTGGTTTGACATTTCTTTTGCATCTGAGAAGAGGTGCATTTGCGCTTCTAGTGTTTGCAGTGATTCTATCCTGATCGGGGAGAAAACACGTGTTTGTTTAATAGCCTTACTTTAGTTTTGTAGAGTATGACTACTTGTTGCTTTGCCCATTTTTCTTTATGGCCAATTATGCTTCTTAGACATTTTGTGCACTTAAATGTACTCTGAGTATAAAAAGTCTTCCAGTTTCAATATTATGGTTACATTCTCCATCCTCTACCTCTTTTAAATTTGATTTGCAATTTTATCTTATTGATATCATTCGTTAGTTAATAGATCCACTGTAACCTTGCACTTTAACTAGTATGGTTTCTAAGTTGCATTGTGCCCTTTCTTTATGATAATGCTCCTAATTTGTTGGTGTTTCTCAGCAACTTACAAGGAAGGACAACAATGAAGTTGAGTACAGTGATTGGACTAGCAGTCCTGGATGTACTAATGTTGTTCCCAGTCCCCTTCAGACTCCCGTGTCTACGAAAGGGGGAAGGGTAAACAATAGGTCCAAGGCTTCAAAGGGAAATAGGTCTGGGCCTCAAACACCTGTATCACATGCTGGTTAGAAATTTTCTTATATCTTAAACTTTTTGTTCGACTCCTATCAGTTTTTGGCTTAACTTGAACATATCACCAAGATTAGCTTCATTGAAAGCTTAGTCCACGTGAAAGAGGGTGTGTATCATTGTGAATAATAAAGTTCATTTGATTACAGGACCAGGTTTTGTTTTCCCTGGTTTACATTTCTCTTTCTTGATTACTTGTTCCACGGCTGATACGAACCTAATTGAATAGCTTCTGTTAACAGGTTCCCCTTCACCTCTTACTCCAGCTGGAAACTGTCGTTATGACAGTTCTCTAGGTATTCCTCGAACAAGTTCTTTATTTATTTGACATGTTGTTTACAGAGTTTTTAAGGCTGGTGTCACTATGAGATAACTGTACTCCAACCTTCCAGGTCTGCTGACAAAAAAGTTCATCAATTTGATTAAGCGTGCAGAGGATGGAATTCTTGATCTAAACCAAGCAGCAGAAACTTTGGAGGTAATCATCTATACACGTATATAGAAACATATGTTCTCTGCATTTGGATGTGTACTAATTGGAGGGTTTCCAAATAAAACAGGTTCAGAAGAGGCGGATATATGACATTACAAATGTCCTGGAGGGCATAGGTCTCATTGAAAAGAAGCTCAAGAACAGAATACGTTGGAAGTAATCTTTGATTGCTATTCTTAAATTTCCTTCTGTCTAAATTTATTTCAATTTCTAATAAAATTTGGAATACATGGGAACTTATGCAAGGACGGGTTAAATGATTGATTAGGGGATTTGATGCTTCAAGGCCAGGGGAGTTGGATGGTGATCTCTCTGTATTACAGGTAATTAAATGTTCCAAATTGTTGTCAGGCCAAGGCAACGAACTTATTTATTTAGTCAATTTTTTTTGTCCTCTGAATTATCATGAGTGAGAGTTCTAATGTTGTCCTTAAATTTCTGAACCTTTAGTGTTTCTTAACTTATAGATCCACAATTTCAGCAGTTTAGATTGCTTTCAAAACCAAGGAATTAACAGGAAACCCTGACAAACAGAAACCACATGGTAGTTTTATTTAGGCTGATGAAGGTTCTAAAGTATGGCTTTGCTTGCAGGAAGAAGTTCAAAACCTAGCCTTGAAAGAGCGCGGGCTAGATGATCAAATAAGGTTTATCTGGTTGACTTCATTGTTGACTATGAGCTTTACTGTCTTGAAACTATTAGAAGATGCTAATGCTTTCACACTTACGCAGAGAGATGCAGGAAAAGTTGAGGGATTTGAGTGAAGATGAAAACAACCGAAAGTCAGACTTTCTATGTTTGTATCATATTTATTTGCTTTCGGGTATACAATTACTCGTTCTTATGGTCTCTTCATTTCTTACTGAAGGTGGCTTTTTGTGACTGAAGACGACATTAAGGGTCTACCCTGCTTCCACGTGAGTATCATCCATCACTTCTTGCACTGATTTTTATGCTGGTTTGGTGCTTTTTCTTAAACTAATTGTGCCTATTCTTTTCCAGAATGAAACCCTGATAGCAATTAAAGCTCCACATGGAACCACTTTGGAAGTCCCAGATCCTGATGAAGTAAGTCAAGAGCATAAGTTTTTTTTCTCAGAAGGTACATGTTCTGTATTCCTCCTCTTTGATACAGTATTGAAGTCCCCTTCAATATACACCAGGCTGTCGACTATCCACAGAGGAGATATAGGATTATACTTAGAAGTACAATGGGACCTATTGATGTCTACCTTGTAAGGTATTGTTTCCTTCTTTTTGTGGATGAAATTTCTACATACCATTGGGGCCTAAGCCTTGCTTCTATATAATAGGATCTGCTTGTTTTACTTGTTCTATGTGATTATAGATGACAGTACCATCTTTATGTTGACTTTTTTTTTGGTTGTCTGTTACTTGATTTTAGTCAATTTGAAGAGAAGTTTGAGGATATGAATGGCGGTGCAAGCTTCCCAATTGCTTCTGGTTCTGGGTCCAACGAACACCCAACAACAGAAGTGGTCACCGTGGAGAGCAGTGGGATTGAACCTTGGGTACAACAGGCTGATCAGACATGCTCTGATATGAATGTTTCTCAAGAGTTTTCCGGTGGAATGATGAAGATTGTTCCCTCTGTTGTTGATGTAAGTACAGTTAATCTTAATGATTGGTTTTGTTAAGTCATTTGAAAAGGTAACAAACAAAAAAAAATGTCATTTCCAAGACTATAGTCAATTAAGGGAAAAGGATAAGAACAAGCTCTACCAAAGGATGAGAGATTTCCAAGTACCAAAAGATTTAGGCTAAATTAGCTATAAAAGCACTACCAAAAATTAGATAGAGGAGGTTTTCAAAGTGCACTATATGAGCACTGTACAAACCCTAAAAAAAAGTTTTTTCAAATGAATCCTTTCAACTAGTCATTTAAAAATGCTTCCAAGTGCATTGCATCTAGTAATTTCTCCCTCTATCTAATGTTTTGTAGTACATCTCTTAGTTCTTACTAATGTAGCCTAAATCCTTGGATACTTGGTAATCACTCATCCAAATACCACATTAATGTTGCTTATAAGCTTCAAGTTTGAAGGTAATTAGTGGACTACTTTGCAATTTGTGATGTAGATATTGATATAATCTAACAGAAAATATGTAAATCCTAGGACATAATGATGCAGAATACTAACTTATGTTTTTGTTACTATTGCAGAATGAAGCAGACTACTGGCTATTGTCTGATGCCGAAGTTAGCATTACAGATATGTGGAGAACGGATTGTATCCTTTTTCATGGATGTTCCGCCTTTTGCTTTTCATCTTCTCCACTCTTTTAGCTTCTTTACCGTGAATGCTCATTTGTGTGTGTGTACATATGTGTGTGTATGTATATAATGTTATGTTTAAAATTATTATCTATATATATATGTGTGTTTTGTTTAAACTTATTTTCTAATTGTGTGAATGCTGAGCTCCTTCACTATGAAAACAATAGCCGGTGTTGGATGGAGTGGTGCCGACATTCTTGAAGCTGACTTTGGAGTGAGTGATGTTAGTACAACAAGGCCACAAACTCCGCCGTCTGGGATTCCTCAAGTTCCTTCTCATGCTGTTAACTTCCCTCAAAGGTAAACAATGTAGATTTATTTCCGGAGCAACCTTGTCTGTAGAAATGTCGTGTATCTTCTACCCCCATTGCTGACTTCCGTCTCTGTCGAGTAAGATCTCCTGATGAATGAACACCAGCGAAGCTAATGGATGACTAAGCTGGGACTGGGAGTTATTGTTATACTGTACAGTTCAGTATGCCTTTGAGCCCCCCTGCTGTTGTAGGAATAAAAACAGAGGTAGCGATAAAACTTTGTAAGCGGCGGTTGCATGAGTTATTGAGGATGGCGGAATAATAATCGTAGGCTACACCGTACATACGGGAGAGAAAGTGATGCTGAATCAATCAAGAGAAATGCTTAGTTTAGTTGCATGATGCATGCTCATTATTGAAATGCATGCATTCAAAGATACAATGAGAGGGTTCTGCTCGGAAGAATCCTTATCTGTAAATTCTGTCATTTTAAACATGTTTGCAGAGATCAGGCCAGGCTTTTGATAGATATTGTCAAGGCATTAGAGAGATTTCCAGGCCTGAATTTAACTTCATTTCTACTTTCTTGACAATGTTTAGACTGTTGAAAACCTCTCACATTTATTGTCAACATCATTTTACATTCTTCTTTGTTGCATGCATTCCTTACAAAATACACAACTCATGGACATTGCTGCACCTTTCTCATAATCATTAAGTAATGAAGTTCACATATCGTTTTGCAAGTTTAGTCAGCATCTCACTTTGCATGGTGGTATCATTGGAAAATATTTGAATTTTGATTCGTCGAAAGTTTTAGTGTAATATTTTAGGTTTTTTTTTTAAAAAAATGAAATTCTTTTAAGTTAAAATTATACTAAACTTATTTTTGTATTTCGGGAGGACTAGTGCTGTAACTCACTATTACAGCCTCGCCTTTTCTGATTTTAAAACTCATTTTTGTATTTCCGAAGGACTAGTGCTGTAACTCACGATTACAGCCTTTCCTTTTCTGATTTCGAAAAAGAGATTGAAGTCATAATTTGTGAAACGTGGAAATTGAAGTTCGTTCTAACCACTGTCTGGATAAGGATTAGAGAGATTCTAGAATCTGAAACGTGAGTCTAAAATCGTGTTATTCCAAGTACTGGACTCCTGGTCCCCAAAATTAAAAAAAAAGATTAAAAAAAGGAAAAAGAATAAACTCGTGAGGATGGACCCACATCCACATATTAGTCTACAAACCGGCCGGCTCCACACGAATAATTATTTAACCCAATAAAATAAAATGGTGACCGCGTAGAGGCGAAGACGATGTTTTGTTGTAGGCCAATAATTGCGAAAAACGCAAGCTGCCGGCACACAACACCATTTTCTCCTCTCTCTCTCTCTCTCTGTCGCGTTCAGTGTTGAAGTCCACACAGAAGGCGATCTGCTTTCTTTTGCTATCAGCTGCTCCACTATGGACGACTCCACCGCCCTCGGTCCACGACCAGCGGGTCCACTCGACTCTTCATGGAAGCTCCGCCGCAGAAATAGCTTCTCCTCATCCGTCGTGGTCTCCACCAATCTCAGCCACATCTCCCCCACTACTCCCCCCACCTCAACCACCACCCACCTTCAGGGACTCCACAGCTCCAGCTTCCCCGCCCAGATAAATGGCGACGTACGCCGCCCAGCGCCACTGAAGCTGGACCTGGAGCTCCTCTCCCTCAAAGGCTCTGAATCCTATACATCTCTCAGAGACCTTCTCCCCTCCTTCACCGCCGCCTCCCCCGTTGTCAACTCCCCCACCGCCTCATCCGCTAACTCCGGCTACGAGATCTCCATCCGTAACCGCCTAGTGAAGCAGGCCGCTTGGGCCTACCTCCAGCCCATGTCCTCCACCTCTGGCCCATCAGGCCCGAACTTCGTCAGCCGTCTCTGCCTCAAGCTCTCCCCCTGCGTCTCCTTCTTCACCCACCGCATCATCCCTTTCCTCTCCCAAGCCTTCCGCCGCGCACTCCACTGTATTGGGCTCAGCACCGAACTATGACATCTCCATTTTTGTTCTATGTATATATATTTTGACTCAAAGAAAATGAATGAATTTGAATTGAGAGTTTGATCAAATCATAGTTTGTGTTTCTGGGATTTGTACAATATCTGTTTATGTTTGTCGTTTACAATCTAACTCTCTGATTGGATTGGCTTGGCACGCCTGAGCCTGAGCTTTTCGGCCAACTCGTCTACCTGCCCACCATCTGTTCGATTTCGGGGCTGAACCACTATCTTCGGCGATCTAGGACTCTCGGACACGAAGCGGCTGGCGGTGGCTGTGCCGTTCCCATTGGGTGTCACTGGTGGGGATTCTGGAGGCCACCTGTTCTTCTCACTCGGCTTCCTCAACGGAACCTTCGGCGGCGCCTGTTGTTGACCATCATCGTCGCCGGCAGCTGCCTGTGGAGGAGCGGTAGGTTTGTTGAACTTTGTGGACTGCGAAGCCAAGTAGGCAAGGCCTTGGAAGAAAGCTGAATGGCCCATTTGGGCACAATTTTGCCAGTAAAACACACCCAAATCCCAGGCCCTCGCTCTCAACTCCATTAATTTTCTGTCTATGTCTGTTTCATGCTTTGATACATATGGCCTCAAGAACGTATTGTACACAAACCCAGTTCCCTACACAATAACATTCAAATGGCCTTCAATAAATCATCAAATTGTCTTGTCCGATTGCGAATCCGAATATCTATCTGATCAAGTGTTACGTAATAAAACGAATGATTCGAATTCACAGCATAACAATGTATATTTAGGAATAGACATTGATGAGTTTCTGTTTTCTTCACCTTGGTTTTTGGATACCATAGGTAGATAAAAAGGGCAACTTTGCACTCGCCATACATGGGCAGCCTTCACATTTTTCACAAGAACGTTACTTTAGCAATATACACCACAATTGAAAAACTAATGAATTTGGGTTTGGAGGAGAGGTTGATTTTTACCATGAAATGAATACATCTCCAACTCTCTCAAGAACTGTGAGCATTGCCACAATTATCCTGTAAAAGCAAACTTGTCATCATTATTACATTTCATTGGATGCTCAAGGAAACTATGAAGGACATTCTGAGTTACAATTATTCACTTTTTCAGGTTCAAGGGAAGCGAAGATTTGAATTCGAGAAAAAAGAAATATCATTGAACTTGGAGTTAATGGATGCATATAAACGTTGAATGACATGTATCATTCAATTAATACATAACCAAAATTTAATTTTGAATGTCAATATTAATGATCCGTTGTTCAAAATTTTCAGGTAAGTAGTACATTAAAATAAAAAACCCAAAATGATTTGAGTTTGTGACGTACCAATATTGACACCAAAAGAGAAGTTCTTCAATCTCAACTCTGTTTTTCTCCACAGTTTTATAGCATTCAAATGCAGGGTACGCATACCCAAGAAACAAACTGCATTCAAACCCAAAAAAAAGCAAATCAAACCCAGAAAACAAAATCAAAGGTAAAGTTGAAAAGAAGATTAAAATAAAGAAAAAATAAAAAAGAAAATCCAATAAACAAGTAAAAACATACATGAGAATTCTGGTAAGCAAGCTTCCCAACATCTTTAATCCCTTAAACACCAAACACACAGAATTGAATCCTGCGATGTCGCGAAAAGAAACACGAACATTAACAAGATGACATTAAGTAATGAATCAATGTTGCTCGTATTTGGAGAATCCGATTAAGGAAAAAGAGTAATGGGATTGAACGATATGAATTACCGGGTTGGTTGGAGGGAGTTAAAAAGGAGAGACTGGTCGAGGTTGGAGAGAGCCAGAACCAGAAATGCTCATTTGAGGAGTTTCCAATTAATGCCAAGGAGAGGGAATTATTCTTTGGGGGGAAAATGGGGTTTTTAAAGGCTTTTATTTATGGGAAGGAAATGGGTTTGTGTTTGCGGTGAGGGTGAGAGAAAGAATGAGACAAATTCGCAGATGTTTGAGATGGGAAGAAATTCTAAAAATAAATATATGTATCAAGCGAGAGATGAACAGAGATTTTGATTATATTTAAAATAAATAAAAGAAAAAAATAAAGAGGATTTTTTGCGATGGACGCCTCCTTATAATTTTACATGTAATTATATACGTGGGGAGGCATTTCTCGGGATTCTTCATCAATGACGGATTTACCGTTTGGCAGTTGAGTTTCGTTGAGGCTAGTTTTGTCATTTCATAATTAAAGCACCATTTACCAAAGGGTACCTACGAAAATGAAATTTATTTCTCACCAAAATGAAATTTATTTCACGGGATTGGGGGAATTAAAAATTAGTAGATTATTAGTTTATTTTTAATAACTTTTACTTTTATTTAATATTTTTATTAATTTATTTTTAATAAAAAATATTTTAAACAATTAAAAATAGTATTTGTCTTCTTTGATTTTTTGGGATTTGTTGGGGAAGGGCGTTTGTTGGCCTCTTTAACCCTCCTAAGCCCCGGAGAGTGTGTGTGTATATATATATAATTACAATTGATTTTTTTTTCTATGAAATTAAGAATGAAATTCGTATTGTATGGAATTCAACAGTAGAGTATAAATTTTTTTTGGGAGGGAGTGAAGTGGAGGTGGAAGAACATACGACTTAGGGTTCAATTATTAGATTTTGGGCACAAAATTTAAGAGCTAAATCCTAAATCATAAGCAATCAACCAAATTATTTAATATCCTACGATAATTTTTAAAAAAAAAATTAAAGTTTAAAAGTATTTTTGATGAATTCTTGCTCTTAATTATTTTGTTTTAAATTGAATTAGATACTTACATCATTTTAAGCCTTAAAATGAACAAGTGAAATAAAATAAGATTATAAAAAGGAATAATATTTTCATAAAATAAAAAGGAAAAAAAAACTACTAAATAGGGATTAAAAAGTAATTATTATGGTGGTTAGGAATTGCAAAATTTTAAAAATATAGTAGGTAAATTTTTGAATAAAATATTGATCTTGTCAAGGAATAATCAATAGATATCCCTTTAAAAATTGAGATAAATATTTTTTGCCGAACAAATTGAGAGAGATTTTATATTGGGAAGTTGTTGTTCTTCTAGAATTCAGTCATGGATCGGATGGTGTTAAAAATATGTATCATTAGATAATTATTACGATTTAAATTTGAGATAATTTTAATATTGTATCATGGTTGGTCGTATTTTTTTTAGAGTTATTTATTGATTAATTTTTAACAATATCAATGTTTATTTAAAATCTTGATAATTATACTTTTGTATTTTATGAAAATATTACTTCAATGTGAGTGTCTAATCCAACTTAAAGCATGATAATTAAGAGTAATAATTCTTCATGAATATTTTTAAACTTCAAATTTAGAAAATATTAAGATAAATACTATTTTTAATGGTTTGAACGACCTCTCATTAAAAATTAATTAATTGAAATATTTTAAGTAAAAAATATTAAAAATGAACCAATAATTTATTATATTTTTAATAAGTAGGACTGACTCAATTTATGAGAGTAAAATTTATTTATATTACGGATACCATCAATGAAGTAGCTAGATGAATATCATTATTTATTTGACTTTATTAAGTAACTATTATTAAGCTGTGATTTGACAGAAACATATTAAATCATAAAATACATGTTTTATCAAGTGACTATTTTTTTTTGGGGTCAAAATATCCAGTGGTTGGTATTTGCGTATAAATAATTTAAGGAAAAAAATTAAATACTAAAAATAAAAAATAAAAATTGGAAGGAAAAAACAAAAAATATATATATATATATATATATATATATATATGTTTCATTTTCATCCAAAGATGGACCGCGATGGTCCATAACTAACTTTTTCATGTGGAATAAGGGCGTGTTTGGTATTTTAACATGTCGTTGACTGACTCATTTTAAAAGTAAAATTATCATCTTAAATATAAACAAATAAATAATGGCAGTGAGATTAGTGAACAAAAACGTGATTAGCAGCATCATCAAATAATTGAATTGCTCCTCGTGCCACCATTACAAGAACTAAACTAAAAATATTTATCTATGTGAATAATATATATATATTATTCATAAGAAAAAAAACGTCTTTACCGAAATTGTAATTCAAGTAATTAAAAATATATTTTTTTTCTATGTATATTATTCAAAAAAATAAATAATAATACCTATTTTTTATTTATAGAAAAACGCATTTAAATAAAAAATGTTTGCATGAAAAATTAATATTATGTATCTGTTAATAATGCATTCACACATTATAAATTTTATTAATTAATATCTAGGTCGTGTAATTAAGCTCATTTGTTGTGTTATCACTAATTCACAGTATAATTATTATTGGCGTTTGTGATTCATCTTGACCATTTCGAGATCCATGAATAATATTTCCTCGTACAAAATGGAGTGAGATAAAGTAGATTTTGTATACATCCTAATTGAAGTTGTTATGTTAGGTCAACAAGACAACCACTAATTTATATTGAATGGTCATAATTAAGATTGATTTTATGTGAATACATTTTAACCTAATTTTACAACAATTTCAAAATTAATACATATTTAATTATAATTAGGGGATATATATATATATATTATTACAAGTGAGGGGAAATTTTTTAAAAATTATTCATATAATATGTTATCGGGATTTGAATTTGAGATCAATTGTCTACAAGTTAATACTAAAAACTAACTGAACTAGATTCACTTGACAGAGATAATTTATATATATATACTTAATTAATATGTGTTCATATTTTATATTGAAAATCAATATATATTTAATTATAATTAGTGGAAACAATTATAAGAAATAACAAGCACATAAAATATGATTAGGGTATTCACATTTAAGAACTGATCTAATCTCTACAATATTCAATTCCATGCATGCAACTTCCTTGAAGATGAAGTGATAGTTCAGTTTTGTCCATTATATTTGTTTCAACTTCCAAGCTCCCAACTTTCTACTATGGGTTTGATCTTGTGGAGTCCAACTTACGAGATGATCCACGAGCTCAACTCAATTGTGATTATTGGAATTTGACCATTGCCAGAGCTGGGTCTACACGTTTCGAATATTTGGACCTAATCCGACGCTCTAGAGAAGTGTCTAATTTTTAAATTATTATTTTAAGATCATTTACATAAAAAATGTACCAAATTAGTAGTCATTTAGCCATTCATTTATATTAACTAAATGCTAGTTCACCATGATAATCTTAATTGTTACTATGACCGTTGACTTATTTGGTATATATGAATGGTTAAATAATCTATATTCTTATGAATTTTTTACAGAGATGATTTTGAAATGATAATTTAAAAAATGAACAATTTTGATTATTATATATGCTATTTTTAGAAAATTATCGATGCTAAAAATATTGTAAATAATTATTAAAAATATATTAGTGTTTAAAATAAGGCTTTTTTTTTTTAATTTCAAATGCCCCTTGGACTTGCCAACCAATCTTAGAATCTCCTCGACTAATAAGGCTACCTCATTATGTCAAAGTCAAAGTATGTTAACGGGCCATTAACCTTTGGTAATGGAAATTGGCTCCATTCCAACCACATCCAACACCAATTCTTTTTTCAAATACAATTCCCCACCTTTCAAGTCCTTTGCTTATAACCCTAACCCGAATGTGGCGAGCAAGCCAAGTTGAGTTGTCCCTCGGCTCTTCTAGTCTTGGCTTTCCTATCACTACTAGGAATCTTTGTTCAAGGGTCTTTTGAGACAAAACTGAGTTCCATGAGAATTCTAAAATTAACTGGCAAATTCAAAGGGCATTTGAAACAACAAATTGTAAAATAATAATAAAATATGGTCATTAATGATTAAAAAAAAATAGAGTATTAAATTTTGGGTAATTACTAGGAGCTACAAACTTATAGCTCACGGTGCCCATGTATGACTTTCAGTGGTGGATTCTTTTACTTAGCAGGACATTACAAACTTCTCCTTCGGACCTCCAACTTGTTTTTTATGATTTTACAATTTGTTGCTACGAAATTTCACTTCGAAAAATCAACGAATTCATAAATATTTTTGGTTGCCAAATCAAACATCTTTTAATCATGTGTATGATTTACATCATATATTTTTTCAATGTTTAATGAAAAAAAATGCAATTTAATGCATATGTCGAATAATATTAAGATGGTAATGAGACAAAGAAGCACTTGATGATCAATGATTTTAATCTTGATGTGCCCCTGCGCTCTCTCTCTTCCCCTTGATCGACCATCGAATTGATCTGGTATGTATCAGGCTCAGAAATTGAAGGATCCCATGAGATTTATCGATCATTATTCATTAATATGCGTTGTATTTGTTTTTTGGACAAAGTCATAAAATCGATTCAAAATCCTAGGGAACCATCTTGGACTTCCAGGCTGGAATTTAACCTGCAGGCTAATGAAATTCTCAGGAGATTCATACGGAAGCTAGTGAAAAGGATAATGATTTTTTTTCAGGTTAAATAAAAAATGTATTAAGAGAGGCACAACGCCACCAAACAGAGCACAAAGCTCAGAAACAAGCAACAGCAAGAAAAAAGCCTCAAAAAGGCAAAGAAAGGAGGCTACACATCAATGTTCCAAATCCTAGGAGCAAGGGAGTTAGCCAACAAGACTTAAACCATATAGAACTCAATCTACAACGAATTAAAGATAATGTAATTAAAAACAAGAAGGGGAGACAATGAATTTGATGGATGTTTTGTATCCATTCACACAATGAATTTACCATACAACTCACTTGTATTATGAGAAAAATAAACTACTAATTAATCGTTGATAAAATTCTACTTTACTTAAAGGTTGGAATATGACAATTCTTAACTTTAAGATCCTTTCACTATTTTTTAGTCATACATGTTTATCGTCATCTATCTTCTTGTAGAACATATGATTATGATTCTAATCCCCTATTTGATATTTAAATTTAAAATATTTTTATAATTAAACATAAATATTATAATTGATATATATACATATTTTCAAAATCAAGAATCAAAACCATGTTATTTGGAATTTAACAGTAAAATACAGAAATTTTAGGGGGGAAGAGGTGTTTAGGTATGGATGGTGGTGCTTAATTATTGACTTATGATTTAAGACTTTAAGGTTTAATTCTTGAATTTTTGCACAAAATTTAAGAACTAAACCCTAACCATAAATTATTAACCTAATTTTTAATATTGAATAATAAAAAAAATTCAAATTTGGAGTTTAATAGTATTTTTAAAGAATTCTTGCTCTTAAGTATCTTATTTTAAATTAGATTATTCGTGTATTACTCCTTAAAATGAACAAGTGAAAGAGTAAAAAGTTTTGTAAGGGAGTAGTGTTTTCATAAAATAGAAGGGGAAAAAATTACTAAATAAGGATTAAAAGCTTTAAAGAGCTTTTGGATAGTTATTATGGTGATTAGGGATTAGAAAGTTTTAAAAACATGCATGGTTGAGGAGGATGCTTCAAAACAAGAATCCAGACTGTGTATTGGGCATCTCATCAAAATCCAAATTTCAAAAGCATTAAAATATATATAAATTGCAATTTCAAAAGCTTTATGAAATGATGCTCCCACATTTTGGTCATCTCATATTCGTCATCAACTCAGCAGACACAAATAAGCTGAGTTCTATTACAGAATTGATTCATATCAACCAAAACATTCACAGTATTCCTTCTTACCAAAACACAAGTTCACAGAGAATAATGCACATCAATCAGAATATAATGCATTCATTAACTTCTCATAAACATAACACTTGTAGTTTTCTTTAAGAGGAATATTAAAACAGTCTTGGTGATTACTGTCTCTATTTTCGAAACAACAACCTGATCTGAACTTTGACTTCCAATAAAAGGTAAGAATTAACTTGAATAACAGAGAACATCAGAGCCAATGTCCGACAACTGTTCCTTTATTCAATTATATTGTAACAATGATTATAAGCAAGTTCCATCATGAAAACACCAGCATGATCAAAGCTTTAATCGCATTAATGGGCTAAGACTTAAGTTGATTCATAAGAAACAGTAGAATCAAAAACTAACTCTTTGTTCATTCAACTAAATTTTAACAACCCATATCAACCTTAGAGGAATTTGGATAAAAGGAAAACCAACCACAGAATTGATTATTTTAGCAAAATAAGCAATTCAATTCATCTGCAATCAAAATTAAACTTTTATTGTGCTCTCTTGACTATTTTCATTATTCAATTAAAATAGCCAAAAACAATAAGTGCTATTTATTATTGAAATATTGAATTAAAATTGTCTGCCAAGTGAGAGCAAGCTACCAAAAGGAGCAAAATAGATGACATGTTAATCGTACTCCCACTAATGAATCATAATAGATTCCAATAGTCTCATCCTTTGCCGTAAACAAAATAAGAATGAGAAATAACTTTTCCACAAAAGGGGACTTGTCCACTACATGTCCATATAAACAATCATAGAAGTTACTAATCCACATAAAACGTCAAATGAATTATAAATAAAGTTGAAATTAAAACTGTTTTATGTAAAATCATTTTATCTTCCCCCAGTGACTTAGAAAATGTAATCCTTAACAGTGAAAACTAAAAATGAAGTGTCAGGCATAAAACTTTTCAAACCAAATCATTTTTGTTTGTTCTCAGTGAAGAAACAAAAGCGCAGCACAATTTTCAGGGTTAGGATTCAATCATCATGCTAGACCACAATTGAGACCCACTGTGGTGAAATCACAACTAGTCCTAACATTTCGACAAAAAATCAAAACATTAGCCTTTTGATTTTCTAAGGCACTAATTTCAAAATGATTTTACTCATAAAAACAAAATATGGGATACAAAACTCTTCCCCCAATCCCAACTTTATTTTACAGCAACTTTGTCGGCAAGATTGGGTAAGAAAACATCAGTAAAACCAAACTCATATTCGAAAGACATGGGATAGTGGTTTCACAAAAATGCTAGCCAATATTGCAATTTATAGAAATGAAACATAGATTTCCATTGCATACTTTTAGGCTGCAACTTAAAACGGGACCAAAACAGACTAAAGAATAAATTGGGAAATACATCATCAAATGCAGATTAAAATCAGAAAACTATAACCAAATGTTTTCTGATTTAAACAAAAGGTGTGGATTTTCAGTTAAACAGAAACATGAACAATAGGTTTCAGATAAAGCCAAGATCAGTAACTTCAATAAAGGAAACGTGCCCAGTTCTACAAAGATCATAAAGAACAGATCATAAGGGGCATTAAGCAAAAATAGTACTTATAACTCACGAGGAAATTCAATTTCAGTTTCAATTACTATTTGAGTTCATGGCTATATTCATACGTGTGCAGGAAGCAATGACTCTTGTGGGTGCCATTGTCCAAGTACAATCCCACAACTAGCCATCAATTTATTCAAGACAAATCTTCACTTCTAACTCTTTGTGGAGAACTTAAAAGCACATCCACGATTTTGGATTATGATTAATTCATCAATTAAAACCCAACTAAGAATCACTGTGGTGAAATCTTAACCGATTCTAACTGATGTAGTCTGTCACAACTCATCAGGCACATTAGGATGAGCAACATATGTCACTAACTGGAATCAAGAGTAGCTAGTGACTCAATCAGACAAATCTTAGGCACAAAAGTAAAGTTTGATTAAATGGTTTTTTTTTGCTTCTGAATTTCTTGAAAATCAAATGAGAAGAAACTCAAAGTCGACAAGAAAATCACAGAACAGTTATCCAAAACTCTTTACAAAATAATTTCAAAACGTCGCAATTTGGAACTAACAGGACTAAAAGTCTCGTCGAAATCGATACCTGGTTGCTGGTGAAACCCCTTGGCCACTAGGCGAGCCTTGTACCGCTCAATTGATCCATCTTGCATGCTTTTAAACTGGAAGACCCATTTGCAACCGACAAGGTTCTGATTGGAAGCAGGAGGAACTAAGACCCAAGTCTGTTGGGAGAGGAGCGAGTTGAACTCGTCATCCATGGTCGTGCGCCATTCAGGAAATTTGGAGGCTTGGCTAACACAGGTGGGTTCGACTGGAGCGGCCAGGTGAACAGAGAAGGCCGTTGAAATTGGATAGCGAGAGGCAAAATAAGTGCGAACCTTTGGTTTAGTGATGCCAGATTTCGAGTGGGTTTGAATGCCTGAGGAAGCAACCACAACGTGCTGATTGGCAGAAGCAGGCAAAGGAGCGTTGCAATCCGGCGCGACTGAGGGTCCGTCGCGACTGAGGGTGATGCGTCGTCCATAACTCCAGAAATTTCTGGAAGCTTCTCAAGATTTGAGCAGCCAGAAAGAGTAAGAGTTTTGAGAGATGTCATATAGATGATACTGCTGGGAAGACTTTTTATCTGTTTGCAATCTCGTAGGTCCAAAACAACAAGACCCCTAAGATTATTAATTGAAAATGGAAGTTCTTTAATTGCTGACTCATCTAAATAAAGCTCCTGTAACCCCTCCATAACTCCTCAAGTTTCTGGAAAAGCGAGTTATCTAAGCTCCTGTAACCTTTCATAAGTCCTCAAGATCATTAGTTGCTTCTGCCTAAAGAAGTATTGGTGAGCCGTTTCGTAAGCTACCGTAGCGATACTGCTGGGAAGACTTTGCAGCTCTATGTGAGCTGGTAGGTTCAAAACAACCAGACCCGTAAGAGTATTAATTGAGGATGGAAGTTCTTTAATTGCTGTCCCATCTAAATGAAGCTCCTGTAACCCCTTCATAGCTCCAGAAATTTCTGGAAGGTTCTCAAGATTTGAGCAGCCAGAAAGAGTAAGTTTTTTGAGAGATATATAGATGATACTGCTGGGAAGACTTTTCAGCTGTATGCAATCTCGTAGGCCCAAAGCAACAAGACCCGTAAGATTATTAATTGAGGATGGCAATTCTTTAATTGCTGTCCCATCTAAATCAAGTTCCCGTAACCCCTCCATAACTCCAGAAATTTCTGGAAGCTTTTCAAGATTTGAGCAGCCAGAAAGAGTAAGAGTTTTGGGAGATACCTTATAGATACTGCTGGGAAAACTTTTTAGCTGTTTGCAATCTCGTAGGTCCAAAACAACAAGACCTGTAAGATTATTAATTGAGAATGGCAGTTCTTTAATTGCTGTCCCGTCTAAATGAAGCTCCTGTAACCCTTCCATAACTCCAGAAATTTCTGGAAGCTTCTCAAGATTTGAGCAGCCAGAAAGAGTAAGTTTTTCGAGAGATGCCATATAAATGAAAATGCTGGGAAGACTTTTCAGCTGTCTGCAATCTCGTAGGTTCAAAACAACAAGACCCGTAAGATTATTAATTGAGGATGGAAGTTCTTTAATTGCTGACCCGTCTAAATGAAGCTCCTGTAACCCCTCCATAACTCCAGAAATTTCTGGAAGCTTCTCAAGATTTGAGCAGCCAGAAAGAGTAAGAGTTTTGAGAGATACCTTATAGATACTGCTGGGAAGACTTTTTAGCTGTTTGCAATCTCGTAGGTCCAAAACAATAAGACCCGTAAGATTATTAATTGAGGATGACAGTTCTTTAATTGCTGACCCGTCTAAATGAAGCTCCTGTAACCCCTCCATAACTCCAGAAATTTCTGGAAGCTTCTCAAGATTTGAGCAGCCAGAAAGAGTAAGAGTTTTGGGAGATACCTTATAGATACTGCTGGGAAGACTTTTTAGCTGTTTGCAATCTCGTAGGTCCAAAACAACAAGACCCGTAAGATTATTAATTGAGGATGGCAGTTCTTTAATTGCTGACCCGTCTAAATGAAGCTCCTGTAACCCCTCCATAACTCCAGAAATTTCTGGAAGATTCTCAAGATTTGAGCAGCCAAAAAGAAAAAGAGTTTTGGGAGATCCCTTATAGATACTGCTAGGAAGACATTTCAACTTCCTGCAATATCCTAGGTTCAAAATAACAAGACCCGCAAGATTATTAATTGAGGATGGTAGTTCTTTAATTGATGACCAGTCTAAACGAAGCTCCTGTAACCCCTCCATAACTCCAGAAATTTCTGGAAGCTTCTCAAGATTTGAGCAGCCAGAAAGAGTAAGTTTTTTGAGAGATGCCATATAGATGAAACTGCTGGGAAGACATTTCAGCTGTCTGCAATCTTTTAGGTTCAAAACAACAAGACCCGTAAGATTATTAATTGAGGATGGAAGTTCTTTTATTGCTGTCCCATCTAAATGAAGCTCCTGTAACCCCTCCATAACTCCAGAAATTTCTGGAAGCTTCTCAAGATTTGAGCAGCCAGAAAGAGTAAGAGTTTTGGGAGATACCTTATAGATACTGCTGGGAAGACTTTTTAGCTGTTTGCAATCTCGTAGGTCCAAAACAACAAGACCCGTAAGATTATTAATTGAGGATGGCAGTTCTTTAATTGCAGTACCCTTTAAATGAAGCTCGGTAGCTCTTTCATGACTTCTAAAATCTCAGGAAACAACTCAAGATTTGAGCAGCCATAAAGATTAAGGGTTCGAAGAGATCTCATCTGAATACTCCTTCCAAAACTTTTAAGCTCACTACACTCTTCAAGGTTTAAAACAGCGAGCCCGCGAAGATTAACAATTGATGAGGGCAGTTCTTTAATTGCAGTTCCCACTAAATGAAGCTCTCGTAGCTCTTCCATAACTTCCGAAATTTCTGGGAACTCCTTAAGGTTTGAGCAGCCATTAAGATTAAGGGTTCGAAGAGATCTCATCTGAATACTCCTTCCAAAACTTTTAAACTCTCTACACTCTTGGAGGTTTAAAACAGCGAGCCTGCGAAGATTAACAATTGATGAGGGAAGTTCTTTAATTGCAGTTCTCACTAAATGAAGCTCTCGTAGCTCTTCCATAACTTCTGAAATTTCTGGGAACTTCTTAAGGTTTGAGCAGTCATTAAGATTAAGGGTTCGAAGGCGGCCGCAAAAGATTTCCAATTGATGAAGGCAGCTCTTTAATTGCAGTCTCATCTGCATGAAGCTTTTCTAGATTCTTCATAAAAATCTCTGGAAACTTTTCAAGTTTTGAGCAGCCCGAAAGAATTAGAGTTTTGAGAGATGCCATATGTATGCTGCTTGGAAGAATCTCAAGGACACTGCAACCTCTTAGATTCAATCTCTCAAGGTTTATAAGAGATGAGAATGATGGGCAAAGCTCTTTGATAGATGTTCTATCCAACAGAAGCTCTTGTAATCCTTCCAGTAATCCTTCCATATTTTTTTCAATTTTTGGAAATGCCCCAAAATTTTCACAACGAGAAAGAGAAAGACGTTTAAGGGTATTGAGCTCACAAAAGCTGCCTGGAAGACTCTTGAGTTGTCTGCAATCGTTTAGGTGCAAAGTCTCAAGCCCCGTAAGATGGTCAATTGATGGGGGCAGTTCCTTGATTGCAGTCCCATGTAAATAAAGCTCAGATAGCTTCTCCATAACTTCTAAAATATCAGGAAACTTCCGAAATTTTGAGCAAAGGGAAAGATTGAGGGTTTTAAGAGATTTCATACCGTGGATGCTTGGAAGAATTTCAAGTGTATCGCAATGACTTAGATTCAAACAAACAAGGTTCTCAAGAGTTGAAATGGATGGGTGAACCTCCAGTAAACTCATACAGCCCTCAAGAATTAGTTTCTCAAGATTTTTTGCCTTAGTGAAGTCAGGGATTTTCTTCATGGAATTACAGCTTCTTAAATTGACGACCTCCAACTTCTCCAGTGGCTGTTAAACACATCCAGTTAAACATGCATAACGTAAATAAGGAATATAATAACTCAACAGGAATATAGAAAGGAGGCATATGTAAAAGATGAGTGTACCTTGGTTCCTTCCCAAAGTTGTTCAATAAGACTGTCTTCCATATCAAGGGCAATGAGATTCTTCGGATCAAAATTGGATGGCAAGGACTTTAGGGGGTAACGATGCCAGAGGAAACACCGTAACTCTGCTGAAGGAAGATTTAAATCCTCAGCCAAAAGATCTTTTCCATTAGAGTCTATGGTATTGACTTTTAGCAGTCTTAGGTTTGTCATCTTCAGAAGAGTATCAGTATATAAGCTCTGCTTTGTTGGCAAGTACAGGATTATGCTTTCAACTGAATCTGTAGCCTGGACAACAATTAGTACAACTAAGTGAGCACGAGTATTCAAAACCTTGCTTAACATTATCAAGTTAACACACATTTCCTTCAAATTTGATTTTGGGTCAAAATGGAAGTGTTCTAGATAATTTCTATGAAGATAACATGTGACAAAGACAGGTCATGAATGCATCTCACCGTATTTTTAGTCAACACATGATCAACATCTTCAACACTCCACAACCTACTGCGTCGTCCAGGTTCTTTAAAAGATTCATCAGATTTTTGGCGGATGATTTCCCAGCCCATTTCCTCAACTAAATCATGCATCTCAAGCGTATTGTTACATGAGAGTAACCAGACATCTGTCAATTAGAACTTCTAATCCAGTATAGGGATAGAAACCACAACCCTCCATAATTCTTGTTGCATAGTCTTTTTTCATTCCTTTGAAGAAACATGCAATATCAAGAAAGATTTCGTTCTGGAAACGATCCAATCCATCGAAGCTAGTTCTAAGGACTTTCTGAATTCCCTCATGAGAGTTTCCCTTTATTTTCTTTAATTCATCATTCCACACAACTACACTTTTATTATGAAGAAAAGATCCCAAGACTTTCAGTGCTAAAGGCAGACCTTTAGCATATTTTATGAAATCGCTTGACATAAGAGTGTACTCTCCTGTGGGTTGCTTTGTACGGAAAGCATACTGCACAAATAATTGAAGACCTTCATCATCGCTTAACAACTTGGGCTCATACGTCTCATCAACTCCACTTAGTGATTGTTTATCTCTGGTTGTTACAATGATCCGACTTCCACCAGCAAATAAGAGATTTTTTCCGATTAAGGCTTCAATTTGAGCTGAGTTGTCCACATTATCAAGAACAAGTAAAACTTTTTTCTTGCGTACCTTTTCCAATATCATCTGGAAACCTTTACTCAGAATTTCTGGTCTGCTCATCTTCCCCTTGGTGATACCAAGTAGAAGATCTGCTTGTAATTCCACTGGAGCTTCACCTGCATCAACCATCGGGAATCGTCCCTTGACATTTTCAAGAAAGCAACCACCCTCGAATTGATTATTGATTTTATCATACACAGCTCTAGCAATGGTTGTTTTGCCTATACCACCCATACCCCATATTCCAATACTGCGAACATCATCAACTTCCGGACATAACAGTAAATTCATTTTCTGTAAGTGGGAATCCATTCCAACCAAGCCCTTGTTTTCACTCGATGACATGGCGATCAATTTCTGATGGACATCGCCAACAATTTCTTCAATAAGCTTGGCATCATCCCTGTGAAATTTGAAACAGTAAAGAGGTGGATAATGTCCTATGATTGCTAGTAAAGAGTAACTAAAACTAGAGATTCAGTTCCTTTTTTGGCCAAAATTGTGTAGGGACTGCTGTAGTTTAGTTCATAAACAATTTACTAAACAGAAAATTAAAATCAAAAGTTACCAACTAGCTCTTGGTATGGTAGTAATTCTTTTCTATTCTTGAAAGAAATAAAGTTCTAATGAGATCAAATTATCTTTGGAGCTAAATCTATGTCACAAATTAAACAATAAGAAATTAACTAACACGAATCAATTATGAAATTAAGAATTACTTGTAATTGCCTGAATCCCAGCCAACTAAATCGGCTGCTCTTGTTAGAGCAGATCTCCAGCTCCGCACCTTTTCCTTATTGGCGTTAAACTCACTTGAATCCCAGCCAACTAAAATGCCTGCTTTTTTCAGAACTAAATTGGCTGCTTTTTTTAGAGCAGATCTCCAGCTCCACACCTCTTCCTTATCGGCGTTAAACTCATGTTGCTTGAAAGCTTCCTCAAAACTTCCCCCTTGTTTACGAACGTGAGATGGCTTTATTTTGTAGAAAACTGGCACCACAATCTGATTTTCTGTATCCATGCATTCTAGAATTTGGATAAGTTCTTTCAAGCACCATGTTGAAGATGCATACTTTTGAGAAAAAACTACAATCGAAAGCCTTGAGGCTCGAATAGCTGTGAGAAGCTGCGAAAGGCCGCTGCCTTTGCGAAGCTCTTCGGCATCAATGAAGGGGTTGATTGATCTATCACCCAGAGCCTTGTAAAGATGGCCGATGAAAATCTCGCGAGTGTCTTCGCCTCTAAAATTCAGAAACACGTCGTAATCCCAACTAGCCCCGAGTGAAGAAGACGAAGAAGCAGCCGCCATTCACAAGCACAAGATCAAGGACACTGCAAAACTCGATTGATTTTCTGATTGGAACCACAGATTAAGCTAAGTTAGGGCGACGATCTCATCTTCCCCTTCAATTGTAAGAAATGGGTAAATTAATTGATTGTCTCCATCAAAATCAATGACATCCTTTCATATTTTTTCTTCCCGTTCATATTAAGGAAATATCGCACGAAGCCCACTGACAAGCGCGTGGAAGAAGAAGACCCAGTAGCAGCCATTGGGAAAGAGAAATAACCACGCACAGTGATTTCCAATTTTACCCATTAAATCTCATGCTTTCGCGCTTTATGAACAGATTTTCTTGTTCACTTACAGTGTATTGACCCTTTTACCCTGCGGAGTCTCCTTGCTTGTTACTTTTTTCTCCGCGATGTCTTCCTCTTCTCGCCACAAACGTTGCCTCTCCCGCATCCAATCTCTAGGATGCCGCTTCTCTCACTTCGTCCACCTCATTCTTGCTTTCCTTCTCTTTCTGCCCTTGAGACTTTCCTCTTCCTGTTGGTTTTTTACACGTCATTGTGAGTTTATAAACTAATTAATTTTTGTTTCAAATAAATAATAAATGGTGTTATATTAATTAATCAGATATTACTGGACTTGCGGTTTAAGTTTTCATCCACAATGTTCAATTTTCATGTTTATGTCTTGCTTCTGATAGATCGTGGTTTATTGAGTTTAGTTGGATTTCATGTATCTGTATTTAAAAGGAGACCAAAACTTCCTCCTTGCTTCCGCGAGATTATCGTTCGATGTCTACAAAGCATCCTCGTCCTTCCACGCCGTAGCTCCGTCTAATCCTCACTCGACATACCTCTCAGCCGACGGTTCCACCTCATATTTCCCTCGTTGTTGACCTCTCTCCCAATGAACGGCGCCGCATAAGCACCCAATAGGCAAGCACCATTCGTAGTCGTTGTTTCATCTAATCATCAAGAACCGTTCCTTGCCACATCTGTATCCAATCGGCAACCATCGTTTGTTGCCGCAGCTTCATCCAATCGCCAGCCACTGTCGTTTCTTTCCGCTTTTCAATTTGTTGACACGTTTGCAGCTCTCACAACATTTCCTTCCTTCTTATACCCAAATTGTTCGTCTGGTCTCTGCTCATCCCTTCTTTTGTGTTTTTCTTCCTTCGTTTTTTACTTACCTCATTGCTATGGATATTGATTTAATTTTGTTGCATGTTTCTTTGCAAGGTCGTTTCATTGAGACAGAGGAAGAGCATAATTGAAATTGTGGTTGTTTCTATGATTTTTTTCAGGTATGGTTACTTTATGATTTCAAATATTTTTTTCCCAATTTAGTATCAGATTATTCCAGGCCTTCGATTTTCTGTTTGTTGTTTGCTTTCGTTGTTCTATTTCTATGTTTCCGCACCTTCCACCACATCTACAAAATAACCTTTTGCTTACAATTTTTATATGATGTTGAGTACCAAACTTTGACAATCGTGCTCATGGTTTGTTTCTTATTTGAATTCATTTATCTACAATGTTTTTTATGATGTTGAATACGAACCTTTTCAACAATGCTGATGGTTTGGTTTTCATTCGTATTTGTTGTCATTAGCACGATTTTTTGTTTCAATCAGAGCACCATCTGGGTTCAAACTGGCTTCCAGCGAAGGTCACACATTTTCTCTTCTTTTTTCCTTCTCGATTTTCATTGGTGTCGATAGTTTGGTTGCTCTTCTTCTTTCAATATTTGTTGAACAATAACCGTTTATTTACCCCTCTATTGTGTTCCTGTCGTTAAAATTGAAGGCTTCAAATACGGGCTGTGTAAAGTATTGTCTCATAGTTTCTTTATTGTTGACAATCAATCAAAACTGTGGATTTACGACCAATGGTCTGTGTAAGGTAAATATGTTTGGTTGTAAACCATGATCAAGTTTGGTTCTTTATTGTTAATGATCAATCGAAGTTTGGTTTATGCCTTAATTAGCTATTTTGCTCTTCTGCATAGTTTGTTGTTTGGTTAATTTACCTTAATTTTGGTTGTTGGGTGGTACTTCTCAAAGTGAAGGTAAGGTTGGACCTTCGTGCATGAAAGTTAAACCTTTTGTAAGTAAGAAAATTATTCTAAGTAATTGTGTTGTTTTATTGTTTTAATTCCCCCAGTTTGTTTACTCTTATTGTCTGGTAATTGCTATTTACCCTGATGAGGTTCAAATTTTGTTATCTGTTATTTTGATCTTTGAATTTTGAGCTGGATTTTTGCAGCGCTGCTTCCATTCCAAAGATTATGGTGGGAACTGTATCCAAATGAAATTGTCTTATAGCCCGTTTGCCCTCCTTTTCCTGTCTCTGATGGAATAGATATGATGTAGTTGCGTTCATAGTAGATTGAAAGGTTACATAAACTTGATTTTCACTATTTTCATTCTCTTATGTTGTGTAGCTAGGCTTCAGCATTTCAATTGGTTTGTTAGTTCTTATGTTATTATCAATTTAGTTGGTGATCTCAAGTTCGTTTAATCTTCATCTCGCTGATATTAGATTGAAGGGGTACAACTTGATTTTCACTATTTTCATTCCCTTATGTTGTGTAGCTAGGCTTCAGCATTTCAATTGGTTTGTTAGTTCTTATGTTATTATCAATTTAGTTGGTGATCTCAAGTTCGTTTAATCTTCACCTCGCTGATATTAGATTGAAAGGGTACAACTTGATTTTCACTATTCTCATTCCCTTATGTTGTGTAGCTAGCCTTCATCATTTCTATTGGTTTGTTAGTGCTTATGTTCTTATCAATTTAGTTGGCGATCTCAAGTACATTTAATTCATTTAGTGTTATTGTTTTATTCCATTGATGATTTTGTTCGCAGTGCATTCGACTTAATTTGTGCTTTCGGTTTATGATGCGCTGGATGACAGAAAATATGATTTTTCTTTTCGTGACTGAAGCAAAGGTGGAGTTGATCAATCTGCAGCTTCGTCTATTTTCTTGCCAAATCTTGATGGAAATGAGGTTAAATCAGATTTTCAAAGTAGTAAAGGAAAAGGAACAGATTTTTTTTCACGAGACACTTTTTCTATTTAAGAATATGAGATCTTCTGTTTTCCATCCTGTTGTCGATGGATTAGAGGGTAGTCATTTGGCTTGATTGCATTATTGGGTTTTTCACTGTATTTGATTCTATATTTTGGGTCATGCCATTCATTTGATTTACTGGTGAGTTGATTTCTCCGTTTGCTATTGTTTGCTGCAATTGTTGGTAATTGAGAAATGGGTTGGGCACTCATTTTATTTGTGGGTTTGATGTATTTCTCCGTTTTCTGTTGTTGTTGTCTTGCCTTCCCTAATACCTAATGATTTATCAGTTTTTTACCCATGCCTTCATATCTCTGTTTAGATTTGTTTGTTCTTGATTTTATTTCCAGGTTTCCCATTGAACTCGATTTCATACTTCGGGTCATTTCATTTGTTTGATTTATTAACTACTTGGTTTTTTCGTGCTCTCGATTGTTGATGCAATTTTTAATTCACTTTTAATATGTATCAAACGTTGATTATTGAACTCTTAATTATCCATATTATCTTCATAATAGTTTATAAAATAAATATTTACTTATTTTTTTCAATGATATTTAACTAATATCAATTATCGTCTTCTTACCGTTTAAAACCCATGCGGCAATTACTAGAAACTAACTAACTAGCAGTACAATTAGTTAAGTCTTGTGAAGTAGTCAAAGAGACGAGTGTTCAAACAAAGTCATACCGTTCCGAATTAAATCATAAAAAAAAAATATTGAATAGTTAAATTCATGGATGATTAGTAAGGTACCAAAACCGACTAGTTTTGATTCAGCACCATTTTGGTTCTAGAATTTAAAAAATTGTGTTCCCATTAGACAAATTGCTCTGCCTTCGCTCTAAGCCCCTCCTTACTTCTTGCAACCCTAGTTGTTGCCGCCCTCTTCTAGGGCTAGTAGCAGCACCCCCTCCCATCTTCTTCTTCTTTTCTTATTTCTTTCTAGTTTTCTTCTCTCATACCTTTCCTCTCCCCTTCCCTCCATTATCTTTTCCCTTTCCTTTCGTTTCTTTTTCCTTTTTCCTTTTAGACAAATTGCTCTGCCTTCGCTCTAAGCCCCTCTTTACTTCTTGCAACCCTAGCTGTTGACGTCCTCTTCTAGGGCTAGTAGCAGCAACCCCCCTCCCATCTTCTTCTTTTCTTAGTTCTTTCTAGTTTTCTTCTCGCATACCTTTCCCCTCCCCTTCCCTCCATTATCTTTTCCTTTTCCTTTTGTTTCTTTTTCCTTTTTCCTTTTACTACAATATTTTATTTCCTTTTCCCTTTTTCTGCCATGGTTTTCCTTGCCCTTTATGGCTTATTTCCAGCCCCTCGTGGTTTATCTTCGGCCCCTCCCTTGTGGAGGCTTTTACTTCTCCTTCTTTGGAGATTCTCGATGTTTCTCCAGATCTAGTCTCTCATCTCTGCCTCAAGCTTTTTCCACCATGCCTTATTTCCCTACTCGACCCTCATAGATGGCTCTCGTTGCTGCATCACCATGGACACTCTGCCACCTTCTTCCACCTTTCAACCCACTTCCACCTTTCAACCCAGAGGCTTCTTTGGCTAGTAGCAGCACCCCCCTCCCATCTTCTTCTTATTTTCCTATTTCTTTCTAGTTTTCTTCTCTCGTACCTTTCCTCTCCCCTTCCCTCCATTATCTTTTCCCTTTCCTTTTGTTTCTTTTTCCTTTTTCCTTTTAGACAAATTGCTCTGCCTTCGCTCTAAGCCCCTCCTTACTTCTTGCAACCCTAGATGTTGCCGCCCTCTTCTAGGGCTAGTAGCAGCACCCCCCTCCCATCTTCTTCTTTTTTTCTTATTTCTATCTAGTTTTCTTCTCTCATACCTTTCCTCTCCCCTTCCCACCATTATCTTTTCCCTTTCCTTTTGTTTCTTTTTCCTTTTTCCTTTTTCCTTTTTCTACAATATTTTATTTCCTTTTCCCTTTTTCTGTCATGGTTTTCCTTGCCCTTTGTGGCTTATTTCCAGCCCCTCGTGGTTTATCTTCAGCCCCTCCCTTGTGGAGGCTTTTACTTCTCCTTCTTTGGAGATTCTCGATGTTTCTCCAGATCTATTCTCTCATCTCTGCCTCAAGCTTTCTCCACCATGCCTTTTTTCCCTACTCGACCCTCATAGATGGCTCTCGTTGCTGCACCACCATGGACACTCCGCCACCTTCTTCCACCTTTCAACCCACTTCCACCTTTCAACCCAGAGGCTTCTTTGGCTAGTAGCAGCACCCCCTCCCATCTTCTTCTTATTTTCTTATTTTTTTCTAGTTTTCTTCTCTCATACCTTTCCTCCCCCCTTCCCTCCATTATGTTTTCCTTTTTCTTTTGTTTCTTTTTCCTTTTTGAAAAATTGCTCTGCCTTCGCTCTAAGCCCCTCCTTACTTCTTGCAACCCTAGTTGTTAACGCCCTCTTCTAGGGCTAGTAGCAGCACCCCTCTCCCATCTTCTTCTGCTTTTCTTATTTCTTTCTAGTTTTCTTCTCTCATACCTTTCCTCTCCCCTTCCCTCTATTATCTTTTCCCTTTCCTTTTGTTTCTTTTTCCTTTTTCCTTTTTCTACAATATTTTATTTCCTTTTCCCTTTTTCTGCCATGGTTTTCCTTGCCCTTTGTGGCTTATTTCCAGCCCCTCGTGGTTTATCTTCGGCCCCTCCCTTGTGGAGGCTTTTACTTCTCCTTCTTTGGAGATTCTCGATGTTTCTCCAGATCTATTCTCTCATCTCTGCCTCAAGCTTTCTCCACCATGCCTTATTTCCCTACGCGACCCTCATAGATGGCTCTCGTTGCTGCACCACCATGGACACTCAGCCACCTTCTTCCACCTTTCAACCCAAAGGCCTCTTTGGTTGGAGGTTTTGGTTGGTTTTAAAGTGCTTTTTGCACTCATTGAATGAACTATGAGAGCATTTCTTGTGCGAATGACCTGCTCACCCTCTTTCTCCACTGGATTCTTTGATATCACCTTCACTTTTTTTGTTTCCGGTGTTTGTGTTCACAGGTGAGTGGCGGCCAAAGCTACTTTGGGAGATAGCAAGTAAATGGATGGAGGCTCTCCATATTTTAGATCTAGGGTTTCTTTTGGGTTATTAGATTTTTCCGATGTACATGGATCTTATGATATCTATGTGTATTTATTGTATCTCTCTTAAACTCTTTTTATTATTAGGCTTGTATTTATTTGTGTTTTTAATGGAAAACTTAGTTGTTTGATAAAAAATAAAAATTAAAAATTAAAAGCATATTACTAATTCACTATTAGCTGATTGAACAATCTTATATTAAAAAGTATAGAATTGACATCTGATCCAAAACCATTATAAATGTGATATATATCGTGCAATCGCGATTCATCTTTCAATTTTTCATCATCTTCTCTTCTTCTCTTCGTTGTTACCATGTTGGACTCCTTGGGCATTAACAAGGCAATACTAACTACAAGCAGATTCCAACTCCAAGGTCTACACTACATTATAAAAATAAAAATAAAAATTAAAAAAAAGACAAGAACACCAAAACATGGCCGCCAATCCATCAAGATTACAAAATTTAACACTACCAACATCTTCATTTTCTTGACAAAATGTTTCAACACATCTATGCTAAATCATTACAAGGTTCAACTAAGTATGGAATTCATAATATTCTTCCATAGTTGCAGGAGCAAGGGCGGACGGAAGCAGATTTTGGCCGATTTGATGTGAACTCCGTGGGAAGGAGCATCTACATTCTCTATGTACCAATTTAACAAGAATGAATTGGAATATATAGCCATTCTCTCCTTCTCAATCCATTGTGCATGCCACTTGAAAGAAATTTTTATAGCTTTGGCTTTGAAACAGATCCAAATCATACCGAATATAATTAATATAATATGATTCGATTTCGTTAAATGATCTAGTTTTGAAATCGACTCGATAGCAAACCATACCGGCACACTGAAGCGTGTCATGTCTAAAATAAAGAGACCAGATTACCAAATTACACAGAAATGCTTCTTCGACTTTTTCCTTCTATTACCATTTCTTGACCCCTCCGACTCTAACTCTCTTCAAACTCCAGGTACTCTTTTTCAATTTCTACACTTCTAGTATCAAACATATTGATTTATAAAGTTTCGAGCTTTCTTAATTTCATTGAGATTTGGGAGATTATCGCTCTCTGCTAAATCTAGCATTTCGACCCTAATGAATGAAGCCAAACTCAATTATTGGCATTCTGCAAAAGTCTTGTAAGGGAAAGGATTAGCGTATTGTGCGAGCAGAGAAATGGCTTCTGAAAGTGAGGTGATTCAATTGAAGAGGCGGGCTTCATTTCGTTTGTGCAATGTCTCCAGGTGCTTACTTTCTGCGTCCAATTCTCTATTCTGGGTCGTAACGGCGGTTGTTTCATTAAATGGGTCTTTTTTGTTTTCCCTTTAAAGTTTTTGTTGCTACTTTGTTTGTTCAGTTACACTACTGAGATACTGGAGATTCTTGCTGACGATCCAAAAATGCATGTCCTAGTTATACCTGGAAACCCAGGTGGGTTTGTATGTTTTTGGGTTTGTTTCTCTCTGTGACTGATTCAATGTGAGGATTGTGATTTGGGTTTTGGGTATTGTAGGTGTTGCTTCGTTCTATAAAGACTTTGTGGAGTCTCTGTATGAGCTGCTGGGTGGAACTGCATCTGTGACAGGCAAGACTTGAGTGATCGTTTCATATTGTTTTTTGTTTAACTTTTTTTTGCAATTCTAATGGCGTTGCTGATTTGTTCGCAATTTTTGTGTCTATAATCAGCTGTTGGGCATATATCTCAGACCGAAAAGGTATTACATTTGGCTTGTACAAGGTTTCCTTTACTTGATTAGCAATATGCTAAATTATTTTTATAATGTGAAGACGACTTAAAATCACGGCTCAGACAAATCTTAAAATGTTTATTCGTCTTTGAGCATCAAATATCTGTTAAGTTAAAAGTACTTTATTAATTACAATACGTTGGGTGAACCAATTCCTGGTATCTTTAATTTTTGTTTCGTTAAAGGTAAATGTGGGGAAATCACAGATATGGTGAATTAAAAACCACTAACCGGTCTTTTTGCCTTTTTATTGGAGTGAAAAGCTAAGGCAAGCTGAATAGGAGTCTTTAGGTGCATTTTTGCAACAATTTTTCTGTGAATCAGCCAAGTTTTAAAGGGGAGAAAAAAGAAATCTATACATGCATATATATATATATATATATAGACACACCCACACACATACATATATATATATATATATATATATATATATATATGTCTTGGGCAGGTGATAAAATATTTTTGAATCTGAAAGGTAATTATTTTATAAGAATGGTTGGAATATTATACCAACCATTTATGTATGCAAGTCTATATTTTGATCTTTTATGTATATGGTGTAGTTCTTGCAAGTGTGGGTATGCATTTTTTGTTTTAGTTTTAGAATTACTTGCATGACTTTCTAAATTTATATGTCATTCACTGGATCTCTTAGCGATCCTTCAGTCTAAGAAATGGTTGGAAGTGTTTGATAGATCATGTTGAGTATATATCGTATGTTAGAAACATCTATCTTGCTTGAAATTTTGCTTTAGTGATCTGTAGAGATATGATTGTTGTATGATATTCTCTTCTTGATAGAACTGGGAGCATGGAAGGTTGTTCTCGTTACAAGAACAAATTGATCATAAGGTAAACTCTGCTTGCTTTACTAATTTGAGAAAATAGTTGGCTAGGTAAGAGTGACCTGAGATCTGAAATACATTTTCAAGTTGGTGGTTTAATGTCCTGTAAACCTACTGAAGCATTTTGGATGCATTTTCTTTGAAATCATATCCCTGGTTACTTGTTCTACTGTATTTGGACTGTCGCAATAAGGCCAGAAACAGAACAATATCGAATGTACTGGTTTCCACGTCTGAAAGCATGCCATTCTATGCATTATTTTAGACAACAGGAGTCCCACTTTGACTTCCAGATCTGGCATTTATTCACAGACTTCTCTTTAGAACACCAATCCATTACCCCCATTTCCAATATTTTTCCTAAGGCACTCTTCCACAATTTTTTATTTTTTTTTAAATTGAAAGGTATCAACTATATTAGTGTCCTTGGAAAATGTAAAAAGTATATTAGTGTCACATGTAGTTCTGACTTCCAATTAATTCTTTTTTTTTTTTCTTTCAGATGGACTTCATCAAACAGGAATTGCAAAATAATGAAGTTCCTATACTACTGGTTGGATGATTTTCTATCTCCAATTTGTGTTTCTATTTTCATTGTGGTGTCATCTGTGTGGAGAAGAGGGATTATAAGTGCAATTTCTGTTGTTGTACCAAGTTGGATATCTCTTGCATTTGAATTATTAGATTGTGATGTAGTACCCTCCCTTCCTCTGGTTTTTGCAACCATATTGGGGTTCCCTTGTGTA
The DNA here is from genome assembly GCA_032719365.1 of Prinsepia uniflora. Taxonomy (NCBI): domain Eukaryota; kingdom Viridiplantae; phylum Streptophyta; class Magnoliopsida; order Rosales; family Rosaceae; genus Prinsepia; species Prinsepia uniflora. The sequence goes on along the minus strand of CM064862.1, from coordinate 2,317,980 downwards.
AAAAATAAGTAGAGTTTAAAACCGTTCAATGGGAGTGTTTGTCATCTTCAATGACTGGTTGGGAGTTGAAAATATGCCAGAGTTCCCTGGTTTCTGAACTAGAATTATTAGTATAAAATTCTTGAATTTGTTTTCTTAAGTTTTTTTTAGCTGGAGATCCCAGTAGCTTCTGCGACCACCAGCTCATCCACAGGGTAATTTCAGGGAAGAATTTGAAAGGTTGTAAAATTTGAGTTCTTGTTGCTGCAGGTTGGGCACTCTATTGGTTCATATATATCTGTCGAAATGTTTAAGAGGTCCTCAGAGAAGGTGACAACAACCTTCTACAATCTTTTTCTTTCTACTACTCGTTTGTCATACTTCCCTCCAACACTACCCACCCCCACCCCCCCAAAAAAAAAAAAAACCCACAAAATAGGTTCCTGACTATCGAAAACCTGTTCCCTGACATAGTTTACGGAAATGTAGGTGACATATTGTATTGGACTTTATCCGTTTTTGGCATTGAACCCACAATCAATAACGCAGTCTCTTATTGGGAAGCTTGCAGCGTAAGATTCTTTCTTTGTTATGAATAATTTTGATTTTTGTCATATACGTTGGGTGTGTCTTATCTGCCTTATGCACATGCAATAGACGTTTTACTATTTCTTTAATTCTTGCACTGGTGTCTGTTAAACTTAGTTTATTTTACTCAAGGAAGGGACAATGAAGGTTGAACATTGAATGAGATCAAATTGGTTTTCTACATTTAATTTGGAATTCTCACTTGATCCTAATATATATATTGGTTGGTTCAATTAAAAGCTCAATCTAATCATATTAGTTTTGACAGTCCCAAGATTAACAAATCCATAGAGATTAATGTCACATAATAGTGTGTTTCAGGTCCCGCATTCTGTGTGTCTTCCTGAGCTTTATTGTTGCGCTATTGGGATTGTTGCCTAACGGACTATTGAGGTTAATTGTGATCTTATTCCTTGGGAAGTTCTGGTCAGCTACTGCCGTTGAGACTACTTGCTCTCATTTGGTTAAGGTAAAGGTTTGTCTTGTAATAGATTGATGAAGTTTGCTTCGTAGGTCATTAATCTTTACTTTTCTAGTCGATGTTATGCCTTCTTATCATATTGTACATTTCTGTTTTGTGAGTGAAACTGCAACAATCGCATGTTGTGAATCGTTTCCATAAATCTTTTGGTTTCATATTCTTGCAGTACCATACCATGCGGAATGTCCTGTTTATGGCAATGACAGAATTCAGAAAGGTAAAACTCTTTCCTTTTTATATTCTCTTGCATATATTCTCTGATGCCTAAACTAACACCAAAAATTCTGCATACTAGAACTGTGATAAACATACTTGTGCTTACTATAGGCCTCTAATGTCAGCTTTCAGAAACACCAGATTGGGCATTCATGAGGGCAAACAAGCACAAAATCGCATTTTTGTTCAGCAATGATGATCACTGGGGTCCCCTGCAAATGTTTGAAGAGGTAATATAAGGAATCCTTTGAATCCTTGATTTGCATGTTTGTGCAAAACCGATATGATTCCCTAGGAATTATGTGCTAACTCATGACCTCCGAGACCCCTATGCTTGATACATGCCTACATAATTCATGCAAAGTGGAATGAAAGTAGGAATTTAGGGGAGAACAAGAGTCTGGGCACATACTTAGTCCACGAATATATTTTAATTCCTGGCTTTGATCATTAAGACTCAATTTTAAACACGATCTCATGTCACTCATCAGAGACACTTAGTAATACTGTCACCTATCCATTGTTAAGAAGCGCCGCCGGGGGGTGGTGAGATCATAAAATGATTGGAGACACAGGATTTTTGACACCCAAAAGGTTTATCATTTCTTATGTCACGTTTCATTTGCCTTATATGATGTTACAGTGATGATTATCATATTCTTTAATGTTGATTGGAAGTTTATGGTGACTCTTTATAGTTTTCTTATGTGAAAAGTGTAAGTTATTGACCCAGATAAATATCGACTTGAGAAGCTTAAATGGCGAATAAATTGAGAAGTGTAGAAATATATTCTTGTCCCGAAGATAACAAATATAATAAAAATTGGCATATAGATTGGCTAATGGTTAGTGGTTAGGGTGTTGAGTCTGACATCTTTTATTACTTTGTATTTTGCATTTGCTTGGTCCCAGATTTCAAAGCAGGTCCCAGATGTTGGTCTTTCAATTGAAAGAGAGGGTCACACTCATGGCTTTTGTTGCACTGAGGCTGGTTCATTGTGGGTTGCTCAGCATGTAGCAAGCTTGATCAAGAATCAACCATCATAGCAACCTGCTCTTTATGCACCCCGCTGTGTTCGTCTTTCCGGTGCAAATATTAGGCCTACAAGTGGATGGATGAGTCTTGGCTCTAGACTTGATTGTTGTGGACATTATTAGCATTTCCATTCATGTACCATCCTAGCATCATGTTAACCCTAATTTTCGGAATTTAAATCAGAAATCCCGCATTTCACACATTTACCAGAATTTTTACAACTTCTGGTAAATCATGCTTTGATGGATTTTTCACGGGCCAGGAAAATTATATATATATATATATATATATATATATATGTTGTGATTAAAGTTTGCAGGCTGCAATTGAAAACTTGAAGAAGAAAAAACTCAATTGTTAAGTTCAATTCTAAATGTCCCAAACATTAAGCCTAATCCACATCTATACTCCTCAGTTATAAAATCTGGTGTTATTTGTGATCCCCTACCAAAAAACACTTGGACGGCCAAGCTACCTCTCAACGTCCGGAATTTGATTATTATTAAAATCGTTGACTTGATTATATATATGTATAACTAAACTGATCATTTCAAACAATAATTTAGAAGATGATCAACTCTAATTAGAGAACTGATTTTAGCACTTCACAAGTTATTTGATGCACTTAATTTTTTTATTTTAATGTTTTCTTATTTTTTTTTCATCAATCAAACTTTCAAATTTACCCATCTTTCTTTTTAAATTAATTTTTTTTTATCATTAAGACTCAATTTTAAACACGATCTCATGTCATTTAAAATATAATGCAAGTTTTAAACTACTCAAATTATATGGACACTTTATTACATATACATATATATATATATAATAAAAAAAATTACTGCAATATGATAGAAAGAAGCATAACCGTAGGAAATAGTAATATTTAGTGATGATTTATAATTAAGTTATTAAATTATTGTAAATTTTTACCTTTTTATATAAAATGAAATAAATTAATAGATAAAGGATAAATTTGGAAGTTTGATTTATTAAAAAAAATATTAAAAAAAATAAAAGTGAAGTACAGATGCTAATTAGGATGAGGTTGTGATGGAATACAAATGAGTAAATGACACAGCAGTGATTATAGCAATGTAGGGACCTTTCAGGAGCTCACATGTAGACTTTATAGAGTGACTGATATATATATATATATATATATATATATCGCCCGTTAGTCAAATCCCTCATCCCAACAACAGCTCACTCTCACTTCCTCAACTCAACTCGACTCACCAAAATCCTTCTCTCTTTCTCTCTCAAACTAAGAAGAAGATCAGAAGAAGAAGAATGCCTCGAAATACCAGAAAAAAGCTTGTCATCCTAAACAAGGTGGTCACAGTTGACATAGGGTGCAGCAGCTGCAGAAAACCAAAACTCTTCCATATATTCTTCCACCCCACCCCAAAACCCGCCACGTGTACCACCCAAAAACAAACCTACAACCGCCATTTCCCCTCCTCACTTTCGCCATCTTCAACCAACTCATACAGCAAACCCTACAAAAACAACAGCAACCTTAGAACAGTCGTCGACACTGCCGACTACGCTCCATTTCTCTCAAGCGCAACCCCACCCACGACGAGAACCGTCAAGGGCTTCGGCAGAATCGGGAACGAGAGCGTGGCGGTGGAGAAAGACTCCGGCGACCCCTACCTGGATTTCCGGCACTCGATGCTCCAAATGATCTTGGAAAACGAGATATACTCCAAAGACGACCTCAAGCAACTTCTCAACTGTTTCCTTCAGCTAAACTCGTCTTGCAACCATGGAATCATCATCCGAGCTTTTACCGAGATCTGGAACGCCGTCTTCTCCGTCCGGTCATCGTCGTCATCAACACTGCTGCATCATTTTCCTCGCAGCAGCACCGGCCAGGTCACGTGACTGCCACTAGCTCATTCACGTGCGCCAATGGCATTATATATATATATATGTTTTGTTGTAACTTGTAGGTGTTTTTAAGATAAAAAGACAATATTAATGGGGCTTTAATTGAAGGCATTAATTGTCGGCCTTGTAAGATTGTGAATCAGTCGTATGGGTTTGGTTTAGTTTGGCTTGGGTTTCAATCAATATCATTTTGCTTTTGTATTTTTCTTTATTTTCCTAGACTACAAATTTAATTAGAGCGTACAACAAAATATTGTCTTTAGTTATCGCATAGTAATTTTATTTTCTATTTTTTTGGCACATATATAGTAATTTAGTTAACTAGTAAAAGATTATTGGTATAACAAAACAAAATTATAAATGTCTCATTGTACATTTTATTCGCCGTTAATTTTTAATATTCTGATAATACATCTTCATATTATTCTTTTAAATATATCGATTTATCTTTGTACATATATTATAATTAAAATAATTCATTCTTTAAATTAACATCTCATTCTAATCAGTTAATGTAAAATATTATTACATTTATATGCGCTTTAATAAACTAATATAACCTAAATACAAAAAAGAATTCGATTTTGTATAAATAAGAGATTAATATATTTTTCTCTGATTAATTAAATATTTTCTAAGTGAATTCGCCGACTCGAATTATTGAAAAATTATACACACCATATGTAAGATTAATTAGAGTGGACTTAGGATTTGAGACGAGCTAAAGGAAGAAAAAAAAAAATTGATTTTAGAAGAATATATATAAACCTAATTAATTAGAAAGACTTGATGTATTGTCCCTACGAGTATAAGTTTGGTTGGTCATAAAAAATTAACCATTATTATCTTACAATTTAGTAATATATATTTTTATTATCTAATTTTAAATTAGATATTCATAAATTAAGAACAACGAAATTCATATCTTATACCATTTTCCGATATCAATATATTTGTAAGTTGAAAGATAGAAGGAGGCATTTGGGCATCGGGATTTGGACTATTATAAGTAGTAGAGAGCTAGTAGATCCTTGAAGTCTGTGAGGGACAGTTGGGTTAGAGAGTAGAAATCTCCATTCATGGCAGATTGGCAGAGCTGGCATATCTTACATTTTCCCAGGCTATGCAGCTCCATCATTATATTTTTTTTTGGCTCTCTAGACTCTACGCTCCAGATCGTCATACTTGATAGTGATACTACTCATCACACTTGCAACTTGCCCTTCCATCTCTCTCTCTCTCTCTCCGATTACAATCAACTCCCTCTGGAAGAGCGAATCATGTTTCATAAATGTCTGATCGTCTCATAAGCTGGAGTTTGAATTTAACTTATATTCGTGGAATTCTATTGAAATGTTTTGTTTTAATTAAAATATTTGAAAGCGGAACCCTAATATATTAGCTAAAGGTGAATCCAAAAAACTCTATCTTAACGAAATTATGAGTATCAAAAAAAAATTATGCCTTGTATTTTTTTGTGCGTAAGTTTTTTTTTTAATTTAACAATTAAAAAAATTGTATATTGAATAATAATTTTGTATTTTTTAATGTAAAATCAAGATATAAGAATTCTCAAATAATATACTGACAGCACTAAAATTTTAAATTAATAATAATTCAAGTAACTAAGTTCGAACTAAATTATAAAAATTCTACTTGAAAAATTCGATAGAACTGATTCATCATAATATTTGGAGATTTAATGATTTATGCTCATTAATCAATTGAAGTTTGAAAAATTAGAATTTGGTAGTTTTAATTAACTGAATTTATTAAAAGTAATTAGATATATTAGGCATTATGAATTCATCAATATCAAAGTCATGTTAAAATTTCAGTTAGGGCAAAATAATTTATTTTCTTCTGGCCCAGAAAAAGTAAATTAAACCATCAAAGATGTTCCCCGCTATCTCATGAAAGCAAAATAAAATTAAAAATTAAAAAAAATTCATAGCACGATGTATCCTCATACCTGAAAGATGAAACTAATCCCTCTTTCCGGCCATCTAATGGAGATTCACTTCATCCATTGTTGATGTAACAATTTTTTTTATAATATATGCTTCGGAATTTTAATTAAAAAAGAATATTAAAACTGAAGACGTATACATTATATTGACTTTATTTTTTATAAATTACAAACTCACAATTTGAGGCATTGAATTACGTACAGAAAATTGTCAAGTGGGTCTCGTTCAGTTGATTCTAATGTTAACTTATAGACGGTTAGTTTCAAGTTCGAATCCCGATGACATCTTGTATGAATAATTTCCAAAAATTCTTCATTCCGTTCAATAAAAAAAAATTATGTACAGAAAATTAGTGTGAATCCTTTTTTGTAATTACTTAAATAAATAAACATCAAATTTACTGTTTCAACTTGATATATATATATATATATTTTTTTATGAATACAGCTGTATATTACCCATACAATTAATTAACTTGGCTGGAGAGGCATTCATTATTTTCAGTTTGTAATTAAATTTCTACAAAGAAGAAAATTTAATTTAATTGCTCACACAGTGAGGATTTAAGACGGAGTCATGAATCATGATGATGGACTGCTTCCTAGCTTAAAAGAAGGCCCCTAAGAGTAGGATTCCCAGGTGAGATAAATTTGACTAGACCCTTCTGAATGCAGACCACATTTAATTTACATTTATATATCATACAACTACGTACTATAGTGAAATTTGCAGTGTGAAGGTGATGGCTTTCAAACCCTAAATTTAAATATCGGGTGAAAAACTGATGGTAGCATTATTTTGAAGAAGATACGAAAAAATACATGATCATACCGATAATAGGGAGCTTAACTTTAGTATCCTGTAACATAGACATACAAATATTCCTTCAACTTTGTGTGGAACCAAGTAGTGTCATTTTGTAACTGGATATGACAATTATATGAGTCCCTGAGTACTTTTCTGGGCCAATAGATTGAAACATTTGGATTTTGGAGCACCAAAATGTGCGACTGACATGTAAAGAGGTACATAGTGGGAGCTATGAGAAGGGATATGACATGACATGACAAGTCATTTCTCTACCTTCTAAGGACATATATGGAGCCCAACCCCGATTGCTTAAATCTTGTCCCTTAAAGACAGTGTACCCCACTAACCCTAAGTTGAACTCTCTTGCAAAGCTTAATTAATTCCTAAATCTTCTTTGTGTTCAGGATTTTTAGGGTCTTTTAAAGTCACTTTAGTCCCAATTATTTGTGACTTTGTGCCCTAAAAACCCCACAAGGCGTTGTGGTTTAAGTTTATGGGTGTCCTTTGGCTCAATATCTGGGGCACAGGTAACAGCAAGCGTTTGAATTCCATTCTGACTTCAGAAGTAGAAAGATTATCTACTGCTAATCCATACATATGCCCGTGTGTATATTATTTCATTCTACGTGCATACACTTAAATCAAGATTCTGGATTATATATATATATTAACATGCAGCATAAACTCAAGAATGAAAAATGAGATGAGCTAAATTTTAATGTGAATTTTTTTAATCAAATTTCGACGATATTAAATTAAATTTATTATTAAAAAAAATAAACTTAATAAAAACACATACATTATGCAAAAACAAAAAAAGTATTCATGGAATAAATGCAATACAAAACACTTCAATTGCAACAAACTCATTTTGGATCATTAATTTCATGTGAACTAGAGCACGCGAAGCCCCTGCCTATAAACACTATATCGATGATAATACTGATAACATTTGTATCGATTCATTAAAAGCCGTGTAATCAAAATGCACCTTAACTGCAACTTTGATCTTACAAATGCTTATATATCTCACTTACCAGTCAAAACTCATCTTCCATACAAAAAATTGCTCCAATTTCGTTAATTCCATTTAATAGTCGCTAATATCAAGAGTATTTTTGTCATCTAAAGTCACGAGGTTATGAATAGGGCATTAAATGCACATTGAAATGTAGCCAATCAAGATGAGCATAAACAGATTGGAATGGGTTATGAATGGTTTCAAATTTGTTTTTGCCCAAGCCATTTGCCTCGTTATATATATTTAGTGCCTCTTTCATAACGTTGTGGCTTGTGATAACAAAGTTACTCATGATATTGACGACTATTCGATGAAGTTAATAGAATTTGTATAGAGTGAGTTTTTTGGTGGTAAGTGAGACAAATGAGCATTTTAAGTGTAAAATGGGATGAAAGTTAAAATTTTGGAACATTTCAACTAAAAAATCTATATTATATTCATAACGCATCAACTATCTCATATTGATATATTATAATCAACGTCATATCGATATCCTATTTCGACTGCAATATAACGAGATATCTTTCAAAAGCTATAGACATGTTTATTCAATTGATATAGGACATATTTTATAAGCTAGCCAACAAGCAAATAACAATAAGTTCGATGGAGGATAGTGCAAAGGAAGATGTGATCTTACATGCATTCCCATGCTCATTTCTTTAAGCATATATATTGAAATTGAAATCTTATTTTGGTAGTGTCCTCGAAGGGCTTTGGGCCCAAACATATAGAGCCATCTCCTCCGGCAATATTTATAGAGATATGAAAGCCTACACAATTAATTCCTACCATCTACACCAATACCATGTCTTAATATAGACCGAATTTGTGATATGTGGTTGATCTATAACGTGGGATTTTATTGTCGTTAATAAAACATATCGATATGTTAATGGATACTTTTTTCTTTCTTATAGTAGTGCTGTTTTCATTTTGTATGAATGCATCACTTAAAACATCTAATATAGATTTTCACGTTACAATTTTACAATAACCGACTATACTATCAAACTCAATATCATTAAACCACAACGATGATATTCCATACTTAATACAAAAAATAAGGGTTACTTCTCGAGAAACCCTAGTGAGTGAGTAATGTGAGTCAGGAGCAACTAATGGCTATATATATGTCCTTTCCTTTGCTATGTTTTAGGTTTTGAGTGCTGCATGATCCAATGGTCGTAATCGAATCTCTGTGTTGGTGTGAGGGGTGTTTATGAGACAACAATTTCTTGACGCAAAGAAGTAATAAGCCCAATTAAATAGAAATGAGTGTCAAGCAAGCAAGCCATATGCACCCAAAAGTCCCAAAGGAAAAGAGTGAGATGGGCCTCCCTTCTGTGCTTGGTGGTTGCCATAAATGAATAAGCCTGCCATCCTATATATTACCTTAAATATATTTTGAATTGAGTGACATCCTTATATCTTCAAAACAGATGATGTCTCACCGATCATGACTCTCCTATAAAATTACGTTGTTTAATTTTTTTGCCCCACAAATTGTTCCTGCGACGTCGGGTTTGAGGCCACGTTTGATGGACCTCTGCGAAAAACCTAGATGTCGAGTGAAGAAGCAGACTCCACGTGATTCTCTCTATGACATATAGCATGGACTATTCGATGGTTTGAAAGCGATGGGTTGGAGGACACTCGAGCCACATTCTATTCCTAAATACGATGACCAAGTAAATAGGTCTTAAATGCTTTCAAAATAAGCATGTCATTAGTAAAAATAGATGTTAGACAGTTGTAGATAAGTGTTGTTTGCGGTTCAAAAACTTTTCTTGTAAGCAAGTGATTGTGAGGCAAGTGGGCAATAGCTTGTGTTGTTCTTTTCTATGCATTCTTCTTAATGTGTCCAAGGGCTTTAGTACATTTTATTTCCAATCTAGTCCAATTTTGTGTGATTCCTATTATGTTTAAATTAGGAGTTTGTTATTTTAGCCAATTAGACTTAAAGATTTTCACAAGTCGGGATGATATTACTGGACCAAGATACATAGATGGTTTCACGACGTAGGTAGTCATAAAACACATTGATTGGTATATCTCAAATACTTATCTCTTTTTTTTTAAAAAAAAAATTGGTTATATTGTAGTGAAAGTGAGGTATAAATACTAAAGAGTAAATGTGTTTTTATTGAAATGTGAGAAATAAAATTACAAGTACATAAAGTAATAATTTCTTTCGCAATTTAACCTTGAGTAGGCAGGACATTTTAGAAATCATCAACCGAATGAATACCAATTGAATCATGTCATAGGTTGGCAGATCATTCAATCGACGTTGAGACGTCAAGGGTGGGATGTTTGGATACCTCAAAGACTAGTTTGAGCGATAGTCGGGATAAGGTTGGTGTTGGGTGCCCTTTAAAACTGACTATCGAAGCAAGTCGGGATAAAGGTGAATGCATGAAGGTCTTCAAAACTAACTTGGGATGCAAGTTGGGATGAAGGGAAGCTTGTTGTTCTTAGTTTAAGAACTTCTTCTCCCTTTATAAGCGATGGAAACGTTAAATTGGACTGACATATAGACTTTGGCGAACTTGCGCTACAATAAGCTTTTTAAGGAGTAAGGACATTTTTTTGCCTTCTTATCGTCTTGTGTGTGTGTCAAAGCTATTTTTTATTCATATATATTAACGATCGATAATTATTCATGTTATAACGTTTATTTTCAAGTACTTAAGCAATGATAACATACTATATATAATATACGTACGCATGAATGAAAATGTAGGTGAAGGGCAATTCAACTTCTGAGTTTGAAGGGAGTGAACTCTTGGGTATTGCTTATTGGGCGGTGTTCATAATGCCATACTCAAAATTTTGGCATCATCAATAATGCTCTCCATATTGTCAAACAAACATACATTTCTCGTCAAAATATGATCTTCCCTCTTTCGTATCGGGATTCCCGTAAGAGAAAGAACAAGCCATCATGATCCAGAATTCCAGATCTTGAAATTGCAACCCTCTAAGAACACTATAATTTTTCTGTTATTGATGCTACTTGTCCAATGATATTTTTATATACGTATAAATAAATTCTTAAATTTTAAATCTAACAATTTTAAAAAATAAAATCAATCAATACACAATATATATATATATATACATATCCGTTCGTCAATTTCATTATATAGAAAACATTGTTTTCGCTAAAAAAACAATAATATTTTGTGTTATTGTTTTCTATTAACTGTCATTCCGATAGGCTAATATAATATATATATGCAAGACAGTTGATTTTCGCATTCCAATTTTTACTTGCTACATTTCATTTTGTTTTAGATTTTATCTCTTTTTGAAAAGAAATGAAATCCAGCAAGTAAAATTAGAGTTCAGAAATCAACTCGATATATGCAATGGATAATACTTGCATCTCACTTTAATGGTATATCCTCATACCACTTATGAGACTCTTAATTTTTATCAAAATCGTTGATTTATTTGATACATGTGAATGACTAAACGGCTTCTAATTTTTTTTACAAGAGGATTTAAAGAATGAACGATTTCGATTATATTATTTATAAAAAATTCGATAAATCAAAATAAATATACAAAAAAAATACCACGAGAATGAAAATATTTTTCATATGCAATGAAAGGTTGGCCACCAACGTCCATGAATCGAGAAGTGTAGAGCAAAATGTGGAAAACGTATTTAATGCAAAAATCCCACACAGCTCAACCAAGTTGAAATTAATAAGACACAGACACCAACTTCAATACTTTTTTCTTGGACAAAGTTTTCGTGTAAATAAAATAATTATCTCGGAAAATGAGGGTGATTATCTCACTAATTACCAAACTAAGCATTAATTAGTTTGTAGGGAAACATGTTTTGGTTTTGATTTTCTCCAAATTTGACAAGTAAAAGCCTGCAGGGTGTTTGTTTCTTTGTCTGGAACATAAATAAATATGATCCAGTATAACTCTAGCCCATTTGACGCCCTTAAATTTGACGTGCTCCATTTAATAATCGAAATTTCGTAATATCTTTACGAAAAATCAACAAGGTTAAACATTATTTAGTAATTTATATTAATCAAAGCAATTGACGGTGGTAGTAGTAATTAACTTAGTGGAAACATATATGGATGTTAAAAAAAAAATTAATTTGTTTAATTTTTTATTTAAATAATTTTTATGTAGTGTTTTAAGAAACTCAGCCATGCCAATGATAACAATGCATTCAAAAAAAAAATATGTAATCAGCCATGGAAGTAATAAACAGATCCACCTAAAGTCAATGCAAGTAGCTATGGCTCCTTGCTAGTCTTTTGGTGGAGCAGGTTTGTTCTATTGTGGCGAATAACTATAATTAAATGCAGACAATCTTCAAGCGTGTGTGAGTTTTTATGATTACGTCCAATGAGATATTCACCTAAAATTGTCTCATTTTTATTGTGGCGAATAGTTATGACTCAATGCAGATATTAATCAAACGTATGAGAGTTTCTATGATCAAGCCATCTAAAATTGCCCCATTTCACACTTTTTTCGAGGAAAAAAAGTACATGCAAGTATTATTCTATTTGTATTCAAATACAAAATAACGATAAGAAATCAAAATAAAAATTCATAAGTTAGATATTTTTTTTCCATTCTTACCCCTCAGTACATTTTTTCTTTTCAATGTAGCTAGTCTAGCTAAATATTGTCTCACTAGGATATTGTTAAAATATATGTCAATTAAGTGGTAGGTTGGTTAATGGGATTAATCTTAATTCTAAAATGTAAATCAATGATGATAGAATAATTATGAGATTAAGGATTAATATTAATATGATGTGGCATTTCTTTATGAGCTGGTTGAGGTTATTCATGTTGATCGATAATAAAATAATAGAATGGCACAAGGTTTAGAAGTTTCGGCGCTGGGCAAGAATCTTGCCTCAAAAATTGAAGAGGCATCTATGCTGAGCCAAAACCTCTCGAACCACGAAATATTGACTCATTTTTTTACCTATTTAATTACTGCCTTTAACCTTCTTTTTCACCCTTTAGTTTATTTTTTTAAGAATTAATTTCATGTATAAACTCATGTTCTATTTTAAATATCAAAATCGAAATATATGAAGTGTCAGATTTATTTTTTATTTTTTTTGTTACTTGTCGACTGATCAAATTTCATTTGTAGATGATAGGGTTTTCATACGATCTCTACCACTTAGCTTATATAATTATATAGTGTACTCTATATAACAGTTATATATCAATCGAGAATTTCTCAACTATTTGTTAATTAAGTGTAATTTCTTATATAATTTCCACCGGAACGAACTCGTAATTCAATAGAATAAATTTTTTTTATCGCAACCAGAACCCGACTCAAAGAGATTTTCAAAATCATATCAGTTTTTTATTTAAATTTCCAACTAATGTAATGTTGGGACTAATCATTAAAAATGGGTTTCCACTTTTGGTTTTCAATTTTTTTTTAAAGATAGATGAATTATTCATAAGGCATTAAAGTCGAGTTGAGATGTTAGTGTGAGAATGAGAAAGTATAAATGTTCTATATCAGAAAATTGTATAACCTTGCAAGGGCTTATAAGGAGTTGGATCTCTCCTTCCATTGCTAATTGATTTTGTGGTGTAACCTCAACTTCCTTCATGGTATCAGAGTGGGTTATTCCACGTATAAGGCCTAATCGCCACACGTGTTCCACATCATTCAATATGAATTGTCCACGTGTGAGAATGTGAAACTACAAATGTCCTACATCGAAAAGTTGCACAATATTGTAAGAGCTTATAAGGAGTTGAACATGTCTTCCCATTGTCAATTGGTTTTGGGATAGCACCTCAACTTTCTTCAGTTAGCATCGTCAGCGACAATACCAAATCACAACACCAGAGGATCGACCCCAAAATTTACAAATACGTTGAACATTTATATGGTAAGAAAATTGAAGTTACAAAGAAACAACTAATAATCATGCAATGAAATGTAATACAAAACACTTAAATTACAATAAGCTCATTTGTTACGTAGATAAAATATCATATGATCTCCAAAAATATTTCATCTTCCCTCTTATTTAAGTGTAAAACAAATTAATAAATTGAGCTATATAAATTGACAATACATAAATTTATCCTTTTCGGTTTTTAATTTATGGTGGGCTCGCTGAAGCAGACCTCGGCCTTTGCTGCTGGCTTGTGCCTATATATATATATATATATATTATCCATATATTAGACACGAATAACACAACATATATAACATGTTATTTTATTATACTTATAAACAATTTATTCAAATAAGAAAAATAAATTAATAAATTGAGCTATATAAACTGACATTACTTTCGATCTTTAATTTCGAGTGGGCTAATTGAAGGAAACCTCGACCCTTACTGCTGGCTCGTGCCTGTGTATATATTATCCATATAATATTAGACAAAAATAACACAACATAAGTACATGTTATATATATATTATTATACATATAAATAATTTATTCAAATACATATACAATCATTAACTCTGACGAACTAATTTTAGAATTATTCATTCTTTATTTGATCAAATATATAAATTTCATTGGATTTAGTTTTACCTAAGGTACGTACGTAGTTAGATTGTTACTTGAATATATAAGTTAGAAGAATATTAACAACATATATATAAGACATGCACCAAAATACAATCACGTATGTCAAAGAAATGCAGCATTGAATTCAGGCTATTCAGGCTAGATTTGTTCCTCTCTGCAATCGCTATGTTGGATTTAAATTGGAAAGGAGGTGTTCCTGTAATCTAATCATGTTCCTTACTTCCTTTGCACCACTCAAAAACTGACATTTTAAAGAATATATGTCGTCTTCTTGTTTTTTCCCACAACACCTAGCTAGCTAGTATTATTCGAATCAATCATATATATTTGGATTTTTCAGGCACGCATACGATGATAAGGTTCACTAATAAATTTTCCCGAACAAAATTTTCGCTCCTACACTGAATTTTTGAATAGTTGGATATATGGGAATATGGAAATGGCAAATGAGTTTGTTTGTTTTCTTAAAATTTTTGTTACTTATTTGACGAGCAATAGTCACATCTATTTTAAAGGACATGTGCTTGTTTTTCGTACGATTGATTATATTATTATTTGCGCGTGTATATGTATGGCAATCGAATAATTCATTTCTTAAAATCTTATGTAAAGACTATATAAATATGAAGAAAAAAAATCAGAAATTATGTAATCATCCATATATGTCTCAATATAAATATTGACGGTTGATAATAAGGCTCCTAGCGATTACTAATTTTTTCCCAATCCGACGATAGTTTTGATGCATATAGATTACAAGATAGTTTCTAATAATTTGGTTGATTTTTATGAAGAGAATATTTACATAATATTTTAAGATTTTAAGGTACGATTCTGATTATTATACTCGTATCGAAAATATTACATAATCATTCATGAAAAAACGAACATTTCCACCAAGTATTTTCATTATTTGAATCACAAAGCCATGGATTTATATACTGTTATGTTCACTTTCTATTTTGTTGGTCATCACAGATATACAAAAACAATGAGCACCCAAATTTACAGTTTTGGAGGATAAATGATTAAATTGTGTAGGTGCAAAAAAATGAGTGTTAGGACCACGCCAAACACCAGAGCTGGAATTGTGCCTATCAATGACATCGACCCCTCCATTTCAAAAGCAACGGCTGTGATTGCTTGAAGTGTTCAGACCCATCTGGATCATCTAGACTGGCAGTGGTGGAGAATACTCAATCACAGCGCCTACGCTTGTATGAGTGTCATCAGCTGCAGAAGATCATCACTCTCTCTATCTCTGCAAAAAAATTTTGCTCTTTTTTTTTTTTTTTTGCTCTTTTTTTTTTTAAGAAGTTGCAGAATAAATTACATTAAAACAGAGAAAAAAGCCATAAATGGCTGCCCACATGGGGTGAGCTAGAGACTGAGTCCGAGAGAGAGAGCTTGGAATTTGTCATAAATTATCAGAACCGCCGTTGAAGCAATCTCCTTCATTTTCAGCACCTCAATTTTATGCCAATATTTTATCTCCAATTTGATGATGATGACGATGTCTTCACGGTCCCCTCATGAACCACGGATTCAAACCCTAGACATATTATATTTTTTTTAAAAAAAATCCGTAAGATTCTAATTACAAATTTGAATCCTGAATCTATCATAATTTTGATCGACCTCGTTGTCTACTATTAGGTTATAAAATCGTGTTGCTTATGTAGCTAGGTTTTTTTTTTTCTTTGGCTACGAAAAGAACAAAGGAAACTAGAGGACAAAGTCTCTAAGACAATCACCAATAACAAAGTCATATTTCCAAGTCAGAATTGTACCATATGGAGAAGACAACTGCACCACTTGGAGATATTAATTAACGATAGAATGTCTCAAGTCAGAAATAGCATCAACAATAAAGTTGACCTCTCCGAGCACATATTTGAAGGTTAAGGATTAGAAGGATCTGCTAAGAAGATGGAACATTCATGAGGGATAGCATGGAGACTCCAAAGTGCCAAATTAGGGTGAATCGTATCAATAAGACTTTTAAAATTCTCCTCCACCACCAGGCACCAGCTTATATATCTAGTTATTAGGTACAAAAGGAATGCTTTTTTATTTTAAAAAATTAATATGGATTAAATCAATGTGATATAGGAGCATCATTACAGCACTAAAATGGAAAATAACTTAATTTTTATAGATATATAATAAATATGATCAATAAATATAGTACCGGTAACATTACCGACCAACAACATTGAAATGGAAAATAACCCCTTACTCCAATTAGCATACTCTTATTACTGCATTGGGAATCGGGAACTGTCACTCACTCACACACGCTTGCTTTGTCCCACACGAATGTGTGTGTGAGAGAGAGAGGGAGAGACAGAGATAGATCAAAAGGTTTCACTATCATTTCCACTACAAGTATACAAATTTTTTCCCATTGGATTACTCAAAACAGCAAAAAATTAATTAATAACTAAGATGAACCATCATCTTCATCATCACCAACACCATCTTCTTCATGAATTTGACCTTCCTCACCTTCCAATAATGAAGCCAAACAAGGACTAGTGGTAGCACTTTGAACCTCCTCCTCGTGCTCAACAAAGGAGGACACACAAGGGGTGGAAAAAGAATAGGAAGATGAAGAGGAGGAGGAAGAAGTAGGGGTACTATTGTAAAAGATAGAGAAAGGAGAAGAAGGAGAATTGTTCATAATAATATTATTACAAGAGCAATAATTAGTGGAATTAGAAGAAATAGAAGAAGATGATAATGATGAGTCAGAGGTAGTAGTGAATAATGCTAAACCTACCAAGAGATCAACAAAAGCTCCAACAATATATCCATGGTTGCTTTTCCCATTCACCCTCAAATACCAGCACAAAAGCTCCTCAAGAGTCTCCCAATCCTTCAACCCATGAGCCTCCACCATCTCCTCCATGGATTTTCTGAAATCCCCAATGGGGTCTGGTGAGTCCACTGACAAAGCCACACACTCCTTGAATGGAATCACCTTCATATGATCACTTGGTGCTGCCTCCTTGGCCTCCATTGATGATGGTATTAGAGAGCTTGTCTCACCAGCTGCCTTGGGCTCAAAGAAAAGCCTTTCCGACCTCAACCCTTTGTCAATCACACTCTCTATTTGATGATGATCCAAATTTGATGATGATGGGTCTTCATCTTGTGATGAGTGATCATGATCTAGTGTTGGTGTCTTCACCAGGGCTTCTGATGGGGTTGTGTCAAAGTAGGCTGAGTTTATGGTCTTGAAAATCTCATTGCCTCCGGTGAACGAGAGGGTTCTTGTTTGGGTACAAGAAGGCCAAGGCCATGAGGATGATGATGAGGAACATGAGGAGGAAGATCTTGATGCCTTTAGAGATGGTGAGTAATTCTTGGATGATGAGAGGAAAGCGATGAGCTTCACTTTCTTGCCCATTTTTTTAAGAAATGAAATGAGCTAGGGTCTCAAAAGTTTCAAAATGGTGTTTTGGAGCTGTGGAAATGTGGCATTAACTGGGTAGTCAGAGGGGTTGGAGATGGGAGAAAGATTATTTAAAGGTGCATTTGAGACAAAAGAAAAAGAAATATATATAAGAAATGTGGGGTTTTGGGAAGTTGGAGGAGGAAGGGGAGGGAAGCTAGTGTCTGGTTTATTTTCTTTTTTGTTATCGATATTAGATTTTTTATGAAGATTGGTTTAGAATTGTAGAAATCCATTGTTATAATCTCTCATTTACATCTTGGTCTTATTTTAAAATTAATCGAATTTCAAATTTATGAAATAAGCATGCACAAATTTATCTTAACTATTAAATTACGAAGAAAATAAATAATTTTTTATATTTTTTATATGTAACATCACTTCATATTTAATGTTATTCTTTTTGAGATAACTTTAAATTAAATGTCATCCAGTTGGTCCTATATAAAATGATATTTGGTTGAGCTCATTGAATACTACAGTACTGTGTTAAGTAGAGAGCTTTTATTTCCTAGCAGTCCTTTTTTTTCTCAATTGACCCAAAGGAAAAAAAAAAGTAAAAAGATGGAGGAAGATT
Source organism: Prinsepia uniflora (assembly GCA_032719365.1). NCBI lineage: Eukaryota > Viridiplantae > Streptophyta > Magnoliopsida > Rosales > Rosaceae > Prinsepia > Prinsepia uniflora. The sequence continues at coordinate 2,299,372 of CM064862.1, read as the reverse complement.
GATTGTGCAATGTTGTTCTCGAGAAAATTAAAGTTTTTAATCAGAAAATTTAATTTTTTAAATTTTTTGAAAAAATAAAGTATGGTAAATTTAACAATTTCTTGCTAAGATTTGAATGGGGTACCTATTTTAACAATTTCCCCATACTTTCTCAATTACTTTTGTAAATATTCCTTAAGATTTTATTTTTCATTATAACTACACGTTTAATTATAAAAAATGGTGAAATTCGTACACCGAATTAATTATTCTTTAACGAGCTTCCCATTGTTAAAAATATTCTTAAGTCTAATTCAATAACAATTCCATTCTTCATTTCAATTTTCAATTTCTTATTAGAAATAGAGGGAAAACAGCAAGAAAAGCTCCCTCGTTTTCATTATGAGTATCATTTTGGAGATTTGAGGGTGGGTTTAGAATATGTTGATATTGTTTTACGCTTAATTACAACCAAACGGTGAAAATTTTAAACGATTTGAATTTTCTTAAATTAAAAGTGAAACCAATCCAATTCAAACTAAATTGTTAACGAGTTGTAGCCACACATTTAAACAACTTATAATCCAAATTCACCATAGTCTACAAATTTTATTAGGAGTAGGCACAGTGTGATTCGATACAGATATTGACAATATTCAAATTCAAACCGTTAAATCATTACGGTTTGATACGATTTGGATTTTCTAAAATTTAAAATAAAACTGTTTAGGTATAAAAAAAAACAGTAAGGATACAAAAATAAAGAACCGAATAATCAATACTCAAAATTTTATGTATTAAGCTTGTGGAGGATTGAATTGTAAACATCACCACAATATTAAGATTTATCAAACAAATATTACTATTTAATAATATTTTATTATACTCGTATCTGCGTATACATATACTTATATGAATATATATAGGTATCATTTTATTTTTATTATTTTTATTTTGTATGAATAATAGATTTAAAAATTAATATATTCCTTAACGGTCTGATTTGGATTTAACGGATTTCCAAGATTAAAATTCAAATTCAAATCATTACTAACAGAGCAGTTTTGATTCTCAAACAGTTTGACTTTTATCCAATCAAACCTAAATTTTTGAATAAATAACAGTTTGGAGCGGATCAATTAGCGGTTTTAACCAATTCGTACCTATCCCTGCATTTTATGGGGTAATTGGCTGCTGGCAATTTTGTATGTTTTTTGTAGGCAGAGGTGGAGGGAAAGAGATGAAATTCAAAAATGAAGAATTTAGAAATGGGATTGGAGGCATTGGGAGCATGTGGGGATGAATTTGATATGGAAGTATCCACAGAGTAACTCTCTATCACGTGCCTTCCTCCAAAGCATTACAGTGACAAGATTGAGACCCCTGAGCCTCCTCAGTCTCTCACTCACTCCTCCATTTATTACTTCATATCTATTTTGTGGATTGGTTGGATTTCCCATATCTACTTCAAAATAAAAAGGGAAAAAACAAAAGATACCCTAATCGAAATCATGTTTGCTTATTTGAAATGAAAAATATCCCAGAAAGAACAGATATATTTGATGTCAACGATTTTTCTCTATTCGATTTGCTAATATTTCAATCCATAATTTCTCAACTGGGGATTACGGCCACTAATACAACTGATTTAAGGAAGATTTACAATGTGGCTCTCGTAAACTAATATATAACCAATCGAGAAGGAAAATCAAGATTTTGAAATCATTTTGAGTGACAGTATTAATGTGTGAGAGAGAGAGAGAGAGGTGTATGTAAATATATGTACCAAATGTCAAAGCATGAGTCCTGTGACCACTTTAATTTAATCACGTATTTTCTTTGTTGTAATGTGTAAACCTCCAAAGTAGGTCAAATCTCGTGCGCTCTCTCTCTCTCTAAGTAGATAGATAGCATTATGTTCGTAATTTAACTTGCTAGATCATTCCGACGTATTATGTTGTTAGATTATTTACATAATTCATTACAGTTAAACGAATAAAAAATTCTCTGCACAAGAAGGTTATTCTTTAAACACTAGTCCTCATTGAGAAAACTTCAATTTGCACAATTTTATTCAACTTTGATCTCCTTCATTGACATGGTCGATGACAACCTAATTCACCGCTTTTCAACAATCAATCATGTTTATAAATAAATTCAAAGTTGGAAGACGACAAAGCAGAAACTTTGCTTAGTATTGTTCTTTAACGAGAATGGATGTAATCAAAAGTTCTCATTCATAGTCTAATAGCATTGGTTTTAGAACTGAAAAATTAACGAACAATATCAACTTATCTCACGAAGACACTTCAACATTATAAATAAAGCCCATATGGCCATCTGTATCTTCAACTTTATTAAAAAAAAAAATCAATTCTTGAAAACAACGAGTTATCGAATACAATCAAATGTTAGACACCAAAGGATAAATATAAAACAAAAATATTAGAGGATAGGAAGGAGATGTTGGCTTTGTGATGCATATAGTTCTTCCCTCACTACCAATATATAATAGTATGCATCAAAGGGTCCATTGCATTAATCTTGGTGGTGTAGCTGCCTAGGTGGTCCTTTTAACGATATCCACAAGAAAAGGAAAAAAAAAAATCTTTTAGACACCCAGTAATCTGCTCAGCTCATAAATTTTAGGAACAAGATGTGAGCAATCATTTACCAACACCAAGCAACACAACAATATACAGCACGATCGTACCCCACATTGTTTCCTCAATATCTTGGGACTCAATCTCATGGGTCATGCCTCTCTTTTTGGATTCTCAACTAATCAAAGTGACACTGACAGACTCAAAATGTTAAAAGGGACTAAACATTAGCCACAGCCGAAAAAAGCCTGCTTCTTTATATCCATATATTTCATATATTGAACCAAAATTAATATTTTGCATCAATGGCCGAAAACCGCCCACTTTCGTCACCCGCTACCGACTCTGAAACATTTTGCATAAATAATTCGGAAGTAGGGTATAATCGTTTTTTTTTTTTTTTGAACATTTTTCTTTTCTGGGAAGGTGGGGGTTTGACAGGAGGACCACCTTATCCCTCAATCCTTGTCTTATGGGGACCAAAGTTTACATCTTGCGGCCTGTCTCCAGGCGCACAAGAGATGCAAGTGCACATGCACTTGATGCAAATTGCAGGTGGTTTTTCCTTATGAAGGAATTGGCTTTCATTAGGAAACTGTACTTAGCACCCGGCCATGGCCTTGATTCTAATCTACGGGGAATGATGCAGTGCTTGTGGGCGGCTTCGCCATAATCCTCAAATACTCAATGAAAGAGACAGATCAGTCATAAACTATAGCCTTATAGCAATGAAAGAGATAGACCACTCATTAGGGTCATAGCTTCCATGAAAAGTGTATGTGGCTAAATTAATTTCCATGATCATAAGGATTAAGGTAATTAACTATGACTAAATTGTGATGTTTCATGCTTCGATTGCCTATGTGCTTAGAACAAAGTTGCAGATTGTTACCTTTTTCACGCACTGATCAAATTTTCACCTCTGATCATGATCACGAACTGTTGATCGACGAAAGGGTCCACAGCGGAGCCAAGCATCTTTCATCACAAGTCGCGTCTTCCAGCTTGTGTCTAATCTGGCAGGTGGAGAAATAAGAACAACTAATCAAAGATCATAGACAATAGAAAGCTAATACCAAGTTCAGAAAGATGATTAAGCAAAGATCAAAGACAAGGGAACAAAAATAAGAACTAATAACAGAAAGCTAATACCAAGTTCAGAAAGATGATTAAGCAAAGATCAAAGACAAGGGAACAAAAATAAGAATTAATAAAAAATCATAGAGAATAGAAAGCTAATACCAAGTTCAGAAAGATGATTAAGCAAAGATCAAAGACAAGAGAACAAAAACGCCACAGCTGCCTCGTAAGTTGATCCAAACATCTTCAATAATATCAACTGCAGCCCCACCTCATATTCATCAAATGCAACATTCTCATCAGCATTGGTCACTCTCCCTTAATAGGGTCACTTGCTGGTGAAATTATTGACCCACAAAGAAAGAGACCAACCCCCCTCGTCATTCCCCCACCCAGCCCACTTGTGGTTCCAACTAAAAAGAATCAAAATCCAACTTCTAACCGATTTTTTTTTTTACTTTATTTTTCAAAAATTCAACAGGAGTCCTAGAACAAAACAGTTTAGATAGGCACAGAAAAAAATCCTCCTACAAATTTGACCCGTCTCACCAGAACTTAGCACTAAAGTGACCATAAAGTACTTGAAATTTAACAAGCTCCACTAGAAGTACATCAGATTTACCTAGATTCAATGTTGCTAGTCTACCTTGAAAAACTGTAACAGCTTGCAGATATCTTTTCCACTTCAAGAAGGGATGGTCCAGGCCTCTATGGTCTCTACAGTTCGGAAGCAAAAGTTTACCATGTCATCATTCATTTTTGACATTTGCTACTTGCGCTTCCACATGAAATAGCATGCAGCTGGGGCTTTGTCCTTGTTTATCTACCAATTCCTAGTGCAGTATTCAGAGGTTTACATTTTGTAGAAACAAATAAGCATTGGCCGTGCAAACTAGGACCAGCCACAAGACTCTAAGTGCAGTACATACACCAAGCACAAATAGTATTCAGTACCAGCGATGAATGTGATGTGATCTAGCAAGCGTTAGCATCCAGAACAATGATCAGCAATGACAACAGCACCTAATCTATTCACAGCCACTGTACATAGATACAAAACATATATTGAAAGATCAATAAAAATATGTACATTTTTCTCGGTAGGATCCAGCTCCTCAGCATTTTCCCATAACTAGGGAGAAAACCAATGGAATCCACACAATCCACATGTTGCACATCCAAATTCAACAGGCCAGTACCATGTGATGGTTCAACTTCAGATGATAGAACTAATCCTCTTCATTCATTGTACAAGTAGAGAGATCCTTTTTCAACTGAATGGACTAGGCGGGTTAAAATTCCAGATGATAGATCCACATGAATTACAGCCTTAATTCAATGCGGAGACATGATGGTCCAGATTAGATAACCGATCCTACTCAATCGTTGTAGTAAACCCAATCGAAATAAGAAATGGCTTGTATTATAATAAAACCAGAACTGAAGATCAGAACCACAATTAAATCCCAACAGATATGAAAATAAGTAATTCATGCAAGGGTTATTGTAACCTTCAACTGCCAGACCTTTTACCTTTTGATAAAAGTAGCTGAAGTTTCTCATAATTGGGCACTCTACCAGAAGCATAATGAATGGTAAAGGATTCAAGGGTGCAAGAACGGCCACCAGCATTTACCCTCAATGTTTGATTGAAGAAACAAAAAAATTAATGTTGCAAGTCAGACATAAACCTGACGAGCGGAGAGTTCAAAATAGGCATAGGACCCCTCAGAACCAATGCACGACTCTGTAAACAAGATACATAAAGCAAGCTGACCATATACTTACTGATATTAATGTCTCAAACTAACCAAATGTAACTATTACAAATAATGAAGGATCAGTTGGATATGAGCCATTCTAATCCACAATCAAATTAAAATAAGAATCTTTATATAACTAAAGGTGATAAGACATGATATAGTTGGCAATCACAAGTTAGAAGTTTGCTGGGGAGAAAAAGGCTTCATATTGCACAGTAGCCCTCCTACTGACTAAAACCTGAGAATCTCCCTTCAAATTCTCACCAAAAAAAATATGAAGAGGACTACAAACAACAGCACCTGAAGGAAGAGCATATTTCCAAACTTCTGACCAGTACAAACAAATAAAAGGTAATCACAACAGAGACTGGGGCCTCAACGTGCATACACTGCATAAACAGATGCCATGTTGGAAAGATCAACCTTCATTATGCCATTGATGAATAGTGACACCATAATTTCGACACAAGTAGGTTCACTTGAATATATATTTATATATATGCGTAAGGGGGTAATGGGAGTAACTATTAGGTTCATTTCTAGTCATAATTGATGAGTAGGGATAAATAGAGAAGCAGTGATACTATATTTTAGTAGATAATGGGATGAAGAAAGATCAGTTTGTGGTTTTCATGCCAATAACCACAAAATTCAGATGACTGACATGTTTATGGAAGTAAAAATCAACTACTAAACCACATTGATGCAGATGACAGATCAAAACCAATTCAAAATGCCACAGCCTAATTTTTCTGGAGACCAGAAGCTACTACTGGTATTGTAAGTAAGGGGATATACAAAAACAATCTATGACAAACTACCTATCAGTTTTGCAATTTTTCTTGTTGGATATAATCGCTTTCAACCTGCAGTGAAATTTAACAAACAACGGAAGTAGTTCCTCTCTAAAGGTTGGTGGACATAGCAATATAAACATACACTTCGCATCAGTATATAACAGAAGAAGATAATGATGGTGATGATGAGGAAGTATTGGTGGTGGAAAGTAGCTAATAGCCTGCATTTGCCACCATAGCAATGTAACAAGAATGTAACTTTCACCTATCTGTAACTTTCGCCTATCTTATATTTGGCTGTTGGTGTCCAAGAAACCTCATATTGTGATGGCCAGCAGGCCAACTTATGGAAAAATCACTCAGCATTCAGAACCATTTACGAGTCAAGAGCAAACCAGAATATAACGCATATCCCCAGATTACAGATACAACACCCACGATAAGATGATCAAGCATCAAACTATTCTATATCACTATAATCTAAGTTAGTTTTCATGGTATAACTCTCTCTTCAACTATTTTTATATTGGAACTCTTGGTTAGTTGGTTTCACTACTCTTTCCACTTCCACCATGCATGTATCATATGGCACTGTAGAGAAGGGATGTATAAATTGATAGAGGAGTCAATATCTATACAATGTAATGCATCTCAAATTGGATGATCTAGACTAGTACCAGAACAATTGAAAGTAACTGGTAAGGGGAAAAGCCATCTTGTGGAACATACGATATTGACTTAAATATGATGAATATTCAAATTATTCACACTCAAGCAATTTTGGCAGTCAAAATCCAACTGGAGGAAAGAGTTGGAGGTGATAGTGACACCTGACAGATTGAAGGAGCATATGATTGATTAAGAAATTGACATTACATGCTGCGGTTCATAACGAATGAACAAGTCTATCACAATTATATTGTGAACGAAGGCTAGTCTTTAAGTATTGATAGAAAGTTTGAAACCACAACAATGAGGCTTGATCATTGACAAAGCCAATTAGGTTGCTAGAAAGGTCAATAGTTTGTAGAGACTGCATACTCCTGAAAAAATATAATTTCACCCTACAATACATTGACCGCCTACATTCAACTTGTGCCCCACCAACAAAAAACTGATGGTCCAAGTGAACCGATCGAGTAAGAAAGAAACAAATCATTCACTTTATTCAATCATTTCTTCTTCTTGATGACCCAATTTATAAATACATCTCCAGAGTAATATGTTCTCCAACATGAAAAACATGAAATTTGGTTGACCACCATCTACCATATTCAACTCCCAATTCTCTTACCATAAATGCAAGCTTCTTAAAGCGATCAATCATTTTTCTAAGTGACAACTGGGGTCTACAACCATTCTTATGACAATGACCTCAAGAACAATTCTGAAAAGTATGAACTGCTTTTGTTTTTATCTACCAAGAGAATTCAATCCCTTCACTTACACCCCAAAACAAGTCAAATTAAATAAAAGATCATTCCTTTCTCATCCCTTCAGACAGTCCAGACTCCAATGGTGAAGTCCATTCTCAAACCCCACCCTCACAGACCACCACCACCCCTTCCCCCCTCCCCCCCCCCCCCCGAAAACATCTCCAAAGTCCACCAATGTTTGAACAGAAAGAGAAACAAGGCCTTTTTAAAAAAAAAGTAAAATGGAATGCAAATATAGAATTGCAAAGACTTAACCAAACCTAATAATATTGATGAAACGAAGTCATGTGTACAAAATTTACTTAAGAAAGAGAAATCTATGAGCATTAGATTTCAATGGAAATATCAAGAAACCTCAAGACCATACAAAACGCCGGCGTACTTCTCAATCCCATCCTTCGGAAAGTAAACTTCTCTGATCCTCTGGAACGCGTGCAGGGTCAGCAGGCTATCCGACCCGGCCTGGTGGCTCTTACCGATAGCTCGGCCCACATTCAGAGTCTGGCAGACCCGGTCCAGCCCACCATAAAGGCTGGCAATGTACCTGGTCAGATGTTTCACGTCGTAAACATCAGACCCGAAGAACACTCTCACATAATTTAAGAATTCTGGCAGCTCCTCCGGCAGGACTCGCTGAGTCAACACCTTGACCAGGTACCCAAAATCATAAGCGCTATGGAACGTGATCCAATTCACAGCGTCGTTGCAGACGAGCCCCGACGACATCATTAGCTCTGCAAACCGGACCGAGTCCACACCAAAATCCCGATTCCGCTCGAAATCAATCCCCTGCCTGCGAAGTAACTCGACGGAGTCGTGCGCATGGGCGTCTCGCGCCACGTCGAAGTCTCGGAAGTTGAATTCCCAAATGTACAGATTCTTGGTGCCTAAACTCGGTAAATTGCCGCTATCGTCCGAGAGGGTGAGGCCGACCTGGATCAGATTGAGGCGATCGACGTTGGCCTTGAGCATAAGGTAGTGCGCGGCGGGCTCCCGGTGGCGGAAATTGGTGTCCTTCGTATCCGGCCGGACCACAACGCCGGGGAATTCTGTGTCCATGGAGATCAGTGGGTAATCGTCGATGACGGATCGGATGAGATCGAACTCGGCGTCGAGGTTATCGGACCACACCGACCGGATCAGGATGTCATGGGGCAGAGGGTGGGGTGGCGGGCCGGATGTGGACATCACATTAGGTCGTCCAGATCGGATTGAATCGGATCCGAATCGACGATTGTTTGTTATTGGGATTAAAAATAAATAAGACAAAGAAGATGTGAAAAATTTTGTTAGGGTTTGATGGACGGAATTCGAAAGACGAACCAGAAAAAAGGGAACAGTTTTATACAGGATCGATAGATAGGGAGAGAAAAAGTGAGAGACGTGAGACGTGGGGTTCCTTTCTTTTTTAATTTTTTTTATTTCTATTTTATTGAGAAAAAACCAATCACTTCTCATTTTTTCAAGCAGAATTGGACTTTCTTTAGTTGTTTATTAATTTTTTCGGATTTTTTATTTCAATTTTAAAAAGCCGGTTGGATTTTTATTTCCATTTAAAAGTTGGTTGTTATTAATTTGTTATTTTTTATAAACTAATTATTAGTCGAAGTTGAGGAGTGGTGGAGCCCATGAGAACTACGGGACGTTCCATCGATGGGCCCATTTCGTTCGTCCCTGAAAAAGCAAAGCAGGCCGGCAACGTAGCAAAAGCTGCAAACAAAGGCATGGGGTGATTACAGTTCAAAATGACGATCATAGTCTATTTAAATTGTGTTATTTAATTATTTAAAGGTGTGAAATTACTCCGTATAATTATTAGTCGTCTAAATGACTTTATGTATATATATATTTAGTTATATAAGTTTTTATGCTAATAAATTAAAAAACATACAATATTGTATAATAAAATTACTAAAATCTTATATTTTTAATATTTATAATTTTCAACTTAATTTATTTATCTAGGTAATTAATTTTTATTTTGAAATTATTTTATAATATTCAATATATTATTCATTTATTAAATTTTATCTTTAAAAAAATCGTTTCAACTCCTACCTAACTGTGTAGGTACTACGTCCTTATCGATCGCCGTAGAAACGAATAGCGCTGTTTTGAATATTGTTCATAGCTATGCACGTCAACAATTCTTCCACTACAAAATATAAAATTTTGAGTAAAACAACATCAATTATTTTTATGGTAATTTTTAAGAATAATAAATCGATTAGTATTTATAATTTTGATTATATTTCCGATCACTTATTTGATCTCAATTATATGCTTCAATGATTATTGATTGAAATATGTTTGTAGAGACGATCTATGATTGACGATAGTTCGAAAATTGGAAATGTAACGTAGAGCGAAGCCTCAATGTCCTTTGAGCCTAGAAATTGCGAGCTCCCGGTAGATCAGAGTTACGAAATGAGACTTGCGAGTGAGATAGAATTATACATCGACCTGAAGTGACCATGGATACCGACACTACAATAAAATTCGATTGCAATCTTGTAAAGGATTAATTAGTAATTTACCAGAGAAGGAATGCGAAAGCCATTGATTGTTTTGGTTTTTGGCATAGCATTTGAGGTGTTGGTGACTCATTCATATCAGTCAATTGCTAGGTTATGAGTCAAGAAATGAAGCCATAAACAATGCCAAGCAACAAATAGCAACACAAGTTGCCAAAGTTGGGTCACCCACCATGAACTCTTTAGCTGGCCAGTTGAAAATATCCATAAATAATAACGAATATCAACGTTTACATCCTCAGCTAAAATATTAAAAAATCATATTCTGACTCATAATCTAAACTTGGATTGCTGCGGACCCAAATACATCTAAATTGTATGGAACCACTGTTAAAAGAATGAAGTAACAAGAGGCATATGAGTAATATAAGACACAGATAAGGGTAGAAGAAGAGCCTACTTTAAAAGGGCATGAAATATATTTGACACACATAAAATCCCATTAATCAAACAGCATCCCTTCAACACTTGTTCGAAACAAGAAAAGAAACAAAGATGAAGCCACGGAGAGGCGACAGGAGAAGCTTTTTAGGGCATGTTCTTAACATAGGATCAACGAGGGCATTACAAACAACATATTGCATATCGCCTATGCAATTTGATCCATGATATCTATACGGTCCTGAAAGCTAGAAGTAAGTACCTTCTGGAGGTTGAACCAACTTCCGGTTATGTGGGGCTGCCATCTCCTTTTTCAGCTGTGTAAGTATGTCTTCCATGGTGTATTCTCGCTGCCAGTTTGCAAGAAGTCCAAACTTCTTCAGTTCCACCTATAGAATTGGGTGCACTCAGATATTGTCAAACAAATATCGTCAAAAATAACCAACTAGACTGAATTTTCAATAGTCAAACATCTGATCCAACAGCAGTCTGGTCTGAGTTTCACAGTTCTTATAACCAAAATCATGATTCTTAAGGAATTAATCAGGGGTCAATCATGGGTTCTCTATGATAATGGTAGTAAATGACTACATTACCTCGGTTTCTTAAGCACAAACTAACACAGAAATCCTAGTGTGTAATGAAATATAAGCCATACCACTCCAGTTTCATGGTTAACACAGGTCATGTTAATTCGTGAATGAAAACGAACAGTTGGTGGCTTCTCGGGGTAATCCTTATCACAGAACAGCTTCAACTGATAGATCCGACCTTCATGTACAGTCTGGATGTAAGGAGAAGTTAAAATTTATTGCATTGAACAAAAAGTATGCGAAATTCAAATAACATGGTCAAAAATTTTGCAAGCTTCAATACTGTTGAGAAGAAAATATTGCCTGTAAAATGCTATATTATCAAGGAAAAATAATAATGAATTAACCCCAAAAACAGATTCTGAGGGTGCAAGGAATAATTAAACCTCAAAAGTTACTGTTATATTTGAAAGATCGAAAACTAAAGCTTCTTTCCTTTTATTCAAGAGATTTGAAGAGCCTAAGTCCTATCAAACTCACTCTCAATGCCGCTTCTTTTTCCACTACCGATCATCAGAAAAACAGATTGAAAATAGTAACATATACTTTTAAGCTAATACAAGAAACAGGATCACTTGTGAAACCCAATCCAATTTAAGTATAGGACAACAATTCATAATCAGCATTTGCTGACGGATGAGCGAATATTAGTTAGATTGGCCAATGTTGCATCAACGATTTCCACTTGAACCGCTGTTCAGGTACCACTAAAACTTGTTCATTGAAAAGGTTCAAGATCCTTTGAAGTACAGAAAGATAATTTTAAAAGTCAATTTTGACACCAAGCAGCCAGACAAAAAAACAGCTTGACACCAAGCAGATAGCAAGAATACCTTTTGTGTGTATTTTCACTTTTCAGGGGTCATGCATGAGCTAATGAATATCAAAACGATAGTTTCTGAAGGCCATCACTACACTTAAAAAAACATCAACTAACCAACCAAAGAACTGCATGGACTTGAACTTTAGAGTCCACAACAGATGGGCATGGAATTGATTGGTTTCACCCACAATAATCAGTAATAACAAGTCAAACAGAATTCAGGACTTTCCGTGACAGACAAACAGAAAGAAACCACAAAGTTAACCTTATGGAATTTAGGGTCCAAAGAAAGGTTAATTCCAGCAAGTATAATAGACTGATCTTAAGTTTTGGAAGAGACCTCAAATGCATCGCTAACCTTTTAAACAATACAAAATTAAACAAGAACATATAGATGATCCAAAAGAAAAGAGGCATTTACATTGTGCGGGCCAATGATGGTGCCAGTCCAAGAGCGCATATAGATGTCATCTCCATCATCCATTCCATAGCTGACAGTTCCATCCCCAATGCCTTTTTCTCCACGTTCAAGTTCCTCCAGCAATCTGAAGTTTCTTGGTACTGCAACAAGAGTCACCCATGCATTGTTGAAATATGAGGGAGCACAATAAATATTGTAATTCATAAGTAATCCAACCAGCCAAAGCTCCGAATTATAAATTCCATATATGCACAATTCTCTGGATGATAAACACAAACGTAATAGAGAGACCAAACCATGCTTTGATCCTTCCTTTCAGGAGAGAATCATAGAAATTATTAGCAGCTTTAAAACAGCCTCATTAGTATGCGAATTGAATACCAATTATTAAAACACCAAACAATTTTAACTTAACTCCTCACAAACGTAGTCTTACATTTCAAAGTTGTAAAAACTACATGCACAAGCTATCAAATTGCAGGTACACAATTTACTCATAGATGAGCTAAATCTTATTTCAACATGAAAAAAAATTAAAACCCAGCCAGAAGCAATAATTTATTCAGCTAAAGGCCAAACTTACCTACCCACATGCAACATCATATCAATAAACGTATAAACTACATAATCAATAAAAACCCATTTGCAGACTCCATTAAAAATAATCAAAGACAACAAGATCATAGAAAAAATTTGATCAACAGAGAACATGGGTACGAAAAACCCACCCACAACACTCGATCCTCCGGAGCCCAGCGTCATAGATGGTCAGAAGGGGGTGTTTCTCGGGTGGGTATGCTGAGATCTAACGGGAAGTAAGAGATATCGGCGGAGGGCGGGGGTAAGACCTTCAGAGAGTGAGGAATTGAGAATCTGCAGAAAAAAAAGTAAGGCGACGAAGGCAAAGTGGGGAATAAAGAAGGAGAAAAACTTGTGGGCTAAAGAGGGGATTTTGATAGGTTATGAAAGAGGAAAGATGGATGGATTGGGATTTTTTTTTTTTTTAAATTTGGGGAATAAAATAGGATTTTTCTTTTGTTGTTTGTATTTTTTAGTTATCGGTCAAGGATGGAGACTGCTAATTATTTTGGGCTTTAAGGGTTGAGCCCATTAGCCCATAATAGCTATAGGCCTAAGGAGGGTTTGATTGGGGAAGAACAAAACAAACGCATCTTATTTGAAAGTTGAGCTTTTGAGTTATTTACCATGGTATCCTCGTCATTTTGTTATGCAACCATGTACAAATTTTAAAAGGGAGCTCAATTTGGCACTTTAAAAATTATTTGATGCACTACCCTGTTGCCGGCCTTGGGCTTGGCTTAGGTTGAGGTCGGTGGCATCCGTTGAAATCCTATTTCCTTGTCTCTTCTTCTTCCTTTCTCTTTATCCTTTTTTATCTTCCTCATTCTTCTCTTCTCTTTCCTTTCCTGATGTCGTCTTACCGCTTCCATGGCAGCGGTAGTGTGGTCCTTTTCTCCTTCATTCTCCCTCATATTCTCATAGGTTTCTCCTCCTTTCCCTTCCCTTATGTTTTTTTCTTTCTCCCCCTTCAAATCGCGCTGCTCGCTGATCTGCTTTGGATTAGCTTTGTCTACTCCTATGGTGGTTGGGTGGAGGTGCCTTTTTTTGCTGCGGTTGGTGGCTTGCCATTGAGATGGCTCATTCAAGCAGCTCGATGATGAGCTCGTTCCGTGTATTTCGTTCTTTGGGTCGACTGTGATGGAAGTCCAAATTTGGCTTGTTGGCTTTGAGGACGACGTGTTCGAACTACTACGGCGGTTGGTTGCTCACGGGTTGGCTGCTCCGAAACGGTGTTTGCGGCGATGTTGCACTGGTGGCAGGGACTGTCTGCGAGGACGATGGTGTGAGGGTTAATGTAGTTGCGGCGATGTTGCGACTGCAATGAGGCACGGGCACGGTGTTGCTATGGCCGCAACGACGCTTTGGGTGGCATTGTTGCAATTGCGGCGATAATTTCTCTCTGTTCTGGTACGATTTTTGTATGTGTTTCAGTTACCGGATTCTCATATCTGCCTTATAAAGTGTTGCGATCGTGGCTACCTTATACTGCGACAGCGATAGCCACGACGGTGGCGTCAGTGGCTGCTACAACTGTGACTTGGATGCGGGTGTGGTTTGAGTTCTTCAGTCTGTTGGTGCATGTGGTGAGACATTTCATTTTTCTCAACTCTATAGCCTATCTGGATCTTGGGTCGGGTGTTGGCCCAGTTCCTTGGGCTGGGCCTTTGTTTCTGTTTTATGTTTTCTATTTTCGCCTAAGTTGGATTGGGATGGAATTAGGTTAGTTTAGCTTTGGGCTAGGGTTTTTTATTTTTTATTTTTTATTTTTTATTTTTTATGAATCAAACTTCTAAACTTACCTTTTTTTTGTTAGATTTTAATTATTTCTTTTGTTTATAATGTTTGGACTTTTTTTCCCCTTCGTAAACGATACTCTCCGCTTCATATCTCTCTTGCTTTTTGTACACAACTAAATACTATACAGAGCTCTTAAGTAATTTTCTAACAAATTTCTTCTCTCTGCATCTATATTAAGTTCTTCAACCATGATTTTTCATTCACCACTGACCATAGAGAAGAATTTTGTTAGAAAATTATTTAAGAACTTTGTATAGTATTTAATCGTGTACAAAAAGTGAGAAAGAGATATGAAGTGGAGAGTATCGTTTACCAAGGGAAAAGAAAAAGTCCAAACATTATAAACAACATAAATAATTAAATTCTAACCGAAAAAGGTATAGTTGAAAGTTTGATTTATGAAAAAAAAAATATTACTACAAAATAGAATACAACAAGTAATTTGTGTAGCGCTAAAATCAGCTCATATTTTAAAATCATGAATCGTAAAAACTTTAGACAATTTTGATCGTCTATTATGGGAAGTTTAGGCTTAAGTTTAAGCTTTTTTGGTTTTAAGGATGGGATTGAATGAAATGATTCTCTAAATTTAAAAATGTTGACATGAGTTATTTCTATTATGAGAAGTTTAGGCCTTTTTTTGGTTTTACGTAAGGATTGGATTTAATGAAATGGTTCTCTAAACTTAATGCTTTGTAAGAAGAAATGAATGTCAACTTACAGATTGTCTAAGTTGAAGGTAAACATTTGCACGAAGAAATCTTATCCATCCTCACAATCTTACTAGTAGTTTTGTGGGATTGGATATGATAATTTTGTTTAACGACTATTAATTCATCTTCTACCATCCTCACAATCTGTCTAGTAGTTTTGTGGGATTGAATATGATAAGTTTCTTTAATGATTATTAATTCATCTTTTACCTTCAATTTTTACAAAATTTGAAATCGACATTTTTATTTTTTCCATTCAAGATGCTTAAATCTAAATCTAATGATCACCTTCCAATTCAATCCCCGAACGAGACCTTGTGGAGATGTGATAGCCCTTGTACCTAAATGTAAAAATGTCATGATACATCTTATAAAATAAACTAGTACAAACATACATGGGTCGGGAAACAATGAATACACCATTGAATGCCTTAATGAAATATCGATCTGAAAATTCAAGTTTATTTTTTTTAAACAACGATATTAAGAAAAGAAATATTGTATATGGTTATTTGGATCGTTGTGTGTAAGGGTGACAATTTTTGACATGACTCGAAACTCGCATAAAATTTATCCAAGTCAACCTGCACAATTAAAATTTTGGATCATTTTCGGGTCAACTCGTTATGACACGTTTAATAAATGGGTGAGTTTCGGGTTAACTTGTTAACCCGACCTATTAACCTATTGAATAAACGGGTAGATTTCGGTTCAATCTATTAACCCGTATAACGATCTATAAATTAACTCGTTTAATAAACATGTCAGTTACTAACTCATATATCTACACATTTAACTACATATATACATATTAAATCTTATAATTTTAATAGGTTAAAGATGTTAAAAGGATTAAACGGTCCATATGTTAATTGGGTTTATAGTACGACATGTCTATTAAATGTAAATGGGTTACACGGATTACCTGAGTCATTAACAAGTCAGATTCATATTTGATATCCTTGGCATGATATTAAACGGGTGGAGTTCGAGTTTGACGTATCCGAGTAAAATATAATTCATGATACGATACGAATTCGATACAATACGACTCATTGATGACCCTAGTTGTGTGTTGGAGTCCTTGACCACATATAGTATATAGAGATGCAGACTAAGCAGTAACTTTTTTTTCTTTCTTTCTAATTTTAGCTCACATGCATTTCCATTTTTTGTGTAGACTGCAGCATTAATGTGTTTCAATGACCCAATATTTAAATTTTGCATTGATGGTTGATGCTCACCATACAAAACTTGTGCTCTCCAGCAGAAAGCCCTGCCTCTGAAGCCATTCCTGATGTTGATGCCAACTCTACAATGGCCTAAACAAATCAATATATTTTAGTATATTTTAAATCAATTTTGATTTTAATCATATTAAAATATATAAATTATATGATTAACAAAAAATATTTTCTAAAAATGAGACATATCAACTTTAATTCATTTATATTTTGCTCGATCATACGAGAGGTTAGTCATGAACAAAATTATCATTTAAAAAAATATTTTTTTTTATTCAATATAAACAACAATGAGGTATATGGAAAGCAATGGATCGAACCCAATATCTATATAGCTCATTTTTGTGTCATTTATATGAGTCAACCTAGATCTCCACTTAATAATTGGATATAGAAATACCGAGGTTTTCTATGGGGACAAATTTCAACGGCTGAATGTGAGTATTTTTAATTTTTAATTCTAATTTTTAATTCAAGTATATATGTAGCGAAAATATTAAAATCCAACTATTGAAAAGATTTGAATGGAGTTTATATGGGGGTTTAAAATTTATTGTTTGTAATTTTAATAAAATTCAAGTCTTCTACAATTGTCCAATTATCAAATATTATTATCTAAAATAATTATGATATACAAGAAACATAAAAAAACAAATTAATAAAATGGAAAAAAAATATATAAAAACTACATAGATGATGGTTAGCCTCTCAATCTGATTGATCGTTAAATGTTTAAATTTTTGTAATTATTTTTGTTAGATTAGATATATTATTTTATAACTCAATCGGATTTTACACGAACCTCAATCACATTATACAAAATTCGGTATGATTATGCAAAACTCTGTCACATAACTCTATATAATTTTATTATTAACTTTGTAAAAATGTATGAAAATTAATAAATTCATAAAATTCAATTACTTAAAAAAATTGTGATTATCTGTATAAATCTTAATTCGCTAGACGCCCTAGTTCATTCCAAGTCCAACACTGTTTGGAAAACAAAATTAAATTAGTAAGCTAATTAAGGATTTGAACAAAAATTAACTATTAAAATCTAGAAATTATAAATGTGAAATAATCATTTTGACTTTGATAAGAAAAATATTTATGAAAATTCACAAAAAAATACAATCTTGAATAATAGAAAAGTGAAAATTACTTCATTCTATAAATCATATTAGCTAGGGCAACTATACATTATTTTCTTGCTTTGACTTTGACAGGTTATTACAAACAACAAATATTATTGAAACGACGTCGTGTAGACGCTAAACAAACAAGTTGAACCGTGCCGCATTAGCCTTGTCTGCTCCCCTGCGAGAGAAGACGACTATATAATTAATCGATACCGAAATTAATTAATGACATTTCTTGCTTATATATGCCCAAGAGTGTATATGCCAAATAATGATAATACATTATATGCAGCCGCATTAAATTTAATTGTGCTCTCCACATCATGCTTGTGATTAATTTGTGGACCCTCGCCATATTTTTCAAGATATTTGATGAGCCCACAATAAGATCATAACCGATCAACAATGCGCGCGAATATTCAATACGTTACGTTGTTAACTTGTTATCGTGAACAATATAAATTGTTAAATTGTATAATGAGATATTCCGATAAAATTTTAATGAAGTTATTGTATGCGCATTATCTAACCTTTATGTATGGTCGGTCATGACATAGGACCACAAGGGTAACCGTGCTGGGCTCATGAATAAAGAGGGCCCAAATTTTTTAAATTTGTTTTTATTTTTATGAGGAAAAAAATTAAAAGAACATTTAAATTTTTTAAAAATATCTAAATTGAATTTGAAAAAAATATATATTAAAAATTGGGCCCATATTTTTTTAAATATTATAAGAATTATTTTGATTAGTATATAATTATCTATTTTGTCTTATAAAGTCATTGAGACTCTAATTCTAAATTTTTTTAATTAAATTTCACCGTTTCTTAAAAATATAATATTAAAAAATGACTATATTTTGTATGATTGATATGCTTAAATTCTTGATTTTTTTTGGTATATTGCTAGAAGGATGAAAAAAAAAATTGAAAAAAATTATTATTTTTTATATGTGTAAATATAAATTACAGGGACATTTTTTATATTTTTTTACCGTAGACCTCCAATTTATCGGACCGGCCAGCCTACATATACTTTATCATTCATCCGTTGTTTTTAATAATACCGTGCTTCTCTCAAAGCAAATGGACCTCGGTTATTTGCATTCCCTATGTCGACATACAACACAAGAGCATGCATGAGTTTAAATACGGTTTTAGTTTCGATTTCTTGGCCAAAAGCCAGAGGAACGTTCCTCTTTGGAAGATGGAACTTAATAAGATTTAAAAAGAATGGACAAGATCAATTTTTAAATTGGATTTTAAATATTATCACGTAATATAATTATTTTATCTAAATATATTTATATTTATTTCTTATTATTTTTAAAAGTTTAAAATATTAACATTATTGTTACAAAAAAAATACGTGCATCCACATCATGGAGGATGTGCCTGAAAAATCGATAATCGATTTTTTTATTTTTAGGTTTGATGATATATTTAAGTATTAATATAAATTAGTCTAATTTTTAAGTCTAATTTATAAATTAATCCACTTAACATATAAAATAGTCTATTTGCTGTTTTTTTAAAGATTTTTACTGTGTTCTTTTATGGTTTTTTTTTAATTTTTTAAATACCATTTATACCATTTTTTTCAAATACCGATGAGAAACTTTCAAATTTTAAATATTATTATTTTATATTTATTTTTTAAAATTAATTAAATTAAGATAATTTTAACTAAATTTCAGAAGATTTATTTTATATTTTTTTATCGGATAACATCTTATACTTCTAAAGAGTCAGAGAGTTACATGTATGTTATTTATCTTATTACTTTTCGTAAGTAAATTATAAGAACCTGTTTATTTTATTTAGAGAGGTATATTAAAAAAAATATACCTATTATGATGCAATTAGAATTTCTATATATATAAGTACCTTATTTATACGGGAGAGTTAAATAGGTAATATTATTTAATTTACCTATAAATCTAAAATCAGATATTAGTATGTATATAAATATAATATGTAATGACATAGATGTAATTGTTTAAAAAATAATGAGCTAAAAAGAATGATATAATTTGACAACTAATAAAAAAAACTTTATTTATTTTTTACTGTTTCTATTTATCATAGTGGATTAACTTATAAGTTGAACTAAAAAATTGGACGTATTTATAAGTATCCCTATATTTAAATCCTTGGTTTCTTAATGCATAATGTAAAGATTATTATAGCAAAGAAATCAACTCAATGGGGAAATTTTGATCATTTTATGTATCAAAATAATCAAACAACTTGGATAACGATTAACATTCATATAATGAACCGTCAATCTAATTAATATATATTGTTGATGCAAAAATTGTACCAACGAGATTGTAAAGACACGCACGCATACAAAGACACAAGAAAGTACGTGGTTCACCCAAATCGGGCTACGTCCACGGTGTTGCCTCCCTCTCATTAATAATATGATATTTTGTACAAGTATAAGGCTCTGAGCCTTTGAGAGATAATATTGTTTGTAGAGAGGATGAAGAGGTTGAGTCCCCAAAATAAGGGAGGAGGCTCCCTATTTATAGGAGTTATCTAGGGTTAGGTCATAGTTGTGATGGGCTTTAAGGCATGGGCCTTGTTGATGGGCCTCCAAGATGAGCCTTGAACATGGGCTTTAGTAATTCTCCCAAGTCGTCTTAAATGGGCCTATTGCTTGGTCAGATGTAGCGTCGATAAGTCCCCAAGTTCTAAACTGAGGCGGACTGCCTCGGTTGAGGACTTTCAGGTAAAGTGCACTGACCGAGCAACTCTTCATTTTTGCACTGCTCCGCTCGGTGTACCATCAGTCCCCCAAGTCTTCGGTCGAGGTAGGATGCGGAAGAGAAGACGTCCTGTAGTGTGTTGCATGTCTGAGTGGATTGACATTGTGGTGATTGTGCTTTGGTAGTCCCCCGGTGAGTATGACTTCATGTATGAATCTGACTGCTTGTGAGCGATTATGGTTGTAGATACGTCTCAGTCGATAGGTGTGCTGAGTGTAGCATTGAATGTTGAGCCGCAGGTGCTCGGTAATGTGTTGAGCAGCGGGGCTCTGAGCAGCAGGTGCTCGATGATGTGTTGAGCAGCGGGTGCTCGGAGCAGCATGTGCTCGGTAATGTGTTGAGCAGCGGGGCTCGGAGCAGCAGGTGCTCGATGACGTGTTGAGCAGCGGGGCTAGGAGCAGCAGGTGCTCGATGACGTGTTGAGCAGCAGGTGCTCGATGATGTGTTGAGCAGCGGGGCTCGGAGCAGCAGGTGCTCGGTAATGTGTTGAGCAACGGGGCTCTGAGCAGCAGGTGCTTGATGATGTGTTGAGCAGCGGGGCTCTGAGCAGCAGGTGCTCGGTAATGTGTTGAGCAGCGGGGTTCTGAGCAGCAGGTGCTCGATAATGTGTTGAGCAGCGGGGCTCTGAGCAGCAGGTGCTCGATGATGTGTGGAGTGTATGTATGAGTTCATGTATGCCAGAATGCATAAAGGCATGTATGTGTGACATGTATGTCAGTATGCACGAGAGCATGAATGCGTGACATGTATGTATGTCATGTATGAGTGACATGTATGTATGTCATGTATGAGTGACATGTATGTATGTCATGTATGAGTGACATGTGTGTATGTCATGTATGAGTGACATGTGTGTATGTCATGTAGGAGTGACATGTGTGTATGTCATGTATGAGTGACATGTATGTCGGTATGAGCGAGGACATGTATGTGTGACATGTATATGTATATGCACGATGACATGTATGTATGTCATGTAATGATGGTTAGAAGGGATTTCTGATTGAAAGTGTTACCTGGTTGTATAGTAGAGGGTCCGAGAGGACATCGGTGGGGACCGTCCTAGCAAGGAGTTCGAGGGCACATTGGTGGGGACCCACGAAGCGGGGAGTCCGAGGAGACATCAGGAGACCGACCGACTAGGGAGTCCGAAAGGGGGTATCGGGAGACCGACCGAGCAGGGAGCTCGATGGGACATCGGTGGGGACCGATGAAAAGGGAGTCCGAAGGGGACATCGGGAGGCGGACTGAGCAGAGAGTCCGAGGGGACGTCGGGAGACCGACCGAGCATGGAGTCTGAGGGGACATCGGGAGACCGACCTAGCATGGAGTCCGAGGGGACATCGGGAGGCCGACCGAGCAGGGCATCGAGAGGCCGACCGAGCAGGGAGCCCGGTGGGGCATCAGTTGCGACCAACCGAGCAAGGAGTTCAAGGGGGCATCGGGAGACCGACCGAGCAGGGCATCGGGAGGCCGACCGAGCAGGGAGCCCGACGGGGCATCGGTGGGGACCGACCGAGCAAGGAGTTCGAGGGGGCATCAGGAGACCGACCGAGCAGGGCATCGGGAGCCGACCGAGCGAGGTATCGGGAGCCGACCGAGCAGGGCATCGGGAGCCGACCGAGCGGGGCATCGGGAGCCGACCGAGCGGGGCATCGGGAGCCGACCGAGCGGGGCATCGGGAGCCGACCGAGCGGGGCATCGGGAGCCGACCGAGCGGGGCATCGGGAGCCGACCGAGCAGGGCATCGGGAGCCGACCGAGCAGGGCGTCAGGAGGCCGACCGAGCAGGGCATCGGGAGGCCGACCGAGCAGGGCATCAGGAGGCCGACCGAGCAGGGAGCCCGATGGGACATCAGTGGGGACCGATGAAGAGGTCTGGGCTGTTGTAATAAAGATAGATAATATATTGGTGGCGTCAAGTGGCAGGGGGCAGGTTACCAAGCATGATTATATATGTATTTTTTTGTGGTGGGTAGATGCCTACAAAAAGCTAAAAAATAGCTGTTATTTGTTTGTGGTGGGCAGAGTTTGCAGGGGTTTAAAGTACCAAAATTTTTGGTTTGCAGAGGCTACAATATATATTTATTTTGTGGTGGGAAAAAGGCTTTGTGAGAGAAGCACGAGGGGCTTCGACCGAGCAGGGAAAGGAAAATTCCCCTGGGTTCTTCCCGCGTATTGGATAGACTGTATTTTCTGGGTTTTTCTTGGTGTTCTTAGCGGCCATGGTGTTTTAGCAGGTAAGAAAAATTGAAAAGAACCGACATAACCTTTTGTATCGATTCCCACAGACGGCGCCAAACTGTTGATACAAAAATTGTACCAACGAGACTGTAAAGACACGCACGCACACCAAGACACAAAAAAGTACGTGGTTCACCCAAATCGGGCTACGTCCATGGTGTTGCCTTTGAGAGATAATAGTGTTTGTAAAGAGGATGAAGAGGTTGAGTCCCCAAAATAAGGGAGGAGACTCCCTATTTATAGGAGTTATCTAGGATTAGGTCATAGTTGTGATGAGCTTTAAGGCATGGGCCTTATTGATGGGCCTCCAAGATGAGTCTTGAATATGAGCCTTAATAATTCTCCCAAGTCGTCTTAAATGGGCCTATTGCTTGGTCAGATACAGCGTCGACATATATATAATTAATTAAAAAATAATTTTCAATTTTTTTAAAAAGATTGGTCTGTATCCCATTATTTTAGAAAAAATCGATAATCAATTATATAATAATGATCACATACTATTAAGTAGCCACGTATTCATGACGATGAAAAAATGGGGAAACAGAAAATAATTGATAGTGATGAAAAAAAAAACTAAAAGAAGAGGAAAAAAAAATAAAAGAAATTGAAGGCGGGGGTGAAGGTGGAATTAAATTTGTATTTATTATCTGACGTAATACCCCTCTTTATGCTCAACCGTCTCAATTACTCTTGCATTTATGTGATTTTAATGGTCTGTCAATCTAATAAAATAAGTCCCCTTTATTTTTCAATGCCCGAACTACCCAAACCACCCCACATTTTAATTTACATAATTATCCCTTATGCCCTCCTAAATTAATAATAAATTCATTTTGACCTATATATAACAATCTGTTAGCAAACAGATATTATTTATTTTTGGTAAAATTTTGTCCACTATTAATATCGACAAATCACCCGACCTCACATTCTTGTCATTTACCCAACTCTTGCTTCTTACTTACAATTTATTTGATTTTTTTTTTTTGCCTTTTTATCTTCAATGTTTAAATTTTCGGTTAAATTTTATTGAAAATTTCGATAAACTTTAATGAGCCTATACTGTATATTATTTATTTTTTGTACGACTATCTTTCTTTTTTAATGAATTTTGAATTTCGTGTTTCCAAAAAAGGAAAAATGTCGAGAGAAATATATTTTCTTTTTCCTTTTGTATACCTCTTATCCTTGTGAAGAAATTAATTACAAGTTAATTAACCAACGAACAAATTAGGGCTTCAAGGGCCAAATTGATGGTTACTTTATAATATGGTTCTTGTTGATGCAAGAAATTGATCAACTTAATCTCGCCTCGCTGAGTTTCCTTCGTCTCGTTCTCTCGAGATGCTATGGCCTGCGCAGGAATAGGGTAAGTACAAAGGGACACCGGTGTGGTGCCGGCCTAACAGTTTCCGATGTTTAAGTCAGTTAAATGGGAGGGTACTGTAATAATTTAGACAGCGTCAGGGCAAGATTGTCATTACCTTTTGGAGGGGGATACCCTTGTATTTATAGTAGCATTGAATGTGTTTGTTGGTGTTTGTCAATGTGGGATAAATGTTACTGCCCTTAGGAGCTGTCAAGTGTCATGTGGTGGTCCCGTATAGCATTTATGACTTGTCAGTAAGCCTGGTCGACCAGACTTGTTCTTCTTAGGTCATTCCGGGTTTTGTTGGCATGATCTGCGGTTTGCCTGGGGCTGGTAGAGCAGAAACAGATCAGTTTAGACCTTTGACCGGGCCGACCAGTTTGAGTATGAACAGTTCTGATATTTTCATTTTATCGTTGTTTGGAAACAGAAAAACGATAATCAAACTTAATTTGGTTACAAATACATAATCGAAATTTGATCACACACATACAGAAACAAGTGGTCTAGCTAGCTACCAAATCGTGGTCATCGATCAACTTTTATCATTTTTGGATCTTGACATGACTAGCGAGTTATACATGCACTAGGTTAGGGTAATTAGGTCCCATATTGTTGTGAGTGCCCATGTACATGAACTGTAGATTGAGCAAGTCGTGTATATTTGGGACCTAGCTAGAGGGGCCCAAAATTTGTACCATTTTGACTGCAAAATCTTGAACAGAATTTTTTATTTTTTATTTTTTATCTTCTTCTAAGGTTTGAAAATATGAAACAAAATATTTGAGCATGAAAAAGAAAAAACAGAAAATATACTTCATGTGACTTAAATTTTACCCAATCTTTTATGAGTCAGATAAAACCAGTGAGTGCAGCTGGCAATTCCTGTGACCGGATTTAGTAATCATCTCTTATAAAGCCAATAAGCAAATAGGGCAACCCAACAAAAAAATGGAAAAAAATAAAAATGCAAACTTTTAACCTATTTTTTTAAATTAAATAAAATTCAGGGCAGTTACAGTTAAACCGGTTTACATTGTCTTCTCGGCTGAAAACAAAGACAAATTGCCCATCATCATATCCATACATCTAATTCTTTTCTAAGATTAGCAAGATGATTGAATGAAAAAACAAAAAAACAAACAGGTAGTGCTATGCGCGCTCCACTCTTATCAGACTCTTTATATAAAGAGCGGAAAAGTGGCTAGAATGGAGCGCCAATAGCGCTACCCCCGAAAAGGATAGGGTTTGGAAATAGAA
This sequence comes from Prinsepia uniflora, assembly GCA_032719365.1. NCBI lineage: Eukaryota > Viridiplantae > Streptophyta > Magnoliopsida > Rosales > Rosaceae > Prinsepia > Prinsepia uniflora. The sequence goes on along the minus strand of CM064862.1, from coordinate 2,273,835 downwards.
AAGATCCTAACATTAAGTTCTAGTAAAATCGTAGAAAAGTAATTGTAACTCTCTCTCGATCATAGCTTTAATTTTTTTTCCTCTTAGCTCCTCCTTGTCGTTGTGGTGGTGGTGGTGTCATGGAGAAAGTCGAGCAAAACGGTGCTTTTGCATTTGGGGCATTTTGGGTCGTCCTCGGAGAGCATGACATACATGAGGCACCTAGGGCAACCCACAAGCACCATGGAAGTGGCCTCAGGGCTGTTGGAGTATCTCGAATTGTTGTTTTCATCTTGGTTGAGCTCCGAAGACACGCATGAACTTGGCGGTGACGTTGGTGACACGGTGGCTGATCTTCTCGGTGACTCCACCAGCTGGTGGCGATTGTTAGGCCTCGGCGGTGACAGGTTCAGCTTCAGATCAAGCTTCGGATAACCGCCTCCATTTCTTCTCCCACTCATGGCTAGCTAGCACCTTTGCCTAGTACTCAAACAAATCCAAAGATAATTAGTAACAAAATTGAACTAAATATTATACTGGGTGAGACAAAAATTAATTTTATGTATATATATATATATATATATATATGTACCGTAATTAGCTAGGGTTTTGAGGGGGCTGTAGATGACAAGAAAGAGGGTTTTGAAAGTAATTGAATTATGGGTTTTGAAGGAGAGAGGGTTAGGAGGAAGATGGGTTAGCTTCAAACCATGACAAAGTGAGGCACCAAAAACACCATTTTATATACAAAAGGGAAGTGAATAAGGGGAGGGGGGAGAGAAGAGGAAGATGAGATTTTCTTTAATGCATAATTAAATTATGGGAGAGAGGTGGAGGGTAGACTAGTAGAGAGAGGGGAGAGCGAGAGAGGGAATTGAATTGAGGTAGAAGAAGAATGTAAATTGAGGCCAGGAAATGTATTAATGGTTGGAAAAATCCCAATAAGAATGCAGGAAATGGAAATTTGAAGTTAATATTGCAATTACAAAATGCAGGCCTTGCTGCCTTCATTCATTCATTGCTTAGCTAGGCTTGTGAGATGGAGAGTTGAGTCGGTGTTTATTATACCAAAAAAATAAACCACGGAAATAAAACCAACGGCTTTATATAAGGCTAAACCCCTTCCCTTTCATATACAATTAACAATATTTGAATCTCACCTTGATGGTACTTCCTCATAGCACGTTTTTTATTTATTGAATTTTTACAAATATATATATATATATATATATCATAATCGAAAATCGTTCATTATCTAAATCATCATGTTAAAAACATCGATCTCCATTAAAAATCAATAGGATCATATATCGTTTAGTCACTCGATCATATGTGTCAAATAAATTAATGGATTCGGTACCGAATTAAAATCTTTATAGAAAACTGTATATTTAGTTGATATATATACTTGATTGATTAAATAACCCTTTTTTTTGTGGAGATGATTTTAATATGATAATTTAGAAAATAAACGGTTTTCGATTATGATATATATATATATATATAAAGATAATTTAATAAATCAAAAAGAGTCGTACGAGGAGATACCAACAGGGTGATATGCAAATATTGTCAATTATAATTAAGGAGAAACTCATTTTGAAAGAATTGAGATTTTACGTACTTGTTTACTTTTGACGAAATCGAGGGTACGTATTGCTGGAATTCTGGATCAACTATAACGGTTTTATGATTGAGGGTTTTAGAAAGTTTTGGAGAACGGAATTGGGTGTTTTTGAGGAAGAGAGTTTATGACTTAGGGTTTAGTTTTTAAATTTTGGGTAGAGCTCATACTTAAAACTAAACCCTAAATCATAAATGATAAACCCTGAAACTCTATGTATTCATCCTTAGAAACTTAAAATGATTCAATAATCCGCTATACTAATTTTATTCAGATACGTAGATGCAATTTTTATACAACAGTCGATGTCGATGTATTCAAATACGTAGATGGAATTTTTTTTAAGCAATCAAACGACGACTTTAATGGGTTCCTTGGAAAATTGAAGTGCACAGTTAATTACAGAAATTTAAAAATATATCCAACACCAACACCATCCTAAAATTTAATTAACTAAACACTAAAAAACACCAGGCCATTAATTCTTCACCACCCAGAAATTTACATTTCAAGTTACCCAAAATTAAATGACAAGCCACGTACCTTCTCTGTTTTTGGTAGCCCAGTAAATATCACTGACCCAGATTTTACTGATCGAACCCTGAAAAAACAAAACCAAGGCCCCGGTCCATTATATATATTTACATGCAATGACTTTGCATGGCCGGATTAATAAAATTTCATGCAATTAATCCTAACATAATTATATTTTTTCGTACCTAAATTTTTTAATTTGAATTTCGTAATGTACGTAATTAAGAAATAGATTATATATTATTTAAAAAATTGAAAGCTCGACCCAAATTAGCTAGCTTTGTAAGGTACGTATGTGCTTGGGTTGGCCAACAATACCTTTCAGAGAAATTATGCTGTTATCAAATCTAATAATAATAATAAATTTTACACAGTGTTTCTCGTGTCCTCTAGGCCTTCCTTCATTATTATATTCTTTCATTTTCGAAAGAGAAAGGAAACTAATAATGATAATAATAATAATAATTAATTATTAGGGTTTTCTTTTCATAAGTTTAACCCAAGTGTCTAAGCCTAGTAATTGACATCTCTTTAGAGTTTCCAAAGTTATTAGGAGCTCCCTACAAAATAGGGCATTGTATAAATCATTGTCCGTGACCTAATTAAAAACCATAACATAAAAGAAATTAAGTAGTAGGATCAATTAAGAAAAGTTGTCACGTTAATATTTTTGTATACATATATGGTACAAATATTATATATAGGGAAAATGGTTGCCATGCACCATATATCCTTAAATTTTACACTAATTTTAACTATCGTTCATGAACTTCACTATTAGTAGCAGGCTTTTCTGAACTATACTTAAATGAGTATTGATAGTCATAATTCCGTTAAAATTATTAACTACCTATGTTAAAAATAAAAAAAAATTGTCTTTTCAAATGTGTCTATACGATTATCTCTATTCAACTGTGATAAAGTTGTCTTTCTAAGTATGGTAAAATAAATTGTCGTTTAAAGTGTATTTTACCTTATTTTTTACATAAATAGATAAGAATTTTAATAAAAAGATTGTCAATTCACATTTAGCCATAATTTAAGAACGTCTACTAAAATTAATGAATAATAGCTAAAATTAATATAAAATTAAAAAATGGTAGCAATAATTTTCCCTGATTTCGACAGAATATCTCGCTTCATTTTCCCTGTGTTTTTGACTACGCCCAAACTACGCATTAAATTAAACACGTAATTTGAGTGTTGTGCAATTTAAACCCTTTTTGTGTAGATGTAGTATTGGTAAATAGGGATCGTTCTTAACCGGGGAAATTAGGGAACATTAATAATGTGTTAGTGGGAGATGAATAAAAGAATAATGAATTAAATTAATGAATTAAATAATTAAATAATTAACAAATTAATGAATTAATGAATTAAAGAATAAAAGAATTGAGAATTAAAGAATAAATGAATTAAAGAATTAACTAATCAAAGAATAATAAACTAAAAGTATTAAAGAATAAAAGAATAAAGAGATGAAAGAATCAAAGAATAATAAACTAAAAGTAGAAAAGAAGAATAAAAGAATAAAAGAATAAAGAATAAAAGAATAAAGAATAAAAGAATAAAGAATAAAGAATTGAAAAGGGGGGTTTTGAAAAAGAGTTGTAAATATAAAATAAAGAAAACAAGTAAAAATAATTAAATACTTAATTCTACTTCTACTTTAACCTTTGTACTAGTGAATTTTCTTCAAACACATATTTTTACCAACACTCTAACATCATGCTCATATTGAACCAATCACGAAATCATACCTTAATCATCTCAAATACATGCATACATTTTTCATATTATAAATGCACCGAACAGCGGATTATTACTTACAATATGATTCACCTTAAGTAAGTGATTTAATGCGCCGAACAGCGATCAAACATTAAATCTCTTCAACTCTATCCTAAATGCCCCGAACAGCGGATCAACATTTAGTTTCGAATTGAAGTTTAAGTACTAAAACATATGAAGTAAAAGAAACTCAAAAAGTAAAACACATGGAGATTGCATTCTTACTTACAAATGTTAGAAAGAAAATACCAACACATATATTGAATTATAAGTAAAACCAATAACAATAACAAGAATTTAAGTAGAGAAGTATGGATTTTCACAAGAATCACCGAACAGCGGCAGGAAACTTGTGAAGATGGAAGAAGAAATACGAGGAATTCGGTCTTAAAACTCTTGAATTGCCTTAGAATTACTTGGCCTAGGTATTTCTTAAGGAAAGCATAAAAATGTGTTTAAGAGATCTCAAAGAAATATCACAAGAACAAAGTAAAGAAGAAATGAAATTAAGAAAAATAAAAATAACATAAATTAAGAACAAGAATTAAAAGAAAGCTAATTAATAAGAAAATCTACAAGAAGTTAAAATGGTCCCCAAAAATGTCTCTCAAAAGAGAGAAACAAAAGAACTAACTAAGAACTAGAACTAAGAAAAATGAAAGAAATGGAAGAATGAAACTAATTGGGGACTCTCCCAAATACAAGAATTGAAGCCCTATTTATAGGTGGAAAAAGCTATCAAAAATACATAAACAAATACAATAAAAAATGTTAAATAATGGAATGATGAGTAATAAAGATTAGTGATGATGTTTAGAAGTGGTTTGAGTTGTAAAGTTGCAAAATTGGGTTGGAAAGTGGAAGGAATTTGGGTGGAAGTTGGGTGGAAATTGGGTGGAAGCTGCTGGAAATAAATTCAGCAGAGAGCTGCTGAAAAGAGAGCAGAAAAATCGGTTGACTGCTGCTGAATGGAAGGCTGGAAGTTCGGCTGGCGTGCGCTGAGGCGGTGCAGAAGGATTCGGCAAGCGCGCGCCGAACGCGCTGGGGCAAGGCAGAAGCAGGCTGAAGCGAGTTGGGCCGGCTTGGTTGTCTGGGTTGGGCCGCACGGAAGCGGGCCAGGGCTTGCGAACTGGGCCTGGGTTGCCGGATTTTTTCTTTTTCTTTTTTTTGTTGGGCTGGGCTGCATAAATTAATTAATTTAATTAATTTAGTAATATTTCACCGAAATTCGTCCATAATTTTTTCGTTATAATTCCGATCGAGACGATTCTTTCACCAAAATACTCCAAATTACAAACTTTATTTATTTAAACAAAAATAACACAAAATAAATTATTTTATTTATTTATTTATTATTTTAATATTAAAAGTCAAGTATAAAGGGTATAAAATAATATAAAATAATGCTTATTTGAGGACTTATCAAATACCCCCACACTTAAACTTTGCTAGTCCCTAGCAAATACTAAAATTAAACTACGAATTCAAAATAAGTAAACCATTAACCATTTGTCTCAATATTTCATTATTACAATCATGGCATAAAAGATTTTCACTTAAAGCGTTTAAGCATATGGAATTCAAGAGTTAATATATGGTAACAAAATGTTTTAACAAGTAAGATAATGAGTAAATATGGTGAAATAGATCTCAACATGAATAAAACAAGTATGAATCAACTCACAAGGATATGCACTCATAAATTCACTCAATTTTGTAAGGGTTTGTGTTTGCACTCAAAGTATGTGAGAAATACTCACATAATCGAAATGAAGTACTTTTGCAAAATCTCAAACAAACACCTCAATATAAAAACAAAACATACTTGCACAAATGAACCAAAACCATAAGCTTACTCAAGTGATTGACTCTACTAATCAAAATTTACCATCTTAAGGATCATAAGGTCTTTACGAAGGTTGTAATGGGGCTAAGTTTAGAGGCAAGGAATATATAGGACAAGTGGTGCTCAAATTCGTTCCAAGACTCAAAAGACTCCCAAAACGTATCATAGCTTCCCAACCTTAGTGCAATGATGTCAGTAATCCATCCTTTCGAACATAGGCCTAATTTCATCATGTTGGGCCTCATAGTCATTCTTTGTGTCGGATTTACCAATGTAAGGGACTTAACTCAAACATTACATAACCAAACCTTATTACCTTGATCGATACTCAACCTTTTTTTTTTGATTTTTTTTTTATATCAAGGTAATAACATGTGTCAATAATACAACAAAGCTTGAGTCGGTAAATCCAAATAATTCACATAAAAGTCTTTTCAACATCATCATTTTCTCCTTACACAATCTTTATATCTTCAACCGAGTTCTTGGAACAAGGGTAAAGGATGTCTATACTAAGCTCAAGTGTTTAGATAATCATGGTGATGAAAGAAAGGCTTAATATGGGCTCGAAAGGGTTAAAACTAGGGGGGTCGCAACTTGTGCGCACAAAATAGGGAACATGGATGTTTGAATTTGTGGTGTTAACCCTAATGCCTTAATCATTTCCAAAATCAGAGAGTTTATTGACTTAAAAGCTTTGAAAATCACATAAAATAAGTTCTAGTACTCTAGAGTTCATTAAAAGCTATGGCAAGTAGTTATGAGGCATATGTATATCAATTTAAACAAAGAACTTATGAATCACTCATCAAAGATGTATATAAAGTTCTAAAGCTCACATAAGGTTCATATGATTCATACTTATCTTATCATGCTCGTTTATGTACCAATTTACATGCATTATCTTCAAGTTATAACACTTAATCACAAAATATTAACAAACAAATTCAAGTTGTAGTGATTATCTTTATGGCCATAACATATTCATTTATGTTCATTTATATCATTGACAAGTTAAATGGCAACTTAAGACTCATAAAAACACTAAGTTAAAACAGAAAGATTCACGAAAACAATAATATATATATTTTGAATTTTTTTGAAATTTTTTTTTTTTAAACGAATTTCTCTTTTAAAAATTTTTTTCACATTTTTTTTTTTTTGAAATTTTTTTTTTTTAAATTTTTTTTTTTCAACAATTAAAATTGTAAACCATTCCCCCACACTTAAATTCTACATTGTCCTCAATGTAGGAAAATACGAAGTAATTAAACATAGAATCAAAGTAAGGAAGATGATTTACGAAAATAATAGGAAAACACTAAATAAGCAAAATAAAAGAGAGTGAAGGGTAAAAGGATAGCAAATCTGTATTGATGACTCCTTCACATCCCGGGAACACATTGGGTTGCCTCCCAACAAGCGCTTGAAGTTTAACGTCCATCCAGCCTAGACAGAGATGCAAGTTAGTTAGTCAGAGATGTACATTAGTTAAGAATGCAAGTTAAATATGCAAATTGAAGTTAATGATGCAATTTGAGTTAAGAGATGTAAGTTAGAGGAAGAGTGCAATGCAAGTTAAACTAAATATGCAAGTTAAATGAAAGATGAAATGCAAGTTAGAATGAAAGATGCAAGTTAGTTAGACTAAAGATCCAAGTTAACTTTGTCATGACAAATAATGTAAATTAAGATATAAAAAATATTTACATGTCGGGGGAAGTCAAAGATATATATGGTTCACATAGCTTCAAAGTTTAGATGGAGACTTATACGTCCGTGCGGCCCAAGTAAATATCTTGGATTAATTCAACTGTTTGGGCAACTTCAAAAGTGACCAGGTTAGAAAGAATACACATAAGAGGCAGGGCTATTTTCTTAGACCCAAAACCCGTTATGAGTACCGTCTCTTGTCCTAGACATCACCCTCGAAAATTTCTTACTCCAGAGGAATTAAGATGACTCAAGTGTTAACAATTACCGTGGGTGAGAGTTAACAAAAGAGTCATCGCCGATAAAGATCAAAATCTAAACTTCGAAGCACAAGTGATCTACATATAGCTGAGACTAATGCATGAATGCAATAACTATTTACAAGTATGTTTTTTATGCACAATTTACAAATATAACATGACAATTTACGTATGAACAATTTATACAAGTATGAACAATTTATTTACAAGTATGGTTTTATTCACAAGTAATGATATTTACAAAACAATTTCTCCTTAACAAACTAACATAAGTATAAGATTTATTTAACAATTTAGATTTACACTAACACAAAGTGAAGATAAATGAATATTTTTACGAATAAATGAAGAAAAAGAAATTATTTTTTATTTTTTATTAATTAAATTTTTTTCTGAATTTAAAAATTAAATAAATGAAGAAAAAGAAATTTTTTTAATTTTTAATTTTTTTTTTTACGAATTTTATGTTTTTTTTTAATTACAAATAAAAATAAAAATAAGGAAAAGTGAATATTTACCATAAGCATTTATGAACAATTAAAAAGATTGAACATTATGTACAAGTATGAACAAGAATAATATAACAAGTAAGAGAATTATAAACAAATATAAATGAAAATCTATTATGAACAAGTATGCATGTATACTATGAAATATAAAAGTTATGAACAAGTATAAAAAGTAACAAGTAACATATATACAACATTTATTTACAAGTATGAATTAATACTAACATAAAGCTAAGATAAGATTTTTTTTTTTATTTTAATTAATTTTTTTTTATTTCGATTTTTTTAAAATTTATTATTATTATTATTATTAATATATTTTTTTTTTATTCCGAATTTTCTTTTTTTTTTTTCATTTAAAATTTAAAGTTTAACAAGACATAAACAAATAATTGATTACATAAAAATAAAATAAGTGTAAACATAAAGTTAGTGGAACATAAAGGTTATGGAATAAAATTAAAAGAAAGTTAATGTAATAAAGTTAATGTAATAAAAGTTAATGGAATAAAAAGTTAATGGAATAAAAAGTTAATGGAATAAAAAGTTAGTGGAATAAAAAGTTAATGAATAAATTTAAAGTTAAAGGAATAAAGAAAAAGTTTATGTAATAAAGAAAAAGTTTATGGAATAAAATTAAAGTTAATGGATTAAAGAAAAAGTTAGAAAGTGTAAAGAAAAAAAAAATTAAAAGTAAGGAAAAGTGAATATGTACAATATGCATTTATGACAAGTACAAATAAACTTAAATTATGAACAAGTATGATAGAATTTTAAATTTACATAAACAATTTGAATATGAACAAATATAAATAAAAACAAAAAATTATGAACATTTATGAACAAGTATATATTAGAAACTATGAATAAGTAAAGTATGAACATTATAAACAAAAATAATAAAAACAAAAATAAGATGGATAAATAAAATATAAACAAGTAAGTAAATGTTATAAACAAATATAATATTAACAAAAGTAAAATTTATAAACAAGTATAATATGCACAATTTATATACATACACTAACAAATTAAAAATGATTTTCAATTTCCCCGGCAACGGCGCCAAAAATTGACTACGCCCAAACTACGCATTAAATTAAACACGTAATTTGAGTGTTGTGCAATTTAAACCCTTTTTGTGTAGATGTAGTATTGGTAAATAGGGATCGTTCTTAACCGGGGAAATTAGGGAACATTAATAATGTGTTAGTGGGAGATGAATAAAAGAATAATGAATTAAATTAATGAATTAAATAATTAAATAATTAACAAATTAATGAATTAATGAATTAAAGAATAAAAGAATTGAGAATTAAAGAATAAATGAATTAAAGAATTAACTAATCAAAGAATAATAAACTAAAAGTATTAAAGAATAAAAGAATAAAGAGATGAAAGAATCAAAGAATAATAAACTAAAAGTAGAAAAGAAGAATAAAAGAATAAAAGAATAAAGAATAAAAGAATAAAGAATAAAGAATTGAAAAGGGGAGTTTTGAAAAAGAGTTGTAAATATAAAATAAAGAAAACAAGTAAAAATAATTAAATACTTAATTCTACTTCTACTTTAACCTTTGTACTAGTGAATTTTCTTCAAACACATATTTTTACCAACACTCTAACATCATGCTCATATTGAACCAATCACGAAATCATACCTTAATCATCTCAAATACATGCATACATTTTTCATATTATAAATGCACCGAACAGCGGATTATTACTTACAATATGATTCACCTTAAGTAAGTGATTTAATGCGCCGAACAGCGATCAAACATTAAATCTCTTCAACTCTATCCTAAATGCCCCGAACAGCGGATCAACATTTAGTTTCGAATTGAAGTTTAAGTACTAAAACATATGAAGTAAAAGAAACTCAAAAAGTAAAACACATGGAGATTGCATTCTTACTTACAAATGTTAGAAAGAAAATACCAACACATATATTGAATTATAAGTAAAACCAATAACAATAACAAGAATTTAAGTAGAGAAGTATGGATTTTCACAAGAATCACCGAACAGCGGCAGGAAACTTGTGAAGATGGAAGAAGAAATACGAGGAATTCGGTCTTAAAACTCTTGAATTGCCTTAGAATTACTTGGCCTAGGTATTTCTTAAGGAAAGCATAAAAATGTGTTTAAGAGATCTCAAAGAAATATCACAAGAACAGAGTAAAGAAGAAATGAAATTAAGAAAAATAAAAATAACATAAATTAAGAACAAGAATTAAAAGAAAGCTAATTAATAAGAAAATCTACAAGAAGTTAAAATGGTCCCCAAAAATGTCTCTCAAAAGAGAGAAACAAAAGAACTAACTAAGAACTAGAACTAAGAAAAATGAAAGAAATGGAAGAATGAAACTAATTGGGGACTCTCCCAAATACAAGAATTGAAGCCCTATTTATAGGTGGAAAAAGCTATCAAAAATACATAAACAAATACAATAAAAAATGTTAAATAATGGAATGATGAGTAATAAAGATTAGTGATGATGTTTAGAAGTGGTTTGAGTTGTAAAGTTGCAAAATTGGGTTGGAAAGTGGAAGGAATTTGGGTGGAAGTTGGGTGGAAATTGGGTGGAAGCTGCTGGAAATAAATTCAGCAGAGAGCTGCTGAAAAGAGAGCAGAAAAATCGGTTGACTGCTGCTGAATGGAAGACTGGAAGTTCGGCTGGCGTGCGCTGAGGCGGTGCAGAAGGATTCGGCAAGCGCGCGCCGAACGCGCTGGGGCAAGGCAGAAGCAGGCTGAAGCGAGTTGGGCCGGCTTGGTTGTCTGGGTTGGGCCGCACGGAAGCGGGCCAGGGCTTGCGAACTGGGCCTGGGCTGCCGGATTTTTTCTTTTTCTTTTTTTTGTTGGGTTGGGCTGCATAAATTAATTAATTTAATTAATTTAGTAATATTTCACCGAAATTCGTCCATAATTTTTTCGTTATAATTCCGATCGAGACGATTCTTTCACCAAAATACTCCAAATTACAAACTTTATTTATTTAAACAAAAATAACACAAAATAAATTATTTTATTTATTTATTTATTATTTTAATATTAAAAGTCAAGTATAAAGGGTATAAAATAATATAAAATAATGCTTATTTGAGGACTTATCAGTTTTCTCATTCATATTGATATGCCAAGTTAATATTTCGTGTTGGTATGGTTTGATATGTATCGTCGTTAATTACAAATGTTATTGACGCAATTAATAGGTGGGGTGCCTTGAGTTGTCCAATCTTGCTAGCTCAAATCACTAATTCCTAGTATTAAATCTTCATACTATTTTCTTCTTCGACTGGAATTTCTTTACACAGAAGGAAAAAAAAAATATAAAAGAGTCTATTAATAATCAATTTTTTTTTTTTAATAAAATAGAGATAATAGTTAGTGGTATTTCTATGGATGGGGTAAGCCTGAGTTGAAAGGGCTGTAGTCCTTCCAATTGTCGGATCCCTTTAGATATTATTGTCTACTCCAACCCATTTTAAGCTCCCCACACACACATACACACACACATACATAAATATATATATATATATATATATATATATATATATTAGTAATGAAGAAGTAATAGAAGACTGATGTTCTTAGGACTCGAATGTTACGCTCATTACAGATACTGTTGAAGAGTAACGCTCATTACGTCTCTCCTGACTAGATTTATCTTTTTATATTTATTAATGAAATTCACTAATACGGTTGGATTTGTCTACATATAGCTTGTATGTAAATTTAGCTGATTTAAAATTCGGGTTTAGTAAACGTCTCTGATTTCTCTCTACATGTTATATAGAATGTCTCGAGTTCAATTCTCATTCGTAGAAGCGAGATCGATATTCAATTTGTGTAATATAATCCTCGTCAAACAACTATCAAATAAACCTGTCTGCCTAATTAATGGTCACAGCGAGCATTCACAATATTATTAAATTCAGCTTCTTGTAAAAAAAAAAAAAAGACACATTATGGTTTAGTGAAAGTGAAACATATTTATAAACGAAGCTTCATCGTGATCAACTTCGACGTCACATTGTTGATGATGAGCTTGTCTCAAAGTTGAATATAGTTAGCATGAAAATAATCAACAGATGGTTATAAAGAAATTATGCATAACCATACATATATATATATCTTTGACCAAATTATAAGTTTTTAATGGACTAGAAAATTGTGAAAAATACTATAAATCTGACCAGCATTATTAATTGATGATCACATCTCTTCTATATAATATACAATAGAATTCACTTTCCAACTATATAAAGAAAGATGGGCATGCCATCATCAACAAGCATAGTTTATCTTCAACAAGCAATCAGTACTGAGTATTAATTCATTAAGGAAAAATATTTTGCTTGAGAAAGAAGTGACCATTTGGTTATGTAATAAATAATGAGGTGTAATCAGTTAATGAGTATTAAGTAGGGACTTAAATGAGAGCCACCAAAGGCCCAAACTAGGTTCTACTCCTTCATTATTCCAGTTCTTGTTTTTCAAGGATATCAGCTCCTATTTTTAAGGCATTCATGGATAAGTATGTATTTATATCTGCCATTTATATTATTCAGAAACATATGGGGTACCAGCTCTTGGATAATTTGGTAGGTAGGTACTTAAAAAAATTAGTTTTCGTCTATGTATTGTAGATTTACAGTGAGTTCGATTTTTTTCCACTATTAAATTAAAATTGTAGTGCGAGAGATTTCAACGGAAGATCGTTTTATGGTTGATGTACATATTAGTCTTTCCGACATTTTTCCTATCATGCGTGAGCCCAATTTGGTTAAAAAAATTCTCCCTTTTTAACTGGAAAAAAAAAATGCAAATATGAAGTCGATCAATATTTGAAGTTCTTTTTATTTAGAGCTTAGGATTATAGAAATATATAAAATATGAGCGTACGTTATCGTAAATATGCTCGTCCTTAGATATATAATATATATATATATATTAGTACCTTATAAAAAGAAAAAAAAAATAGTCAATAACATTGACCTTAATTTATAATTGGGGATATATTTTGGGTATTAAAATTTCAGAATCTGCCGTATCACATTCTAAGTTTAATTTAAGCTCTCATTGACTTCACATTAATTTATAGCTCAATTTGGTGAGAGCTGGGATCACATGCATGCCAAATAGTTTTTAAATGCCATAATATATAAAAAATGTTCCTCAGAATCTCAGGCGGCCAAAATTAAAAACTAACTCATTATTAAATGGGTCATTAATTTATGTTTATTGGGTTTAAATAAAAAAAAAAATTCCTTGCAAAATTTATGTATTAAAATAAAAAAATTGAAGTCGATACAAATATATATTTGCATCGTTTTTATTAGAGTTATTTACGCAAATACTCTTTTAAGGATTTTTGTATTGTCACAAACACCACTTCAAATTTTAAATCTTACACGAACGCTCCTTTAGGTTTCAAAAACATTAAATTTAAACTCATTTGTTAAATAATTATCAATTAAAACTTGACATCAGCCTAAAATTTGACAAAATTAACCTTATATAGTAATACTTTCAGAATTAGAATGATAATGTATCAAAAAAAATCATAAGGATATTTTAGTGTTTACATAACTTACAATTTTTTTTTTTTTATATTTTATGAGTTACGTGTAATATTTTTGAAACTTAAAAAGGTCCAAAATCAGAAAGGTGCTTGTAAAAACACAAATTCTTAAAGGGTGTTCGTGTAAATAACTATTTTTATTATAACTTAAAGCACACTTACTACAAGTAAAAAGGAATACCCAATATACATTAAACAATTATATTAATGCTTGTGTAATCTAATATAATTTAAACTAAACCGAACTAATATTTAATATTTAATATATATATATATATATGTTTCCTCAAAATTAACTTGAAAAAAAATTATTTTAATTTATAGCAGTATATCCCATCCCAAAAATTAAAGAATGATCAGAAACTCATAAAGAGCAATAAACTTCGAAGATATATCAGTCTCTCAACGTTATTAATTCTCACCACAATTAATATTTGATCTAAATAAAAATTTAATTTGATGAGAATGTCAGACGTACCCACTTCATTTTGAATTTTGCTATGCGTGCAAGAGCATTCATGCATATACCACTAGGGAATTTATTTAGTCAAAGGAGATACGCTTGAATCTTACTTGATTAGGGTACGAATATGTTTTTTTTTTCCAAATAAAATTTTGAAATCCGATTGACACGACACATTATAAAAAGTTGCATACACAGATAAACTGTAGATGATCCTCATATTAATTGAAAACCTCATATGTATAATTGTAACAGTTGTATGCTATAAATTTTGATGGATTCATGAAAGTTGAATTGAATTCTGTCAACCTCCTCCTCTTCATTGAAATGCATGCCAAAGCATTTAGTGGCATACCTAAAGATTATTAGCCTCTAAATCTGGGTATCAGATCGATGATCATCATATCACACTCCATATCTCCAGAAGAGCATTCATCAATGGAGCTATGAATGAACATTCAATATTGCTACGTACCCTGTAAACCAAACTCCACAGTACGAAAGCTCCTTTCAAAACTTATTCAATTGCATGTTATATATTTTGAACAATCAATTTTTCTCATCTTTTGCTTTAAGCCACTTTTTTTTTACCGATAGAAATGTTAACGGGAATTTTTATACCAAATTTTATTAGTAGAACAAGTTATACAGTCAAAACAAACTAATCTGCGATAATTTGACGACAAATATGGGTAAATACCTCAAATGATAAAATTCGATATTTTATAATAACACACTTCAAAAACAATATGGCTTAAATTTTTATTTTGAAGCAACCACATCAGTAAATTCGGCTAGGGATTTTTAAAGGAAGTCCTTTCAGCATTCATGCTTCCACATCCCAAATTTATGAGCCAAGTAATTTTTTTTTGTTTCTATGTACTTAATATTGAAAGAGGGAAAAACAAAGTACACATAATAATCGCAAGGATATAACCATTTTTGACAATTTTAATTAAAAATCGAAAGATGATGACAATCACAAAAAAGAAAAATTATGTAACCTTACCAGAAAGTGGGTACTGTGTAGGGTTGGACCAATAAATTTGGTCTAAGTTATTATTATTATTTTTTTTTATCAAAAAAGCTTGGTGAGAAGCTTAAGCTTGCATTGAAATGTCTCTCTAATTTGGTTCACACTTTAAATCAGAGCAGCACATGGAATGAAAAATTAGAGCAGCCATTAATGTACCTCTCCAGTCTCCATTAGTGTGTGATAAAGATCTGAAGGGTACAGAGGCCATGATTAATTCATCCCCAACCATATATTAAACCAATCTATGCCCAACCAACAACATAGGCAACTTAATTTTCTTCAGAACTGCGTTTGATTTTGATTGAGGTTTATGGTTACCAATTACACATGTATTGTTTTCTTATGGTTTATCTTCGGAAAAGTATTCAAGAATTTAGGTCTGGAGGGGGCACTTTACATGGATAACTGCTTATGATTTCTTTTTTCAGCCGAGAGGGAACTCGGTTCTAATTACATTCTAAATTAAGAGGTCAATGTTAAGAGAGAATTTATATAGACATCATAATGATCGAAAAAACACAAATCAATATATGACAATGTTAATAATTGTGAAAATTCAATAGGCATATATATTATCCATTTTCTAAAAATAATTCTAGTATCATCTATTTTGAGTACTCAAAATTATGCAAGACAATGTCAAGTGAGTCTAATTCTATGAAATCGTAAGTTGTCGACAAATTTGTATAGCCGATCTCTTCCAAGCAAGTCACATTAGCATTTTCTAATACAAAAAAACATGTTTTAGAGGCTCAAAATTGTGGGTGAGTCTTGCTATTTATGGATGATATGTGCAAAAAATCAATATGAAAACAACCCTCCCCTATGCTAAGGGTTTATGATGGACAGCTAAAAGAAAATTTATTCATCTGTATGACATTAGCTAGGAAAGGAATTCATAGGAGTTAAACTAAACTTGCAATGTCAATTGATTATATTGAAATTACAGCATTTACA
The DNA here is from genome assembly GCA_032719365.1 of Prinsepia uniflora. Classification (NCBI taxonomy): domain Eukaryota; kingdom Viridiplantae; phylum Streptophyta; class Magnoliopsida; order Rosales; family Rosaceae; genus Prinsepia; species Prinsepia uniflora. Next base: position 2,257,535 of record CM064862.1, on the reverse strand, counting down.
GTGAATGTATTCACCTTCAAGTTTCCTCTCTGTAGTTCAGATTGTGAATACAAAAAATGTACCGCAGTGAGGTTTATTTTTATCTTTTGATATTTTCCAGAGTATCCCACATACATCGGTGCAAAGGGATGAGCACACTGCCTTGCCAATTGACCTAACTTACGAATGCAAACAAATTGGTTTACTTTTTCTTACCTTTTCCTTTTTGTTTTCCTCCATTCATACACAGCTGCTTCATGCATTAACTGGGTCTTTCTAATATAACTAACGAGGTACCTTGCGGCTGACACTTGCCCTACAGAATGGTTTGCAGGGCTCCTAATTTTAAATGCAGTTGCTGATCACTTCTGATATATAGCAGCAAATATCAAAAGGTGCAAATGGAAATTCAACAGCCAAATACATTAAGACTTAGCTGCACCTACTACAAAGAGACCAACAAGGCTTCGATGGAATGTTTCATTGAGTGGAATGGTCTAATGGGTGAGAATGGCCCCCAAACAGGGGGTTGGATATCTAATGGATGAAAGAGCCATACCACTCAATGAAACATTCCATTGAAGCCTAGTGGCAAAAAGACTAAACCTAACTAAGAGTCTTGACACCATACCAGTATCCTAAGATTTTGGTGGAGAATATGAGCTCTTATGTACATCTAAGATTCGGGTTTTAGATGGTTTGATCTAATTTAAACAAATATTGAAGCTCTAAGATTAGGGCTTTAGATGGTTTGATCTGATTTGAACAAACATTAAAAGCGCTAATGCGTAACTTGACTCGATTCTTACACCTTTCCCAAACAGTGAAAGTGTAATCAACTACAAATAACTCACATGTCTCAACTCCATAGAATCACAGCATATCAAGATCATCATAAATCAAAACTACAAAATTTGAACCAGCCGCAGATAAGGTCTCATGCTAAAGTTTCTTTACCAACCTGTGAGGAATTCAGGCCATTTCATGGTACAATAATTCTGCAGAAGATTGGTTAAGGAATTAAATCGAGAGACAACGAATTAAATCAACAACCTTCAATTCACACGCAACCACGACGGTAAGAAAGGAAAAGGAATACAACAGCACATGGTATGATCACAGATATGTGGAGAAGAAATCAAGCAAAGGAAGTCATGGTGTTTGGGAGGTGAGCCTACGTAGTTAGAACACTGCCCTATTTAATTGCCTCTTCACAGTTGATAAATTTAAGTATCAGAAATTGTAATTGCCTCTTCACAGTCTGTTCTTGCCTTTAAAACATAAACTTGAGGTGAGGGCTGCGAGGAATGACTACCCCTTCAACTATAACTCAATGCAGAAACTTAAATAGATTATAAGACATGCTTTGTAGCCCAGGACTCCAGCCAAAGGGGCTTGTTCATGTTGAAGTTTGGCAAGCTGAATGAGGAACAATTTACCAGGAAAGAATAAGGGGATGAACGCATATAAAAGCCCCACGTTCAATATCTAGAAGATTCTCTACATTTGATGCAAGTTAAAATTTAGGGACAAAAACTTGTTAATTGAGATTTCCTCCGTTTGATGTTAGGATGCAGAAGTAATAGGTGATAAGTAATGACATGATGCTTTACATTATATATTTCTCTGTATTTATGGTTATTACCCTCCAAACTATTTGAACAATGGTTTTCAGACCACCATGCAATCTACTCAGCAATCAAATTATCAACAAACATACGAATAACACCACACTATTGATTCCCCATTTTATGAAGACGTCAAACACCAATCAGTTTACTACCAGTGACTGCTACCAGAAGAGGCATACGGAACAGAAAGGCAAAGAAGAGAAACATATGAACCCTATAATTCCACATGATACTGGCAAAAGATAAGATATTGGATACTGCAATTTTCAGTTCAACATTTAAACATAAGTAATTTCATATGAGCTATGCAAATAACAAAATGAATTTGGATTCTCCTACTTACAGATACAAACATACTGATGTTTAACATGTATGATCCATGACTAATCCTCCAAACGTGGATGCCTTTCAAGCTCAGAAAGAAGTTCAGTCAAAGGAGCTGCAGTGCCATTGACAATCTCATTTTCACCTCTACATTGTAGCAATTGTTCCCGAAGACTCCGCACAAGCTCATTAAGTTTCTGGATATTTTTCTCTTGCGAGAGGATAATCTGCAGTATAGTTGGTACTCAATGAGGTTAATGAACTATCTACCAGGTTAAAGTTGAGGTCTACCTACTTTGGAATTAGGCCATTATGAAACTGCATGTACATTAGATGAAAATTTGTACTCTTTCAAGTTTCAATTTGAAAAAAAACTGAATAATACAATACACTTGTTACTATTTCATTCATCCATTCCAGTTTATTACAGATCTCAATAGTATGCGGTATTTCGTATTAGACAAGCGCACAGACATGCTCAACGTGTGAATGTGAAAGCAAAGGTGAAAGGGATGAAGTTGAGAAAGTCACTAGATAATAAAGTTTAGTAAGTGCTCTATCGTATGTAAACTTGATCCTATAATAACTGGTTAAAGTTACCATTTGGTTCACACAGATGTACTAAATAGATGTTCAGTCAGGAAATAACGCTGGTTAAATCGCCACATTGGAGAGCGAATATGATGCAGCGGTGGATGGCTTTACTCTTCAGGAACGTACCCATAAGTACAGACATGTAAGAAAGACAAATAAGGAAGCCAGAAGACTGTTAACCAGGTGTTTAGAATTTTCTGATATTTATTTTCCTCTGACTGGATGGTAATAAGGGTAAAAGGATTCTAACATATGGGGTTCAAAGAACACATGATTAGAGACATATAGAATGCCCAAAAGACACCAAGAGACCTAAAAGAGTACAAGGTGATGTTTCGGTAAGTATTCATGTTGCAACTTCTGCATTTTGGAGCTTGAATGGCTTGATCCCTAGAACCCCTTAGATATAACGCAAATTGATGTTGTTCTATTGTTGACTAGATATGTACCTATGAACTAAAATTTGGAGTTTGAGTCTGAATAAGGGGAAGGAGTGCTAGAAAGAAATTAGAAACTTTATCATGACTAGTAAGCAGTAAATTGTGTGCAGTGACAAAAACTAAGAATATCGAATTTGAAACTTGCCTTTGAAGTATGTAATGCAACAAGATGCAGATTGACCCTAGTGCAATCACTCATGCTGGGTTCACACAGACGTCTGGATTATGCTGCCTTTAGCACCCTTAGTTTGCAAACACTTGTTCAATTCGCGCAAAGTTCTTCCTATCCTTTTTGGTGTTTGCTGCACTATTCCATGAAAGGGGAAAAACAAAGGACTTTAGTATTTCTGCTCATTGGGCACCCTTATCTCCCTCTCTAACCCTCACAGCTGGTAAGATGCGACCCTAGACATAAGCAATAGGTTTTTCTTATTCCAGAAATGCAGTTTATAACTTTACGGACGATGTTCCGCCAATAAGAGAAGCAGTTCAATAGAAGGAACTAAGATAAAACAAAGAAGATTATAACTTTTCAATTATGGACACCTCCAAATAATTTCCTCATTTCAATTTCAAAAGGTATATAATTTTCATATTTCCTTCTCTCTAAACAATTAGAACCCACACAGAGAAATCAAACACTATTCATCAAGACGATGGGCACAAACTGCGGCTATAGGGGACCATTAACGAACAAGGCCACATTATCAGGGGTCAAAGGATCAACTAAAGGATTACTATCTAGATTATTCATTTGTCATCTTAGAGCCCTCTCTTTCTCTAACTAAGAATAAAAGCAACAGTATCATGCTGAAAGCAAGGAAATGTGAAGTTGTGATTTGTTCTAGTTGACTGCTTTTAGAACCCAAATCCTGACTGAAGCAACAAAGAGATCCAACAAACATTAGCTTATAAGAATTTTCTGATACAGCACTGTTATAGTATTATACATGAAACTGAGCTCTGTAAAACTTGATCCATCCCACAGGTCTTCGTTTTCATGGCAACAATAATCACTAAAGTGCTGAAAATTTGAGTATGCCAACAACTAATGAACTAATTCCATAGGTCTCGTATGGCATAAATCTTTGGGTTCTAAGAATTCTTTCTTTTCCAACCTTTTTTACTGATAAGAACAGCCTATTGATTACTGAAATTTCTTAAAGCGGCTGACGTTAACAACAGTTCGAAAAAATATATGTACGTTTCTTTTGAACTAAAGTTTGTATAAAAATCCAAGAACCATAGATTTCCTACACAAAGAAAACGCACAATACAGTCATGACAGGCAAAGAAAAAAATCATAGAACTTACTTTTTCTTTCACAGCTTCTTCCCTTTCAGAAGTATACTTCTGTTTCTTGGAAGTGCTTGGACTGACTTCATCATTCCCATATTGCTTCCATTCGAGCTGTGACGTAAACACAATCAGCAGGAGCAGACAAACAATTATCCATGGTCTTGACATTGTCACAAGCAGCGGTCACCAAATCTGTGATACACAAGTTAGAACTTCGATATTCAAAGAACCTTTTTTGCTTTTTCTGAGGAGATGGCGTTACAATTTCATGGAGTTAAGCTAAATATGCCAAAATAAACAGAAGGACAACTCACACTCATGAGCAAAAGCAAAAAACTTAATCTTTAATTTTCTATATAATTACCCCTACGGCTAAGTTACTGAACGAACAAATATTCTACAACTATCTTATATAATTACCCTTTACAATTAAGTTGCTGAAATGAGCAATTATCAAATATTTCTATTTTGATTTTCAATATGAATAAGAAGAAGCATTTAGACCCCCAAAAAAAGAAAAAAAGCATTTCTGAATTAAAAAATGGATTTTCTTCTTCCATCACAGCATGAAGTTTTAAATAAAAAATACTACCTGTCCTAATCATCTTCTTAATGCTTCAGAAATTTCTCCTCTATTTAATTGCCGGCAAGAAAAGGAGTGCCATAATCTCAAATTTCTTACCTTTAATACCTCAATAGTACCCCAAAAAAAAAAATAGCAACATCAAGAACGAAGACAGAATCCATGAAACAACAAAGGAACTTCGTGGTTATTTTTTCTGTTTCCAACATTTTCTCACCAACCAAACACGACCCAACGAACAAGAAAATGGAACCCCAATGTGACACACTACTGGTAAATATTAAAGAAATCAGTACAGATAAAGATGCTAATGAGGAACTTACGGATCTGAGCTGAAGAAAAAGAAGCATAATATCTCAGCTTTTGATAAAATTGAAGGCTTTAAGAAATAACCCAGATGCTGGCTTCTGCCTCTAATAAACTTCTCTTCTGATTCTAAATTACGAACCGCTAAACCTCTATTTGCTTTCGTCTTTCTGCTAATTGTTTATTAAAGTTGGTTTCCACAATTCCACTTCAGTTGTGTTGTACTTTTAGCATCTCCATTTTTCAATTTGCTCCTCCAAGTTTGTATATTGTTTCACTTTAGTGTGTCAAAGCTCTGATTCTCACAATTAACTCCCCAACTTATTTTTATTATTGTTTCTTTTAGTACATAAGATATCCTAAAATACAAACACCTTAGTTGAAAATTTTCCATCAAAAAGTATAAATCCCAGTCTAGATTTTTCATAGTGGAAAGTGCAGAACCGCGAAGAAGAAACAGAAAAATGGGCAATTCTCAGTCACCTTCATCTCATAAAGATCCTCACTTTGCTTCTTCCTCCAGGTATGTACATATTGTGTGTGTGTATATATATGTACATGTATAGTAACAATCACTTTTGCAATCATAGATATAAAATTTGGTTGATTTTGAAATGATTGCAGAGCTTTTAGTCATGCGGAACTCGAAGATCTCAAGTCTCTGCACGCGTCCCTGGCTGCTCAGTCACAAAGCGACGGTCAATTCATCTCTCCCTCAGTTTTCCAGGCATCTTTATTCTCCCCTTTCTCCTTTGCACACTCAATTTCCATGAGTTCTTTTTGTAGTAATTTGAATTTTCTTCTCTAATGAGACATAGCTGCTTTATTCTTTCAGACTTATTTTGAACTTCATGGCCTTCTTGGAGATAGGTTGTTCGATTTAGTTACCCAGCTACGCAAAGACCAAAAACTCACCTTTGAAGACCTCGTTATTGCCAAAGTAATTTTTTCTTGAAAAATATTGGGACTTTTGCATTATATTTGGTGTTTTTGTGTTTTATGATCAAATTCCCAATCTTCGTTTTTGCTTGCTTGAGCGTGTTGTAGGGGACTTATGAGAAGGGAACAAAAGATGAGATTGAAGAATTCATATATCAGTTACTAGACGTAGATGGGGACGGCATTTTGGGGAGGTAGATTTACAAGCCCTACTTGCAATAATAAGAATGATAGGATATAATTTTATACTCTAATTCTGACATGGTTTTATTTGATTGCAATTTCAAACACTTAGTTGTTTGTTTTGTGACATCTTGCTCTACACAGCTGGCTGCGGTGTCAAGTAGTTTAGTTAATGTTATTAAGTTTTAGCAGGTTCCACATTGTGATATTTGTTGGATAGAAGTTTTGAAGTAGCCATTTTGATGGTTTGAAGATTGTAGACTTCAGAACTGATCTTATGAGATACGGCATATTACGTGCTTTTATTTGCTTAGCTATTGTGGCTGTAGAAATGATGAAAGTGTTTGGTACTAGCTAGTATATTGTGATAAGAATACCCTGCCTTTCTATTCTTTTTATGTTTTGTCTTGGGTATATGATATTTGTAATTTGGATTCAGGTCTGATCTGGAATGTGTTCTGGTGGCAATGTTTGACACTATATTCAACAAGGGCAACTCTGAGCCCGGATCAATTGCATATAAGGACACTGTGAATGTGTTTCTCAATGCTGCAAAGTTTGCTAAGCATGACGAAGGGCATGCCCAAGAAAGTTTGTCTTTCGAAGACTTCAAAACTTGGTGTACACTTCTCCCATCTGTCAGGAAGTTTCTTGGAAGCTTATTGATATCGCCTGCTCAAGGTGTTTGGCTCAACTTGTTTAATTTATATCCTCTGGATTACCATTTGTTTTAATGGCTCATTTTACATTACAAATTGGTTTTCTCAATTTGGGGTTATCTGAAATTTGATTTATTTTACCATGCTTTTGAAACTACCTTTCCTCGTAGGAAGACCAGGTTCTCATGTTCCTCAACTATTGCATCCGGAAGACATTGATGATATTATATTGTTGAACAAGGTGTATGCTTGGCATATAGGAGGACTCCTTCCGCAACAAGAGCTGGAGGAATGGAAACTTTTATACCATAGTTCTTTAAATGGTCTGAGTTTCAACACATTTTTGGGCAACATATCGTGAGTATATTTTTCTTCCGAAAGATTTTGTTTCTCTTTTGAATCAGTTCCCATGTCTGCTGAGTTGGGTATGTCCTTGTAGTGTCATGAATTTATCCTTGTTCTGAGAGTAAAAGTAATGACATACTTTTCTATTTTAAGCGGTTGATTTGAGGGAACATTTTAAGCGGTAGATTTGATGGAACATTAAGTGGTGGATATGTCATGCGCACAAGTCCTTTATAATTTGACTTTGTTTATGTTTAGTTTCGCATCCTGGAGGATGTGACAATGTGACATGACTGCACTAAGACACTCCTTTGTTTTGTTTCATTTGTCTTGGGGTGAAGGGGGAATCAAAAGTTTATTTTCAGCTCTAAACACCATGACAATGTTCCATTAAATGCTTATAGTTTGCCTCTTCCCCACATCCCTAAAGATAAACTAAGTGATATTCTATTTTAATTTCAGTCATGTCCGTTGCTGCAACTAATTTGGGCTGGAATGGGTGACTGTTCCATGCACTGCAGAAATGATAAAGGGCCAACTGTATTCATTATCAAGGACAAAGAAGGCTATGTCTATGGAGGTTATGCTTCCCAGCCATGGGAAAGGCACGGTGATTTCTATGGAGATTTGAAGTGTTTTCTTTTCCAACTTTCTCCGGTGGCATCTATATTTAGACCTACTGGAGCAAACAGTAATCTACAATGGGTGAGTTGCTTCTCAAATTTATTAGTTTTATTTCTCTGTCTCTGAAATAGAGGTCATTGCAATGTGGTTTCTGATAAGATCTTAGCCTTCAATTGTTGCCTTTTTGGTGTTTGTTATGAACTTACCTCAATTGGTAACATAATACAGGCATGATCTAGGCCAAATAATCGAATGAGGTTGTCAGTATCAAATTGAACCTTGAATGAAACACTTCTTGCTACTTCTTGTACAATTCACATATTTGCCACTTATCTGCATAGGCTTTGTTTGCCATACTAGTTACGCATTATTTTCTACTCGTTGTGCTTACCCAATTGGACGAGGAATTGATGTCTTCATTTTAGAATTTAAAGTCAACTGCTGAATCCTAAGCTGTAAACTACTAAAGTTTCTGGGAATTACGGTTTATTTATTTAGTTCTCAAGATCTTATTTTGTAAACTGGCAGTGTGCTGTGAATTTCAGTTCAGCGAGCATCCCAAATGGTATTGGTTTTGGAGGAAAAGTGAATCACTTTGGCCTTTTCCTTTCGGCCACCTTAGATCAGGGGCACACTTTCTCCTGTACGACATTCGGTTCCCCTTGCCTCTCTAAGACCAATCAGATACACCCGGAGGTGATCGAATGCTGGGGAGTCGTAACCGAAGTTGCAGAACAAGAAAAACATGACGGTGGAAAAGGCACTGTCTTGGAAAGGTTTAAGGAGGATCTTCATATGCTCAACATGGTTGGTCTTGCAAATTCAAGTGAGTAATTTGCTGGAAATGAGGGATCATGGTGCAAACTTTTAGACAAGATCTTCACTGTATATCAAACTTAGACCTGTAATATTGTTGGCTTTTCTTCTACAACTTTTACTCGTAATTGGCAACCCCTGTTATTTTATCATGATTATATTAAAAGTTGCTGTTTCTTAATGGAAATTTTGGGTACCGATTACCGAATGGAACTTGATCACAAGTAAAATGCAAAACAAAAGAATTAGTAGAAAGCTATTGACATCATCTAAGTTCGATGGTTCTGTAAGATGAGTACTCCAAACTGATTACTGTCAATATTAGATTTAACATGAATAACCTTAATTTGATAACAAAAATGGCTCAAGAAATTTGAAACCAAACTGTAATCAAACAATCAAATCATATTCTTATACTAAAGCTAACCATGCCTCTCACTGTGAACTGATAAGAAGACAAGAATTGAGAGTGAAAGAGTGAAAAGAGATCACCAGAGTTAAAATGTAAAAATAAAAGAATTTCATGGTAAGCAAAGTAATAACTTTATTTAGTAGTAAGGTATCGACAGATTCTAACTTCAATTAGTAGAAAGCCATACATTTTAGGGGTGACAAAGGCATGTCTACTAGGCTAGCATTAAAAGTATCTGTATTTCTAATATAAGGATGTAAATTTAAAGATATAAATGTATTTTTTACAATTTCGATATCTTATTAAAATATTCTAAAATGTAAAATTATTTTGGTGGTGGGGAATTGTAAAATACTGATACGTAAATTTTAAATTTATCATGAAGTTTAATCTCAATTTTTGATTCCAAATAATGCTATGGGTACCAAATGAAATTTCAAATTTTCTATCCAAAAAATGTGGGGCGTGATGTTTCTTTTAGGAAGAAAATATTAAAAAATAATAATCCTAATTAATCAAAAGCTCTGCAATAAACTCTAACGATCAAATTGCTCCTTCTCTTCCGGTCATGCCATTCTCATCTCCTCCCCATGTCGCATCATTCTCATTGAAGCCAGGAGGTGATGGCTGCTACTCCACTGCTGTTGCTAGTCCCCCCAACGAGGTTCTGCATTACCGAAATTAGGCGGAGGCTCCATTGACTGCCTCAATTCCATTGTCTACAAATTCCTACCAATTAATTGGGTTTGGCCATGGTGTTCTTGATGATTTTGTAGGGAAATGATGCCGTTGAAGAACAAAAAGGACAAAAAAATTTGAAAAAGACGTCGTTTGAGAAAAAGGAAATGAGTATATGGTATATACTTTCGTGAATTTGATGCAAAAAACACAAAATTCCTACCAAGCAATTGGGTTTGGCGATGGTGTTGTTGGTCGACAAAGGAATTTGATTAATTAGGATCATTATTTTAAAAAAATTTCCTAAATTAAATTAAGAAATTATACACCAAATAGGGATTTGTAAATTAATAAATTGTGATGTGGATTGCCACGTAGTATGCCACATGTTTTGTTATCAAAAGTTTAGAATTTTCCTTATTACCATAATATTATTCGAATTTAAGTTTGAACCGCTAGATATCTATCTTTTTTTTACAATTTGTATTAAATGCATAAATTTGTACTAAATAATTCACAATTTTCCATGAAAAAAAAAACCATATTCAATGAATGTTGACCCACAATAAACATTTTTAAAAATTGTAAATATATTATTATTATTATTTTTTTACAATTTCTGGCTAAATATAACTTATTAGAATTGCAAAATTGGAATTTGAAATTGTAAAACTCTTCAAATTCACATAGAGCATTGGAGATGCTCTACTAAAATCCTTTTTTCGCTACAAAGAAATGCATAACCCAATATTTTACTTTAAATACTATAAGAAGCCTAAAGAAGCATAAACTTATTAAGACGGCATTTTAAGTTATGCCATGGAATTCTGAATTCTCTTGCAACTAAGCTCTTCCCATGCCATGAATCACTGAATTCTTTTGCAAGTAAACTCGATATAAGTGTCGTCCCTTTCCCAAGTAAATTCAATCCAATTAAACATTTTTTACAAGTAAGCTTGTCGGGTCCTTTTTTCTCAAGTGAACTCTATACAAGTAAACTTCTTTCCATTACCGAGTATAATTCTTGTCATTTAAGTATTTGATGAACATGAATGAAGCATTTTTATCACATAGTTTACAATTTTTTTCTGCTTTTTTTCCATGGAAAATTGCCCCATCTCACAAATGAGATTTAGATAGTAAAGCTAGAATTATGCTTGGGTCATATTTGGAGAGCTATAAGGTTGTGTTTTAAGTTTACCCCAATATCTCAACTACAATGTTGTTTTGCACATTTTTGAATAGAAGACCATAAACCATAAGAAAATTCTCAATGTTCCAACCAACAAAAATTTATGCTCTTTTCTCATCCATTTCATATGGGAACCTAATTAAATTGTTGAATCATGAAACTTGACATGAAGAAAACTTCAAATAAAGAAAGTCTCATGGGAAAAATATGGTGTCATGCTAACCTCCAAGAAGTTCTTTCATCATGATAAAAGAAAAAATCGCTAAAGAGCACATTTATTTTGCCAAAAATAAATAAATAAAGAACTTGTTTTAATCTCTTCCTCGATATCATTTTATTTAAAATAAAATAAACCTAATGCACCCTTGGTTCAAATGTACCAAAATGTTTCATAGTAAACACTCTTTAAGCATTTCCAGAAGTGCCACTACTCTCTACTTTTTTTCTGGATAAAAAAGACATCATTGTATATCATAAAAAAAAGAGTACAATTATACTATCAAAATTAAGTCATGACAGTAAGACTCACAAACCAAAATGACAATACTAGCGCAGACAAAGTCGCACTAACAACTAATAAACGTACATCACTAAAATGATGCAAAATTACATATCAAACCCATAAACCCAAAACAACCAAAACCCTAATGACGTTTATAACCCTAAACAAACTACCTCTACAAAAAGAAATAACCACTGTCGTTAAACTCATCACATCTGATCTTGAAGAACTTTAATAGCATAGAGGATATGAGTAGGACTTGATTTCCAAAGATCCAATTGCGAATAAAAGCAAAGAAATGACAAAAAGTCATAATCTAACTACTGTGACCAAAATCATTGGGAGATATTACGGTAATAATTCTCCAACAGCAACGTAGAAGATTTGGGGAAAGAACAAATTTTGAAGGAAGATTTTGGATAAAGAGATGAATTGAAAAAATAGCAAAATAATATAACGGAGAATTCAAATCTGAACATGTCTCGAACCAAACAGTCACCACAAAATGGACACTTATTACAAATACAAAATAAAAGGAGGAAAAACGATTGAGGGGCTCCCTTTGTTTTTTCTTTGGGGCTAGGAGCCAATCGTCTCTACTTATACACCCATAAGTTCTAATTCTAACGGGTTTCAAATAATATAGGTGGGTGTATTCAATAAAATTATAGAGAATTTTGAATTTTGTTTGTTTAGTAAAGGATATATGAATTTATGTACATCTCTATTATTATAAAATCAAGAGATCCAAAAGAGTTCATCAAAAAAATATGACAAAAATACCCTTTAAATTATTTAATAAAGATATAATAGTAATATCAAATTTATAAATTAAAAATAATAATAAAGGTTCATAGAAGGAATGGAGATAAAAGAAAAAGTAGTGAGTTAAGGTAATTACTCCCCTTATTTTTATTGAAAAAATAAAAACTTACTATTATTTATCTTTCTTTAATTTTTCAATAAAAATAAATTAATTAATTAGCAAGTGCTATGTACGAGATGAGCACAAATCTTTTAAAACCATATTTACTTCAAACCATTATTTATCTAACAGTTTAAGTTTGATCGAATAAAAATCAAATAATTTGAGAATCAACCGTCCTATTAGTAACAATTTGAATTTAACGGAAAAAAAAAAATCCGTTAAATTCAAATTATACTGTTAAAAAATATATTAATGTATATTAATTTTTAAATATATTATTAATACAAAATAAAGATTAAAAAAGACAAAAAAATATGTAAAATAGCAAACAAAAAAACCAAACCGAAAAAATGAAGATCAACACTAAAAAATTATGGGCAAGTTAAGTTTTGTCTATTAGCATCAGTTTGATACCGTTTTTTTTTTGTCTACTGCATCAGTTTTGTCAATAACTTATTAGGCAAGTTAAATTTTATCTAAAAACACAACTCAATAATTTTTTGTCTATTAGCATCATTTGATGAAAGCCGGAAAAAGACTATGAAAGAATTTTTTTTTTTTTTTAATGCCTGAACGATTCAAATCGTTACTGATTTGAAACAAACCGTTACTAACAATTTAGATCAAAATGATCATTTTTAATTTTAAAAAATTCAGACCGTATCAAATAATTAAAATTTTAACGATTTGAATTTTTATCGTGCTCACCTTTAGTACCAAAAGTTATTTTATATAAATACATTGAAATTTTGGGAGACCTGAAAAAAATTCTTGAATTTGAATGAATTTTTATCAACATACTTCAGAGAATTTGTTGGCACTTACGGAAATATTTTTAAAAAGGAACGGACATCGAAAAATAAATTGAAAACCCTATCCATCTCCGGCCGCTTCAAACCCGCTGCAACGACCACGGCATCCACCAAAAAGAAACAACTCATCAATATAATCAACCACCTCTGAGCTTTGGCAACAACAGTTTCGCTGCAAAAGCCAAAAGGTAAAAATAGGTGGTGGTGTCTACCAAAATTGAAGAACAATAGTGCCAGCTAGAGGTGAAAGAAAAACCCCAGTTTGGACATCAAAATCATCTAAAAATAAGCAACGGTGCAGCAAAAGAATAGAGGGAAAGAGATGGAAGAATTTGATTCACTACGGCAAATCGTTTAGAATCAGAGAGGGATGAAAGAGGCGAGCAAAGGGCTGGGGCGAGCACAGCGGTGGAGACGGCGAAGAGGGGCCACTTCATTTCTTTGCTGCTAACGGTAAAATTACAGAGGCCAATTCATGTCAAATTTCGATAATAAACAGGACAAAGAAAATAAAGCATTTGAGCAAATTGTTTTATTGTTTCTGCTTTTACTTATCATAAGCCGGTTTGTATACAGGTTTGTAGACAAGAAATCTCATGCCGGGACTGAATGAAAACCACTCCTACTGAGAAAAATATTGTGAAAGAACCTATCTGAATGAAAACAACTCAAGGACCCATCTGAATGAAAACAACACATATTTGGAGCATTGACAGGGAACCAATTCGACCGAAAACAACTCTCCCCAAATCCATAATATCCTGTGACTCCTTTTCAAGGCCACGTCCTACCCAACTCTTCCTACCAGAGATGCAAAATCAACACCAAAAAATCACAAGAAGGTGCACTAATATCGGTAGGCTTGGCATCAACACAAGGCCCAAGGAAAGTTACACTTGATAAAAGGGGTATGCAGCAGTACAAGTGCGCACAGTGCATGGCTAATTACTCAACCCGAGTGTACACAACACTACCCTATTGAACAAGGAAAATGCAAGAACAACAAACAATTTAGTCAAATGATGCTGACATATCGATGAGAAAGAGCATTTGGGAGGCGCTGAAAGCAACAATTCCAATGTACATGCAATTTATAAGATTAAATCAAGCACATGGGGATAAAAATTAAATCACAGAGATTCCAAAATATCAGAACCAACAAAAACGACTCAAACAATTTCAACCCAACCTGTAATCAAATCAGGTTCTTAATTAAACCTAGAATCTAGAATACAAAAGCAATCGTTATGGAAGTCCGAAAGAAATTGAACATCTCAAACAAGGGGATCAACAACAATAAACACCACCACAATTTATACTTGAGCAGAATAAATAAAAGTAAATGTCTCATAAATAACAAAATCGATAACATACCATAGTTAAACTTGAACTTCAAAACCACAGCAGATGAGCGATAGTTCCTTCCTAATGTACTAGGACATAAAAACTCCGGAAAGTTTGGATTTTGAAAACAAATTCATCAACTCACCTATCAGTACCTCCTGGGTCCACCGCGCCCGAATCCGACCTGCTGAGGCTGAAGATTGGCTGGGTCAGCAAGCTTGACTCCGGGAATATCACTCATGCCGAGAGCAGAAAGCATGTCCAGAGTTTCCTTGTCGACCTCGATTCCCTCAGTCTTGATGGCGGATTCCGCGGGAACGTAGTCCATGCGTCGCTCGCGCTCCTCCTCCTGCAGCTTCAACGAGATGCCGCGAACCGGGCCCTTCTGGATTCGCTTCATCAAATGGGTCGAGAAGCCGGCGATCTTGTTGCGGAGTCTCTTGGAGGGGATGATGGCGACCTCTTCGAGAACCTTCTTGTTGGTGTGGAAATCGAGGGTCATGCGCGAGTAGTATCGCTCGATGACTTGGCGGGAGGACTTCTTCACCGTCTTTGTGCGAACGCGACCCATGGCTGTTGCCTCTCTGTGTGCCTCTGGTGGTGTCGGGCGGGGAGAGACGGCTGCTTAGTGCTTACTATTGGTGCGAAGCAAAGAGCGGGGGAGGGGTGGAAGCTAGGGTTTCGCATATTTATGAGAATCCCTAATATGGGCTTAGCTGTTCTGAGGGTGGTATAGGCCCATCCAAAAATCTATTGGGCCAATAATTGGGCCGGAAAAACGAGTGAAAATGTGCCGAGAGTTGCTAGGGAAAGAGAGAGGAGACATTCAAGGACCTCCATAATTATTTCGTGAAGTTTCTCTGGACGCTCGCTCCTTTCCCTTCCGCCCCTATCGGATGACTCTCCCCTCCGCCCCTCTCATCCCTCTGTCCATCTCTTCATCTCTCTGGAATACCTCCCCAGATGTCCTTTCCCCCTTCTGCCCCTCTCTCCGACATCTCTTCCCCTCCGTCTCTCTACACCCCTCTCTCTTCCCCACTAGTCCATTTGTCCCTCCCTCTTACCCACTGGTCCATTTTCACAAAAACTGTGAACTTATTTATAACTTACTATTTTTGGTCGATTTTTAAAATTTCGACAAAAATTAAAATATTTATGTTAATTTTATTCTCATCATACCATAAAATACTTTCAAGTTAAGAGAGATGATTTCTAATGAATTTCGATCCCTAGAGATACTTATAAATCCTGTTACGAAATTTCATTTAAATTTGAATTTTTTCTCAAACTAAGATAGTGAGATTCCGACAAACAAGCCTTCGTGATATCAATTGTTTACATCCATATTGAAAACGGTAGAATATTTTTCCAAGAATTCGTAAGTTTAATCTTACCCCAAAAAAGTCTTTGAATTCACAAGATAATGAGATTTACTAATAACGTCAAATTGACTCATTATATAATAACGTTTGAACTACGCATTTAAATAAACATGTAATTCGAATATATGCAATTTAAACTCGGCTGATATTAAATCCATGACTTGCAATTGCATGTAGAACAATATACGTACACATGCAAACTCGTACAAATAGTCAAAATACTAATTGCATATATTGTAAAAATGATTTGATAGTTATTATACGAGGAGAGGCATAATCAACTTTGTAACAAATCAAAATTAACTCAAACCCAAACTGTGATGAAAAATAAAGTCAAGGGCCTTCAAGGCTCTGGTGGGTACTGAAATATTTGGAAAGAAGAATTAAAAATGCTGAAAGCCCCATCTATCAAAAGATTATGCCCACTAATATACCTAGCTTCATTACTAGCCAAATAAAGAGCTGCATTTGCCACATCCACTGCCTTAAGTGTCACGCCCTTTAAGTTACCTAGAGAGTTCATCACACTCTCCATCTCCTGATCATCCTTAATCCCTATAAATTTATTCGTCATCGGCGTTGGAAGTGCGTACGGCGACAAACAATTGACCCGAATCCCGAACTGACCTAACTCAACAGCTGCATTTTTAGTCAGACCATTCACAGCATGTTTTGAGCAACAATATGCATGTGACGATGCACCACCGATGTATGAACTTATGCTAGCCGTTGAGATTATGCTGCCTGTTCTAGCGGGAATCATGACCTGCGCCGCGTGTTTTATTCCGAGGAAAACTCCGGTGACATTGACTCTAAGGACGCGCTCGAAATCGACCTTTTTGTTGTCGATTATTCGGGACTTCTTGTCATCGGATATGCCTGCATTGTTGAACATTATGTCCAACTTTCCATATGTGGTAACGGCTTTGTGTACGGCGTTTTTTATTTGGGCCTCGTCAGTAACGTCACAGTGCACGAATGCGCAGTCCTTTGGGCCTATAGATTCACGGACTGAATGGCCCATATCATCTTGGACGTCTGCAATTACGATTTTAGCCCCGTGCTGGGCAAATATTTTGGCTGTGCATTCACCAATGCCACTGGCTCCTCCAGTTACGAGAGCCACCTTCCCTTCCAGCCTGCATTCCCAGTAATAAGAAGAATTAACATCCTGGTTCTTCTTTTGATCAAAATAAATCATATACTTTCATAATGGGGCAGAACGAGCTGTCCATGGGAAACAAGGTGACATAGAATTTTATTATATTTTGCGAATTTTCATCTACATATAAATAAAGAAAATATTCTCATTTGACATACCGACATGAAGTAAAAAAGAATTCAGTTGGCTAAAATCGATGTTCTAACTTATAAATAGGTACCCGATTTCAGATTTCATTCTTTATATATAGTTCATGCTAAATTAAAATAGTTTATATTCTACTTTAATTTCTAAAAGATATATTAATAGTCATGGTGGGTTGATGAAGGAAAAATGAGAGGTAGAGCGAAGAATATATATAAGAATTAATTATAAATTAGTCCAAATTTTAAGTACAACATATAAAATAGTCTATTTACTTTATTATTAAGATTTTCACTGTGTTTTTTTATTGTATTATTTTGTTGAATTTTTTAATATCGTTTATACCATACCAGATATGGAGTAACTTTCAAAATTTATATATTAATATTTTATATCTATTTTAAAAATTATTTGATAAGATAATTCTAACTAAATTTCATATTTACAAATGTGTTTTAGGAATCAAAATAATTTTAATCCACCAAATTTCTCAGATATTATTTGATACTTTTGAATAATTATAGACTCACATGTACTTTATTTATTTTATAAAAAATTTTGGTTTTATTCATTCGTCGGTAAATTATTAATTACCTATTTGTTTTATTTTTTATAGGTAAATTAATAATTATCTTTATATTTCTTATTAATCTATTCTATTTGAGAGAAATATACTGTATATAATAAACCTTTTATACCAATAAAATTTTCATAGGGAAATTGCATTTTTATGTACAATTAAGCTTGCTATAGGTAAATTACGTAAAACAAAATCAAATTATATAATATGTAATGACACGCTTGTAATTCTTTAAAAATTAAAGGACTAAAACTAATGTTGCATTTTGACAAACAATAAAAAAAATCAAATTATTTCTTATTTACAGTTTCTATTTATAGTGTATTAACTTATAGTTTGAACTATAAAAAATGACCTATATATATATATATATTTATCCCTTATATAATTAATTACGTAGTAAATTGAGAAAAAAAATTAAAATTATACAAACAAAAGACCTAACATCATGGAGTGAACTGAAAAAACTTATATATATATATATATATATATACAAAATGCGTGTTATTTTTTATGAAATAAATCAAACTAAAATTTAACACTAAATATCTTTTGTTTCCTGCAAATGTTCAGATTTTTTTATTAATTTTACACATAAAATATGTACCTACTATTTTTTCCGCCCCAAAACCTTTTTATGTGCTATATATAGCCAAGGAGGAAAATTTCGATATCGACGGATATATCGCTAGTCAAATTTACGGATATATCGTCCCAAATATCGATATCGTTTACGATCGACAAAAATGACGGAAATTCGGTCTAAAAGTTGGAAATTTGGAATGAAATTTTGAGAAAAACTTAAGTACCCAATGATGGTTATATAGGACTAATAAAAACTATAAAATGACATTAATATAATAAATATATGATGAATAATATGATATAATAGGGTTCTGCCGATGACTAATAATATAAAATTTTAAACATAAACATAAATTGAAGTGAATTACTATAATTGAATGTTAATATAATAAAAAACATAACGATAAACATAAAAAAAATGGTCAATGGAAGAAAAATTATAAAATAAGTAAATATATTTAAAATTGGAAAAAAATGATGAAAAAATAGAGTCAATCTTTATTCAAAAATTGGAAAGAATTTATATATTTAAAATTGGGAAAAAAAACATTTGGAAAAAATGAATTAAAAAAAAACAAAGGAAAAACAAATTAAAAAAAAAACATAAAAAAGCATCCTGGATTTGAACACAGGATCCTTGGTCATTTAAAGGGAATGGGATGTCTAACCAACTCAACTAACCCAACATAATTGAAAATTTAACAACGGTATAATATATAAAGTATACCCAATAACTTTCTTAACAGGTCTCCTTCTTCCTCCTGCTGGTCTGCCATTCGGATTTTTCGACCCGTCGATATGACCCGACTGGAATTCGCATGTTTTACGTTCGATTTTCATGAACTTTGGTCCTATTTCGATCGATCTAATCAAATAATGAGATTTATAGACTTAAAACAAGACAAAATGTTGAAATTTCGTTCAATTTCTCCCTCCTCCTTATGTTCCCCGGCCAATTTTAGCGAAATTTCGCTGATAATATCCGATTTTTTCATCTATGTATATAGCACAACAGTGCCCTACCATTGCTCTACCCTTGGCAAAAAGGTTCAGAAAAGGGAGAAAAAAAAAACTAAGAGATCACTTTATTATCTGCAGTCAAATAATTACCACCAGAATATATATATATATATAGGTATATATATACACACACCAAAAAAGGGACACAAGCAGCAGATATTTAACTAAAAAATTTGATTATTAATTAAGCATCGGATTTGCTAACCTTCTGGTGACTGCAGAGAGAGCTGAGGAGAATGCCATGACGAGAGAGAGAGCAATGAAGATTAATGGCAATTGGCTCTCTTTTGTTAGGCACCTTGCAGACTCTTTTATAAATAAATGGCGCCGAGTACAACGTGCAGGTTGGTTTAATTAGGCTCCATTGGCTACCTGCATTTTTTTGGGGGGGTTAGATTGCCCGCCGCCTGCATTGTTCCTATAACATTTACTGGGTTTCATCATTCACATATAATATAATGCAAAAGTATTAAAAAAGGAAAATTATTCTTTAATTAAAATTAAAGAAAATAAATAAATCTATAATTTCTCTTCATTCTCTTCTTTATGTAAGAAAAACCGAGACGCAGAGACCAAGCTCCAAAGTCGAAGAAATCCAAGATCCAGCCAAGCCATAATCGAATTCGGCCTCGAGCTCTCAGGACTCTCAAAGACCTCGCATGGCGACGTCGTTTCTTGACGAACTAGATATATTTTTGGTTTTTTTAAATAGTTGTTTATCTTACTCTTTTTATTTTATGATAAAAGTTAAGTTAAATAAAAAATGGCATGTCAGCCCATATAATATCTTGTAATGACCCAAAAATTCGAAAAATGTAATTTCAGAAAGTTTGTAAATGGACTATTTTGGCATAGTGGTCAAAATTTGACTTTATTTCCGAATAATTTTTTTGAATTTCTGCGAGAACCGTTATGTAGGCCATAGAATTCTAAGTCCATAGACAGACGGTATGTAAGAATCGGAAATTGGAACAATTTGTTACGGGTCTAAAAAGATTAGAGACATTTTGGTAATTTTGATAATAGGGGCATTTTGGTAATTTCACCCCCCCCCCCCCCCCCCCCCCCCCCCCCCTCTCCTCCTCCTCCTCCTCCTCCTCCTCCTCTTATTCTTGTGCACCGCCTTAGTATGGCGATGAGTGTTTTTTTTTATGTGTGTGTGTAATGTGTTGGACCCGAGAAGAAACCGAGATGAGGAAAGATATAGAGGAAGAAGAGAGGAAAGAAAGGGAGAAGCAAGGAGAGAAAAGATAGGGAAAGGGCGAAAAGAAAAGAGGAAACCATAAGAGGAAGAGGAAGGAAGGAGGAAAAGAATCGAAACTCCGAAAAATCGATCGTTAAACTTTCTAGCTTGCAACCAAGCCTACTAATATCCTAGTTGAATTCCTAGGATTTGTGTAAGACCCGTGTCCTGCAGGAAACAATGAACGATCTCACATTTCTGCGAGGGGAATGGTCTGGGAGGGGAATGGTGGTGTGCCTTAAATGTGTAGGTACACACCTATCTAGTATGAGACCTTTTGGGAGCTCAGTGGCTTTGGGTTCGGTTGGAACTCCAAAGTTAAGCGAGTTGAGGCTGGTGCAATTCCATGATGGGTGACCCCCTGGAAAGTTTGCACCGTAAGCTCCCGAAAACAAAATTGTGAGGGCGAAGAGGCCCAAAGCGGATAATATCGTGCTAGAGTCGGGTCCTGACCGAGGAGAGTCGGGTCCTGATAGAATGGTATCAGAGCCAGACTCCGACCGGGAAGTGTGTCAGCGAGGACGCTAGGCCCTAAGGAGGTGGATTCTAAGACCCGTGTCCTAGAGGGAACAATGAACGATCACACATTCCTGGGAAGGGAATGGTTTGGGAGGGGAATAGTGGTGTGCCTTAAATGTGTAGGCACACACCTATCTAGCACGAGACCTTTTAGGAGTTTAGTGGCTTTGAGTTCGGTTGGAACTCCAAAGTTAAGCGAGTTGAGGCTGGTGTAATTTCATGATGGGTAACCCCCTGAGAAGTTGCACTGTGAGCTCCCGAAAACAAAACCGTGAGGGCGAGGAGGCCCAAAGCGGATAATATCGTGTTAGAGTCGGGTCCTGACAATTTGAGACAAAAATATGAAAGTTTTGGACGCAGGATGACAGGACCCACCCCCAATCCCCAGGATTAAGGGCTAAGTTCTGCTCCCGTCTGATTTACGCATGACAAGAAGGCTAAACCGACGTCCAACCTCCATGTGACACGTAAGTCGGATAAGAGATTCTCGATCCGACCGTCCAAAAGCTTCCGGACTTCCTAGAGTGTGCAGGCTCTACTGTGGATCGCGTGTGTGATGTCCCCGTCTCTCTCGACCAACAGCCTGCACCGCAACAACCTGGAGGGTATCGAAAACACAAAAAGACTGTGAGTGGACAAAAATAAAGTATAGGTTTAAAAACAGTTCATAAAGCAAGTACATTTATACCCTCCAATTAAAAATCAATGCATGCATATCAAGTCCATGTCATGAAACCATTCAATATTTAGGTTAAGCAAACCATGTAAGAAAAACCGAACACAGTTTCCTTTTTTATAAAATCCCGAGCCTCAGCCCAAAACCATCGAAAACCATTTCATCGGGGCCATTACCCAAAACATCGGAAAACCCACAGTTTCCTTTACTAATCCGTCATTAACAACTAATCTAATCCCGATTTTCGGGGCGGGCGTTACACAGGAAGCTTGGAACAAGAAGCTTGGCTTTAGTTTGAAAGCTTGGAGACTTGGACAAAGATTTCTAGGTGAGTTCTCGAAGTTTAGACATCATAGATCTATTCCTGGGATAGTTTAGAAGAGTTTTGATTATTGGAACATGAAAAATATATATGAAACACGGTTTTTTGAGTCGGGTCAACCCGCCAGGTTAGGGACCCGAGTTGTAGGAACCAGGTCAATCCAACTCAAGGTTGAAGATGACCTTGCAGGGCGCGTGAGGCCCACAAGCAGAGAGGTGAGGTGGCACGTGGTGGCACATGCTACACCTTCTCGAATTTCAATCAACACAATTTTTAATATATTCATTGTTACAAACACATTGGTATAGTTTTCGGATCGATTAGATATCATCTCAGGGTAGTTTTGCGTGTCCAAGTGTTATGGATATATCTAATTCGTAATTAATCTAAAAAATTAGGAATTTAAATGTGAGATTATTTGAGACGATAGTAACTTTTGGTGTTGATTTATGACAGGCGGTACAATTTTTGAAATTTACGGAGTAGTGTACAACTCGGAATTCAATTGTAAAAATGGTGAGTGAATGGACTTTATAGATTACGCTTATTTAAATATTTTAATTGCTTTATTACATGTTTTATGTGACAATGGCTGCATATAATTTCCAAATTATTATTTGACGATTTTTCTAGATTTATTGACTGGTTTCTGGACACGTAGTTTACAATATTTTATGGAAGTTTTGTTTTGGACTTACGCCCGAGTCTTGAATGTGTTTTGACTTGGTATTAAGTTATGGCATGCGTTACATGAGTTGCTTGATTTTGTGAACTGTTTTTCCATGATAGTCATCTCCTTGTGATAATAGTACAGTCCAGATGTCGCATGAATACAGATCCCAAATATGACCCAGATGGTATGTGAATGCAGTTCCCAAGGGATGCTATTACAATCTGGATGGTGCTACGTGCAGTTTCCAGACATGTCCGGATGGTGCATTGGTGTAATTTTCGGACTTGACTCAGATGGTACTACATGCAGTTCCTTAGTTAGCCTATGCGTAGTGTTGTTGTTCGTTGTGACTAGTACTTGAGTTCGAGGATTGGTTGTGCATGGTTATGTGACTTGTGTAATTTAGTACATGGATTATGCACACTGCTTTGTGACGAGCTCTCAGACTGAAGCTTGAGGGCGTCGTTATTATGGCTGTTATTGATCAGTCATTAATTGGCTTTTGATTGGTTATGGATATTGGTGTCCAAAATTTATCATATGGTTTTATAAACGTGGATTCCATAAATGTGGGCTATGAGTTTTTTGGTGTGTTTTTTGATTTTTGGGTCCCACGGTTAATTTGCTTTGATCAATTTAAAATCCAATTGTTTATGTTTTATATGTGCATGCGCATTTTTATAAAAATGGAGGGTAAAAGTTCATTTTTCAAAATGTGTTTTCAAGTGTTATTTTTGTCCACTTACAATTTCTATGGCTTTACGGACCATCCAGAGCAGTGACACGGAAGTCGGGACTGATCGAGAGGCGGAGATGTGAGTGGTGAAACAATGCAAGTATCCCTTGTCAGATGAGTGTTGATGGTAGTTTCAGTATTTTTGGATTACTTATCAGACGGGAACATGACCATGCATGATTATCAAAGTGTTTTAAGAGCGGGTCTTGTCATATGTCATATGTGTTGGTATAAAGCCCTAAACCCTAAAGAGGTGAGCTTTTGAGAAAAGAAACATTTGAGGGTTTTCCGATGTTTGAAATTGATTGAATTTGATTAACTTGTGTGTTTGTTTGATTGATTGGTTGTCCCTTGGGAAGAAGACTTCTTCTCCTTTTTTATAACTAATTTGAGGGTGAGCCTTACTTAACATGTAGATCCCTGCATGTACTTACTTGCGACGACTTCGTTACATCCTTCCCAATTTCCTTCTGACGATTTTGGTGCTTTTTCAAAGTGTAATTCCTCCAATCACACTTCCCACTTCCCATGACCTCAAGCGAATGTGAATTAGGCTAAGTCTCCAAAGGAATTGGGTTTTTAATTCGGAAAGTTGTTTCTCTTTGGCCTACAGTGAATTTTCAGGTATAAATATACAGATTTATCTCTAAAATAAATCATAAATGCAAATTTTCAATTCCATTTTAAGTTTCAAATCAAATGACAATAAACATTGAAATAAATAAAAAAAGAAGTAGAGATGTTTTTGTTGATAAATGGAAATTAGGAAACAAAACCACAATATCAAATATCAGGTCTCAATCAATAACACAACACAAATTTAGCGAGATGGAAACTCTTATTTTTCTCTCATCTTTGATAAATTTCAAATCTTAGTCAATGAACCGAACACAAATTTAGGGAGATAGTAATTCCTACTTTATCTCTAATTTTTTTTCTTCAAAATTTAAGGATCCTGTAACGAGCAGAAAATTCAAAAAAGAGTAAAATTGGAAAGCTTAGCGTGGAAATGACGATTTTGCCCTTATTGGTTCAAAGGTTGACTTTGAACTCATACGCTTTTTGAACGTTTCGTGAGGACCGTTACGTAGACCTCAAAATTCTGAGTCCGTAGAAAAGCGGTATGTTAGAATTAGAGATCGAATGGATTCGATATGGGTTAAAATAGACTAGGGGCATTTTGGAAATTTTGGACATAAGTGTATTTTGGTAATTTTACAAGAGGAGTCTACGTCCATCTAGAATATTCTTGTAATTCCCTCCCTTAACCCTGTTACTTCCACTGACTTAGCCTATTATATATAGGGGTATGTGTGTGTGTGTGCGCGCGCACGCAAGTATGGTGTTCGATGGTTAGTGGCCGAAAAGAAGGAAAAATGAGAAATAAAGAGAGAAATGAAAGGGAGAAGAGAAAGAAAGGAAACAGAAAAAGAAAGGAAGAAGAAACAGAGAAAGAGGAGGAAAAACTGGGAAAAAGAGAGACACCTCCATAACCGTGAAGCTCAAAGATCGGTCGTGGGTCATCAAGACGTTTGAAGCCTTCTAATGTCCAAACTAAGAGTTCTGGTGTCAGGACCGCCCCCGAAAGGGGCATCGATAACCGTGCCCGATCCTGATCCCGTCTGGCAAGATGACTGAAAATCCCAAATTACCCTCAGTACTTGCCAAACCAGGGACAGCCACACGTGCTTACTCATGCCTCCGCCCCTCGTACAACCTCGAACAACGCGCCACGACCTGGAGGGTCAATAAAAAAAAACAAAAGGTGTGAGTGGACAAAATAAATCAGTTTAGCAAAACAGTTACAACAAGCGTTTTTACCCTCCGCGTAAAAACGAATGCATGCAAACAAAATCATTTCGCAATCGGTTAAGATTCTCCACATAAGAAAACTCGTATGAATCTCAAAATCATTTTTCCTCTCTCAACCATCGGGTCTTAGCCCGCAATCATAGACACCGGGCCTCAGCCCAAAACCACAACTCAACCAAATGCACAGCGTGATCCAAAACCATCAACCACATACCGGGCCACTGCCCAACTCAACCGAAACATCAGAAGTCATCAATAAAACATAAGTCAATCATTTTGCTGGATAACAAGTGCGCCCGAGTCTTTAAACTCAAAACCATGCGCATAAACAGGCCTTCCCGGGATATCAACGAGTCTTTAAACTCAGAACATACTCAATAGGCCTCGGGGGTATCACAGTAACCGAGTCTTTAAACTCACGAGTCTTTAAACTCATTAAGGGCCCTCCCTCGTCATCAATTAACCGAGTCTTTAAACTCAAAACGTGCTCCAGCAATAGCACCGGGTTTTTAACCCAAAACAGTTTTCAAACATAACAACGGGTCTTTAAACCCCAAGCAGTTTTCAACGGGTCTTTAAACCCCAAAACAGTTTATCAATCACGACAACGTGGGATCCATCCCAAAATCACATTTTTCACAAGAGGACCCATGGTCCGAAATTCCACATTCATTTTCCCCAAATCATACTTTACAAACATAATCAAATCATCATGAAACACGGGGCATGCAAAACAGACCAAATCGCTTTATTAAATCCTTTTTCATTCCCGAATTCGAATTCGCAATAATGATTCCGTAAGCCGGCATCCGGAAGCATCATCCCGAACCCAAACCAAGAATCCACTTTATTATTTCCGAAAACCGAAACCCCGTAAATCAAGTTACTTTTGTGCCCCGAGCATCAAGCCCGAATTCACCCTTTTCAAATCCATGTTTATTCTTAGAAATCACCTCTTTCTCAAATCTCATTTTCAACACCTCAAACCCACAATCATAATCACTAAAATCACGATCCAATCAAAATAATACTCAAAACCCATTTTTAAAATCCTCAAAATCACAATAACTCGAAATCGCGTAAAACGTGCTAATCCGGAACATTCTCGAAAAACGTGTCAAAATTGTAAGTCACACTCGCAAATCATAAACAACCTTCTTAAATCATTTTACACCCATTTCATATAATTTCTTTCATTAGACCATCACTAAGCACACGAGTGGTCATAGTCTCGAAATACGTGTAATTTCACATGTAGTAGAAAT
This sequence comes from Prinsepia uniflora, assembly GCA_032719365.1. NCBI lineage: Eukaryota > Viridiplantae > Streptophyta > Magnoliopsida > Rosales > Rosaceae > Prinsepia > Prinsepia uniflora. The sequence continues at coordinate 2,230,826 of CM064862.1, read as the reverse complement.
ACGAAGAAATACGGGAATCGAATGCGTATAAGTACGGAAATCAAAATCAACCACAACTTATAATCATATTCATAACTCATAGAAATAATTCATGCATGCATTAAATTTTGAAAGCAAGTCCACTCACACACCAATTTTAAGGCTCGGTTTCGCGCCGCAAGCATGCCCGTAATTTCCGATATTTTCCAGAATTTCGAGTCCTGCCCGAAAACATACTTTAGTGTCACTAAGGGCTTAGATAACAACATACTAATTTCCCATAATTTTCCGGGAATTAATCGTTAATTACAAACGTAACGGAAATCTTCGGACCCTCGGAACCACATTGAAACGGTGTCCGACAATTTCGAAACCAACGCTAAAATATTCGTTACAATGTGTAGGAAAAAAGTCATGTTGGACTCACCTTGAAATTCGGGTCCACGCGCTGTCACGCGCCGCCGCAAGCGGCTGCGCGTGACACTCACGCGCCTGCTACAGTGACAGGCACAGTCCTCGTCTTCACCCGGCTTCCTGATATACGGGCCGTTTAACCCGCGACTTGACCCGGCTAGTATTCCCTCAATTCGACGCCCCTTTGATCAATTCAGCAGTCCAATAGCTTCGGAACCAGTTTAATTAGGGATCTGCAACATCCATTGCAGTCGTCATCACCTCTAACCATCTCGACTTAACACGATATCCTCAAACGAGTTCCTCATCTGAACTCATCGTATAACCAAGTAATTTCTCAATTAAATGATAGTATAGCATCGTAGCCTCATGGAAAGGATTATTTGGGATTCAATTTCACAACACTTACCTCCAATTGCACGAACACAAAGCTCGATTTTCCGGCCACCCACGACGTCCGTCCATGGCTCCAGGAGCTTCAAAGCTTGCCATACGCAATTTGGATCAGCTAACTAAGACCCCAGGAAGCTTATTCGAACCTTAATTCGACCTGGGCCAGCCTACAATTCAAATTCGGATTCGAATTTGCCCAAACACGAGTTTCGGGTTCCAATTGTAAAACCTTCACTCAATCCCCCCGTTTTCCTCACCAACTCAAGCCTCTGTTTCCCTCATTCCTCCCCAGCGCTCATTTCCTTCCAAACCATTATTGGGGAGGTCGAAATGGCAATCCTTCCCCAGACTCTGTTTTCCCAACTTCAATTGCAGCAGCCCAGTTCACTGTGCGGTTGTGCCTCGCACCTCTCCTCTACCAACACACCTGTGCACTGTCTTCAGTCTCTGCCCCCCATGCTCAGTTAGATCAATTCGACGCACCAGGTACTCTGTCCTCCAAAATCAGAACACCTTCACGGCATCGTGCACCCGTGCACTGCCCGAACACCCCTCTGCAACAACCACGTCCCCGCACTGTATTAAACAACTCCCTCATCAGTCCATTAGCACCCATCACGAGCCATTGGGTTCCATAAACAATTTGCACGCTCAGACCCCCCCACGGCACGGCCGTGCAGGTTGTCTCCCATGGTGGTGAACAGTACCCAGTTGGTTAAATGACCAAAATGCCCTCAGTTGGAAAATTACTAAATTGCCCCTCACCTTCCGTGACCCGTAACTCGGTCATCCGATGTCCGTTTCACGCGTGCCGCCTGTCGTTGTACTCGGGGCATCGAGACCACCCTAACGGTCCTCGGTCCTCGGCCCTCGGACCTCCCGATCAAAAAGTCAACATTTTCCCCTATTTCATCAAAATTACGGAAGTGCCCCTGGCCTTCCGAACGTCATAACTTCCGCCACGAACGTCGGAATCGAACGTGCCGCCTGTCTATGAACTCGTGACGTCCCAAATTACGTCACGGTCATCGGTCAAAGTGCATTTGACCGCCCGACCAAAACGTCAACGTTTTGCCCACGACCAGGGGCAAAACGGTCATTTTGCACCGTTCGTCCGAGTTCGCCCAACTAATTACCGCTTGACCCTCATTAATCAAGATTAGTTACTAACCTAACCCCGGATTCCGGGACGGGTCGTTACATCTGGGAGGTTGCTCGAGTTCCTAAGGCTAGTATGAGTCAGAAGATGGAGTTTTGGATGAGGAAAGACAATAGAAAGGATCGTCCAACCATGGACGAAAGCTTGGAAGTTTGGACCAGGATTTTGAGGTGGTAAAGGTCCCGGAATTTACGAAAAAGGCATGCAATTCGGTGTTCGACCATGCGGATGGTGTGTGCGAGTGGACTTTTCTTCTATAACTCATTATGCATGCATATTTATGTATTTTATTCGCTTATTTACATGATTTATTTGATGATGATTCAATTGTGATTTTTAAATGATTTTTGATGATTTTACCGGAATTATTTTAAAAGCACGTTTTACGAAGTTTTGCTTAAATTGTGTTTTAGGCTTAGCCCCGGATTTTGGAACATGGATTTGGTTTAAGAAATTGATATATGTTATAAATGTATGTTTTCTCGATATTTTTGAACTGTTGTGTTCGTGGCAACCATCCTCAGATTGTTAGTTATCAGTTAGTCTCAGACATCAAGCTGAGCTCATTTCTTGAGACTGATATGTGATGGCTACTCAGACGTCGAACTAGGCTCTGTTTCTTGAGTGATTTGTCTACCGGTAGTGCAGTTGATATGGTGATTGATGTTGAGCATCGAGGATGGGTTGGTTATGTGTGATTATTGGTATTGTGATTTGAGACGTTTTCTTGTTGTTTTGATTATTAATATTGTTTAATTTTTTCTTATGCGACTTTCTAACTGGAATTTGATTATTTGTTTGTTATAGTTTACATATTCATGCATAGTTTTTATAAAACAAATGGTAAATTACTTATATTTTTTTTCGAACTATGTTGTTAAAATATTTATTTTGTCCACTCACATGTTTTCATAATTTTGGCAACCCTCCAGAGTCGTTGCACAGAATTCGAGGTTAATCGGGAAATTAAAACATGTACTAAAGAAGGTACAAGTATCCCTTATCTGACCAGTAATAAGGATAAATGACTAAATGACTTTAATTTTGGGTTGCTTGTTAGACCCCTAAAATATTTTACATATGTAAATGACTAAATGACTTTTAATTTTATTTATTTTTTATGGAGATAATTTTGATATGATGATTAATTAAGAAATGAACAGTTTCGATTCCAATTTTGATATATATGTAAGTAGTATCGAAAATCAAAAGGACCAGAATCCTCTAGGGATCTAAACGATCCCCATTATGAGGATCATTGTATCCCGACCATTGAATTAGATCCAACAATCAGAAATTAGTTTGAATTGTTCTCTTATTTTCAATGTGGTCATTGTATTCAGTCAATATACAGTTTACATTGATCCTTATGATGAGAATGTTAATTAGATCCCTTGCGGATTCTTATCCAAATTTAAAAAAGCATATTAAATTGCTTTTTAATCACCTATGCAAATTCATTCGGAGTGAACAGTAGTAGTACCAATAAAAAAACGCGAGAGGGATGGCAGTAAAATAAAATCGATTGAAATAAAAAACTACATTCCACTAAAAAAGGTGAAAAAAAGGGGATATTATTTGCTTACCTATATATACATGATGGTCTAGGTAATATTGTTCCTCACACCTTTAGGTTTCGCAAAAATATATTCCTTCTATCGAATGTAACTGTATATGTATCGTCAGATTTTGCGTTCATTCTACCTAATATGACATACATGTATCATCAGGTTTTGCAAAACCACAGCAAATTCATGAGTAATGCGAAATTAAAGTGACTTTTGAGTTTTGAGTAAAGCTGGCTGTCAATAGGGTGGTTTAGCTTAATATGCCACGCTAAGGCAGCTGTTAAGGACCAAATAAGAACCTGAAACTGAAAGAGGAATACAAGGCACCTTGATTACTCAACAGCTTCATGATCATCAATCACATCTCCTGCCAGCTTTGCAGGCCATGAACCATGTTAACAATTTTAATTCTGAACGTATGTACGTTGTGTATATATTGTGCATATATAGTGGGTTTGGTTCCTTTTATATCGTAATTATGAGTCGCATGGGTTTGGTTCTTTGCTCAAAGAAATGACAGGTAACTGTCCGAGATCTCTGTGTGTTTGGTCATGAGCATGACCTTGGATGAGTTGGTGTTTTACCTAATTTTTATGAGGTGTACATTGTAAGTTATAAATGATTCATCACAAGCATTATAAAAGAGATCAAGATATTATAAATGCCATGGTTCTAGTTTAAGTAAGTAAGCAACTATAAGATATGAGGGATAATGGATTTAAAGGGATAATGGATTTAATTTTTTACTTGATCAAATATCTTATTTTTGTGACAAACATGATATTGATATTCCCAAGATGGATGATTTGTTAGTTAATTGTGAGAAATCAAGAAGTGTAGCTCCAAGAATCACAAAATTTCATCATTATAATGTGGACATCTTTGTAAGTGTCATTGATAAATTCTAGAGGTAAGTACAAAAATGCTTCTTTGTATGACATGTTTAAGTCTAGATGATTCCTTCTTAGCTTTTGACAAGCAAAACTACTTCAGTTTGGTCAATTTTATCATGGAGAATTTAATTCTATGGAATTTCTAGTATTTGAAGATCGACTTGGCATTTATATTTATGATATGCATTCAAACGGTGAATTTTCCTAATTGAAAAAGGAATTAAGAAGCTTGCAAAAAAAAATTGTTGAAGACGGGAAGGAATAGAACATATAATTATGTGTATTTGTTTCTTACGTTGGCTTTGGTTTTGCCTGTTGCAACAGTTTCGAGGAAGAAAGCAATTTCTGTCATAAATATTGTCAAAACTTCGCTCCGCAACAAGATGAGAAATGAATAGTTGAGCGATAGTATGGTTTTTTTATATTGAGAAAGATGTTTTTACTTGCAACGAATGTATAATGCGACGTCTTCAACGCAAGAAAACTCGTCGTGGAAAATTACAGGGTTGTAATATTTTATCTTCTATGAATGCGTGACACTTTTTTTATTTTATTATTGATGTGTGTCATTCTTTTTCTATCGTATATTTTATGCGGATTTGATTTTTTTTTTGAGACAGCACTAGCCTTCGCAAATATTAATGTAAAGTAATTAATAATAATTCAATAAATGAATAACAAAGTGTAAAGTAATTAATAATAATTCAATAAATGAATAAAAAAGTACTAAGTCAAGTGCTGGAGAAAGAAGAATAATGAAAATTGTACTTGGCATGCAATATTATATGTTAATTTCCTTCCAAAAATCTTCCTTCACTGAAATAAAATTTAAAGAACAATTAATAAAAGTATTAGGGAACAAATCTACATTAATCTTATTAAATTCTTAAAGTACGCTACAATTGTATTTCAACCCAGAATATTCATAGAAAAACACAAAGTAAATAATCCTATAAGAAGAGCACGAAAATAACACACTGAAGAGCAAACTCAACGGCATACATGAACACACGGCATCAACAAATTCAGTACCCACAATAATTTGACAAACACAATATGACAATCCAGACCAAAATTAAAGCAGATCATCTAGGCAGAATGCATCAGCTCAAACATGAAAATTCACAGCAACTTAGACATTTCCAGACCTCATTACGAAAATTCATTGAAAGTTGAGTTTTTTTGTTTTTTAAACTGAAAAATGCATAAAAATAGTTAATATTTAAGATTGGCATGTCTCAAATGTCTTATAATACTTTAGTTAATGGGCAGTTAAAAATATGTTTAAAAACAACGGGAGACACATTTTTTTTTGCAAAAACTCACAATAATTTTCAGTTACTTTCTAAAATTCAAACAAAAACATCAAAATACTTATTCAATTTCCATTAGCATTACCCCATAAGAATATAAGATACTATCAAGTTGAGAGGGATGATTTCTAATGAAATTTGGCACCTAGAGTCACTTATGAATCTTGTTACAAAATTTCATTGAAATTAAAGTTTTTTAACTTAAAAAATACATAAAAAATAGTTAATTGGTACCCTAGATAGTAGGAGAGATGTGTCAAAGGCTTATAGTACTTTGGTAATTGTGCAATAAAATATTTCTCAAAATTTCAACCAAACACATGTTTCACAAAAATAGTAACTTATAACTCACCATTTGCAATCGGTTTTTTAAATTTTGACAAAAATATCAAAATACTTATTCTATTTTCATTCGCATCACCCTCTAAGATACTTTCCAGTCGAAGAGATAGTTTCTAATGACTTTCGAACCTTACAATCATTTTCAAGCCCCGTTAAACAATTTTATCTAAATTCGATTTTTTTTTTTGCTTAAAAATGCATAAAAAGTATTTATTAGTCATTTATATGGTAAGACATACCTCAAATGACTTAAAATACGTTGGTTGATATGCAGTTAAAATATTTACGTTTTTCACAAAAACTATAAGTTATATAACCAACAATTTTTAGTCGATTTTTAAAATTTAAAAAAAATAAAAATTCTTATTATATTTCTACTCTCATCACCCCTTCAGATACTTGCCATTCATTTACTTTCAATTTGAGGGGATGGTTTCTAGTGGTCTTCAGACCCTATAGTCACTTTCAGATTGTTAGGAAATTTCATTGAAATTCGAGTTTTTTTACTTTAAAAATACATGAAACTAGTTAATGGGCACTATGGACGGTTAAAATATACTAACGGGTGCAGTTAAAATATTTCACGAAATACCGACGGGTGCATTTTTCATAAAAACTGTGAGTTTGTCTATTACTTACTATTTTTTGTCGATTTTTTAAATTTTAACATGAATTTGGAAATACTTTTTCTATTTTCATTCTCATCACACCATAAGATATTTTCAAGTTGAGGAGGATGATTGCTAATGACCTTCGGTCCCTAGAGACACTTCTGAATCCTATTACGAAATTTCATTGAAATTCGAATTTTTTCTTAAACTAAGATAGTAATATTATTCCGACCATGAGCCTTTGTATTCTCTTTGATCTAATATTTTTATCCATACTGAAAACAGCTAGAAGATCGTTCTTCCAGCAATTTGTAAGTCCTACCTAGAAATAAGTCTTTAATTAATTACTTATTTATGTCGTTTCTTTATATAATATATGTTTGCTTCATTCATAGCCAATATCTCACACGACTTTGGTCGAATACCTGTCGAGCAGGTCAGGTGGTGCCGTGAAGGGAAGACACACAACGCATCCCTGGTGAGATTCCAGCACTTGAGGCTTTGCGTCTCGTCGATCAGTTGTTTACATCCATATTGAAAATGATAAGAGTATTCTTCCAAGAACTCGTAAGTTTATTCTTACCCCAAATAAGTCTTTGAATTCGTAAGATAGTGAGATTTAAGTAATAGCTTGATGATCGTGAAATTGACTCTCATATAAATTTAGGCAATAACTTGATAATGTGAAATCAGTTCATTATAAAGGAGAGAGTTAGATTATAATTACGTTTAGGTCATAATTGGAAAGCTATAAAATTTTTGTTTTAAGTTTTCCCCCATATCTCATTTACAAAATGCTGTACCATTTTGCAATTCGCAACAAAATCACAATAAACCACAACAAAATTCCCAATTTTTTTTTTTTTGTAACAAAACAAAATATTGCCTTTATTCATCCATATCTGAAAATTTAGAATCATGAGATTTTCTTTATCATAATTAAATTGTTGAATCATGAGAATTCACTTGAAGAAAAGCTCATGGTAAAACCATTCATCATGCTAACCTTGAGTAAGTCGCAAATGACACACTTCACGAAAGGATATTGTATAGTTGGGCTTAGCTTGCGCGAATGAGTCATTAGTACTACTTAACTCATGATTTATATATATATTTTGTGTTGAATTGCTAACTCTGATAAATTAATATACAATCAGTGTATTTGCTATATAGGACCTCTTCCATCGATATCGTTTATCCAAATATTCATAAACCATTAGTGTATCCTCATAGTGTCTGTCCTTCACTTTTTCTATGAATTACTCAATAAAATCGTGAAAGTCTACTACCTTAGTATGATGTGAAATTGAAAAGATATACTGAGAAAATATAGGAGCTCACAAATTTCAACACAAACCATCATGACAGTATTGGAGATACAGTAGGGAAGGAGAAAACGAACCACCAAAATGACACAAGAAATCCTAATTCCTTTAAGCTAACCTATAAAAATTTAACAAAACAAATAAACTAAATTCAGCTCAGGTATAAAGGTAAAATACCGCTAGTTTTTTGCCCTTTATAAATATATATTTTTAGTTTACCCCAATATCCCCATTACGAAATATTCTCATTTCTTTGATTACATAATGAAATAGGTGGTAAGTAAGAAAATTCATAATATATCGGTATACCTACATAACTTTAGTAGAAGAACTTATAATTAAATTAATCATGAGAATTCACTCAAAGAGAACCTCATGGAAAATAGTATGTGAGTGTCTAATATCATGATAATCTTGCGAACTGATCATCTTAATGTGGCTGTACCATTTTTTTTTCAAATTTTTAAGAGACTCAACATTGAAATATAATCCACACCTCAATTGATGACAAAAAAAGAAGAAGTCATCATTTAGTAGGTGAACCAGGTGAATAAATTTGGTAAATCTAGCAATTCATCAAGTTAGTTTGGATCTCAAAGGGATGCCGCTTACAGAACTTGGTTATTTCATGAGGACATCAAATTTTTCAAAACCATGCTAAAAGACTGATTGGTGGTACTATAACCCCCGTCCACAAGAAGGTTAAGTCCATTTACAAACTTAGACTCCTCACTCCCCAAGTACAAAGCAGCCTCCGCCACATCCTCCGCCCTTGGCACTGCTCCTTTCAAAACCGCCGAAGCGCAAATCAGTTGCTCCACCATACTTTTCTCCATTCCCAACCCCATAGTACCAGTTAACAACGGAGTTGCCATGGCACATGGCGATATACAATTAACTCGGATCCCATATTGCCCTAGCTCCACGCACAAGCTCTTCATAAGCCCCACCACCGCGTGCTTCGACACGGTGTAAGCATGCGAAGACTCGCCGCAGCTTGCCGATGCCACACTCGAAGTGAACAAAATTACGCCCTTTTTCGCCGGGATCATAACCTTAGCAGCATGCTTGGCGCCCAAGAAACCGCCGCACACATTGACATCAAAGACTTGCTTGAAATTTTGTGCGTCAGCGCCTAAAATTGTTGGGTCCAAGTTGCCAACTATGCCCGCGTTGTTGTACATGATGTCAAGTTTTCCGTATTTGGACACAGCCAAATCCACCACATTTTCCACGTCGGATTCAACTGTGACATTGCAATGGGAGTAAGAAATCAAATCTTCATCATTTGGGTCAAGTTCTTTGCAGAGTGACATGGCAAGCTCGTCTTGGACATCGGCTATGATCACCTTAGCACCATGTTGGACAAACAGTCTTGCAGTGCTCTCTCCGATGCCACTCGCGCCACCGGTGATGATTGCCACTTTGCCTTCCAACCTGGAAATTAAAGCAGCAAGAAAAAACAATGTTTTTAACCACTGGAGCTATAATATGTGTACGAACCCTAATTCGATGAAATGGGACTAAAATTAAACTTACCTTTTTGGAGAAGAGTTGTTCATCGTGTTCCTGTGGAGGCCCTCAAAGCATGAATCAAGTCCATGGATGTATGTATATATAAATAGGATGATAAGTATTGGATGGAGTGAAAATTGATAGCTAGGTCTCCGACAAGTTTACGCAGCCCAATTTGAATGCATGTGAGAAAGCTGGGTTTGAAAGCTTTTCAAGTTTTGTTTGCAAGTGTTATATTTGTTTCATGCTTCATTTTTTTTTTCTGAATTGGGAATTTGATTCTGCTTTTGTATAAGGAGAGAAAGTTGGAAAGAGGTATAAAAGACAACCAGAAAATTGTAAGTGTTATACCTTGTCCCTCTAAATAATTAGAAGCAATTTGCCATGTCCATCGATGATGATGTGGTGCTTTTCATGGCTGAGAATGGCAGGGTATGGAGAAAAATATTCTTTTTCCATGGACCAAATTTATCTCCTTAATTGACTATATATGCAGCTAGAAGAAAGAAAGTGAGTCCAAAAAGCCAAAAAGTAAAGGCCGACAATTAAAAAAAATGCTTTTATTTTATTTTTTCCCATGCTAGCTATAATGTTTTCAATTTAATGATATCGAAACTGCGTACAGTGCATTTTAATTAGTAAGGATGTAAAATAAAATTATAATTATAATTTTGAGTGCATTTTAATTAGTAAGAATTAAAATAAAATTACAATTATAATTTTTGGTGTATCTCGACTAAAAAGTGTTTAAAAATTAATTAACTTTTTAGGAAGAAAATTTCATAACGTCTACTATTCGTTAAGTTTAAACGAAACCCCTTAACTATTTCATTTCACTCTCCGATTTGACATTCTTCCAACTTTTTATATTGATAATGTCTTAACTGGATCAATCGCTTCGTCATAATTCTTCGATATTAAGCAAAACATAAGGATAAATACTATAAATAGTACAGATGCATGCATGCATGGGCGGAGTTTGGGGGTCCAGTGGGGTCCTGGGTGACTCACCAATATATAATAGGCCAAAGGTCACTTTTGATCCATGTAATTTACTTAATTTTTCACTTTAGTTTCGGTAATTTTAATTTAACTAATTTTAATTTTATAGTTTTATACTTACAATAATTAAGGACACATTCAAATTTACATCCAATTACTTAATGGAAAATAATATTCCATTTATGAAAGGATATTTTCGCCATATATCTTTATTTTTGTGTTAGAATACAATTATGTGACGACCCAAAAATTCGAAAAAGGTAATTTCTAAAATTTGAAACAGAATTGTCGTTTTTACCCTTGGTTTAAGTGGTCAAAAATTGACTTTTTGGTCGGGATACTTTTTGGACTTTCCGTAAGGATCGTTGTGTAGGTCTTGGAGTCTTGAATCCGTGGACAAGCGGCATGCCAAAATCGAAATTCGAAGAAATTGTTATGGGTCTAAGATAACCAGGAGCATTTTGGTAATTTGTGCCTAGGAGGGGTAATTTGATCTTTTTTCTTATTTTGATGATTCAGGAAAGGACTGGTGGACCGGTGACACATGTCATATTATGGGTTGGATTAGTGGCACCATGTGTGTGTGTGTTTGTGTGCGTGTGTGTGCGCGCGTTGTTAAGTATATGTGTGCGTTCAAATTAGAACAAAACCGTGTGTGTGTGTTGGTTCAAACTAAAACCAAAGCATTGCGTTCGATCATACTAGCTACTCGAGAGAAAAACAGAGAGACTACACAGAGACAAAGAAGAGAGAAACAGGGAGAAAGGAAGAAGAAAATAGAGAGGGAAAAGAGGAACTAAACCCATAAAACCTAAACCCGTACCCCTCGAAATTGGATTATAGGATTTCACGAGTTAAACACTAAATTGAGGCCATCAATGTGATTATTGACTCCTGGCGACCATATTAGAATTAGAAATTGGTAGAAATGGATGCAAGCAGGGCCCATGTACACTTTACGGGGTGTGTGAGGGTCGGGTCCTGTCAACTTGGTATCAGAGCAGTGTGGTACTGATTGTGTTGTCCACATCATGCCTCCAAAAAGCGAGCCATATGCACTGCCTGGTAATAAGGTACGAGGGTATATAAGATCCCAAGATAGACTTCGGGATGGAACGGACCCTGGACTGGGGGTCAGACGTTAGATACTGTGTTTCGATAAAGGAGGACTTATGTGGGTCCAGATAGTGAGCGAACTCAGAGGCTAGAAATGTAGAATGGATGGGCAAGTTGGACCAAGATGAGATAGTTGAGTGAAGTCCTCAGTTAAAGTGAGTAATTGAAGTTTTTACGTGTGATGGGAGATCCTCTATAGAATGTGGTACACCCAACGGTGTTTTACTTGGTGATCAGGCATGTCAATGCTGGCATGGATTACGAATGTTTGATTAGGACTTGAAAAGATTCAAGATATTAAAATTGGACTCAGAAGGAGTCATGATATTTGTTTAGGAGCCGAGATGAGTCACAGTATTGTATCAGGGGTTGGAAAGAGCCAGAAAGTTGAAATAATGATTACGATTTTGCATAGCGAACGAGGGTTCAAGCGAGAGCCTGAGGTATCGATGCGAACTCAGTATATGTGGCATCTTCTATAGGTCACCATTTTTTTTTTATATAAGAGTATTGAGAATGATGATTACATTATATAAAATTGAGTATCAACCTCACGTAATAAGAGTCGAATCTGAGACCTCTCACGTAATAAGTGAAGAAAATACCCCTAACTGCTCAAATCCAACGGTTAAACAATTTATAATTTAATTAATTTTACGTTTTTAACAAAGTTATTTTTTAATCTAAAATTAAAATATTAAGTTGCTAGCCTCTTCTGAAAGGAAAATAGTTTTGACTTAATCGTCGACAACCATTGCAATGATTTTTATTTTTTTGTTTCTTCTGCAGGTAAAAGTGAGGTGAATTTACCAACATATAACAGTGTCAAGCAGATACATCTAAAATTTCAACGCTTTCAAGAAGTTGTGTTTGGGGAATCAAAGTGCCTTTTAATTAATATATTGAAAACTTTATAGCTTTTGATTAGTGAATGTCTCTTAGGCTTAACAAAAACAAAAAGGGCTGTCTGTTAGTAGATTAATCTGACAGATTAAACAATTCAGTTCAGCAATTAAGAAGATCAAAATAGTTTTACTTTGGTGTAATGTGAATGCAAATCAAAGTTAAATATTAATTTTGTAGATCAATCACATTGATTAGGAGGAATGTACTCATCTTGTGTATTTGAATTTTATTTCTTTAATTTGTTAACCGGAGATAACAACTTCAAAGTTCAAAGTAAAATCGTTTTGGATTCATCGCTCATGATATGCCAAGTAAATTCTTGAGAAGACTAGTTAGTGTAACAACCATTATCAAATCCATGACCTGCATGTAGAGCAACATACCTACATGGCTACATATGCAAACTCGTACTAATAATCAAACACTAACTGCGTATATCTCATAAATTATTTGAAAATTATTACACTTACATAAGGAGGAGAAGATGTCACATAATGAAATGTGATGAAAAATAAAGTCAAGGGCCTTCAAGGCTCTGGTGGGTACTGAAACATTTGGAAACAAGAATTAACAATGCTGAAAGCCCCATCTATGAAAAGATTATGCCCACTAATATACCTAGCTTCATCACTAGCCAAATAAAGAGCTGCATTTGCCACATCCACCGCCTTAAGTGTCACACCCTTTAAGTTAGCTAGAGAGTTCATCACGTTCTCTATCTCCTGGTCGTCCTCAATCCCTACAAATTTCCTCGCCAACGGCGTCGCAAGCGCGTACGGCGACAAGCAATTGACCCGAATCCCGAACTTACCTAACTCAACAGCTGCGTTTTTAGTCAGGCCGTTCACGGCATGTTTTGAGCAACAATATGCATGTGACGCTGCACCACCAACGTATGAACTTATGCTAGCCGTTGAGATTATGGTGCCCGTTCTCGCGGGAATCATAACCTGCGCCGCGTGTTTTATGCCGAGGAAAACCCCGGTGACATTGACGCTAAGGACGCGCTCGAAATCGGCCTTCTCATTGTCTATTATTCGGGACTTGTTGTCATCAGCTATGCCTGCATTGTTGAACATTATGTCTAGCTTTCCATATGTGGCAACGGCTTTGTGTACGGCGTTTTTTATTTGGGCCTCGTCTGTGACGTCACAGTGGACGAATGTGCAGTTCTTTGGGCCTATGGATTCACGGACTAAATGGCCCAGATCATCTTGGATGTCTGCAATTACAATTTTAGCCCCGTGCTGAGCAAATATTTTGGCTGTGCATTCACCAATGCCACTACCTCCTCCAGTTATGAGAGCCACCTTTCCTTCTAGCCTGCAAACCGAGTAATAAGAAAAATTAACACCCTGGTTCTTCTTTTGATCAAACTAAATCATATACTATGGGGCAGATCGACTTGACCATGGGAAACAAGGTGACATAATTTTTATTATATTTGCGACTTTTTATTCACCCGCAGATAAAAGAAAATATTCTGATTTGTTGGCTAAAATCGATGTTCTAACCTCTACGTAGGCACCCGATTTCAGATTCCATTATTTATATAGTTCATATTAAATTAAAATAGTTTATTTTCTACTTTAACTTCTAAAAGAAATATTAAGAGTCATGGTGGGTTGCCAAGTGAGTCTAATTCTGTTGGTAAGAATCTTGATGTTGTAGATTAGTAATCTCAAGTTCGAACCCTGATGACATTGTAATATGTGGTAGGAAACCCTGATAGCAATTTCCCTCTCCCTTGTAAATACCTTTCAAAATCCCAAAAAAAAAAATAGCAATGATGGGTTGATGAAGGGAAACATCAATGACCGAAATCGAACCCCAATAACATACTAGTATGTGATAAAAAATTTCCCCTACTCTTATAAATACCTTTCAAGGTCTAAAAAAAAAATAGTTATGGTGGGTTAATTGATGAAGGGAAACATCAACCAAGAAACTCTCAGCTAGTTTTTTTTTTTCCCCTTATCATATTATATATTTTGCTTCTATATAAGAGAATGCACAAATATATATATAACAAATAAAAACTTCAAACATTTACGTAATAAATTGAGAAAAAAAATAAAAAATATACAAACGAAATACCTAAAATTAGTAAACTGAAGAAAAAAAATTATATATATCATTCTGTTTTTTGTGAAATAAATTAAACTAAGATTTAACACTAAATATATGTCTCCTTAAAAATTTCAGATTTTTTTATTAATTTTACCCAACCAGCAATATATATATATATATACCAAAAAAGGGGACACAAGCAGCAATAGTTAATAAGTAAAAAAGTTGATTAATTAAGCATCGGATTTACTAACCTTCTGGTGACTGCAGAGAGAGCTGAGGAGAATGCCATGGCTAGAGGGAGAGAGAAACTGAGAGCAACGATGAATGACAATTGGCTCTCTTTTGTTAGGCACCTTGCAGACCCTTAAATATATTATTAACCCTATTAATTAGCGGCAACTATTCATATAAGTTAGAGTAAAGCGTCATTAAATATGGTCAATTTAATGTGTTCAAATAAAATTTCTCTATAAATTAAAATAAAATATCACTAAATATAGTCAATTTAATATATTCAAATAATATTACTCTATAAATTAATGTTCCTTTATTAATTGTTGCGACAAACGGAATCCTCCTCTATTAATCGTATCGACAAACGCAGTGCTCCTCTCTTAAAGGACGAGGTACTGAGAACCAACCCAGCTTAGCAGCCAAAAACAAAATAGGTAAAGGACCACGCTATAAACAAAGCAACACTGATCTAGGGCGACGTGATGATAATGCTGAATATTTATTAAACACAGGTGATATGTAATAATATATAACCGGATCTTTTATAAACAAATGGAGGGCCGGTACGACGTGATTGGCTTTTACATATATATATATAGGAGTCCATATATTACGTGGAAGAACATGCATGTCTTTTGTTTTGGTGTAGGCTCCATCGGCCTCCTACATTATTACTATAACTTTTACTGGGTTTCATTCATTTATAATTAAATCCTAATGCTTAAACAGTTTTATATTATTATTATTATGATTGCGCATGCATATCGATCATATAGAATATATATATATATATATATATAAAATAGGGTTCTAATAATAAAGACATTGCAGGCTGCAGCTTTGATCAGGAAATAAAAAAGACATTGCAGGCTGCAAAAACAAAAATCTAATAAGTAGTAAGGAGTAAGGACACACACGATTGAGTTGGGAATCAATTTAATGAGTCCGGGGAATCTTCCTATATATGCTGGTTAATTAACTTGTTTGGAAGTAAATATTTCTGTAATATTTGCCTTTTTGTAGGGTGGGTTATAATAGGGTTTCTAACCAATTCAGGTTATCTATCGGTTTGATTATGTAAAAATGACAAAAAAAAATCGTGAGATTACTTACAGATTTTGTGAAAAATTAATGGGACGTCCGGTTGAATTTTTGCAAGATATTCTTTGTGCACGTTAGAAAAAAAAATGTTACAAGCTCTTTGAGGCAGAGAGGTTGCCATTTATTGAGCCCAATAAGTAGTTTCTTTTGGGATTTTAAGCAGAGAAATGTCAAATTTAATAAAGTTAATAGTATGGTTCGCAGGTGACTCTTTGCGATCGAAAAATATTAATAATGTTTGTGAACGGTCTCTAATAACTTAAAGTGAGGTGTATTGATATCATATCGACCACCCAAATTTAGTACAACCAGCAATGATTTGTGGCAAGGCGATTGGCACGCTGGCCAGTCGGCAGGCTCATAGCCATTCGTCAGGCAAACAAGCATGTGCTTACAACCTAAATCATCAATCGGCACTACAACCTTCCGGTTGGAAGTCATGCTCATTCCTATCTAACTCACATCTCTTTCCCATGGACCAGACACCCATCAGAAACAGTACCTCCAACCTTTTTACGAGATCGGAATATCATTGATAAACGCTTTGCGCACTGACTTTCAATCTGCACTCATCCCCGCATGTTCGTCTAATGTTTGAATTTGTACATATGGCAGAGCTGACCCCAATGAGGCTCGGGAAGCCCACACAATCAGAAGGCCTTATCTATGTGATCTATCCATTTACATTCAACTAGCCGACCGTTATCCAACATACAGTTACGCGTATGCTTCGATTGTCAAGTAGGAACATTACGACCGATCAGAAGTTGCATTTAAAGTACCCTATCATATTTATACTCTAATTGGCCAGAAGGAACAATGCAGCCGATCTGAAGCATCATTCGAGGTACTCTCATAGCTCCGATCGACAAGAAAGAACATTTGTGACTGATCAGAAGATTTATTCGAAGTATCAATTCATATTTATTCTTCGATCAGCAAGAAAAATCATTGTTACCGATCAAAAGCATCATTCGAGGTTCTCTTGTAGCTTCTATCAGTAAGCAAGAATTGTGCGACTGATCGAAAACTTTATTTGAAGTACCATATCAGATTATACCCCAATCGGTAATAGGAACATTGCAACCGATGGAAGCATCATTTGAGGTACTCTTGCATCTCCGATCGACAAACAGGAACGTTGCGATTGATTGGAAGTATCATTTGAGGTGTTCTCGCAGCTCTGATCGACTAATAAGAACATTGTGACCGATCAGAAACTTCATTTGAAGTAACTTCTAATATTTATGCCTCGATCGGCAAGTAGGAAGATTGTGGTCAATTGGAAGCATCATTTGAGGTGTTTTTGCAGATCTGATAGGTAAATAGGAACATTGTGACTGATTGGAAGCTTCACTTCAAGTACTCTTCTCATATTTATGCTTCGACCGACAAGTAGTAACATTGCGACCGATCAAAATCATCATTTTGAGGTGCTCTCGCAGCTCCGATTGGCAGGCAGGAACATTGCGACCAGTCAGAAACTTCAATCAAGGTAAATTCTCATCCTCAATCGGCATACAGGAACCATGCAACCGAATCAAAATCGGGGACTGGTGCTACGCCATTTGACCAAGGTACACTTCCTTTATCAAGAACATGGGGGACTAGTAGGTAAACTGTCAGGACCCGTCCCAAATATCGCCACGATACCCGGGACGAACCCTGCTCCCGTCTGACAATCACACCTAAAGTACAGAAATAACCTCAAGACTACAATAAGCATAACTATCAGACGAAGGAGTAAATATATACAACTGTGAGTCAAAGCATAGTTCTACAAAATGGGCACAAAATCCTACAATGCTAGTCTCGCAACGGAAGAACGGCGTAAGCTCTATGCCTCGATTCCTGCCTCAACGTTCACCCCAGCGTTGACACCACGACCTGGAGGGAAAATTTAAAACCAAAAGTGTGAGTGGACTAGAATAACTAAAAGTTTTAAAATCAGTTTATCATCAAATCAAAATTAAGGAAAATAATAATATTTCTTCCCTCCGTTTTCAAAACATGCATGCCCAACTAAGTATTAGAAAATCATAACCTGAAACATCATAAGAAACAGAAACACTATAAAACAGGTATAGAAATCATAGCAGGTGCATCATAAAATCATGTCATAAACTATGAGCATCAAATCATCATTTTCCGATCAAACCTGCTGGACCTATCCGAGTCTTTAAACTCAATCAGGCCTCAAATATATTCCGAGTTTTTAAACTCCCGAGTCTTTAAACTCAATAGGCCTATGGGGGAAAATCATAATATCCGAGTCTTTAAACTCCCGAGTCTTTAAACTCAATCCGGGCCCGTCCCCCGTCAAACAATGTCTGGGTCTTTAAACCCTATCCAGATCCAGCAAATCCAATCCAAATCCAGTGGAAAACCAGTTCGAAATCCATCGCCAAACTCGAATTCGAAATCCCCGGTTCGAAGCCCTTCCAGCGTTCAGAACCGACATTCCGAACCCAAATCCGGAAATCCACTATCATACCAAAAACCACATGTAATCACAAAGCATATTTCATAACCCATTTATCATCATCAGAAAACATTATAGGTTGAAATCCTCAAAGATGGCATCAAAATTCGAAAACCAGCTTTTCTCGAAAAACGTGCAAAATCCCGAAAATGTCTCGAAAAACGTGCAAACACATCAACCACATGTAATCATCATTAGAAAGCATAAAAACATATTTAATATCATAAAACATCCACAAAACAGTTAGGCATGCTCGAGTTTAAAGAAAGAGTCCACTCACAGCTCGGAACGAGTCAATCGCGCTCCGTGCGCTCCTCGACCGTCTCGAGTGTCTCCCGTCCTGTCAATATGCACCGAATAGGGTCACAAATACATCAAGGATACTAACCCTAACTTCCCCAATTTTTCGGGAATTTATTAATATTTTAATCTTAAACCCTAAACCGTCCGGATTCCCGAACTACTTCACAACACCGTCCGATTTACCCGAAAATCATACTAATGGACTCCTTAGGACATTTAGAACCAAAACCATGTTGGAAGCTTAGCCGGAATCCTCCCCACGCGCCGCCCAAAGTGGCTGCGCGTGGATCTCACGCGCCTGCTATAGTGCTCCTTCTTCCTCGAGCCACCCGGTTCAACACAGTTGAACCGGCGTGACTGGTTCTCCTCCGTTCCTCCACCGTTCCAGTCCAAACCAATCCCAGAAGATTCGTCTAATCCTAAGCAAGCTAACCATGTCCTTACATCGAAGAACCACGGCCTAAAACCCACCGTTCACGGCCTCGAAACAGAAGGCCCGTGGCCCCTGTTTTGGCCGCCGGCCGCCCAGGTCCTCCCCCGGCACGGCACCACCACCAAACGACGCCTGGGACCTCCAGGAGTCTCAACATGACCACCAAATCTCTCGACTCTAAGCCTAACTCCACGACTTTCGAATTGAAACTCACGGGAAAAACAGAGGAAAGAAACTTACCCTTCGATTCCGTCTCCGCAGTGTGCACCGCCGCGTACCACGGTGCTCGTTGGGTTCCTTGCAACCACCTGAGCCTCCTATTGGCTTGAATCGATCCACCACACGGCACAACCACCGCCACAGTCCACCGTCCCTCTCTGTTTTCCCCAAAATCCAGCCGTCTACCGTTTAACCTCCGTGCACGGTTGTAGCTCCAAACACGATCAATAGGTCACCCTCGTCTCTCCGTCACTCTCACTAATCATCTACTCCCTCACCTTTGCACTGAATCGATCGAACACCCACGATTTCTTCCCCTCTGTTTCTCTGTGTTTCCAACGAGTGCACGGTTTGAAATCGTGCAAAGTGTGGCCGTGCACACACTCGATCGTCCTAGAACCATCCAGCCACCCACACGTGTCCAACATCCAATGGCTCAGCACAAAATATCCCTGCCACTTGCCCTTATCTGATTGGTCTGAGGGAAAAGACTAAAATACCCCTCATGCACAAATTACCATTTTACCCTCGTACTTTCTAGACCCGTAAATATTCCGTCCGACATCCGATGACAGCGTGCCGCCTGTCGTTGTACTCACGACGTCGAGACCTATCTAACGGTCCTCGGTCTACGTGAAAATCACAAGTCCTCCAAAAAGTCAACATTTTCCTCATTTAGTTAAATTTACGGTAACGCCCTCAATCTTCCGAACGTCATAACTTTTTCTCGGATTGTCCGAATCGAACCTGCCACCTGTCTACGGACTCGTGACGTCCTGAACTACGTCATGGTTAATAGTCAACACTCATCCAACCTGTAATTTAAAAAGTCAACATTTTGGCCTACTATTCACAAGGGCAAAATCGTCCTTTATATACAAAACTTTTACAAAATTACATTTATACCCTTCCCGAAGGTACGGGTTGTTACATAAACCTCATTCTCGATCGACGCGTATCACCTTGAGTTACAAGTCCTTGTTCGAAGAAATCCACCTCAGTCAATGACTTCGAAGACTTTTGATATCATATCGACCAATCAGACTCAATACAGCTAGCAACACCACAACCGTGCAACCCGTGGCGAGGCGATTAGCACACAGGCTAGTCGATAGGCTCATGGCTATTCGGCAAGTAATACGAACAAGCACTGTCAAATCAAAGCCAAGTCATGGCCACTCGACAGCCCCACTAGGCAGGTATGAATCTGGACCCTTGGTTCGATCCTCTGAAAAATGTCAATATTGACTCCTTGACATGACAGGAGATCTACTGCAATCTGGCCGACATCCAGGATATGTGGGATGCGTGGCAACATTTCTTGAGGTAGCTTGAGCCCTACATCATGAATGGTCAACCACCACATTTATTGCTAATATAAATACTCCCATCAAATCCTCTAATAAAGGTACTAACTTCTCTCTTTTTAAACACACAAACCGGACCTCTGTCTTTGTGTTGTTGTTCGGCTTATTGATCTTCACCTCACTTACTAACTTAAGTATCAAAGCCTATTAGGTCGGAACCCCACCAATGTCTAGTGTTTTTCTCTCTGTTTCACAGGTCACTCGCTAGGCTTAGCAGAAAGTGAACCAGCACCCCCCGGGGTCTTATCACGTTAGGTCCAATTTCGGATCAAATGAAGTGAGAATCAAACTATAATTAACTAGTGTTCTAAATTGTTTAGAGAAATTTGAAAAACCGATGAAAATTGCTCACATTTTTTTATCAACAATGCGATTATTTAGTCTTCATAATTTTATACTACCTTTGAGACATGTCTTGCTAGTTTCCCCACTTATATTTGAGCCTAATACTTAATATTTTTTAATTTTTGAAGCTGAAAATATATAGTAAACTAAATAAAAGCAACAACGGTATCTAGTTTTGACCTTGAAGATGTACAAATATAAATAATATTCTATTTGAACTTTAGTAAGCTTATACTTAGACGAAACTAGGATGAGTTTTTTATGATTGTTGAGAAATTTGAAAAATCAACAAAAACTTATGAGTTACTAATAAGAGTTTTGTGAACATTGCGACTGATGAGTTTTCTAAAGACTTTTTTCGTGCACATTAAAGAAAATATTCCAAGCTTTGTGTTTATTAAGTGGAAAAATATTAGAGTTAATAAAATAAATAGCATGGCAAGTCAGAGGAGATACAAAATTGGCATTTGACTTATGATTAGGGGCAGGAGAAATAAAAATGCCTCTATAAGTTTTCTCAGCCCCTAACGTAGTTTAGTCTTTTGTTGAAATTTTTTGAATAATGTGTGTCACTGGTAAAAAAAAAAATAACATGGTCCCCGAATTGACTGAGAACTTTGAGAAGTAAATTATCAACCTCCATCTATGTCATGACCAATGTTACCTGGTTCGGTCCAATGAGGTGCAACCCATGGTTCGGAACAACCAACCCCAAATAGGGTACAACTGTGATCCCAATCGGAAAATTAAATTACCCAAAAATCCTTTCAGATCCTAAGTCCATAGAATCCATAATTCCATATTCCAAGTCCCCTGAATTTCTAAATCCTACTACATCAATAATCCTAATAGATGGTTGAGTTGAGTTGGTTGCATGTGCGAAAAGCCGAATGGTTGAGACGTGGAGTTAGCAGCTCGCCAGTCGTCTCTTCCGTATGCTAGTCTCCGTCCATCTATGTCTCAAAGCTGAAGAACCCACAAGGCAACACACAGTGAAATGACAGCCAAAATCGACCGTGCCAATGAAGTCGATCGACTCGATCTTACTCAATTTCGCCAAACTATCAAGGTTGTCGCTGGGCGTGGGAGTCGTGTGAAGAATGAAGAATTTTGTTTCGGTAAATGATCACAGGGTGGCTAGTTGTATTTTCCGTCCAAAATTAGGAATGAAGAATTACCACAAGGCGATGGTCCGGGCTAATTTGATAACCACAATACTATCGTAAGAAATCGCCATTATCACAAAGCCCTAATTTTGGAATGAAGAATTAGATTTGATTTGGTTGAAATTTGATAGGTAATTATAGATTTTTTATTTACATTATTTTTTATTAAATATAATTAGGGGTTGTAATTGGTCGTGTCGTGTCGGGTTCGTGTCGTGTCATGAACTCTTTTTTACCCATTTATGCCGAGCTCAAACCCGACCTGTTTAATAATCGTGTCAAGAATGTCCAACCCCGAATTTGACCTGCTAATGACCCGCGTAACCCGTGTAATCTATGACTGACCGGACCCGTCCCAACTGGACTTCAACAACCGTGCCCGGTCCTACTCCCGTCTGACAAGTCAACTAAAGGTCCGAAACTCCCCTTCAGTGCTTGCCAGACAAGGGATGTTTGCACGGATTTCTGCTGCTGTCACTGCCTCACGATCAGTCCCGAACGTCGTACCACGGCCTGGAGGGTCACAAAACAGAAAAGGTGTGAGTGGACAAAAATGACCTCTTATAAAAACATTTATCAAAATGCATTCTTACCCTCCAGTTTTCACAAACTTGCATGCATATCGTAAAACATGAGTAATAGTATGAAATCATTCAAGTATGTACAGTGGACCGATAAAATCAAAACATATTTTCCCATGGTCCACAAAACTCATGCTCACCAAATCAGTTCATGTTATAAAACATCAAATCCCGGCTCTCAGACCAAACCATATGAAAACATAATCACTGGCCACAAAGACCAAAATCCCGTACTTAATACCAATACGTCATCACAATCAATACCAATCAGCACTAATCACCAGTGCACAAGAAATATATCAATCCACACTACTCACGAGTGCTGCACTACGCGTAGGCTAATATCCAGTCACTCTCTCGGGAATAAACACCTCTGGGCTCAACCCCCTCGGGCTCAGTCACCTCTGGGCGAACACATCCCCAGGATCAGACACCTCCGAGTGGTACATCCAGGCTCAGTCTCATCCGAGAAGCTGACTACCATAGGATCAACTCCCGATCCTACAATCACATCCCCCAAGCTCCGGTCGTCTGGGTAATCCCCCCAAGCACCGACCGTCTGGGAATATCACAATCACAATGAAAACCATCCCGGGAATTACATCCCAAAACATTTCAATCAAATCTTGACTTCATACCAAGTCAAGGTCATTCTCAACTGGGTCTCAAGCCCAAAATACCTTTTACACATAAACCGTTAAAATCACATTTAAATCAATAGAATAATCCGGAAATCATCATTGACTCACCAACCAAGTCAAAACATCATTTTAGAAATCATTTAAACTCCGGGCCTAGCCCAAAACATCATTTGCACGTACCTCGTAAAACGTGTCCGAATGACTGATTAAAATAATCATAAAATCCCAATAAATCATTAATTTCACAATTTCACAAATGACTCCAATTCCGAGTCAAAATCACTATTCACTTGGGTTCTCATGCCCAAAATAACATTATCACGCAAATCCATGCGTTGCAACCTCCGTTGCCATTTTCACGTAAATCCACAAAATTGACCCTCGACTCATTCCCGAGTCACCACATCATTTTTCAATCCATGACTCAATAATCCGAGTCCAAACATTATTTTCAATCAATTTCAATCCCGAACTCATAAACCAAGTCCAAACATCATTTTTACCAAATTTCGTAATTTCTCGAAAATCGCCCAAAATAATAATATAAAAATCATAAAACCGAGAAATTACCGGATTGAAACACAAATCATGCCCAAGCATATAAAATCATATAATAAGGCATTAGAAATCATATATGCATGCATCACGGTTAGAAAACAAAGTTCACTCACACACACCGTCCAAAACGGTCCGTTTCCGAGCTGCACGTTTTTCCGTAAAATCTGGAAATCACAACTCCTGTCCAAAATCATTATAGAGGGTTACTAACATCTCAAAATACATCATATAATTTTCCCAAATTTTTCCGGGATTTAAATACGTATTTTTATCGTAATACAAAACTTCGGATACGCGGAACATTAACGAAACAATATCCGATTTCATCGAAATCAATGTCAAAATGTTCGTTACACTGAGAGGATCAAAAGTCATGTTGACCTCACCTTGAGACTAGGCTGGACGCGCCCCCACGCGCCGCCGTGAGTGGCTGCGCGTGAAACCCACGCGCCAGCTACAATGCTGTCTCCCTCACCCGTTTGTCTGTAAAACGGGCCATTTAACCCGCGAGGCGACCCGGTTCGTTTTCTATCAATTCGACATTGATTCCACCAATTGAACATTCAGTCAGTTTCGATTCAAGTCTAATTAGAGTTCTGTGGACTTCATTACAAGAAACATTACCTCTAACCTCACGATCACAGATGATCAATCGAAGGTCCTCCGGCCATTGTTCAACATTCCAAAACCTTCACCGTCACACGATTTCCCCAAATTGATTAATCCAGCAGCATCAAGGGACTCAGGTAAGCATTTTCCCCAACTCAATTGCATCCAATCACAGCTCAAACTCCACGACTCAAGTTCGACATTCCTCACGGTTACCAAACCCGTTCAGAGTCAATTGGGCATCAATTCACCTCGTTTTTGATCTGGTTCCACTCGTATCAACCTCAGGAAGCTATTTCCAAGCTTCAAATCGATCATCACGGCTCAATTCATCCTAATAGAATTTCCCCCCTCAAAATTCGAAAATTCGAATTTCCAAATTCAGGCCCTCTCTCTGTCCCTCGTGCTTCCTTGATGATTAAATCTCAACACCCTCTCAATTCCTCACACATTGGTTCAGAAATGGAAGGAAATGGTGGACAATTTCAGGCTCTCTCAATCTCTGCTTCTCAGTTGTGCACGGGTAAGAAACAGAACAAGATTAATGGAAATTAAAGGTTTAATTAATTAAAATAATATTAAAACATCATAATTAGGTCTCCCCAAAATCATGGATCCATGTTTTGTGCCTGATTTTAAGGGATGAGTGACACTTGTCACTCATCCAAGTGTGTCCAGTCACCAACGGTCCTTGGCCCTCGTCCATCGGACCTCCCGATCAAAAAGTCAACATTTGGCCCCTACTATGCCAAATTACCAAAATACCCCTCAACTTCCGAACATCATAACTTTCTCCTCGAATGTCGGAATCGAACGTGCCACCTGTCTATGAACTCGTGACGTCCCGAACTACGTCACCGTCATCGGTCAAGGTCCGTTTGACCGCCCGAACTAAAAGTCAACATTTTGCCCACGCTAGGGGCAAAACGGTCATTTTGCACGTTTCGTCCGATTTCACTCAACTAATCCCCGATTAGTCATTCTAAATCATGATTAATTAATATTCAATCCCGATATTCGGGACGGGTCATTACAATGACCCGTTTGATCCGTTTAACCTGTTTAACATGTTTAACTAATTTAAATTATAAGATTTAATAGGTATTTAGGTAGATAAATGAGTAGATATAATGATATATGGGTTAGTAATGACACGTTTATTAAATGGGTCAATATATAAGCCAATATACGGGTTAATCTGTTAATCCGAAATTTATCCATTTATTAAACGGGTTAATAAGTCATTATATGGGTTAATAGGTTGACCCGAAACCCACCGTTTATTAAACGGGTCATAACAGGTTGATTCGAAAATAACCCAAAATTTTAATCATGCAAGTTGACCTGAATAAATTTCGTGCAAATTCGAGTCGTGTATTGAAAAAATTAATATAAAATAACTATTAAGTCTAAATTAAATAAATCCAATCGAAAAAATAAAAACACAGATTATGATTAAAAATTCTGTAACAACTCTATATATATACTCTCAACGCAACGGGAGCCATCTAACTCATGGTACCGAATCCCAATTTTTGTACTGAAGTGACCCGCATACTAACATTGATCATTACTCACTTCAATTATCGGACTAATGCAAAAAATCTCTTTGAATTGCGGTTAACTTTTGGAAAATAATTGAATTCTACGTCATCCCCTATACAAACACGAGAGCTATTTTTTATCAGAGCATGAGAGCTATTAATGTCCGAATTTCGAAATGCCTACGCATAAGATCTCGGAAACATCACATAAGCTTTCTTTATTATTTATTATTTATTATTTATTTTAATAATTATTTTTGTGGGGATAATCGAATATATCCTCTTGAGCGAGCACAAATTGTGTTCCTGATTTTTATGGCGTGGTTGCGTCTGTTGTTATTGTTATCGACGGCAACAAATTGTATACCGTCTTCATGGGGCTCAGAGGCTGGTTCGAGGCTGCAACTGAGTCAATTGACTCGGGAGCTGCTTCACTCGGCGAGGGAGCCGGAGTTCTTTGACTGGTTGATAGGTGTCAGGAGGAGGATCCACCAGAACCCGGAGCTTGCCTTTCAGGAGCACGAGACGAGTCAACTCATTCGATCGGAACTCGACTCGCTGCGGATTGAGTACACGTGGCCGGTGGCCAAGACTGGGTTGGTGGCTTCTATTGGTTCTGGTTCGCAGCCGTGGTTTGCCCTCCGCGCCGACATGGACGCTCTTCCGATTCAGGTTTGTCAAATTTCCGGCTCCGTTCTGTCAACATATTTACTCAATTTCATCTAATTTTTCATCTCATTAAATAAATAGTTTCTCATTTCTTAATAATAGTTAATAATTTTGGCTTAAACGTGGTAATAAATCTTGTAACGAAATTAGACGAAATTTGGTCACCAAAAAAATTGAGCATTAATAATAATTACGAAAAAATTAACAGAAATAAAATGTTTTATGCTGAGTCTAGTTCATATATAATCTGGCAATGCTTGTGGATCCCAACTTGGTTTTGTGGCAATTTTATCTTTGCAAAGGTTGAACTAAATTTTTGAGTAGTACAAATTTAATGGGCAGGAATTTGTTGCGTTAATTGCTAGGTAAAAAGTAATCATATGATCTAATCCCGAACATTCAAAACTTCATTTTTCTTGTTGATGTATACGTATGAGGACATTTCGGGTATGTTGAGTATATTTTGTGGATGTGGCATTATCAACTGCAGGGCCAGTTACTCCACAGGGCCACAAAGACGACGGTCTTGCGGCCACAAATAAGAATGCTCCAAAAATTTTAAAAACTTAATTTTTATGAGGAAAAAATAAAAAAATGTTTAATTTTTTTGAAAAAATATTTAAATTGAGTTTGAAGAAATATTTTATTACAAAATTGGGCTCATAATTTTAAAATATTATTAAAAGTTATCTTAATTGATGTATAATTATCTAATTTGTCTTGTATAAGTCATTATAGGATTCTAATTTCAAATTTTCATGTGTACTTAGACTGACCTATCAAAAGAGAATAACTGATTGTCAATCAGAGGTAGGCACCGGTGTGGTGCCGGCCTAAGGATACTTCGATGCTCAAATCAGTGTGGATCTGTGTGTATAAGGAGGGTAGTGAATAGTAATTTGTAAGTAAATGTAAATAGTAATGTTTAGTTATCAAAAAAGGACTCATTTTGTATGAGTGTGAGAGTGATAATAAATAAGTTATTCCGATGTCGATGTGAGAGAATGTGCATTGGTTGTGAGGGTGTCACATGTCATGACGATGGATGGAGGAGATTTGCCTACGTGTCAGATGCTGATTAACCCTTGGTAATGTTTGTTTATTAGCGTGAGCTTGGGTCCCTTGAGCCAAGTGTTGAGCTAAATGTATTAGGTCCATTGAGTCTGGACTGATATGGTATCAACACATAGTATTACAAGATAAATATATTTTTTGTGTATGAATAATGTGCTTAAATTCTTGATTTTTTTTTTGTATATTGCTAGAAAGATGGAGAGAAAAAAATAAAGTGTGTAAGTAGGGATTATGAGGCCATTTTTATAATTTTCGCCTTATAGCCTCAAAATTATTGGATTGGCCCGGATTGATTTGTTTCTTATTTGATAGGAATTGGTAGAGTGGGAGCATAAGAGCAGGAACCCTGGAAAAATGCATGCTTGTGGCCATGATGCTCATGTAACTATGCTTCTTGGAGCTGCTAAATTGCTTCAGCTCAAAAGTAAAGAATTAAAGGTATATTTATTTATAATTAACCCAACCAAATTTACCACGCTCAAATCTCTTGCCAGTTACGCTCTGTTTTTAATTACAGGGCACAATCAAGCTTGTTTTTCAGCCAGCAGAAGAGGGTTACGCAGGGGCTTACCATGTGATAGAAGAGGGTGCTCTTGAAAATCTTCAAGGCATTTTTGGGTTACATATAGGACCAGAAATGGCCACCGGTACCATTGGTTCCAGACCTGGTCCAATGCTTGCCGGTTCGGGTAGATTTTTGGTCACAATCCATGGGCAAGGTGGACATGCTGCATTCCCCCATTTGGCCACAGATCCAATTCTCGCCGCCTGCTCCGCCGTCATCGCCCTCCAACAGATTGTATCTCGAGAGACAGATCCTCTAGAGGCCAGGGTGGTGACTGTTGGGATGATTGAGGGCGGCCAAGCAGCAAATGTGATCCCTGAATCAGTGACACTTAAAGGCACTTTTCGAAGTTTGACTTCAGAAGGTCTTCACAACCTTCAGCAAAGGATTGAAGAGGTAAATTAATATGGAAAATATTTGTATTTCACTCTTATGATAACTGTTCTTCCCTTTCAATTGATTGAATTATTTTTATACATATATTATAATCTGAACCATTCTTTTTTAAATCATTATATCAAGATCATTTCCGCAAAACAATTGATAAAATTAGAGATCAATTAGTTATTCGTGTATGTCAAATAAATCACCAGTTTGGTAAAGATTAAGATCATCATGGCGAACCAGCTATTTAGTTGATATACATGAATGACTAAATGACCTATAATCTTATTGATTTTTTATAAAGATGATCTTGACATGATAATTTAGAGTATTAACGGTTTAAATTATGACATATGTGCAAAAACAATCTAATAAATAAAAAAGGTAATATGAGGAAATATCACCATTATGGAATGCAAGTATTTTCCAATTTATATTATGATCTCCCCAATACTATACACCAGACTATAATCTCACGTATTATACTTGTTCTCGAGTATAACTTTCATATACACTCCAAGCATTTCTACTCTGTTACGATCACTCTTCTAGTCTTCTCGCATGATCTATCACATAAGTAGAAAGATAGCAAAAGAGAGTGACGATATGAATCCGTGAATGAAAGTAATTTCCATAGTCGAGAGTGTCAGTTTGGAGTCATCAATTAGATCCTATATATTCTACATGAGATACATAAATATTTGTATATATATGCTCGATTGGGATGCAGATCATAGAGTTGCAAGCTTCAGTACATAGGTGCATTGCGAAAGTAGACTTCATGCTAGAAACAATGAGGCCCTATCCAGCCACAGTCAATGATGAAGCAATGTACAAGCATGCCAAGAGTGTTGGAGAAGCTTTGCTTGGCGAACACAATGTGAAGCTATTTCCAGTGATTATGGCAGCAGAGGATTTCGGCTTCTACACAGAAAAATTGGCAGGTGCATTCTTCATGATCGGGACCAAAAACGAGACAATCGGATCGGAAACGGGGTTGCATTCGCCGTACTTGGTGGTTGACGAGGAGGTTCTTCCAATAGGAGCTGCCCTTCATGCTGCCGTTGCACTCTCTTACTTGGATAATGTTGAATAACTCGTAACTGGTATTGGGGAATTTATATATATGTTTATTTCCAGATTTAACAATTATTAGATTAATAAAAGAATCACCCATAATCAACGACAACGTTACTAAAAATGGATTTGACAATTTTTTTTTTTTAAAAAAATGGTCTCTCGTCGAATGGTCAAAACATTTGTCTAGTTTGCTCTCACGTCTAAGGTTTGAATCTTACTAATCTTATGTGAACAGCCCCGTCTAAGGGCAAAAATGAAGAACCAATATAGAAAAATAGTCTGTCATGCCACATTCCAAAATTAGTTTATTTTCAAACTCTTTGTTCTCTCTCGATTGACATTTTGGGGCTTAAAGGAGCATCTAAGTTAAATGTTATAGAAAATGAGTAAAAACCTACTCCAATTATGCGCGGTCTATTAAGAGCATTTGCTACAGACTAGTTAAATTTAAATTTTAAACAAATTTAATAAAAAAATTATCCGAAAACATCAAAATGGGTGTGCAATAAACTAGGTAAATTTAACTTAAAATTTAATTTTTCTATTGGAACTAACTATTAGTAGCTAGCTGCCTCTGCTAGCTATTTCTTCATCTTGTTTGTCTCTCTTCTCTCCTTTATCCTTTTTATCTTCTATTCTTCACAAAATCTCTTATTCATTCTCAAAACTCATCATCATTTGTATTCATAATTTCTGAACGTTCGTGGGTTATCCAAAAATTCTAAAAAAACAAAACAAAACGAATTTCCAAATTTTTTCGTTTCTGGGTCGTTAATTAACTTGAACTGTTTCGTATAGGGTTGTGAAAAGTTTGATTTTTTTTTTCGTTACTTGGGAAATAGAGGATTTTATGTTTCGCAGCTTTCAGTGACGATCGGGAAGACCAAGTTGTCGCGAACAGAGATTGTGTATGATAATTTTAACACATCAACAATTAGGAGGAAAAAAAGAAGAAAAGTTAGAAGTTTTACTATAAACCACGATGGTGACATTGAGAAAAATGATGCTCAAGGAACAAAAGTGAGAAGTTTTACTATAAGTCGAGGTCGTAACATTGAGCAAAATGATGTTCCTTACTTTCTGTGAGGCGAAAAAATATCATCATTCCCAGATAGTCTCCCAAGTAAGGACTTGAAGCTTATGGTTGTTACTCTCATTTCCTCTTAAGATGGATTCCTATTAGAAATTTTAGTTATTGTATTTAACTCCGAATTCATTCTATATAATTTCAGTGTTAAAATGGATATATATATATATATAGTAAATTGACCGAATTATGGGCTGGATCGATTTTGCACTCAAAATAGACATTTATTTGAACTATTAAAAAATTACGTTAAAAAGTAGTTTTTGTAAGAAAATTATACTGTTATATATTCAAATTTGAAAAAAATGCATTTAATATTCAAAGTTTATGAAAATATTGAGAGTCAGATTTTGGTAACCGTAAAAATTGGTTAAATATTAATAAATTTTAGATAATTTTTCGTTAAATTTGTTAAAAAATTTAATTAGTCTAATATGGGTGCTCTAAACTTCCAAAGTTAAAAAAAAAAATAGAATTCAAGTGACTTTAAAATAAATAACAAAATCGGAGATACTGTTCAAATCGTGGGCCAAACATTTTTTATGATATACCCCGTTTTTTCACTGAAGTTTTAACTCATGATACCTGTAATTTGAATCGGGTAATTGGGCCTAATTATTAGTTTTGTTTCTTTTGGGCTTCCGCCCCCTTTCACCGGAAAAGCAAAAAACCCCTTCTTTCTCTCCTCGATCATCAGAATAGCCCCTATTAATAGGTAATAAATATCCTCATTTTATCTTCATATGAATTCGAAATAGAATTCAACCCCGTAAAACCTAACCAAAAAAAAAAAAAAAATCAAATCTGAAATAGAATTGTCTTCCTTTTTGAAATTGGTCCATGAAATTAAGGTCCACATGCATTATGCTTCCCAAACTAGCCCTGTTAATTGGTTCGAAAAAACCGACCGAAAAACCGAATCGAACCGGAACCGAACCGAAAAAACCGAACCGAAGGAAAACCGAAACTGTTTGGAGAAAACCGAACCGAACTGGTTCGGTTTCGATTTTCAGTATAACAACACCGAACCGAACCGAATGGACCTAAAACCCGAACCGAACCGACCCGAACCGAAATGCTTTAGGTTACTTTGTAATGAACATTAATTAGTTATAATGGATCTTGATTAGTTGTAATAAATATTAATTAGGTTGTAATGGACATTAATTAGATAATAAATATTTATTATTGTATAAAAGTACAAAACAAAATTGGTTTTTAGAGAAAATTGAACCGATTCAACCCAACCGATTCACCATAATTTGAAGAAAAAAACCCGATTTTAACCGGAACCGAACCGAACCGAATAAGAGGAAAAACCGAACCGAACCGAACCGATTTTTCAACCGGTTTCGGTAAAAAAACCGAACTGAAAAACCGATTAACACCCTTATCCCAAACAATCATCACTCTTGCGGTAGGTGTATGAGTGTACCCTACAATATTTATCATCACTCTTGCGGAAGGTGTATGAGTATGAGTGTACCCTACAATATTTATCATCACTCTTGCGGAAGGTGTATGAGTGTAACCTGGATTTATCTTGAGGGTAGGTGTGTTCTACATTTATCATTCTTGACCAATAAAAATTCACCATTTAGCTGTTATGTGTTCAATAAGATCTTTTGTATTGAATGCTTTTAATTAATTATGAAAAAAAAATTACAAAAAATACACTACACGAAAAATAATTGTCTTTGAATTTTATAACAATTTTAACTATCGTTCATAAACTTTATTACTAGTAGCAAACGTCCATATATTATGTTTAAATAAACGTACAAAGATAATTCTTCCGTTAAAATTCTCAATAGTTTTTGTTAAAAAAACCTACATGATATGACAACTTTACTCTTATTTATAACTGATTTCAATGAGAAACTTAACGGAATAATTGTGTTTAATTATAAGTTTATACATTGTTCAGGAACGTTTGCCACTAATAATTAATAAAATTCAACAGAGAATGCTAAAGCTAGTGTAAAATTTAGAGATACTATAACAACAACTTTTTCTAAACCAAATTAGTGTAAGTTTTTTTCTTCAACGTTAATTAAAAGAATTTAATACAAACAAATTTTTTGGACACATGATCATATAGCTAAATGATACACAAATGAGCATTGAATTGGGTCCATTATTAATTAGTATTAGGGACATGGCAGCTAAATGATGAACTTATGAGTATTCAATTGGGTTCATTATTAACTTAGGTGTTACTTAGTGCTATGATCTAATAATATTCTTCATCACATGTTATGTAGGAGATCTCGAATTCGACTCTCGTAAATGGTAAGGTCGATACTCAATATGCAAATTGTAATCCCCTTTTCTCAATATCATGTGTTAGGGATTATCCAATATCATCGGGGTTTTAATTCCTTGTGTATATCTATTTGTTGCATTTATCATGTTATATATAAAGGGAGAACTTGAATTTGGCTAAAAAGAAAATTATTCATAAAATTGCCTTGCTTAAATAAAAAATAAAGTTAAGGCAATGCATCGAGTTAGGGGCAAAAAGGTCTAATGTGAGTAAAATTTCATTTATTCCTAAAAAGGCCTGCTTAAATAAGAAATAAAGTTAAATTAATGACACATTTTAAGGGCAAAAAGTTCTTATGTGAGCCAAATATTTAATAAACAAGATTCTTTTCAAGTGTTATGGTATTTCTCCGTACAATTAAAGTTCAAGTTTTTAAAATTCTTAATTTAATTTCACACTCATTGAAGAACCAGGTAATTCTAAGTTCTCTTTATAATTGATTCTTGGCATGCTATTTATTTCTTTTTGTCTTTTCGTTACGTCGAAATTTAATCTAACGTATATCTATGACTCCCTTTGTGTTAATTGTATGTCTTTCTAAGGCTTATATTTTTACATCCTAATTATTCAAGAACATCTAATATTTAAAGCAATCAACATTATCTCGTTGTTTTTATTTTTGGTTATCAAAATTAAGGACGAGCATGATTTAGACCGATGTAAATATCATCCAAATTCAAACTGTTAAAATCTTAACGATTCGATATAATTTGGATTTTCAGAAAATAGAATTGAAATCGATACTAATCCAAGCCGTTAATAACAGTATGATTTGAATACGATTTGATCTACGCATCAAACTTTCGATCATGTACTTTGTTCTCTAATTAGAAAGACTTCACGTCTATGAGAGGCTAGTTATCTATAAGTGCAATATATTTTACGTTTTACTCTTTATACCTATATTTTCGAATTCCAAATCCCCATAAAAGATAAGCGTATTACAATTTAAGTATTTTATATTGCATTTATTATGTGATGATTAGTTAGTTATTTTTATAATGTATGTATTTTTAATAAATTTATTTATTTTACTAATAAAATTCACATAATATCTTCGAAGTTTGATTAAAAAAAATGAGTAATGATATTTAGACACAATAAATTGAATGAGATATTTGATGTGATAATCAATAAATAATATTATTTTAATAAATTAAATTACTTAATATATTCACTTCATCATTAACATATCAAATATGCGAGGTCAATTTAATTTACCTTATTAATTTTTTTTTAATTTCTGATTTATGCGTGGTCCTAGGGCACGTGGGTTTGTTCACCAGTCCTAGTTATAATTAATAAGTCTGATAGAGTTGTCGTGTTTAACTTATCTTTGTGCTCTTTGGTTTGTATGGGAATCTTCTGCATTTGAAAGTTCACATCGGTGAATAGTAGCTTGGAGATTCCGTGAGCATTCCGTGAGATTCTATGAGATTCTCTCAGATTCCATGAGATTCCGTGATAAACAAATGACGAGAAAATCAAATGAGTTGAATTTTGAATTGCTATTTGAGATTCCTTGATAAAAAGAAAACGAGGAGAAAAACAAATGGAGCGTAAATCTTCAAACCTTAAATAGTAACAGAGAAAAAACAATTTTGCTTCCAAAAACCTGTAATCCAATCAAAAGCAACAAACACCTTTCTGTTTATAAACCCAATCGTCGCTAATCAAGTCGCGCACGTCAACTTTCAAATTTATTTTTATATCAACGATTATGTGGTTGAATGTGATCATCATGCTCTTGTGTATGTC
The DNA here is from genome assembly GCA_032719365.1 of Prinsepia uniflora. Lineage (NCBI taxonomy): Eukaryota > Viridiplantae > Streptophyta > Magnoliopsida > Rosales > Rosaceae > Prinsepia > Prinsepia uniflora. The sequence goes on along the minus strand of CM064862.1, from coordinate 2,195,691 downwards.
GGTGCCGAATATGTTGGGCCAATCATGGGCTCCGGAAGGCGGCGGCGAGTCAGAGCTAGAGTTGCTGACTCGGGAGCTTTTGGCGTCGGCGAAGAAGGCCGAGCTGTTTGAATGGGTGAGAGGAGTGAGAAGGAGAATCCACCAATACCCAGAACTTGGATTCCAGGAGGACGAGACGAGTCGGCTCATCAGGTCCGAGCTTGACTCGCTGGAAATTAAGTACACGTGGCCTGTCGCCAAGACTGGTATCGTCGCTTCCATTGGCTCCGGCTCCAGACCAGTTTTTGCGCTTAGGGCTGACATGGACGCCCTCCCACTTCAGGTACGTACGTATTCTTAAGTTTTTCTGATATTATTTTTTTTTAATTTTTTTTAATATAATGATATCGAAAAGCCGTCATTACTCATTAGACAATCTGACGAGATCTGTATCCAATATAAATATTTAAGCATTTTGATCAATACTCTAAAAACGAGATCTGTATTTAATATAAATATATTCTTCTTCAATATTTGTGTATAAAAATCTTTTTGAAAATACGAAAAATAAGCAAAATTGTATTTTGCGTTAAAATTTTGAGTAATATTTGGATACACTAAATAAATAAATTATATTATTTTGATAAATTAAGTCACGTAATGCATTCAATTTACTGTTTATTGAGTAACGCATCATGTATGTTACTAAATAAGATTAATTTAATATGTACAAATAATATCACTCTAAAAAAATTTGTGACCGATGAACAAAATGGACCCGTTGAATTATGAAGGAACAAGTTGGGTGGGAATTCAAGAGCAAAATAGACGGGAGAATGCATGCTTGTGGTCATGATGCTCACGTGGCTATGTTGCTGGGTGCGGCCAAGATACTCCAGAGTAAAAGAGACATGCTGAAGGTAACTTGGTAAATTTGACTTAGGGTTAATATGACGATTTGGTTTACTGATAGAGGAGCCGATTAGTTATATATGGTTCTTCGTAGCTCCGATTTTAGGTTTTAGAGCCCAAAATTTTGTACGTAAGTAAAAGTAAACTTCTTGTCATTTTCATGCTTTGTAGGGAACCGTTAAGCTGATTTTTCAGCCAGGAGAGGAGGGTTATGCTGGAGCATATCATATGTTACAACATGGTATTCTTAGTGACACCGAGGCCTTCTTCTGCCTACATGTGGAGCCCTCGCTGCCAACTGGTGTCATTGCTTCAAGGCCTGGTGCAATGCAGGCCGGCGCTGGTCTCTTCTCCGCCACAATCACCGGAAAAGGTGGCCACGCCGCCCGACCACATAAGAACAAGGACGCCATTATTGCGGCAGCATCTGCTGTTTTGGCTCTCCAGCAAATTGTATCAAGAGAAACAGACGCTCTAGAATCTAGAGTAATTTTTTTTCCCCTCTCTCCTGTTTCATTTATTATGTAATTAGATATTTAAATTGCAAACATGCATTTTCTTGCTATTTTGAGAGTGACATGCATTGATGAATTGTGTAGGTGTTGACAATTGGGTTTTTCAATGGAGGTGAAGCAGCAAATGTGATGCCGGAGTCTGTGAAATTTGGTGGAACTTTTAGGAGCTTGAGTAATAAAGGCCTCGATTATCTCCAACAAAGGATCGAAGAGGTAAAATCATGCGTCCTTTTCATAATCATTTCCTTTTTTTTTTTTTTTTGTACTTAAGATACAAGACAATCGAGGAGAGACATAAAGAATTAAAAAAAAAGGTTTTTTTTTTCTCCTCGTGAGTTTCAACAATATCACCAATTTTGTTCAGAAAGATAGCAAAGTGGATTGACTCATTCCATGCTAGAAACAACCACAGGAAATCTTTCAATAGCATATGCGAATTTTTAATTATTTCTCATTGATATCCCACGATCAAGACAATTGTCTGAATTTCATAAAACCATTTCTTAGAAGGTAAAGAAGGAATAATGAAACAAAAGTAGTTTTAGGTTTTCATTTTTCATTGTTTTCTAATTTCTCTATATTTAAAACATATATACTTAATCTTTCACTTGCAGACCATAGAGCTGCAAGCGGCGGTGCACCGATGTGCTGCGACGGTGAACTTCACGGAGTACACTCCGGTACATTATCCGGTGATGATGAACGACGTATCGTTGTACGAGCATGCAAAGAACGTGGGAGAGGCTCTGCTTGGGGCACAGAACGTGAGGCTTACGCCATTGAGCATGGGATCAGAGGATTTCAGCTTCTTCTCAAAGGACTCAGCTGCCGTAGTTTTTGTGGTTGGTGTAAGCAACGACACTATGAGATCCAATCAGCCATTGCATTCACCTCTCTTCGCCATTGATGAAGAGGCTCTTCCGATAGGAGCAGCTCTCAATGCTGCTGTGGCAATCTCTTACTTGGAGACAAATGTTTATTAGGGTTAGGTTAGCCACTCCGTAAAAAATAATAGGGTTAATTACGCCCTTCAGCATTTAGGTACGTAGGTGTAGAACTTTTCGAATTATATTTTTCATGGGATTATATCATTCGTTTTAAAACAAAGCTCTTATATGTTGTATGAACAAAACTTTGTTATTTATGTTACATAGTACGCAAAGGTTAATTAATTTCATACTTTGACGGGATGATAACCTTCTCTCTCTAGGTACTTTCTCTCTGCCTTTTCTCTTGAACCGACTGCTTTGATCGAACTCTAGCAGCCGCCTCTCTCCTGAGATCGGCGGCAGCTCCTTTATTTGCATATGGAGCCACCGTCGCAGTATATTAGGCAACTTGCCATAAAAAAAATTAAGGTTTTGGGGACATGCGCTACGGGATCTTAACTACAAAGTTTATGTTGTCCAATAGACATTCCTGTGCAACACCATAAGCTGTCTCGTGGGCACCGTTTTCTTCAAGTCAGAGCCTCGAGCTTTGACAAGAAGTGTACAAAGTCTACCTAGGCCAGGGACAAGCAGCGCCTCGATCGAGAATTAACCTTACAAGCTACACCTTGAGCCAGAAGTTCCAGGGACAATCTGCACCACAAGCGAAAAATCTGAAACTTGCAATGAGAATCTTTTGGCAGACAAGCCAAATCCCGAGCGAAAACTACTCCCATTCCCCGTCTAATGTGAGAGCACCTCGGGATATTTACCAAAAATAAAATTACACCAGCTTTCGCAAAGCTTGCAATTCTTACAAAACACACATGCACCGATGGGTCACATGAAAGTCGACTTATAAGATCACAACAAACTACTTTTTCTCTCATAATATTATAATTAAATAGCGATATTTAAATTAGTAGCAATATTTAACATCAAAAAAATGAATTTGATCCTCGTGTAGTAGCGTAGTCGGGGATATAATTTGAGATGGAGCTTTTCACAAAACATTTATGAAAAAAGATTAATGAACTTCTAATATAATATAACTCATGAGCTATACCAAAGTAATTTGATGGTTCCAATTAACATAATCATAAAAACCCCGAATTGTTTATTCCGTCCAGATGTCTCGATATTCTAGGTCGTTTATATATCAAACTAACTAAAAGATCTGAAACATTATAATCATAAAACTAATTTACTATCTTAATAATTGTCATTCACGAGTTCTGAAATCGTTATGCCTCACTCAGCATTTGGTCTTTCTTTTGTGATTTTTTTTTTTTTATAACTATAAACATGTTGACTAAATATAAATCCAAATAATTCTAATATAGTCCATACATAAAGAATATGAAAAAGAAAGAAATCGTAAACACAAAGATCAAAGTGCAATAAATCAAGGTTAAATGATTTATTAATTCTTAACATGATTTTATTTTCTCTTTTAACTGTTATACAAATATATTACACAATATAAAGACATATTACGTTTGTTTTATTGGGAAACCCCTGGGTACTCCTCTCCTTATTGTATACTAGTCCCCTGCACTGCCTCTGTAGCAATTTTCAGTCCCCTACGCTGCCCTTGTAAGCCTGTAAGCCTATAATAACTTGCAAGGCCATTCAGCCAGCAACATGACTAATTACATTTGCATGCTTTTATATATACAAGGCACAGAAGCACACATTTATATGAACGAGGGAAAACATTGCTTAATCTAGCTTAATTTTATTACTGGACAGAGGGCATAAGTATAAACGATAAAGACAATAGCACAATAATAAAGAACTGAAATAAATAGATGATTAGTGAAGGATAAATGAAAACAAAAATTAGAAACGAAATGATTTGTATAAGATTGATAATAAGATCACATCTATTTATTAACTTTTAGGCTTGGTTACAAGGAGACAACGTTATTGAAGAATAACACATGAAGAACACACTCGAAATTGAACTCACAAATAAAAACTTAGTTTGTACAATTGAGCAAAAGATGCTTACAACTGAGCACAAAAACTCCTTAAATAGAAAAAGAAAAGCAAGATAAAGGCCAAGTGTCACACAAATAGCGGAACGATCAAAAATAGCCTACAATAATGAGCGACATCTTCACTTTCTGACTCAATTTTTTTATGAACTCTATAGTGACAAAGCAAAACAAAATAGCTACAAGAAAAAAAGATAAGAATAATGTGGCTACAGTTAGACTAACACCTTATCTTATTTTATCATTATTTAGAAAAGCATTTCATGCTTTTAATCCTTAAGAAAACAGTCATCTTCATTAAGATTGGCGTAATCTTCCTCCATATCATGCTGCGATGACGTTTTTTCAGACTTCATCTCTATGTCATCAAGTCCGTCGAGATCAAGGATTTTTAGTATCTTATCTTTCAAATCTGCTTTTGAACAGGATGGGTTGGAGTCGAACAAAGACTTAAGCTTTCTAATCTTTGAAGAAGATGATGATTCAGGGGTTGCCCTGGAGAGTTCAAAGGCACCATGTTGCCTATCAGGCATTAATTGTATAAGCTTTTAGCCTTAAAAACATTGGGCTTAAAATGATCAATTTGGAATTATCCCACCAACGAATAAAAAAATTTCTTTAAAGCTGATGGACAAAATCCTAAGCTTTATCATCATCGTTAAAACCATAGTCCCATCTCAGGATTCATGGAAGTTCATAAAATATCATGAACCAGAGAAAAAGTTCACAAAATGGCAAGGTCAAATGTTCGTAGCAGTTGTATTTAGTTTGATGATAACCCTAAAATACAATGTTTATGGAAAGAAAATTGAATGAATTAGGCTCACGAATCACCAAAATATTTTTTATAAGTCGGCTGGAGCTAGCACATACCCAACCTTACCTTCAATAACCTGCATTGCAATGTGTAACCAACTACTACGGCAGAGACCATCTTCCCACACAACAACTAAAGCATTATAAGTAACCACATTTGGTAAAAGCAAACAAATTTGGCAACATCATTTTACTAAAATGCATTATAAGTAACTACATTTGGTTGCAATCTAGATTTTGGATTCTCAGTGAGATTGATTCATCGACGGCGCCGTCGATCTCGGCTGTCACTATGCGACGCCATCTGATGAAGATATGCGACTAAATATTGATTCAAGGTCTTTCAAGGCATAAACAATTTCATTCCATTTCATATATGCCTCTTGATTTCTTCTCCAAATTGAATTTTTCCAGGCCAATACACGAAGCAAATCCCAAATCTTTGAACAGATCCACAATTTTCACTGAACAATTCATGCTTTTTCATCAAGATATTGGGAGTTTGCTGGCAATCGAGCAATTGGTAGTTTGCTAGCAATCAGGATATTGGGAGTTTGTTGACACCAAATAAAACGACATGTCGTTTTTGTTTTCTGATTCAAACGACAGCTCTTATTCACTCTTATAAAGATGAGATTGACGCCGGCGAACCAAAAGAAAACTTGCGACTGGGGGAGATATAACGATGGTGTGGTCGTATCCACAGACGCGGAAGCAGCTGGCCCTGACGGCGTGCTGTTTCGTAACGGGAGTGGCGCTCTTCGCTGTTGGAGCTCACCTTTCAATGGCCAACGTCGGCCCGCAACAAGATCGAGTGAAGGCTCGCAGGGATTTCGTCAAAGACCGACTCAGAAAGTTCGTTGATGACTGGGATTAAACTGCCGCCGCTGCCGCTGCCGCTGCCACTACGGCCGCCTTATTATTTATGAAAATTGTTACCTTCGCAATATTAAAGGGTTGAGTTAATTGGCCTCATGCCCATTTGGATTTTGTTTGTTTCTGTTCAATTTTATCAATCAGCGATATGACTATTGATAATTTTGTACATAGATATTTAATGGATCGACAGAAATGGCTGGATTGACTGTTTTCATCTTGTAGTGTTTGTTCTAAATAACGATGGTTTTTGTCTTTAGCTAAGTTTTCTTCTTTTGGATTAGTAGCGAATGTTTTATGGTATGTCATGCATCTATATTATGAATTTCTTTCATGTATTTTCCTTTTCTCTTATTTTTTTTTATTTTCGTTGTAATTATTTTTTTTTTCCGCCGTGTTTTTTCTATGAAATTTCTACTTTCTGATTAAAAAAAAATTATTCATTGTTGAATTTTATTGGCTTCTGTCGCTAACTTTATTCATAACTAATTCATTCTTTCAATTTCAACCGAGTTTAAAACTTATGTCTTTATTTTATATTTGAAACGTATTAGTACCATATCGACCGACCACATATAAGAAAATTAACAATACCATATTCATTAATATAACACAACACTTAAATTGAAAAATCACGATTGGCCACTTGATGTTTGACCACCAGTTGGTCGGCTACCCATTAATCGGCCCTCAAAATAGTCCACAAGGAATCAATACTATGCTAGTCAGCACTCTTGATCGGCATCATTGATCCGCCCTTCTAACGAATGATAGTAATAGCTCCCTGACACACTAAGAGGTCTAGCTCTTCGTCCCGAATCACGGGACATGTGATAGTATCTTTTTTCTTTTTTTTGATAGGTTAAAAAGTATCATTAATTGAATATTGAATTCAAAGGGTTGAGTTGAACCTCACACCATTAGGGTTTAATTCAGTATCTTCTGAGGTGTCTTGAATCTCACACCAGTAGGATTTAACCATCACATTCGCTATCACTATAAATACAAGTCAAAACTCTCTCATAGAGTTAACTCAACACACGACTAATCACTCTCTTACCTCTATACTGTCTACTTCATACAGACATCCATCTCACCTACTAACTTAAGCATCGGAGTCGATTAGGCTGGCAGCTCATCGATATCAAGTATTTTTCTTGTTGTCTCATATGTCACTCGGCAGACCAAAAAATGATATATCAACCGCTAGCAGTCCATTTTTGAATCAAACATAATGGAATATTGGATTCAAATCAATCTTAGCTTGAGAGTGTAACTTGTTTCTATATTGAATCAGGTAACTGATGAACGCGTCCCACTTATTGCAGTTGATTCATTGGCATTGTTCTACTATAACACAGTTAAAAACATGCAAACTTTCACTCCTCATCTTCATCTTCCTCAAATTTCCTTTGCCCAAGTAATTTCCCTCTGTCTTTAACAAGTATAACAAAACTTAAAAATTATAAACCAAATGCAATCGGGTTGTTAGTTTGTTACAAATTTACAACCCAGAAGCAAAATGTAGAGGGGAGTTTTAGAACAGTTGTTGCAACTGATGTGGCAAAATGTAAGACAAAGCAGACGTGTTTGTCTTTTACCATTTTAAGTCATTAAAATAAGCCATCGGCTTAACTCATCAGTCTTTTACATGTATTTAACGCCACCCACTGAACAAAGAAAAAGCTCACAGAAACAGAGAGCAGATCAGAGCAGAGCAGCCGTCTCACAACTCAAATGGAGGTGATCAATAATCAACCCCCACCCATCAACCCCCTTGCCGTCACCGTTGCACTCCCAGCAGAAAACCCACCTTCGCAAACTCAACCACCACCGCCGCAGCAGCAGCAGCAATTGAAACGGCGCCGTTGCATTGACAGGCATTCCACTGTGAACGGCCGTCAGCGTCGGATTCGAATACCCGCTACCTGCTGCCCCGGCATTTTCCAGCTGACCAACGAACTCGGTCATCGATCCGACGGGGAGACCATCCAGTGGCTCCTCGCCCAGGTCCGACCCGACCTCGTCCTCCCTTTACAACCCAGTTCCCGGACTCGTTGCCTCCCCTCCGACCCGGTCCCTCAAGCCATTTGCATATACCCGGATGCACCAGAAAATGGCTTCCTCCCGAGACCCACCGTGAGGGCCACCGTCGCTCAGGCCTCCACGGTGTTCTTCGATACTCCCGCCACCCTGGGTAACTTCTCAAATCTCAATTGGCTCTCTCTTCGTTTTTAAAGTTGGAGTCTTGGAGAAGTTTTTGGGTTTTATGCCCTCCAGCTTGATAAAGCAGATAAAGCAGAGAGGCTAATTGCTGGTGCAGCTGCATATGGATCACAACTGGTTGTCTTTCCGGAGGCTTATGTTGGCGGCTATCCCCGTGGCTTGATGTTCGATTCTGTGGCGGCCGCTCTCTCGCTGGAGGAGAAGCAGGCGTTTCAGAAATACTATGCCTCCGCCATTGTTGTACCTGGTCACATTCTTCCCACTGAAATTCAAGTTTTTGTTCCATGTGTATTCTGCACCATTTTGTATCCTCATTTTTAAACTAATCAAATTTGAACTCTGTGCATACAGGACTACATTCACTCTCGTTAATGTTGCTTACTTCTGTTAACTTGTAACATTAGACCACAGTTTTTTGTTTCTAGAAGAAAAAAGAACCAAACTTTCTGAGTCAAATCTTATTTTCCCACCTATTTCCCAGCATCCAAACAGATTAGCCCAAGAAAAGTTTAGAAACACATACTTTTGTATCTATTTGTGGCCGATTAATTCTAAATCTGATGTCGAACTTTATAAAGTTTCAATTTTGTTGATGAATCATTTTCAAGATCTTTCATTTGCTTCATCTGCAATTATATATATATATATATACATGTATATATGATACATTTTGGAGTTTGATCAGGTCCTGAAGTTCATTGGCTAGCAAAGATTGCAAACAAATACAGAGTTCACTTGGTAATGGGAGTGGTGGAAAGAGTTGAATTCAACCTGTTGAGCACAGTTTTATTTTTCGATTCATTTGGTCGGTTTCTTGGCAAACGTCCCAAGCAACAGCCGCTCGTTTCAGAGTCTCCAGTATGTTGTTCCGGTGAGAATTTGCGGTGTCGGTTTATGACACTGAGATTGCGAAGATAGGTGGACTTGTTTGTTGGGACAACAGGCTTCCAAATCTAAGAACTCAATTATATGCCAAAGGTAATTCTCCATGCTTGCTTCTTTTCAACCAAAATCACCATCCAACATGAGAAAAGGTTCCCATTTGATATCTGTTTGGCGAGTAATAATTTCAATGAATTTGATAGGATTACATTGTTATACATGTTTTTTTTTTCTTGTCAAACAAAATTGTAGATGTTTTTTTTTTTAATATATACATTGATATTGGGAGAGTTATAAACTTATAATATATATTGGGCTGCTCTTTACAAACTTTTCGCATAACATGCGGAGAGGAATACCATTAGGCAAAATTGTAGATAATTCAATGGACATTTTTCATTCAAAACTTTGGACTGAAATAAATAGTTAAAAGTATAAGCATTACGACAACCCAAAAGTCAAAATTGGACTAATCTGAATAGAGTAGTTCCACTTTAAGATGGTTCGGTTACAGAATCAGACATGGCAAACTGTAGAACACAGGTTGTTTTGTTCTTCCGGCAAAAACCGGTCCATCCCTACATTTATCTGCCGCTGCTACTAATTTGATCACATTTAGCTTGATTGGATTGTTTTCTTAAGAATTTGTCACTTAATCATTGTTCCATTAGGCATTGAAATATATTGTGCACCAACGGCAGAAGCAAGGGAAATTTGGCGGTCCTCCATGACACATATTGCCATAGAAGGTGGCTGCTTTGTTCTATCTGCAAACCAGTTCTGCAGAAGAACAGACTGTCCACTGCCGATGGAATGTGCTTCCGGAGATTCGAATCTCGATATCATATGCGCCGGTGGAAGTGTGATTGTTTCCCCATCGGGAACCATTTTGGCTGGACCTAACTACCAAGGAGAATCCCTCATCTCAGCTGATCTAGGTATGAACTATGAACAATTGAGCAAAATAATTGTGTAATTTTGCGTTTTGTCTCTGTAATTTGTTAACAAAAGCTGAGATGATACCGTTTCAGATATTGGAGAGGATTGCCCGAATTTGGCAGAGTTGGCGTCAATGTAGGGCAGAATGCTGTTGCTTGGAGCTCAAGCATACCAAATCCAGACCTGTTTACACCGTCCGTGAAAACAGAAGTTTCTGATGAACCTAATGAACTGTATGGGCAACCCTAATGTGCTTAGCTCCAGGTTTCGAAAACTTGTGGAAATTACAACCTTAATTTCCTAGAACTTAGACTATTGTAGCAATGTACAGGTCTTGTTAGATGAATTTGTGACATCGGAGAAGTCGCATTCAATTTGATGAAAATGCACTGAAATGTTGTGATTGCAAATATATTTTTTATTTATATAAACTTCAGGAAACAGGGTGGTATACATATAACAATTGAACAGCATAAAAGAAAGAATAACTAAAGTCTTGAAATTGAGAAGGAAAAGACAGAAGAAAGAAAAAGGCCAATATATAATGTTTCTAGTATGATTGAGACATACATGATACACATACTAGAAGCTTTTGTATAGCACAAGGTCAGCTACATAATCCCGGCTTCCGTAGAAAAATCTACAAAACCAAAGCATTCTTGAGAGAGAATGGCCTACCGCGAAATGTGCAGCATTTTCTGCAACTTAGCAGCTCCTCCTGGTGATCACAAGCAAGACAACATCCACAGCCGAAGCACAAGTATGTGCATCCAACATGGAGAAACAAAAAACTGAATATTGCAAGGAATTGGCGAAAAGGAGAGTTTTTCACCGTCTTGATCTTCTGTCATTTTGGCCTTCACCCATGGCTTCTCCTAACCTTGACTTCGAGCCACTGCCCTGCACGGTGGGAGGTCTATCTTGAAATGTATTGGTAGGATCCCGCGAAGGCCATGGCTGCCCCCATTGCCGTGTTGGACTAGCATGAACTCTACTAGGTCCAAGCCTCGAACCAGACAACATTTGGTCCCTAAGACCCTTTGATGATTTATACCCTTGCATTTGCCTCTCCAGTTCGGGAAATCTCTCCCAATCCACCCCGTCTCCTGAATTTTGGAGCCTTTCAGCTTGAATGCCCCATTCGACTCCATCTGATATGCTTCTTTGCAAAGAAGTGCTTCTTCTTGGTGGCTTCCCGGAAGTAGACTTTCTCCCCTTGATTTCCTCGACATCATATGCAGCCCACCTTGGATCACGAGCAGCATGATTCAAGTTGTAGTTTTTGTTAGTGTTGTTGCCCATGCTTAACTCTATAGAATGAAGATCACTTTCTGCAGAATCCTCTTCACAGTCGGCTTCGTCTTCGACTTCTCCTCCATCCTCATCTTTTTCTTCATTCTGAAGGGAACCAAGATTAGCTCTACTTAAATACGCAGAAATTTCATCATCATTCAGTTGAGCAGAACCACGGCCCTTTTCTTTAGTTCTCTTATTACTTCCCATAAAGGCTTCAAGTTGACTCCTCAATATATCAACAGCTGCATTCTTCTCCTCAAGCTGATGTTTTGCCTCTGAGAGCTTCACCTGAGCTCTCTCCTCACGCAACACGTCAGCCAACTGCATCATCTCCCTTTCCTTCTCAACATCTTCCCGAACTTTTAAAGACTCCCTCTTCACTTCCTCGGCTTCAGATTTATCCTCATCAATATCCCTGGCCAATTCATCACATACTTGTTCCATGATCTCTCTCGTCCTCTTCTCACTCTCAAACTCTTTCACCGCCTTAACAAGAGAGGCTTTTGTCTCCGCCAGTTCTTTCCCGAGCCTCTTGTTCAAGCTTTCGAACCTTTTTCTCAGTTTCTTCTCCACCTCGAGTTCTCCAGCCACAGCCTCAATGGCAGCCTCAATAACTTTGTGCTCTTTGCTTTTCCAAGCGGCCTTTTCTTCAGCAAAACACTTCATGAGATAGCTGATCTCATGATGGTCTGAGCGTTGTTCGTGGATAAGCTGATTGACCTGTAAACGAGCCCTCTCCAGCTCAGCATGTAAAGCTGAGACAAGAGCCATACTTGACGAAGGCCGATCTTCATTTCCCCAAACACGATTAATAATTTTCAGTAGCTCCTTAGATGTGGTCAAAGCATTACTAACATCCTTCAGACGCGTCTTCACTCCAGTAGTGGAAGCCGTGGGAGTCTGGGCTCGTGATCTAGTCTCAACCTATATCACAAATTAATGAGAACAAGAGAATCATCGCACCATTATAACATTAAAGCAAATCACAAATTCAAAAAACCCATCAATAATCACCGGTCACAACCAATAAGAAGCAAAAACATCCAGTTACGATTAAAAACAAAGCCTTTCCTAAGAGCTAAGCAGATCATTCACCAATGTACCTCCATTAAGCTCCCATTGCCATGAGAATCTAACATTCCGGTATGGTGATCTGTGAGCCTCAGCCTCTGGGAAATCGATGATACCCTTCTGTGGAAACTGCCTGTTCCAGATCGGTCCATCCTCTACAAAATGAAAATGACAGACTAAAAATTTAAAATTTATCACATGGTTTTCGAAAGACAGAGGTAAAATACACAAAAGTTACCAAATTGAAACAATCAATTGACTATCTATCTAATCAAAATAAAAATTTCTCAATAAAAATCTATGATGAGACGATAGTCTTAAAAGGACCCATAAAAACAAAAACTTCAAGACAAACCCCACACTGCTCAGAGTCTTCAAACTACATCTTCCATCAGATTCCCTCAAATTCTCACCAATCAAACAAAGTTTAAACAAAGAGAAACCCACCTCGGAAACGGGACTGTGAGACGGATCGGAGAGATGGGGAGGGAGAGAACCCGAGTGTGCCGATCTAGCTGCCCTCTCTCGCTCCCTGGCCTTGTTATTAATAAGCTCCATCTTCCGCATCCTCCTCTCGTCCGACCCTTCCTTCACTCTCGGAGACGGCATGTCGTTCATTTCCCAGAGTGTTGCCGCGAGCTTCCTCGCCGACACGGGTTGTTGCTGCTGCTGCTTGGACCTGGAGGCACCGTTTTGGGAGGAGGCGGCGTAGTTGGGGGAGTCCATGGCGCGCAATGCGGAGGCGGTTGGGGACCTGGAGCTCATGAGCTTCCATGTGGGCACAGGAGTACTGGATCCGCCCCTCTTCCCCACCAATATCGCCCTCTTGAATCTGTAGTTTTGGATGATCGAAGACGACGAGGACGCCGACGACGAGCACCCTCGCTTTCTGATTTTTCCAGGGATCATCATGTCCATGCCCAGGTTGCTGTTATGCCTTGGCATTATCAAATTCTTCTGAAAAAAAAAAGCAAAAATAAAGTTTGAAACTTTGAATTTTGGGAATGGGTAGATTTGGGGTTCAGGGAATGGTGAAACGCAGCGTTTGGTTCATACTGGAATGAGAGGAAAACGAGGAGTGAAACCCTATAAATTTATAAGAGAGAGGAGGTTTTGATGGCTCCCACTGGGTTCGTCGTCGGCTTCTTCCAGATTTGATGAGTACAGAGTGGTAAGCTTGTGCAGGGGACTCTCTCCTGTAAAGGATTCTAAAGAGGAAAGGGGAAGGTGTAAGGCGGGAATAATTGCGTGCGGCCATGATCAGGTGAGACTGAAACCGCGCGGTGAGCAGTTATTGCGCTCCGTTGATTGGGTTTCATAGCTTTTTGCTTTATTGTTTTTGACCAATCTGTGGTTGTGATCAACACTTGAAGAGCAGCACCCATTCCATGTTTTTACAAATTTGAAATTTATTAGTGAAAATGAGGTGGATTTTGTAATCATATTATCGGGTTCTTAGTGTGATGATCGCATAAAACTTGTGAGTATATTCATGGATGAAAATATTCGAGATATTTTTCATGTTTTGGAATTTTGATATAAAAATAAGGAGAATAAATTAACAATGTATATATATATATCTCTCATTTTGATGGTACATTTTAATATCACTTTTTCGATATATTAAATTGTTTTTAGATATAAATTATAATAAAATTCATTCATTCTGTAAATCATCGTGTCAATTTCATCTTTACAATAAAATAAAATAAAAATGGAGGTTATTCTATCATTAATATATATCAACTAAATATACGGTTCAGCATAATAATCTTAATTCTTACCCAAGCCATTTAATTATTTGATACATATAAATAACTAAACAATATTGATTTTGGGATGATGATTTAAAGAATAAACGATTATGATCATGATTTATGTACAAAAAACAATTTGATATACCGAAAGGGCGGTATAAGGAGGTTTCACTAGGGTGAGATGCAAGTATTTTCAAGAATAAATATTTGCATTATTTTTGTAGATACGTACATATTGAAGGGTATCAGTATAGAAATGAGGGGGGAAAAGCTTTTTCCAATTTGCATGATATCCATATTAGTCTTATAAAGGTATTATTGGTTATTTAAATTTTTTCCCAAATTTTATTTGAAATTTTCAAGTTTTAGATTAAATTTCAAATATTTTTTTATTAGATGAATGATATCGATATCGAAATATTCGTCGATATTTTTCATAAATTTGATTATCAATATTTCTATACAAAAATAATATTTTTATTTTTGAGTATATTTAGATTTATTTATTTGAAGTTTATATATAAAATATTATAATCAAGTCAGTGTCACGTTATTTATTGTGTTTACCTCATTTATTATAAATTTTGATTTTTTATCAACAGTGTAATACGATGGCTAACAATGACATGATTGCATGTGTTAAGGGGCGGGCTCTAAAATTTATGCAACCTAATTCCTTTTTCATTTTCTGATAATAAAAAAATCCCTTTTCATTTTCTGATAATAAAAAAACTCCTTTTCATTTTCAGATTAAAAAAAATATATATCCTTTTCATTTTTATAATGAATGTGTATATATATGGCCCTCCAAATTTATATTAATTTTGTCTCCTCATAATCGGAGTTTTATGGATTGCAATTTCCAATATTGCTCCAATTGAACTTCTTATTTGGTTTATTTGAATTCCCCCCACATGGAGCTTATAAAATGAATTTAACGGTTAATATTACTTGTAACGGTATTTTAAAAAATGAAATAGCTTCAATAGTTTCTTTTATTTAGTCAAAATTAATATTATGGTATTATAATGAAGAGTACAGATATACCATCAAAATCAAATTGTAACGGTAAGATATGTGCAAGTCAATACGACAAACTAATGTGGACAAAAGTCACACAAATAATTTAAAAACTCACATTACTAATATTATAAAAAATTACAAGCCAATCTCATGAAGTCCAAAACAACCATAAACCTCACAGCACATAATCCTATGCAAATTATCTCCATCAAAGAAACAGGCTCTTGTGTCAAACTCATCACATTTGGTCTTGAAGAACATGCAGAGCATAGGCATATCTGGATCTGAGCAAGATTTGATTTTCAAGGATTTTTTGATCTCCAACAATCTAGTAGCACATAAATGAAAATAAATGACCAAACTTCTTAATCTAACTATTATGACCAAACTCAATGGAAAATATTCCCGAAAAACTCCTCCAACAGTCAGGTTCTGCCATGGCCTAGGGCGGCAAGGGTGATCGCTCTGAGCCCACGAACAAGGAGGGTCCAAAATTTTTAAATTTGTCTTATTTTTATGGGAAAAAAAAATTAAAAATTTTGAAAAATAGTTAAATTGAATTTGAAGAAATATTTTATTAAAAAGTAGGCTCATATTGTTGAAATATTATAAGATTTATTTTTATTAATATATAGTTATCTATATTGTCTTATAAAGTCATTAAGACGCTAACTCTAATTTTTTTTAATAAAATTTCACCGTTTCATAGAAATATAATATTGCAAAAATGACTATATTTTCTATGTATGATTGATGTGCTTAAATTCTTGAATTTTTTGGGTATATTGCTAGGAGGATGAAAAAAATATTGAAATTTGAAAAAATTATTAATTTTGTATATGTAAATATATATTATAAGCGCACTTTTATAATTTTTACCGTGGGCCTCCAATTTATTGGACCGACCCTACCAATAGTAGGGGTAGAACAAACGAATAAAATTTTAAGTAAAATTTTGGGCAAAAGGGATAGTTTGAAAAACAAAACAAAATAACACTGTGATTTTCCCCCTCCTTCCCCATGGTGTGCTTTTTTCTTTAGGACTGAAAGTCGGAAATGAGATAAAAAGAAGGTT
The DNA here is from genome assembly GCA_032719365.1 of Prinsepia uniflora. Taxonomy (NCBI): domain Eukaryota; kingdom Viridiplantae; phylum Streptophyta; class Magnoliopsida; order Rosales; family Rosaceae; genus Prinsepia; species Prinsepia uniflora. Next base: position 2,179,395 of record CM064862.1, on the reverse strand, counting down.
AGGATCTTTTTGGATAAATTAGAATTTCCTTTTCAGAAAAGAATAATATAAAGATTCATTGAGATTGAATTATTAAGAAATCGTGTACATATTATCATATTGAAAACCCCAAACTAACATTCTACATTACACCATTCATCATATTCAAATCAAAATCGATCCATTAACTATTTACCAATAAATCTTTTTTTTTCTTTTTCCACATCATCACAATAAAAAACAATCACCTTTTGAAAATAAATTAGGAAGAGGTGTAGCCCTGTAGGAGAAAATCTTCCCCAGTGAATTTAGACATCATTAGTGCAAATTTCAAGACATAATTTGACATGAGAGCTATGGTAACTATAAATAATTACTTCAGTGACAGTGGAAGGATTTTCACTCGAGTGTGATTCAAATTTCAACCCTATTCAATTTTCTTTAAAGGGTTCATTTCACACCTTTCAAACAAAATTTTATATGTAATAGAAAATGAATAAATAAATTTTACCTTTTTTTTATACAATGACATCGAAGAAGAATGATTATAATATAGACATTCAGATTAGATATTGACCTTACGATTTATGTAGATCGAAGTCAAAACTTCATATATATAACGTGTGAATTATTAATGCACAGCACGAAGTAACAAATACATTTCAACTTGTAATTCTCCAAGGATTAACATTTTTTTTTTCTTGGTGAAGATCAATTGATTAGGGAGTGAAGAAAGTACAAACTATCTCGTTGCGTTACATTATGAATAGATAAGTAAATTAGCTTGGTAGAATTTAACTATGTTCAGGTTCGATTACGTATAATCTACATTTATAAACATACTATATCGACGTATCACTTTGGTGATTACCACTAGTTTCAAGAATGAAAACAAAGAAGAAATTTCAATTGATTTTTGACGCAACAAAGTAACAAACCCATCTTATTTACTACTATGAATGGACAAGTGAACAAAAATAGGGATTATCGAGGGAACATGGCATGGAATCTAAAGTTACAAATAGGACCATTTTCCAATATTGACATGGCATTTGATTTATGGAAGAGAATCATCTCATTTGCTTGACTTATTTTCTCCCTTTTTCTCAAAATTCAAACTTCAAAGAGAATTAATGGGAGAAAAAGATAGAAGAATAAGAGACAGGATGCATCTCTTTTTTTTTTCTTCGTCCTCGTAATTGGGATAAATATCTTGTTTGTTCCTTCATTTTGTTTGGAATTTTAGGGGATGTTTACGTATGGATAATGAAAATCAAATCAATGAAAATGATTTTTATTACAGAGTACGCATGTGCTTACGTACAAAATCAAAATTTTTTAATGGGTGGATCCCACATGAAATGGGTGGATCCCATTTTGGGGTAATGAGATTAATTAGGGGAAGGTGTTAATTATCCCTATTACTTATTTTAATTTTTCTATGTACCAAAATTACCCTATAACTTCTACAATAATTACAAAAAATTTGTTGTTAAACAAACAAAAATTTTGTGGTGAGTTGAGGAAAATGGAATTCCTATCTCCTTTGCAAGTATTTCATATCACCAACATCTTAGCAAAAGAGTATGACTTGCTTACGGTTTTATTTACCACGACTGATGAAGAAAACAAAGATTATTTCCTTAATCTTTTGGATCATGCATTGCCGTGATTGTAATATTGAAAGGCGAAATCATGATTTTTGTGGTGAGACAATTTCTATTTCACTATTTTATCGTATTCAAATTAAATTAGGGTTATATATGCACACCAATAGAGTGTTGATGAAGAAAAATTAGGCTGGAGACTTGGAGAGAATAGCGTACCACGGATATGGTGGCTGCTCCAAAACAAAATCACTTTCTAAGTTTGAATAAATAGACTCTTTCAGAAAATAAAGAATAACGAGAATAAATTTATTTTTCAATGAATCAAATTTTTTAGCAAATGAGTTTTGAATTGATAATCAAACAAGAGAACAAGAGGTTGAGAGAAATTTGGGAAAAATAAAGGGCATTTTAGTAATTAATTAATTTTAATTCTGATTGATAATGGTTGGTAAACAATACCAATATAAATTATTCTCATAAATGTTCATATTATATTTTGTTAATAAAGACTTAACGAGAATAATTACCCATTATTTTGATTACTCACTACTTCGATTACGTACTTCTCTCAGTATCTATTAATCTCATTCCTAATAAATATACGTGCCCTTAATTTGATAATTGTGTTTTGATCTATTAATATTTGATCTTAATTGTTAGTTTAATGTCGTAGATGAATATCATTTTTATTCCCCTATTTTATTTAAATTTTTAATTTGGTCATTGCATTTTAATCTATTAATAATTCGGGTCAACTCCGTTTAATGTGCACACCAACATAGACGAAGACTCACACATTAAAATAGATTAACGTCAAATTCATGGAGACTAACTTTTAAATTATATCCAAATTAACGGAATACTAACTAATAGATTATATTAAAATTAACGGAAACTAACTGTTAAATCATGCACAAAGATGACAGGAGCTCTTTCTAAATTTACTTTGAAAATCAAGTCGATTCTGCTTCCGTTTGATAACCTTTGTTAGACAATAGAATTTTATCTTTTTATTCTTACTCTCATTTGATATTTTAACCAAACTGAATCTACCTCTTGTGGGACGCCGCCCACATCCAACCCATTAATCCCAACAAGTGATGGACTCTAATGATTCATCTTCTTTTCAAATCTTAATCTATTATCTTTTATATAGAAATCATTTAATAATATGATTAACGAAATAAGTTTACATAATAGCCTTAAGGTCTATTTTCGTACATACCTAAATATAACCAAATCTTTAGCTACTTGCCTTTCTCTCAATCTCTGTAAACTTTTAACTATTTTTCGTTCATCATATGTCACCCTTAAGGTTCATTAATATCTAAATGATCATATAATTATATCAATTCAAAGTAAATTATAAGCATAACCTTCACATAAACAATTTTCCTTTAACTCTTTCCACAAAGGTTTTCCATTCATAATTACCATTATAATTTATTAATGTCCAAAGTAATATTATAATCAAATTCTCTATTTATTCTGAAATTTAGTTCAAGTTTAACCTATAATCATAACATATCGAATATTCAAAACTATACTCAACCCATGTCTGCTTAACATGAAAATGGTACCATTAAATTCAGAATTCCAAAACGAACAACTTTCGTATTGATCAGAACCTGAGGTGACACCTCACACGCCTCCACGCGCCGTCGACAACCTCTACTTGTGGGCCTTACGTGCATGCGCGAAGGTTGTCTTCAACCTTTTAGATAAATCCTGATTTTCGTGTTGCTTGACCCGCAATCGGGACTTGGGCCGTATCTCGGCCATCTCTCAACCATTTTCGATGATACAAACACTTGGACCCAAGAGAAAATCTATGATATTGAAAATGAGAAAGACTTATCTAAATTTATGGTTCAAACTTCCCAAGTTTCGGGAAGAATTGCCCTTCATATTATGAGCTTGCCCATGTCCATAACTTATTCCTTTTCATCCCAAAAGGATTGTAGGGACTTCACCAACACTTAGAAACCCTTATTACAAGTTAAGAAACTTCACAGCAACACGGGCCTAAGTTTTTGGGTTTCTCGGGTTGGCTCTCGAGTTTGGGTGCCATCTCCTTCTCCAACCAGTTTTTGGACCTCTTACCTTCCTTCCTTTCTTACTTTTTTTCTTTTTTTCTTTCCTTCACTTTTTTCCTGGCTTGCTTCTCATCTCTTCGTGATTTCTTCATTTTCTTTCTTTTCTTCTTTATTCAGCCATCCACCACCGAACTCTCTCTATTACACCCACATCCACATATATATAATTGTAGTATGTCAGTGGGAGAATGAGAGGGAAAATTAAAGAACCCTCTAGACAATCCTAGATTACTCTAGAAAGGACCAAAATACCCTTTGTCTATAAACTACCAAACTACCCCTACACTATTTAGATCTAAAACGAGTTTATCCTGACACCGTTTTAGGCATACCGCCTGTCTACGTTTTAAAGATTTTGAGACCTACGCAACAGTTCACACGAAACATTCATAAGGAGTCCCGGTAAAAAAAAATCAACTTTTTGACCTTCAGGGGTAAAATTGTCATTTTATTTTTATGAATTTTCCTGTTCGTTACATATGATCTCGTAATATTATTCTTCACATATTATGTGAATATTATTCTTCACATATTATGTGAATATTATTCTTCACATATTATGTGAATGGTCTCGAGTTCGACTCTTATCGGACGAAATCGATATCAAATGTATATATAATATAATCTCACTCTCTCAACATTTATATATATATATATAATATAATATAATCATAAGCACCAAACATAAATTGATGAAACGAAATACAATGATATCTAACCCTATTAAACCACACAACATCCCTAATACTACTACACCCACCCAAACCCCCATAACTCAAAACTAAGGAACAAAAATAATCAAAGACTTTATCAAAGCAGGTAAACCCCATCTCCCTAAATTTACATGCCCTTTGCTTCTCTGCCCACCACTCTATTTTTTCTTATATTTATTTTTTGTACGGCCTCATTTCCCAGCAAAAAGTGGTCAAATAGTCCAACAAAAAGGTCATCAACTTTTTATGCTTTTATCCATGCGAGCCCAATTTCTTTGGCTCTTATCTATCTACCCCTCCCTCGCTACAAAACTTGTAGACTACTTCTTTGGCTCTCTCTGTCTTGCCTTCTCCACCCTCACAAATTCCCAATTTTCTCTGCACAAAAATGGAGAAAAGAACACAACCCATGTCCCAAAACCCAAAATTTCTCAGCTTTTCTCTCATCTTTTTACTGCAATTTTCACCTATCTCTTTTGCCAAAACCACAGTCCCAAAGTTCCCATCTTCCCTCATTTCACCAGAAAAAGCCTCTGCTTCTGTTTCTGCTGAAAACAAAATCTACAGAGCCAGATACTTCACCCAAATACTTGACCATTTCAATTTCAACCCCAAGAGCTACAAAACTTTCCAACAAAGGTACTTGATCAATGACACGTATTGGGGTGGAGCCAAGAGCAATGCCCCCATCTTCCTCTACACGGGCAATGAAGGCAATATTGAATGGTTTGCCCAAAACACAGGCTTTCTCTACGAGACTGCTCCCCATTTCAATGCCCTCATCATTTTCATTGAGGTAACTTCCGATTTTTTCATGTCATGTTTTCAGGCTTCCGATTGGAATCAGTGATCATTTTCAAGTTTTGATTTTCAACTAACTTAATCAACGATATCGATATCGATATTTGAACAAAATTAATTCTCAATATTTTCATGAAAAATCGCATGTTCATGGTTGATTACCCCGGATTATTATACTAATTGATTTGGTCAAATTTTGTAGCATAGGTTTTATGGAAAGTCTATACCTTTTGGTGGCAAGAAAAGTGTGGCCTATAGCAATGCAAGTACACTTGGATATCTGAGTGCAACACAAGCATTGGCAGATTATGCCTCCTTAATTATTGATTTGAAGAAAAATTTATCAGCCACTCACTCTCCGGTGGTGGTCTTTGGAGGTTCCTATGGAGGAAGTATGTGAATTAATTTTATCTTCTTTCTTATCTTCTCTCACATTTTTTTTTACAACTATTGTTAAACAGGGCTTTTTGACTCTGGGGCCATGCCCTAGAGGTCCAATCACACCTTCATTGTCCATTATATCGAATCTTTTCTCCATATGCTTAATTTACACATGATTCAACATATGGTTTGAGGTTTCTTGTTGGTCACTTGTGACTTGTGGTCAAAGAAATTATAAAATATTATTTTGATTATGTATTATAATATAAGTAACGATAAATTTAATATTAATCATAGCACGTGAATTAAATATATGCAGTGCTGGCGGCATGGTTCAGATTGAAGTATCCGCATGTTACGATTGGAGCATTGGCTTCGTCTTCACCCATCCTCAATTTTGAGAATATTACTTCTCCATATAGCTTCAACAACATCGTCACTCAAGACTTCAGGGTAATATTACTCTAATTTTAATTACTTTATTTTTGTATTTATGCATGAAAAAAACTTGAGGGACCAGTTGATAACAATGCATGATCAGCGATTGGCTATTTCACATCCCACAAGTTGAAGTTTTTAATATTTGACATATGAGATCAGACACAAACTCAGAAATTAAAAATAAGGTGGGCTAAATATTATCTAGGGTCAATTTTTTCGATCAAATTTTTATGATATCAAGTGAATTTTATTGATTAAAAAAATACATATTTTATGCAAAGAAACAAAAAAAAATCATGCAAATAAAATATAACAACACTTGAATTGCAACAAATTCATTTTTTATATGGATCAGACATCATATAATCTCTAAAAATATCATCATATCCCTCTTAATAAGTAGACTATATATAAACTAACATCACATAAAATTTTACGTTAACTCGTCAATTTTGGGCGAGCTGAAGCACACCCCAACCCAATGCATCATCCCGTGCCTGTATCAGATTCAAGATCAAATTCGTTAAATACATATTTGTATGATTAACTATATCTTATATGAGCGTGACAATAAACGAGACATGTACACATGCATATTTCCCATATATATATAATGTTTTTCTGAATAATGATTTGATTCTTTTTTGCCTGTGATTAGAGTGAGAGTGAAAATTGCTACAAAGTGATCAAAGGCTCATGGCAAGAGATCGAGAGGACATCGGAACAACCTGCAGGGCTTGAGCTTCTCCGAAAATCTTTCAAAATATGCAAGTATGACCAAAATTAATCCATAAATATTCTTATTTTCGAGTATAATCTTCACACCTCATGCGTTGTTAATAGTTTAAAAATTAATAATATTATATGACAGTGTAAAATACTGATAATTTTGAAAAGAAAAAATTACTAACTTACTCGGTTTTGAAATATGTTTTTATATTGCAGGAATTATATTAGTGGAGAATCTCTTGAAGGTTGGCTTCGCACTGCATTGGTTTACACAGCAATGACGGATTATCCAACTCCATCAAATTTCTTAAATCCCTTGCCGGCATATCCAGTAAAAGAGGTAAAATTAGTAAACACAATTTTTTTTTTTTACAAAAATTCATATTTTTTTTTTGTACATACACTTTACTACTCTGTACTTTACACCTTGTAATACGTTCATATTTTATTTTTAAAACTTGACAGGAATCCCTATGTACTTTCTACAACATAACAACATGATCCGAATTAAAATTTCTGTTAATTGACGAGGTGTCTATATATAGGTCTCGTTTTCTAACTATTACCGGTACCATTAAGAAGGCATGCCTGTCAATTTTTACCTTGGATGCCCAAAAACTAAGAGGAATGAAAGAAAATTGAGAAAACAAAACTCAAATTGTTCTCAAAATAGGCAAATTGAGATTGATAATAGTTAAAAATTAGGACTCATAAGGGTCAAGCTCGCATTTTAATAGAAATTTTAATTATCAGGCCAGATTGTTATAAAATAAAATTAAAGTGTGTCAAATTTTAAAAGTCAGATATTATGGTATTATTATATGTAAATTATATGATATTGAAGTATAATTTTTTTATTTTTTTCTTTCTTTGTATTCATAGAGGGTATAATAGTAATATTGTATGAATTATTTTGATGGTGCAGATGTGTAAGGCGATAGATGATCCAACGACTGGAAATGACACATTTGCGAAGCTGTACGGAGCAGCTACTGTATACTATAATTTTAGCGGCACGGCCACGTGTTTTGATCTTGATGATGATTCTGATCCTCACGACCTTGGAGGATGGAATTGGCAGGTAGGGGAATTTTCTTTTAAATTTTTAACTCCAATTATAAACACATAAATTTTTCAATTTTTCTCATTTTAAAATCAGATGAATTTACTCAATTTCACTATTTCGCCTTCCTTGAAAGGAAAAAATCGTTTCAGTCTATTTTAGTTACAATTTATCATGTAAGATTATAATGAAGTTATATATAAAATCATTTAGTACGTCGTATAATGAATTGAATAGAATAATATAATACGAAATCAGTATTTAATTAATCATTGTATAAATTAATACGTATCTTTATACCGTTCAGACCTATTCGAATAATATCCTCAAAATTATCCGTATTAAATAATCAAATAACTAGCAATCTTAAAATGTGCAATAATAATATTAATATTAATAATAATAATACAAAATAGTAATAATAATTAAACCAATGGTAATAATAATAATAACATATCAATAATGAACACAAATAAAAATAAATAATAACAATAATATATATAATTAATATTTATGATATAGATATTTCTTATCAATTATTATAATATAATCTAGTCAGTATAATATAATCAGTATTTTAATTTGATAAGACACCAAACAACCGAATAAATAGTTAGTATATTCAGTAAATAGATTAATTTATTTAATTAAAATAATCAATATACTAAAACAACAATTACCACAAACATAGGATCTTATGATCCTTCTGTTCTAGAATCTCAAAATCCAGTCACATTAATTTCCCTAGCATGATTTGAAGAAGAAAAATATTGGGATATGAACCTAATGAAAAAGCGGAAAACACTTTCGTGAGTTAGAATCAAAGATCGTCACTAATAAAGAGAGCATATGAGAGAATCCAAAGAGAAAAACATGTTCTCACAATCAAAAGTTGAGCTCCCTAAAATCATTATTGACTGTAACTAATTATTACATACTCATCCCTTGGAGGCCTTCATAGAGTGAAACCCTTGCTTTAACCACAAGCAATAAGTACTCATAAAAAGAGAAGAAAAAAAAACCCACAAGTTGACTATATCATTGTTGTCCCGTGAACAATATCGCCGATAATTCTCTTAAAAAATATCTCGATATAAATTTATTGTCACCATATAATATTAGTAGACATTTTATTTGCTTGATTTATAAACCTGATTATCAGTTTTTATTAACAATTTCGTATATCGTTAATCACATGTCACATGATACTTCGAATTGGACTTGAATGTTTGATTGTATTATGCAGGCATGTACAGAGATGATAATGCCGACGAGTGGAAACAATGGGGAAAGCATATTCCCAGCTTCAGAATGGAATACAAATACAGAGCATCTTATTGCAAAAGGATGTTTGGCGTTGAACCAAGGCCCTTTTGGATCACCACTGAGTTTGGCGGACATGTGAGACCGTCATATATCGCATCATCACTTCTATTCCATGCATCAATCATGATCCAAAACCAATTTTGTTTTATTTTATTTTTAATTTTTGGTGTGGAACGACGAGCTACTATACCTGATAAGTCTCTATTTATGAGCTAATAATTCTACACATACATTCTCGTCGAGTCCTGATTTAAAAATTCTCCAGTAATTGTACAGTCTTGCATGAAGGACTCATGATTTAAAAAATTCTCCAGTAGTTGTACAGTTTTGCATGAAGGACTCTAGTTTATTGATTAAAAAATGAGTCCAAATCGCTCCACCTTATGAGGATTTCTGAGTATATAAACAAATTAATACTAATAATAATTTTGTTTCTTTTTCATTCTCTTTATTTGAGTTAATTAGTTTTCTCTATCGTTTTGGCAGGATATTGGGAGGGTTTTGAGAAGATATGGAAGCAATATTATCTTCTTTAATGGCCTAAGAGACCCTTGGAGGTGGTGGAGGGTAATTTCATCTCTCTTTTCTTACTTATATTTTTTTTTCGTTTCTAACTATGGTAAAATTAATTGACAATTCGACTCTATATATGATATTACTGTCTTAATAATGACTAAATTACCCATATACCACATATATTATGTCGATAAATGTGGAAAAAAATATCTTACTGACATTATTTGTATACCAGTGGATACATCGACAATTTAATCCTTAATTAACGAGTTTTTGATTCGTTAATGCTCAATTTGTTTATTTTTCCTTTGTAGGGTGCTGAAAAATATATCGAAGAGTATAGTAGCAATTGTTGCTAAAGAAGGTTTACTCTTATACATTTACAAATGTTAAGAGCATGAAATTGAGGAGAATAGTAATTAACATGTATAAAAATTTGGCATGCAGGTGCTCACCATGTTGATTTGAGATTCAAAACCAGTGAAGATCCAGAGTGGCTTAAAGATGTGAGGAAAGAAGAGATCAACATCATTGCACAGTGGATCTCCCAATACTACCATGACCTTGCTCAAGATCAGCTCTCTTAAAATCATACACATTAATAACTCACACTCAAAACCAAGTTCATTTGCCTTCAAATTCAATCTATAGAAAAATCCATATTATTTTTCTTAAATGATGAGCAGTTAGATTCTGATATAGGGTTGTAGAAGGCCCGAGATTTAGCCACATTGGTTGCAGTATATGTATTATTTTATGGACCGCAAGTATCCGTATTTAACTTTTCCGTATTTACTCGCATTACATTAGATCTTAAATCTTTATTTTAATCCAACGACATTGATATGCATGTAATTGTGAAGAAGCTAAATGCAGAGGAAATATTTATCAAAACCCAAATAAAGTTTGGATCCAATTGTTATGAGAGATCCAAAGACGATGGATATCTACTATACTATCTTGCATGACTATGAGGCCCAAAGACAATGGAGCCAGTCCCTCAACTCATAGCCTCAATCCAATAGCCGGTCACACGCTGAAATCTTTTGGGTCCACAATCTCGGCCGGGCTCGTAATAATGTCACGTGATATTCCTTTTTTTAATACAATAATGTATGAGGAAGGCGATTAAATTATACAAGCACGTATGGACGCAAGCGTATTTGGGGTGGACTTTAGTCCATATCAAATGTGAAAAAATAGGGAAAAATTAAATGGATTTTTTATTAAATATTATTTTATTAAGAAATTTGATTTAAAATCAACTCACCTTTATATTCAATCCTGAGTTCAGCCCATCCTTATTTTTAATCCTGAATTCGTGCCTGTATAATACACGAGAATATAGATTTTTTGTTTTTTTTTTGTGGGAGTCGAACGCACATAACATACGGAAAATAATATCACTGCATTATGATTATAATACTAAATCGCATTACAATCATGTATCTCTGTTTTTTTTTTAATTAAATCGCGTATCTGTTCTTATACGACGATAATGACAACAAATCTTACCATGATTGTGGCCTTATACAAGGATTGAGATTGAGTGAGGATTGTTCTCACCCTATCTAGGGGCCGGCCTCCCACTCTATTATGCAGCATTTATTAGCTTAGTTGAGTTGTGTGGATTGTGCAATAAGCCTCTCTCGACTCTCCCTTTTCTCATACATCTTTATGAATGCCTCTCGCTTTCGAGATCCGGTCCATCATCAACTCAGTCAGATCCTCTCGTTTGCTTGCTTTGATTAGGCTTCGTTTAACAGATTTGATCGGCATTTCGTGCCTGCAGCCCTGCAGGTTGGTTGTATCGCCACGTACACCTTTTTTAACTAACTAAAAGCTTGGGCTTCTTCAGCATTAAAAAGCTTGCTTTTCCTTCCTTTTCTTGAAAAATCTTTCTCGGAGAGTCAAGTCAGATATTTACATCTTCATCTACTAAATACTCAGAATTAGACCTTTTATAGTAGACGCATTTTCAATTCCGGCTATAATTGTTGTAACATTAGGAAGCAAATAGCCTGCCGGGTTTGATTAAAACGTGTGTGGTGAGTTGTGATTTTGATTGATAAAGATTGAGGAGGTCCCCATTTAGCTTATTCTTTCTTCCAAGTTAGGCAACAGCTGGGATCAATAGAACAAACAAGGTCGGTGTTCATCGTTCAAAAAGTTGGTAAAGGCAGGGGTTTCCATTAATGTAAGACAATTTTCAAATTGGAATCTGGTGATGACGTGAAAGTCTTTGATACAACCAACCATTAATCAAGCACCACGTACATCATTGTCTAATGCATGCCGTATTATTGAATAGGGACATCAATCATGTATAGTTGTATGTGATTTAGGCGAGTCAAATTTAATTAGGTAATTGATATTACGTGATTAAATTTAATTATTTTTCTTATACAGTAATTATAATTGAATTATGTTTAGGGATGATTCTCGAATTTGATTTTTATATGGGCTAAGTTAGATACGGAAGAAATTCGATAATGCGAATGAATTTTATTAATAAATATAAAAAAATACACTTAATCAGGAAATACGTAATAAAGTTTACCTCTCAAATACCTTTTATATAAATAAATAAAATTTTAATAGACAATATATTATAGGTCACCATATCGCGAAATAGCGTACCATTTCTTAACTTTTTACATAACGTATAACATTTTTACCTTCAAGTCTCGAGTTATATTTATAATATTGTAGACTAACCATGTACTATAATAAATATGAAAATAATATAGATGTTCATATATATAATATATACAAGCAACTATGGGGTTGTTTATGTAACGCATGCTTCTGCAGCAATGCAAGTCCTCTTGCCATATCCTGTGCAATATGGCAAGTTGACAGAGTCCCTTTCACAACCCATGTCCCATCTTCCTCATTTCCTTGGCGATTTCAGGGTCATTGCCCTCTACTTGTAGGGATATATCACATCTGCAAAAACCCTACAATGTGGTCTATGGTCCCACACCGCCCTACAACCAAAAGCACACCCCACGCTACCAGGGTCCATGCCGTACTGCTTTCTTACCGGCTCGTACGTTAATCCACGTGTCAATTACTCGGTATTTCACCTCCATATTCTTCGTTGCTCGTGTTTCCAGATTTTTTGAAATAGTAGAAAGATGCTACAAGAGATTAACTGATATATATTACTTATATTGGAAGATCATATATATAATTAAAAAATTGAGTTTCAAGAAATATTTTATTAAAAAATTGAACTCATATTCTTACAATATTATTAAGAGTTACTCTGATTGATGTTATATTTATGAAAAATATATATATATATTAAAGAATGTTTAATTGAAAATTATTTCAATTGAGTTTGAAGAAATATTTTATTAAAAAATTGAGCTCATATTCTTAAAATATTATTAAGAGTTACTCTGCTTGATATATAATTATCAAACTTGTCTTATAAATTCGATAGGACTCTAACTCTAAATTGTTTGATAAAATTTCACTATTTTTTAAAAATATAGTATTACAAGATGAATACATTTTTGTGTGTGGGCGATGTGCTTAAATTATTGAAATTTATTTTTTTTTTAAATAAAAATTGAAAAAGTATATATATATATTTTTCTATGTGTAAAAATGGATTATGGAGGCCCTTTTATAATTGTTTTCCTAGGCCTCGAATTTATTGGACGGGCCATGAGTATAAGTGAGTCTTTTCAACTCCCAATGTAAATTAGTTTTTAGTTGTAAGTTTTGAGATACTACGTGTCAATGGCAAAAAAAAAATAATATTTAGATTTAATTGGTAAAAAAAGAGATAAAAAAATGGTTGTATTAATTAGATTCAATTTGATCCACATATTATTGTGATTATGATTAGTTATCATACCACCCAATTTAAAAATTAAGATCTCACCAATTTGCTGTCGTTATATAAGAGAAGATTCTAATAAAATTTAAAATTACTTCTAAAAATAAAACTGATTATAATGTTTCATTCTCAATATAATTACTTAAAAAATGGGAACTTAACAAATAAAATACCGTCAGTCCAAAAAAATTACTCATTTTCTCTATTTTCTCATTTTTCACCCAGAAATATTTTTAGAAAAAAGGTAAAAAAAAAAAAAAAAAGAGGCAGGAATAGCATGCAAAACGAAGACAGGTAAACAGTGAAATGAGACGAGTGAAAACCAAATGGAGTTCTAGGTGTCCGAAACAGTGGGCTTCAGTGGGCCCCACACATGCGTGGCCCCCTTGGAGAAAAGAAAATAATTTGATCTTGTGGGCCCGGGAACCTCGCGCTTGCCTTTCCGATGGCAGGGATTGAATTCATGAGGCATTTAGACCGCCAGAGATTTTGGAGACGTGGCCTCTTCCATGTAGTTTTGGATCCTCCAATTTTAAATCATTTTATAAAAACTCAGCCTGCGGCTCTGATTGAATCATGCAACATAATTGACCCCCAAAAAAAAAAAATTCATGCAACATTTGGGAAATTGCTACATTATATTATTATTTTAAGAATTCTATTTTATTTTTTGCCTTCGGCTAGTTGGCTAATTAAATTATAATAAATAATATTTATGGCAAAATGCATTATTTTGTTGTAACTCTGCAGTGCCAGATATTTCATCATTCAAATAGGCTTTTTTGTTTGATTGCTATATTTATAGAAAGGCCACTGAGAAACAGAAAGATGAGTGTTAGATTTTTTTTTTCAAAAAAAAAATTTGTATGCCAACTAATAATTTCTTGGGCAAACTCATTTTTTGTCTGATATGTCAGAACTTTCCCTCTTTAATTACTTCTTCTTTGAATTTTCTTTATAATTAGGTAAAGTGTTTTTAATTAAAAATCAGATTTTAAATTAGTATTATTATTTTTTAATAGTTCAAGATTTAGATTAAGGGAATAAGTCAATAATACTAAGTCAAGATTAGTATGATTGATGCAAAAGAAAATTTAAGTTGAATAGTATTTGAAAATTAACTGGAGATGAGTGCTATCCGATTAGATAGTAAAGCTACATTTGGTGAGAGAAGAGGATGCCTATTTATAGTTGAAGCAGAAGTCTTATGTAGAATTAACGCTCCCCCTAGCAGCAACGATACGTGTTAAGTCTATGAGCTCTAAAGATTAGGGATAATTACGGTGCGATTCAATACAGATATTTACAATATTCAAATTCAAACCGTCCTACTGTTAAGACAGTTTGAATTTTCTAAAATTAGAAATGAAACCGTTTCGATTCAAATCGTTACTAACTTCGAATCGAAACAGTTTCATAAAAAAAAACACACAATGATACAAAAACAACAGAATAATCAATACTCAAAATTTTGTATATTAAATTTGCAGAAAATAGGATTGCAAATATTACCACTATATTAAGATGTATTATTTTTTATCTGGGTATACATGTATTTATCTCAATATATTTGGGTATCGTTTTATTTTTATTATTTTTACTTTGTATTAATAATAGATTGAAAAATCAATATATTCTTTAACGGTTTGGTTTGAGTTTAACGGATTTTCAGAATGAAAATTCAAATCCAAACCATTACTAACAGAACGGTTTGGATTCTCAAACCGTTTGACTTTTATTCGGTCAAACCTAAACTGTTGAATTGATAACAATTTAAAACGGATCGATTAATGGTTTTAACAAATTCGTGTCCACCTCAACTTACAGCTAGTGCTTAGCGTCACATACTTGAGACTTGATCTGTATCTCTTTGTCATAACAGTCAATTCTTGTGAAATATGAGATTTTTTTTCCTCGTTCGAAAATCTCCTTGCTTCCTTCTTCCAGTCCATTTTGAATTTTTGTTGAACTAATGTAGTATCAATATTTACATCAAAACATAACATCTGAGTAGAGAAAAAGTGGACTTTATTGACCTAGACACTACATCATCATGTTGCATTTTGCTTTCTTTTGATTTTCATTGCGTATTTGAATTGGAAATGCTGCATCCACCCCCTCCTTATCCACATCTCTATCAAATTAAACCCTAAATCACCTGGAACTAATCATATACTTGAAAGAAAATGTGGGGTGTAAATATAATAATGGTACAATATCTAAGCTGGCATCACTAGCCAAGAAAATTAGGTCTAAGAAATCGGCTCCATAAATTTGCAGGTGTGAACAGTTATCAAAATGTGTGGTCCATTACAAGAAATATGTATTCTTCATGTGAGGACCAAGGTCCCCATTTTTATAATTAATTTACCTCCGATAATTACTGTAATGCAATATAATAAGTTTGTCGGATTCCGATTTCTTCAACGTTCACTAATAATAAGAAATCACGAATATATTTTATTACTTCCACGCTTAAAAATATAAAATTAGATTGTTTACAGAAACAACTGGTTGATACCACTTACGCGATTCATTATTTAATTTACTGATTAAGAGAAATTAATTATAACTTGATTGATTTATGTGTTTTTTTTTTCGTTGGAAAGTTTGAGAAAAAAATGAAAATCCATTTTATGGGCTGGATTTTTTGTTGTCATTTCAATTTCATAGGGCACTATGTTGGTCTATATTGGGATTCAAATTATTATTATTATTATTTTGGCAATAGGATTCAAATTATTTGATAAGGCTGTTTTCAAAGATAATGTTCGTCGAGTAAAATAATTGAATAGTGAATTATATAATATTGTTGCTTTCAAAAGAGGCTGGAGGAAATATCTGGAACTTTTCCTCCACTTGGTAGATCCCAGATGGTTAGCCGTTCCATATGCATGTTGCTTTATATTGGGTAATGTGTGTAATCATAATATATATATATATATATATTTTATATCAGATATTTTAATTCAGAAGTAAAATAAATAAACAAGGATTATATTTTATTCAAATACAATACAAATCTAACAGTATTCTTTGTATTATCACAACTAGTTAGTTTAGTCGTTAAGGCGTTACTAAATTTGGTATCTTCTTATTAATTTTGGGTCGATTTTCTATAGATTATATCTTAATTGTGACTAACATTGTATTGCAACATGTGTGTGAATCTTCTATGTTTCCGATGTAGGTTAATCTTTAATTGTCTGCAATATGTTAGTTTAGTGGTTAGGGCATTCTTATGCCGAGTATGCTCCCGACTAATCCTGAATCAATTTCCCTTGCATAATATTCCGATTGTGACCATGGGTATGTTACAGCACGTGTGTGAGCCTTTCTTAATTGCATCACATATTAATCTTGAGCTGTCAACTTTGAGATTGTAAGAAGTTGAGGTTACACCCCAAAATCAATTGGCTATAGGAAGGGTAGTATAAGATCATATAATGCACAAATTGTAATGTTTTTCCGATGTGAGATTTTTCTCACATCTCAACTCGCCCCCTCACATGTTGCGGACTTTCCACCTTATCATGTGACGATGTGAAATCGTACGTGTGAGGCGTTAAGCTTATTACGTGGGATAACTCCGCTCTAATACCATGTAAGAAGTTGCGATTCCACCACAAAACCAAAGTGAGTCCTCGGCGTAAAAGATAGAATATAAGTAAAACCTTGAAAGAGCATATACGTACATAGTACTTGGTGGCATTTTCATTGAACAAGCAATATAAGTTTGGATGAAGAAGATGCGTATCAAGCTTTAGATTTTGATTCATTGTTTGTGGCGACTTTTTTTTGGGGTACATGTTTGCCAGTTTGGTCAGTCCTATATATTTCCTACAAATGAATGCCTCTCAGATGCATCTGAATTGCAGCATAATTAATTAACATTCAATTAAATAAATCAATAATTAAGGGCCCAACCCTACTAATTATCTATTTAATTAATTAAAAATATACATAGAACAAGCCTAACAATCTCAGAAACCCAGGTTTTCTGCCTGACAATTATCTGATGATTTTTCTTCTGTTTATAAAATTATATCCTCTAGTCTTTTTATTGTTTTCTATTAAATTATTTGCATAAAGATATCAATAGGCATGGATTTTAGTGGGGGGAAGTCTCACGGATTGGTCTTACAAGAAAAAAATAAAAATAAAAACAGGTGTGTGTGCAAGTTTTTCAATTTGGGAGTTGAAAATTTTCCAGAAATGGAAATATTAAATACTGTCACCTTCCTCCTAACTTCCTAATACATCTCATAATCCCTCCTCTCCTTTTCAAATATATTCAATTATTTATCGGTAATATTTGTACCCCACTTTATTGATATTTTCTCATATTATTATTTTAATTTATTAAATTTTCTTTATATACATATATATAATATCAGAATTGTTCATTTTTTGAATCAATTTCCAAGTTATTCTATGTAAAAAATTAATAAAATTAGAGATCGTTTAGTTATTTATAAATATCAACTAAATAGACAATTCTTCACGAGGATTTTATTTTTGTTACATATAGATACCTAAACGATCTCCAATTTTATTGATGTTTTTATAAAAATGATATTAATATGATAATTTAAAAAATAAATATTTTCAATTATAATATATATATAAAAATATATTTTTCAAGATTCAATTTTCGTAAATTATTCGACCTTCTAGTCAAATATATGAATTAAAATAGATGGGCATGCAGAGTCTTACTTCGTCCCACCATTAGACTTTTCTTTATGGTCAAGGATTCCCGCACCTGGCCAAACGACATCTTTTTTTCTTTTTCTTTTCAAGTTAATTTTTTTTCAATATATTTGTTTTACAAAATATCACGAAATAATATTGCTTTTGCTTTGTGAACTTAATTCTTTAATTGGTAGTTCTTGACTGTAATTTTTTTTTTTTAAACCGAGGAAGTGTTTGAATAATAAACTGAATACAACATCGATTAGACTAAAAATCTCTTTCGAAATTTACATATAAATTAAAATTTATCGCATTTTATTATTTTAACTCCAAGCTAATACATTGTCAAAATCGTTATTTCATTTTTCTTTTTGAGTTGTTCACAAAAATAAAACCTCTCGAATTTGAATTTACGGCCATAATCAAAACGAGTAATATACATGAAAAATATCTTAACGCTGCTAACTTGGACCCTGTGATGACTTGTCCCATCAGCATATGATTGAGACGATTTGCATGGTACCACTCGTCATGATAGGAGTGAGTAAAGACTAGGGACACACAGAGACAATGAAGATAAGTAACAAATGCTGTTTTTAATGTGTTCCCACATATCCTAGCTACTAAAAAAAAATATATCACGAATTAAAACTAAGTAGCGCTTAATAATTAATACACACTTATGTAACTGTACGTAATTACGTTATAATTTATCTATCTATCTATATGGTTTAAAATAGAATATCACTAGCGTTTTCCGAAAATAATCTATACGGATATAATTTTTTTGTTTGGGAGTTGGGGCATGAGCTAGAAATTTGGTGTGCGTTAACTGTGAATCTACCTGGAAATCGAGGTGGGTTTTGTCTGAAACTTACGGAAAATGACATGAACAAACTATATATAAAGATAATGAGATGATGGTGATGATGATAGAATATTTAAATGAAGAATTGGGCGAAAGACACCCAGAGAGACAGAAGAGCTCAGAGAGGGCCTCAGATCGTGTTTTATTTTGTGTGATATACTTGAATTAAAAGACAATAAATATGGGAGAGAGTGAGTGAGTGTGAGGAAAGGATTCGAACACGACTATTTGTATGTGTCTTTTGTGTGTTGTGTCCCGAAGGCAGGGTGTCTTAATTCTATATCTATCGCTCCCTATTGGACAAATCTTATCCCATTTCTTCTTCTTATTGGAAAGGGAAGGGATCTCTGGATTTTTGTCCCAATGAGTCACATCCGGAATGGCCGAAACATCAATAATGCTACCATCCACTTGATCAACAAAAATACTATTCTCTCCTTGATCTCCACATTTCCCCCTCGTCTATGAAACGTGCCAAAACCCTAATCACGGATGTTTTGTATGTGTGTATAGAGGATTGTGATTGTCGGTATATGAAAGTTACAAATGAACGATCCAGTTAGATATTTTTACAGTAGTGAAAACGGATATATAAATAACCCAAGTAGACAATCTTTCTTAATTCTTGCTATAAACGTATATAATGAAATTTGTAAGTAACATGTTTAATTAATTAAATATGTGATTAGAGTTTGGTGCATTAATGTAAGGATGATTGATGATCGTTATCTAAGATTACAAATGAACTATCTACTTAGACATTGGTATGTTAAAGGAAGATTACAAATGAACTATCTTCTCGATTTCCACATGTCCCCCTCGTCTAAGAAGTGTGCTAAAACCCTAATTACGGAAGTTTGGTATGTGTGAATGGAGAATTGTGATTGTCGATATCTGAAAATTACAAATAAACGATCCAGTTAAATATTTTTATAGTAGTGGTAACATATATAACCCAAGTAGACAATCTTACCTAATTCTTGCTATAAAACATATATAATGAAATTTGTAAGCAACATGTTTAATTATATGAATCAACGAATGAAACTGTTGTACAATGAATGCGAAGTAATAAACTATATATAGTGGAATGAGAAGTGAAATATGTGACTAGAGTTGGTTTATTTCAGTAGGGATGACTGATGATCGTTATCTATGATTACAAATGAACCATCTACTTGGACATTGGTATATATGGTAAAGGAAGGTAGTATAAAAGATATATGGTATATATAATTACAAATGAATTGTCTTGCTATATAAGATATATAACGAAATTTGTAAGTAACATGTTTAATTATATGAATCAACGAATAAATTTTTACACGGTGAATGCAAAGAAAATAAACCATATAGTAGAATGAGAAGTGAAATATGTGATTAATTAGAGTTTGGTGCATTGTTGTATGGATGATTTACAATTGTTATCTAGGATTTACAAATGAACTATCTACTTGAACATTGGTACGCTAAAGGAAGGTACCATTCACTCCTCGATCTCCATATCCTCCACCCCACCCCCCTCCCCTTCCCCTCATCTAAGAAACGTGCCAAAGCCCTAATCACGGTTGTTTCGTATGTGTGTATAGAGAATTGTGATTGTTGGTATATGAAAGTTACAAATGAGCGACCCAATTAGATATTTTTACAATAGTGGAAATGGATATAAACCAAGTAGGCAATCTTGCTTAATTCTTGCTATAAAACATATATAATGAAATTTGTAAGTAACATGTTTAATTATATGAATCAACGAATGAAATTGTTGTACAATGAATGCGAAGAAAATAAACTATATATATTGGAATGAGAAGTGAAATATGGGACTAGAGTTTGGTGTATTGTAGTAGGGATGGTTGATGTTCGTTATCTATGATTACATATGAACTATCTACTTGACATTAGTATGGTAAAGGAAGGTAGTATTCTCTCCTCGAACTCCACATTGCCCCCTCATCTAAGAAATGTGCCAAAACCCTAATCACGGATGTTCCGTATGTGTGTATAGAGGATTGTTAATTGTCGATATCTGAAAGTTACAAATGAACGATCCAGTTAGATATTTTTACAATATAGTAGTGGAAACAGATATAACCCAAATAGACAAGCTTGCCTAATTCTTGCTATAAAAGATATATAAAGAAATTTATAAGTACCATGTTTAATTATATGAATCAACGGATGAAAATTATTGCACAGTGAATGCAAAGAAAATAAACTATATAGTGGAATGAGAAGTGAAATATGTGACTAGAGTTTGGTGTATTACAGTAGGGATGATTGGTGATCGTTATCTATGATTACAAATGAACTATCTACTTGGACATTGGCATATATGGTAAAGGAAGGTAGTATTCTCTCCCCGAACTCCACATTGCCCCCTCATCTCAGAAATGTGTCATCACGAATGTTCCGTATGTGTGTGTGGAACCCAAAATCATCCGAAAATTATGGAGCCGCCACGTGTCCCGTAATTCCCAAAAATGACCAAATTGCCCTTGGCAAATAACGATGATCATTTGAAAAACACCCGCACATTAAATAATCTATTTACCAGTTAAATACGTTATTTGATCGGGTTAAAGCCTCCGTAATATTGATATTCTCCCCGAGAGTTAATTATCGTTATTCTTAATAATGGATAATTAATATTAATATTAAAATACAATAAATATCATTACTATCATGATGAGCCATCATTATGATTATTAAATAACATATTTAATAATAATATATTATTTACTAATTAAATATTCAAACCGACCAATCAGAACTCTCCAAGGCTCCCAAGGTTTTCCTATAAATAGCAAGGCACATTTCATTTCCAAGGTACGTTGATTCTTCGTTTCGAAGTATATCACTTTCCTCTCTCAAGGTTAACTTAAGCATCAGAGTGTTCTTGGTCGAACAACCCCCCTGGTAAATCGATCGAAGCAACGATAGCTAATTGTTTGCTGTTTGCAGGAATTGTGAGGATTTTTCGCGACTAGTTCAATCTTTGATTCAACAATTGGTGCTTTCATTGAGAGCTATTGAGTTATACTCAGAAGAAGCTCTCTCATTTGTTCATCTTTCTTCGTTCGTCGTTCATCGACATTGTTCGAAGATTTTGAACGTTGTTCATCACTCATCAAGAATTCGTTCACCGTTCATCTTTCTTCGTTCGTCGTTCATCGACATTGTTCGAAGATTTTGAACATTGTTCATCGTTCATCTCCCTTCGTTCGTCGTTCATCGACATTGTTCGAAGATTCTGAACGTTGTTCAAATTATCCATCAACAGCTTTCCAAATTCAAAATTCTTTGATTCGGCATGGCTAAGGTTCATCGATCCGTTCGATCAACTGGAGAAGGTGTTTCTGCCTCAACGGCTCAGACAAGGAATGAGGCTCGCATTGAAACTCCGGAGAAGCGGCCAACTCAACCCAGGCGTGTGTCCATAGAATCACCCATGGAGACACTTGGAGGGAGGCCAACCTTCAGTTTTGGAGCGTTTCCCTCTCCAGCTAACCAAGTACCCGCGCTAGGGGAAGGAACTTCGGCTTTACAACAAGCAAACGAGAGGTTGATGGGAAATACATCACGACATGATCAACCCACAACAAACATGGTCCTGAGGGACTTTCTGGACGGGTGTCATGACATCTCAGGGAGAAGTCGTCACCAACCTCCCCAGGACAACTTGGCGCAGCAAGTTGAAGGGTTAAGCAAACAAGTTCAACTTCAGTCAGAGCTCTTGCAGCAACTCCTAGCAGAGAGACCAGTCCAAGAGCAGGACAGACATTCCACGTCACGTGGAAAACAGGAGCATGCTCAAAAGCGTCCTGGGAAAGAACCAGTCCACTGCCGAACAATGTCACGAGACACTTCGCTAAACAATTCCAGTGAAGAAAGTCATACTCACCGAGCAAAAAACCCTCAACTCCTAAGGTCATCAGTACGTGAACGGCTAGGAAATAAGCCTGGGGCAACCTCACGGGCAGAGCGCTCACAACACTCCCATGGAGGCAGGGGGAAACTTCGAGCTCTACACAAAAAACCAAAACAATCTGCCCACGGAAGTAAAAGGGAAGACGAAGCCTACTCCCCTGCACGATCTCAAAAATCAAGGGGAGAAGCTCAAAGAGGTTCTCGATGATTAGCACAAAGGGACTCATCGCCTCGGCAAGGAGCATTACGGGCTAATGATGTTCAAAAATTGCTGGACATGCACCTTCGTGCTCAACAAGGTGGCGATCTAGAGGACGATCTATGTCGCCAGATACAGCTCTCTACGCCCTTTATAAGGGATATTGAGGAGGAGCCATTCCCCCAGAGATTCGCAACACCAAACTTCACTCCATTCAAAGGAGCCTCCGACCCGGTAAAACACATAGATTATTACCGAGGAGTCATGATCCCCCACAGGTCTAACGATGCACTCATGTGCAAGGTTTTTCAATCTTCTCTTCAAGGCCAAGCCATGACTTGGTTCAATCATCTCCCTCCGAGGTCGATTGAGTCCTTCGAAGAGTTGGCCCTAGCATTTGTGAAGGAATAAGCACAACTTCGGACAATCGAGGTGAAAAATGACCATCTTTTCTCTGTCCGAAAGAGAGCAAAAGACACTCTGCGACAATACATACGAAGATTTTGTGAGGAAAAGTCTCGCATTATCGGCTGTAATGACCTTGTTGCAGCAATGGCATTTAAGCAAGGACTCCCTCGAGACAGCCAGCTTTACGGGGACATCGTCATGAGAAATGCGCGAAGTCTTTCCAAAATACTTTCGCTGGCAGAGCGACATGCAAGTTGGGAGGACGAGAAGAGTGCCGCTCATGCTCAGGACCATGCCAGGACTAGCGAAAAGGTCTCCAATGAGGATGAACCCCATGGAAGGTTTGCGACTGGAAAGCTCAACAAGCGCAAAGCGGGGGCAACACTCCCAAACGCCAGTTATGGGGAGGCCTAACTTGCAGCTATCTTTACCAGTCCATCAGATCTACAATGAAATTAAGAACAAACCATGGTTTAAGAAGCCGGAGCCAGTTAAAGGCAATCAAAAGAATGCTGATAAAACCAAATGGTGCACCTATCATGAATGTTATGGGCACAATATCAGCACTTGTATATCTTTCGAAAGATATCTCCGAAATCTCCTGAAGGAGGGGCATTGTACAGACTACATCAAGAAAAAGACTGTAAATCACATGGAGAACAAAGAGCCAAACGAGCTAGCGTCAAAGGTGATCCACATCAACTAGACGCAAGACAACATTAGAGAGACATAAAAATCTACGGAGCTTTTCAATTTTGCTTTTCAAGTTGTCTTCTAAATTCAAGTATCAATGAAATGAGATTGACAAATTGATTTGTTCACCATGTACACTTTTCAAAGCTTATTCGCTCTAGTGTAAAAATGTAACGCCCCGGACGTTCTGGAAATGTAATATTATTAAATATTGAATAAAATGACGTTTTTACCCCTGTGTTCGTGTGGTCGATTTGTTGACTTTTGATTTGGAGGTCGAACGGACGTTGAGTGATGACCGTGACGTAGTTCGGGATGTCACGAGTTCATAGACAGGTGGCACGTTCGATTCGGACGCTCGGAGTGAAAGTTATGGTGTTCGGAAGTTCAGGGGCATTATCGTAATTTGGGCGTTATAAGGGGAAAAATGTAACGACCCGTCCCGAATTCCGGGATTAGTTTAGCGATTAATCTTGTTTAGTGAGGTTGAACGGTGGTTAGTAGGGCGGAATCGGACAAATTGTGCAAAATGACCGTTTTGCCCCTGGTCGTGGGCAAAATGTTGACTTTTTGTTCGGGTGGTCAAATGGACTTTGACCGATGACCGTGACGTAGTTCGGGACGTCACGAGTTCATAGACAGGTGGCACGTTCGATTCCGACATTCGTAGAGAAAGTTATGGTGTTCGGAAGTTGAGGGGTATTTTGGTAATTTGGCTTATTAGGGGCCAAATGTTGACTTTTTGACCGGGAGGTCCGATGGGCGAGGGCCAAGGACCGTTACGTAGGTATCGTCGATACGAATCCAACGACAGGCGGCATGCCGAAATCGGAGATCCGACGACGACGTTATGGTCAAGGAAACGAACTAACGAACCGAGGCCGGGATTAAAATAATAATATAATAATGAATAGTGACTGTTGACTCAGCACACCTGGATGAGTGACAAGTGTCACTCATCCCTTGAAACCAGAATCCTTGTCTTAGGGGAAACATCATTATGATGTTTTAATATTTATTAATTAATTAATTAATCTTTTAATTCCATTATCCCTCCCTAATTTGCTTAACCGTGTACAACCAACCCAGCTTCTACCCAACCTAAAATCCTCTGCCATTGCTGAACCGGAGAGTGTGATTTTGTGAGCAATTTGAGTGTGATTTCAACTGGGTAAACACGAGAGAGTGGCAGTGAGGAAGAACTGAGAATTCGAAAAATTGAGTTTTGGGAGGGAAAATCAAATTGAAGGAATTGGGCTGTGTTGATCGAATTGGAGGTTACAAACATCTTCCTGAGGTTGAGACGAGTCGATCCACATCAAAAACGAGAAGGAATGGTGCCGTTTTGGCTCTGATCGAGCTTGGTGACAGAGGAAGAAATCGAGGCTGAGTCGTGGAGTTTGGGGCTGTGATTGACTCAATTGTTGTGGGGAAATGACTCCTCATGATCCCACGATGCTTCTGGGTTCATCAATTGAAGGAAACCGATCGAGATCGATGGACCTCCATTGATGAACAGTGACGGTGCTCGAGTTTGTGTCGTGACGATTGAACACTGGATTGAAGCAATTGGGTTGGGGGAAATGATCTACGGAGTCCATGGAAGCTTCTGGTTGAATCAATTTCAGGATATCGATCGAAATGGATGGGGTTCGAAGGATGAACAACGGACGGGTGTTCTTGGTGTTCATCATCGAATCGTGGAGTTGTAGGTACGGTCTTGTGTAATCAATGTTACAGAACTTAAATTAAACTTAAAACGAAGCTAATGGAATGATCAATTGTTGTAATTAAGGCTGAATTGACAGATTTGGAACCGGGTCGTATCGCGGGCACACTGGACCCGTTTACCAGACATACGGGTTAGATGGTGACACTGTAGCAGGCGTGTGAGTTTCACGCGCAGCCACTCACGGCGGCGCGTGACGGCGCGTGGGCGCGAATCTCGAGGTGAGGTCAACATGACTTCTGTCCCATTTAATGTAACGGACATTTTGGAATTGGTTTCGGGTCGATCGGACACCGTCTCGATAGTGTTCGGGATGTCCGAAGGTTTTAAATTAAGTTTAAAATAAGTAACAATTCGGGAAAATTACGGGGCTTTGATAGGATGTTAATGATGAGGTTAGTAACCCTCTAATGTAATTTGGACAGGATTGGGAGTCCCGGTGATAGTGGTGTGGCCCGGGAGGGCCGGTGGCACGCGTATCGAGGCACACGGTTAAAACGGTATGTGAGTGGACTTTGGTTTTATAAATTCTATGCATGCTTAAATGTTTTACATGGATTATGATTGTGATTGTATGATGTTGGTTTGGTTGTTGGTAAATTGTACGGTTTCACGTATTTCGAGGCGATTTACGTGCTTGCACGTAAATCGAGGTTTTCCGGTTTTACATGGATTTTCCATATTTATGACTTGGATATAATATGATAAAATGGTTTTGAAATTGGGAATACGAACTCGGGCTTGAGGCCCAATTATGTTGGAAATTTCGGACTTGGAGTCCATTTGAGAATCGGGCCGGGGGCCCAGTTGGTTAATGAAATCGGGCCAGGGGCCCAGTTGGTATGAAATCGGGCTGAGACCCATTTGAGTTATGTTATCGGGCCAGGGGCCCAGTTGATTTACGAATTCGGGCCGTGGGCCCAGTGGGTTTATAAGTCGGGCTGCGGGCCCAATTGGTTTACAAATCGGGTCGTGGGCCCAGTGGTTCATAAAATCGGGCATGAGGCCCAGTTGGATAATAAATGTGATTTCGGGTCAGGGACCCTATATTTTATAATGGTGATTTTGGGTCAAGGACCCTAAATGGAATTATGTGGTTTTATGGAAATTTCGGGCAGGGCCCAATGGTAATAATGTGATAAAAGGATTTAATAAAACTGTTTTCCATATACCATCTGGACACAAGGATATATGATGGTCTCCTCCAGATGTCTGGGACACTGGGGAAGTCACGGTGCATTGCCTGCGAGGGGTCATTATACGGAGCAGCCGGACCGTATGATGACTCAGGAGCAGGATTGCTATGATCGACGTCAGGGACGTCAGACATCAGGGATGTCAGATATATGGACCCGGAGAGACCCCGGGCAGCACGCGTAGCTTATGAAACCGTGAGATATGACGTCAGGGACGTCTAGCGTCTGGGACGCTAAGCATCTGGGATGCTGGTGATGGTAATGGTAAAATATGGTTTAATGAATAAAATGGCTTATTGGTTGGATATGTGTTATGTGGTAAAAATGGATTATTGGTTATGAAATGGTATGTCGGGTCAGGGACCCTAAATGGTTTTGGATTTTTGAATTGATGTTCATCTATGGTCGTGGGTGGTGACCCACATGGTTTTAATATGTATGGTGGTGGTATTCCACGGTTTTGGGCTGAGTTCCCACACTTGGTTTTTGGTTAACGGTTTTCGGGCTAAGGCCCTAATGGCTCGGTTGAGCAAACGTTTTGGTTACTGGTTTTTGGTGGCATGCATACGTTTTTATTGGAGGGCATAAATGTCTTATAAATGTATTTGGTAAACTTATTGGTTTTTGTCCACTCACAACTTTTGGTTTTAATGCCCTTCAGGTTGATTACGGATGCGATTGCAGCAGAGACTGGGACATTGCACACCTCCTCCATCGGTCCTTGCGCACTCTGGATGGCCCGTTTGGGCAGTAGCTCTTGGTTATCCCTTGTCTGACACCCCTTGTTGGACGGGAGCAGGGCACATTCCATGGTAATCCCGGGGGGGATTGGGATGGGTCCTGTCAACTTGGTATCAGAGCATGGTTGCTCTATTTGTGCGCGCAGGTCGAGGGTGTGATGTCTCATTGGGCTGCAATTCGTTATCAACCTGATAGATAGTTTTTGGGTTTGGATAGTGGATGGAGTGCGATTGGCCCGATACGCCGTGCATTAATGTGATTCGACCCAAGTGGGGTTGATTGTGGTGAACTGGTATAGTGGGACCGTCGGTTCGGTCATGTGAGATTGGATTGTTGTGCTGCTAGGTGCAGCCAGGTTCGGGGAACCTCATGTGAGTAATGGTTTAAAAATGTGAACCCTTGTGGTGGTTTCTAGTGTGAGGGATGTTGGTTCATCGGAGTTGGCCGATGACCTAGTGGTGGAACCCACGTTGATGGGATGGTAGGATTGGATTTGACGTCTATTCGATGTCAGGACCGCGGGGTCGGTCAGGTTGTGGATTTTATATTACGGAAAACTGTTTGGTTCGGTTGAACCATAGGGTGTGATTGTGGAACCCTAGTATTAAAAAGGTAAACCTTAATTGTGATTAGCGGGTGAGAACTTGTGCTGCGATGAGTGGCTGAGGTCATGGATGAGCATGTGGATGGCTCTGGTGAGTTTAGGCAGAACTATGGGATTCGATGTACGGATACGGTTCTGAGATAATGACAGGACCCACCCCGATTATCGCCTCAATAATCGGGAAGCATCCTGCTCCCGTCTGACAATCGAATCATAAAGACCGAAAACTAGTTAAAATTACAACACACTCATTGTGAGACCAGAGAGATTAAACAAATACATCCGACTGGACGTCAAGTCCACAGTTTCACAGAGCAATATTACAAAACAAATTAAAGAACAAGTCCTACTCTGTGAACTAACTACTCCGCAACGGAAAACGTTATGCCTCCGCCTCTGCCTCGGCGCTTGCCCCCCACGCTTGTACCACGACCTGGAGGGAATTTAAAACAACAAGGTGTGAGTGGACCGAAACATAAGTTTAACAGGAAAAACAGTTTTTCCGAAATTGGGTTCGCCCTCCAGTTTTGTAATCCGCATGCATAACCAAGTATTCAAAATTTGTGTGTTAAACTTTTGAAAACTCTTTTCCCGAAACACAAGAAAAACGTTACAGGGATCGTCATCACTCATGTAAAACCATGTAATAATACCAGATTCCAGAAATCGTCATTTTGAAACATTATTTGCACAAATCAAGTGAAACATAAAACAATAATCATGATTATGCCGTTGGATCCATCCGAGTCTTTAAACTCAACATTAGGCCTTCCCGGGATATCAACGAGTCTTTAAACTCAAAACACGATTAGTAGGCCTCGGGGGTATCATAATAATCGAGTCTTTAAACTCACGAGCCTTTAAACTCAATTTTCGGGCCCGCCCACAGAATCAACATACCGGGTCTTTAAACCCAAAACCAGATCCAACCATCAACCGGGTCTTTAAACCCAAAACCGTTTTTAAACATAATAAATCAGGATTAATCACAATTCTTTTTCCAACATTATTCCAAAACATTTCTCATCGTAACAGGACTCATGCCCGAATTCACATGTAAATTCCAACACATGCAATTAACAGAAGATTACTTCACAATATGATCAAACATCATAAATCCGAAACATGCATATTCATAACCAGATACTTCATCAAAAATTATCACGCATGCATAGGCAAAAACCGAAATCTCGAAATGCGTGAAATACGATAATTACCTCGAAAAACGTGAAAACAAGTAAAACCGATATATCATCTCACCATCGTAAAATCATATGTAAAACCATGAGATAAATAAGCAAAATAGTCATGCATGCCCAATTTAAAAATCAAAGAGTCCACTCACAGTCTTAGGACACGTCAATCGCGTCCCGCGTGCTCCTCCGTAGCTTCGGAAGTGTCCGGGCCTGTGAAAACGTACAAGAAGAGTTACAAACATCCCAAAATAACTCGTAGGATTTTTCCTAATTTTTCCGGATTTTTCGGCGAAAATAAACTTAAAGACTTAATCTTCCGGACTCCCGAAGTTATCCCGAATGACTCTCGATCGATTCGAACTCTAAAGATAAAATGTTATTTAGACTGTAAGGATCAATTCTCATGTTGACCGTGATCGGAGTTGACGCCACACGCGCCGTCACGCGCCGCCCAAAGCGGCTGCGCGTGAAGGCCACGCGCCAAGCTACAATGTCATCTCCCTTACCCGAACAGCCTGCTAAACGGGTCTGATACCCGCGACTCAACCCGATCAGTTAGCCCTCAATTCTCAGTCAAAACTACCCGTTTTCAATCCTATTATCTTCCCTAACTCATTTATTTTAGGTCTGCAACACTGGTTAACCTCGACTTACACCAAATCGACCCAATCCAAGCTCGAACAGTCGAACAAGTCGACTCCTGGAACTCACCCTACACGGTTCCATTTCCAAATTAACTTCACCAGTAGCAATAAGGGACCCATACGCACACAATGACACTAACAATTTAGCTCGCCGTTACCTGGAAGTAGTTCGTCCACAGCACTGGTTTTCCCCTGAAAACTGAGACTCAGGTTCCCGGCCAAACCGTCCTCCTCCTCCTTCAATTCTTGCACGGTTGTGCACGAAATGACCCCAGAAGTCTTACACGGCCTTTGGTTTTCGATCAACAGGCTCCAGAAGTTGAATGAGATTTTTCCCTCCAACTGGTTTTTCCTTCGAACTGGACCTTGGGTTCTTGGGCAATCCGTGCTCGAATCCCTTCAATTCTTGCACGGCTGAGACTCTATCACTCCCAGAAGACTCACTGTGTGTTTAGAATGATCCCTCGACCCTTAGAAATTGAACTCTGCGATTTCCCCCCAAAAACCCGAAACAGTTGCTCACGGTTTCTCTCACAATTCCTCTCACGCTCAGCTTCCAAATTGAACCAAAATGATCCTAACTCCAACCTCACTCCAATCCCATACTCAGTTATTCGATCTGTATGGCCAACAGCCCGTGGGAGACCAACTGAGGCCTCTGAAACTGGTTTCCCGCAAACACAGAGACCACAGCCATTCCCGTTCCTCCCGTGCACTCAGTCTCTGCCCAGACACGTCTGGCTGCTTCCCACAATCCTCAAAATCCATAAACTAACCCACTCACCAGTCCACTTAGCCTTAAACAAATGCACGCTCAAAACCACCACGGCCGCACTCTGTTTCTCACGGTGGTGCTACAGTAACCACCGTGAAATGACCAAAATGCCCCTCTGTGCAATAATTACCAAAATGCCCTCCAACTTCCGTGACCCGTAACTCGGTCGTCCGACGTCCGTTTCAAGCGTGCCGCCTGTCGTTGTACTCGGGGCGTCGAGATGAACATAGCGGTCTTCGAGTCAAATGGATATCAATTGTCAAACAAAAAGTCAACTTTTTCCCCTTATAACGCCCAAATTACGGTAATGCCCCCGAACCTCCGAACATCATAACTTTCACTCCGAGCGTCCGAATCGGACGTGCCACCTGTCTATGAACTCGTGACATCCCGAACTACGTCACGGTCATCACCCAACGTCCGTTCGACCTCCAAAACTAAAAGTCAACAAATTGACCACACAAACACAGGGGTAAAAACGTCATTTTATTCAATATTTAATAATATTACATTACCAGAACGTCCGGGGCGTTACAATCTCCCCCCCTTAAGAATTTTCGTCCCGAAATTTCAAGGAAACAAGTAAGGGAACTGTTCTCGCATCTGCGCCTCGGGTTCCCATGTGGCTTCCTCCACATTCTGGTTCCTCCAGAGGACCTTCACCAGAGGAACGGTCTTCCGACGTAGCACTTTCTCCTTTCGATCCAAAATCTGTACCGGTTGTTCCTCGAAGCTCAAATCATCTCGAAGTTCAATGGGCTGATCCTCCAGTACATGAGATGCGTCAAACACATATTTCCGCAACATCGACACATGGAAAACATCGTGGACCTTCGAAAGCTCTGGCGGTAGTGCCAGCCGGTAGGCCACCGGGCCAATCCTCTCGGTAATCTCGTAAGGTCCAATATAACGAGGGCTCAACTTCCCTCGCCTGCCGAATCGCACTACACCCTTCCAAGGGGACAATTTCAGAAATACCCGATCTCCGACCGCAAACTCCAGATCTCGAATCCGATGGTCCACATAGCTCTTTTGTCTGTCCTGGGCTGCCTTGAGCCGATCCCTGATGAGTTTGACCTTCTCGGTCGTCAGTTCCACCAATTCGGATTTAGTTAGCTTCCTTTCACCCACGTCCGTCCAACACAATGGAGTTCTGCACTGCCGTCCGTACAAGGCTTCGTACGGAGCCATCCCAATGCTCGCTTGATAGCTGTTGTTGTAGGCAAATTCCATCAAGGCTAGGTGTGACTCCCAAGTGTCATGAAATTGCAAGACGCAAGCTCGCATCATATCCTCCAATGTCTGGATGGTCCGCTCAGACTGGCCGTCAGTCTGAGGATGAAATGCAGTACTGAAACGAAGTTTCGTCCCAAATGCTTCCTGCAGACTCTGCCAAAATCGAGAAGTAAATCTTGGGTCTCGGTCAGAAACTATTGATTCCGGAAGTACCGTGCAAACGGATGATCTCGTCAATAAACAACTGGGCCAACTGCGTCATCCTGAAGTTCTCTCGCACTGGCAAGAAGTGAGCTGATTTCGTAAGCCTGTCCACAATCACCCAAACTCCATCGTGACCCCTGGGTGTCCTAGGAAGTCCAAACACAAAATCCATCGTCAAGTGATCCCATTTCCATTTCGGAATAGGTAGTGGTTGCAAGGCTCCATAAGGTCGTTGTCTCTCAGCCTTCACTTGCTGGCAAATCAGACACCTGCTGACAAACTCGGCAACCTCCCGTTTCATTCCCGGCCACCAGTAGTGCTCTCGCAAGGTACGATACATCTTGGTCCCACCAGGATGCATCGCGTAGGCCGAACTATGAGCTTCGTCCAAGATCTCCTTCTTCAGTGCCTCCACGCCGGGCACACACAACCGTCCTTCTTTTAGCAAAGCTCCATCCTCCCTGACTGTAAAGTCTAGCCGTTCACCGGCTTCCACTTCAATCCGAAGTACACATGAGACAGGATCTTGAGATTGAGCCTCAACGATCCGATCGACCAGGAGTGGTCTCACATGAAAATTATCCAGCAAGACACCTTGGCCATCCAAACCCAAATCAATGCTATTCTTACGGAGTTCAACCAAAAGTGGCAAATGAACCGTCCGTAGATGTGCTACAGAATGCGTTGACTTCCGGCTTAGAGCATCAGCCACCACATTGGCTTTTCCCGGGTGGTACTCAATCGTGCAATCATAGTCCTTAATTAGCTCTAGCCACCGTCGCTGCCTCACATTCAACTCCTTCTGAGTGAACAAGTACTTCAGGCTCTTGTGGTCCGTAAACATTCTGCAAGTCGCTCCGTACAGGTGATGTCTCCAAATCTTCAATGCATGCACAACAGCAGCTAACTCCAAATCGTGCGTCGGATAATTGCGCTCATGCGGTTTCAACTGGCGCGAAGCATAGGCGATCACTTTCCCATGCTGCATTAGTACACATCCCAAACCCTGTAAGGATGCATCACTGTACACCTCAAATTCCCCACTGTCGTCTGGAAGGGTCAGTATAGGAGCAGACGTCAACCTTTCCTTTAGCTCCCGAAAACTACGCTCACAATCGTCATCCCACTCAAACTTGACTCCCTTCCGCGTCAGTCGCGTCAACGGGGCAGCAATGGTAGAGAAACCCTCTACAAACCTCCTGTAGTAACCAGCCAATCCCAAGAAACTCCTGACTTCCGTGACAGTCCTCGGTTGTTCCCACTTCGCCACTGCCTCAATTTTCTGAGAATCTACACTGATCCCGTCAGTTGAGATCACATGCCCCAAGAAACTCACGCTCGTCAACCAAAACTGACATTTGCTGAGCTTCGCATACAACTGGTTTTCCCTCAAGGTACCCAGCACCATCCTTAAGTGCTCATCGTGCGCTTCCGCACTCCTCGAGTAGACCAGGATATCGTCAATGAACACGATGACAAAGTGGTCCAAGTAAGGCTGCAACACTCGGTTCATCAAATCCATAAACGCTGCGGGTGCGTTGATCAAGCCAAACGGCATCACCAGGAACTCATAATGACCATAACGGGTCCTAAATGCTGTCTTGGGTACATCCTCATCCTTAACCCGCAATTGATGATACCCCGAACGTAGATCAATTTTGGAGAAGTAATGCGCTCCTCGCAGC
The DNA here is from genome assembly GCA_032719365.1 of Prinsepia uniflora. Classification (NCBI taxonomy): domain Eukaryota; kingdom Viridiplantae; phylum Streptophyta; class Magnoliopsida; order Rosales; family Rosaceae; genus Prinsepia; species Prinsepia uniflora. The sequence continues at coordinate 2,145,084 of CM064862.1, read as the reverse complement.
TGATCGAACAAATCATCGATCCGAGGCAACGGGTATTTGTTCCTGACTGTTACTTTATTCAGTTGCCTGTAATCGATGCAAAGTCTCAAACTCCCATCCTTTTTCCTCACAAACAACACCGGAGCTCCCCAGGGGGATACACTTGGTCGAATAAATCCCATCTCAAGTAATTCTTGTAACTGCGCCTTCAGTTCTTTCAACTCAGCTGGCGCCATACGATACGGAGTCTGAGAAATAGGTTGCGTACCTGGAACCAGATCAATAGTGAACTCAACATCTCGATGCGGTGGCAATCCCGGTAGATCCTCCGGAAAGACATCCGGGAACTCCCGTACAATCGGTATATCCTCCACCCGCAATGGTGCAGCTCGTGAATCCATCACTCGGGCTAAGTATCCCTGGCACCCCTTCCTCAACATCTTACTTGCCTTCAGGGCAGAAATCACTCCGACAGGAGTTGCTCGCTGAATTCCCTGAAAAGTGGTTTCCGGTAGCCCCGGGCTCCGAAAAGTAACCCGCTTATCGACGTATTCGATAGAGGCGTGATGGAGCGTCAACCAATCCATACCCAAGATGACATCAAAGTCGTGCAAGTCCAAGAGTATCAAATCTGCCACCAGACCAACATCACCTACCATTACGGGGCACTCCCGCAACACTTGGTTCACCACAAACACATCTCCGGTGGGCGTACTCACTCCCATGTCACAGTCCAATGCGGACACCTCTCTACCCGCCAACAACTCACAGTCCCGTGAAATAAATGAATGAGTAGCTCCGGGATCAATTAAAGCACAAACATCATGTCCAAAGATCGTGAGTGTACCTGTCACAACACCAGGCGCTGCCCTGGCCTCCTGCTGCGTAACAGCGAAAACTCGGGCCTGTGGTCCAGCTGCTCGCCCACGGCCCCGGCCCCTATGTCCACTAGCCGCTCCGGTACCACCTCCTCGAGTGCTCCCAGTCCCAGAAACTGCAGCTGTGCTCCGTCCCTGCTCTGCTCCACCCCGACCTGCGCCACCACCCTGTGGCAAAGATGGACAATCCCTCCGGTAGTGGCCCCGCTCGCCACAGAAGAAACAGATGACACTGGAAGCATCTCGAACAAAACCACCACCCTGCCGTCCCGTGGAAGCAACAGAAGTCGCGCTCGCCTGCGGAGCAGTCTGCGCCCTAGGCGCTCGGAATTCGGAACCCTGATAGTTACCAGGCCTGCCATAACGATCATTGCCTGCAGATGAGGCTCCACCATAACGTCCTTTCTTCGAGGCTCCCTGACCATACGATCCAGAATATGAACGCCCGCGACGTTGTCCACCACCAGAATACTGTGGACGCGTCGGGAGACTAGCCTCAACCCGCACCGCGGCATCAGACAACTCCCTGAGAGTAGCAAAAGCTCCGGCCGTCACAATGGCCCGTATCTCACCCCGTAGACCAAGCTCGAACCTATGGCATTTCTCAGCCTCAGTAGATACAAAGGTAGGAGCAAAACGAGCTAGCATCTGAAATTTCTGTTCATACTCAGCTACGGACATGCTCCCCTGTTGGAGCTGCAGAAACTCGGTCTCCCTAGCATCACGGAATGAACGGGGATAATACTGATCCAGAAACCGTTCACGAAAGGTCTCCCAAGTCACTGTACGGGCATCCCAACCCGACAACTCCAGAGTGTACCACCACTCATAAGCAGATCCATCAAGTAGAAAGGTAGCCAACACCACCCGCTCCTCAAGAGGACAGTGCATCACAGTAAAAATCCGCTCAATCCGAGAAATCCAACGGTGGGCATCCTCGGGGTCCGCTCCACCACTGAATACCGTAGCCCCAAGACGCTGGGCTCGTTCGATCGAAGCACTCTCGGCATCGCCATTAGGTCGTGGAGGGGGTTCGCGTCGCGGAGGCATGGCCGGTCGTCCTTCTCTGAAAGAGGCATAAGTTAGTACAATAATCAAGGCACACCCGAATGCCGGACACGAATCGTAAACCTAGGCTCTGATACCAATTGACAGGACCCACCCCGATTATCGCCTCGATAATCGGGAAGCATCCTGCTCCCGTCTGACAATCGAATCATAAAGACCGAAAACTAGTTAAAATTACAACACACCCATTGTCAGACCAGGGAGATTAAACAAATACATCCGACTGGACGTCAAGTCCACAGTTTCACAGAGCAATATTACAAAACAAATTAAAGAACAAGTCCTACTCTGTGAACTAACTACTCCGCAACGGAAAACGTTATGCCTCCGCCTCTGCCTCGGCGCTTGCCCCCACGCTTGTACCACGACCTGGAGGGAATTTAAAACAACAAGGTGTGAGTGGACCGAAACATAAGTTTAACAGGAAAAACAGTTTTTCCGAAATTGGGTTCGCCCTCCAGTTTTGTAATCCGCATGCATAACCAAGTATTCAAAATTTGTGTGTTAAACTTTTGAAAACTCTTTTCCCGAAACACAAGAAAAACGTTACAGGGATCGTCATCACTCATGTAAAACCATGTAATAATACCAGATTCCAGAAATCGTCATTTTGAAACATTATTTGCACAAATCAAGTGAAACATAAAACAATAATCATGATTATGCCGTTGGATCCATCCGAGTCTTTAAACTCAACATTAGGCCTTCCCGGGATATCAACGAGTCTTTAAACTCAAAACACGATTAGTAGGCCTCGGGGGTATCATAATAATCGAGTCTTTAAACTCACGAGTCTTTAAACTCAATTTTCGGGCCCGCCCACAGAATCAACATACCGGGTCTTTAAACCCAAAACCAGATCCAACCATCAACCGGGTCTTTAAACCCAAAACCGTTTTTAAACATAATAAATCAGGATTAATCACAATTCTTTTTCCAACATTATTCCAAAACATTTCTCATCGTAACAGGACTCATGCCCGAATTCACATGTAAATTCCAACACATGCAATTAACAGAAGATTACTTCACAATATGATCAAACATCATAAATCCGAAACATGCATATTCATAACCAGATACTTCATCAAAAATTATCACGCATGCATAGGCAAAAACCGAAATCTCGAAATGCGTGAAATACGATAATTACCTCGAAAAACGTGAAAACAAGTAAAACCGATATATCATCTCACCATCGTAAAATCATATGTAAAACCATGAGATAAATAAGCAAAATAGTCATGCATGCCCAATTTAAAAATCAAAGAGTCCACTCACAGTCTTAGGACACGTCAATCGCGTCCCGCGTGCTCCTCCGTAGCTTCGGAAGTGTCCGGGCCTGTGAAAACGTACAAGAAGAGTTACAAACATCCCAAAATAACTCGTAGGATTTTTCCTAATTTTTCCGGATTTTTCGGCGAAAATAAACTTAAAGACTTAATCTTCCGGACTCCCGAAGTTATCCCGAATGACTCCCGATCGATTCGAACTCTAAAGATAAAATGTTATTTAGACTGTAAGGATCAATTCTCATGTTGACCGTGATCGGAGTTGACGCCACACGCGCCGTCACGCGCCGCCCAAAGCGGCTGCGCGTGAAGGCCACGCGCCAAGCTACAATGTCATCTCCCTTACCCGAACAGCCTGCTAAACGGGTCTGATACCCGCGACTCAACCCGATCAGTTAGCCCTCAATTCTCAGTCAAAACTACCCGTTTTCAATCCTATTATCTTCCCTAACTCATTTATTTTAGGTCTGCAACACTGGTTAACCTCGACTTACACCAAATCGACCCAATCCAAGCTCGAACAGTCGAACAAGTCGACTCCTGGAACTCACCCTACACGGTTCCATTTCCAAATTAACTTCACCAGTAGCAATAAGGGACCCATACGCACACAATGACACTAACAATTTAGCTCGCCGTTACCTGGAAGTAGTCGTCCACAGCACTGGTTTTCCCCTGAAACTGAGACTCAGGTTCCCGGCCAAACCGTCCTCCTCCTCCTTCAATTCTTGCACGGTTGTGCACGAAATGACCCCAGAAGTCTTACACGGCCTTTGGTTTCGATCAACAGGCTCCAGAAGTTGAATGAGATTTTTCCCTCCAACTGGTTTTTCCTTCGAACTGGACCTTGGGTTCTTGGGCAATCCGTGCTCGAATCCCTTCAATTCTTGCACGGCTGAGACTCTATCACTCCCAGAAGACTCACTGTGTGTTTAGAATGATCCCTCGACCCTTAGAAATTGAACTCTGCGATTTCCCCCCAAAAACCCGAAACAGTTGCTCACGGTTTCTCTCACAATTCCTCTCACGCTCAGCTTCCAAATTGAACCAAAATGATCCTAACTCCAACCTCACTCCAATCCCATACTCAGTTATTCGATCTGTATGGCCAACAGCCCGTGGGAGACCAACTGAGGCCTCTGAAACTGGTTTCCCGCAAACACAGAGACCACAGCCATTCCCGTTCCTCCCGTGCACTCAGTCTCTGCCCAGACACGTCTGGCTGCTTCCCACAATCCTCAAAATCCATAAACTAACCCACTCACCAGTCCACTTAGCCTTAAACAAATGCACGCTCAAAACCACCACGGCCGCACTCTGTTTCTCACGGTGGTGCTACAGTAACCACCGTGAAATGACCAAAATGCCCCTCTGTGCAATAATTACCAAAATGCCCTCCAACTTCCGTGACCCGTAACTCGGTCGTCCGACGTCCGTTTCAAGCGTGCCGCCTGTCGTTGTACTCGGGGCGTCGAGATGAACATAGCGGTCTTCGAGTCAAATGGATATCAATTGTCAAACAAAAAGTCAACTTTTTCCCCTTATAACGCCCAAATTACGGTAATGCCCCCGAACCTCCGAACATCATAACTTTCACTCCGAGCGTCCGAATCGGACGTGCCACCTGTCTATGAACTCGTGACATCCCGAACTACGTCACGGTCATCACCCAACGTCCGTTCGACCTCCAAAACTAAAAGTCAACAAATTGACCACACAAACACAGGGGTAAAAACGTCATTTTATTCAATATTTAATAATATTACATTACCAGAACGTCCGGGGCGTTACAGATAAATTATGGAATCCCGTGTTGGATCGGGTATTGGTGTGATGTGTGGATGCGGATCTCGATAGCAATGACAGTTAGTCGGAAGTCATATTGAGATGACTGGCTATCGAGGGTAATTGGTATGGTTCTGATACTTGGGGATCAGGGGACGTTCGGGGAACGTTCATTTTCCTGATAGGGATTGTCAGAATAGTGGTACCCATAGTCGTGAGGTACGGGATCGTCGTTCGGTATGAACGGAGATCCAGGGTTGTCGTATTTGCACACGGTGTGCAGTATGGATGTTTGCGGGGTTGGTACTTTTGTGCTGATGCTAGTATGGATGCCTGTGTGCTGATACTAGTGTTGCTGGTAGTGTGTTGGTGCTGGTACTAGCGCTGGTGCTAGTGTCGGTAATGGTGTTGACGATGAGCCACAAATTGGGTGTGACTCCGTCATGATGAACGTATGTTCGGTCCTTGAGATTCGGTGGTGGTTGAGTGATGGACTGGATGGGATCCAGTTAATATTGTGCTGTGTTGGGATAAGTCCCAATAGTGGTGAGATAACCAGTGATGAGTGGATTAAAATGGTATAATTAAGACTTAAGGAATTTTGGGATGATTAGTGGATTTGGGGAGTTGTTGGCAACTCCAAAATTTGTGCGATTTTATGTTTTTAAATATCCCTAAAATGTACATGGAAATGATTAAAACTGGAAAAGACGAGGAAAACCATTAGTGGTATAAAGGTAGGAATTTGTAATTGAGAACTTGGAAAACCGAGTGTTGAACCTGTAGTGGTCGGGATGTGCGAACGGAACAATAACGGATTGATTGTGGACACGGGGTTGTCCAAGTGAATTGAGGAGTTAGGAAGTCTAGTGGTTAGACTTGACGTCTTGTTGGGAGCATGTCTGTTTCCAACATGGTTGGAACCTTAGTGTCGAGGAGCGTTGTGATTGGGGAACGAGAGTGGTGCTCGTTTTTGGTGATTGGTATTCCGAAGTCATTGGGGTTGACTTCTTGCTTTCTGCCCTGGCAGACATTGACTGTAGTTACCAGTACGTTGAGCGTGTATTGGTTGGTGAGCTCTTGTGTGTTGCGAGGTCATTAGGAGGAGCTACGTGTTCGAAATTAGGTAAACGAGATTTTTCATTTTCTGCTTGGTGGCAGACGATGTTGGGGTACATGGCGTGGTGAGTGCAGTGAGTTTTGTTGCATCCGCGTAGGATGAGTCTTGGCGTCATTGTGTTGGATCATCCTCGGTTTTTCCTAGGTGGAATGACAAGGATCGATACGAACTTGGGTATGTGAGTCGTAAACGGCGGGGTTGAATTTCTTTTCGAAGTGGGGCCCGTATGGTATTCTACTCGGGTGAGTAGGTTTTCAAGGTAGTTGAATTTTGTCAACCTTAGACGCGTGGAGGTTGGATTGGCTTCCCTATGAAGTCAATCAAGTGTATTGAACGGGTAACCGATAGGTTTGGTTTTGGGGTGTCTTGGTAAATGTGAATGAGATTTCGGGATTTGGAATCGAATTTCTGGGTGACGATTCAGGGTTCGATTTTGGAACTTGAAAGTATATTTCCGGATTTGGGTACGGAATGGTTATTCCAAATGCTAGCTTACGGAATAATGATTTCGGATTCGGATTTGGATATGAATTAAAAGGTGATGTCTGGGCTTGGATCCGGGATTTCTTTCGAAATTGCGGATTCAGATTCGGAATTGGAACTAGATGTTGGGTGGAGTTTCGATTTGTCTCATGCTGGATTGGGCAAACGTACTCCATTATTGGAACGCGTTCGGCTATGACCTAGACGGTTGTAGTCTGGTTATTAGGTAGATGTGTGTACTTCGTACATGGTTCGAGGTACAATACCTTGTAGACTTGTGATGTCTAGTTACGGTATACGGGATATACCCGAGGTGTGTTGGTGAATGTGTTGGTAGTCGGATTGGTTCCGATACCATGGGATTGGTTGTGGACCGGACATTACTATGCAATGGGTCATGGTAATTCCGATGTGTTTAATTACACACAGGTCGTTTGAAAGGTCGGTAATCGTTTACTAAGTTAAGTACGTTGGTGGCATGTGTAGCCACGAGTGAGTCTAGTGTCAGTTTTCGACTGACAACAACTGTGTGGTGACAGTTTGTCAGGATGTGTCAACATAGATTGTTGAGTGGGGTCAGCTGACTCCTAGTGGGAGTGGGAAAGGAACCGTCGAGTTGTTGCGTCAACAAGAGGGTTGATTTGACAAGTGGTGTCAAATTCGAAACAAGTAGTTTCAGTCATTCGACGGGGTCGAATGTAGTCGTTGCGTTTTGAGTACCAGTGATACGTTTGGGTGTAGACAAGTTTTGTCTAAGTAGTTGGTGTACGGGGTACACGTGTTGCGTGGTCGATTCCACTTTCCACGGGGTGTTTGTGGAATCAGGGTAATCGAGTTTCGAGAGCGAAACTTATTAAGGAGGGAAGTACGTTGAGTTTAGAGCGGTTGGAATTTCGAGGACGAAATTTATTAAGGAGGGAAGGTTGTAACGACCCGTCCCGAATTCCGGGATTAGTTTAGCGATTAATCTTGTTTAGTGAGGTTGAACGGTGGTTAGTAGGGCGGAATCGGATAAATTGTGCAAAATGACCGTTTTGCCCCTGGTCGTGGGCAAAATGTTGACTTTTTGTTCGGGTGGTCAAATGGACTTTGACCGATGACCGTGACGTAGTTCGGGACGTCACGAGTTCATAGACAGGTGGCACGTTCGATTCCGACATTCGTAGAGAAAGTTATGGTGTTCGGAAGTTGAGGGGTATTTTGGTAATTTGGCTTATTAGGGGCCAAATGTTGACTTTTTGACCGGGAGGTCCGATGGGCGAGGGCCAAGGACCGTTACGTAGGTATCGTTGATACGAATCCAACGACAGGCGGCATGCCGAAATCGGAGATCCGACGACGACGTTATGGTCAAGGAAACGAACTAACGAACCGAGGCCGGGATTAAAATAATAATATAATAATGAATAGTGACTGTTGACTCAGCACACCTGGATGAGTGACAAGTGTCACTCATCCCTTGAAACCAGAATCCTTGTCTTAGGGGAAACATCATTATGATGTTTTAATATTTATTAATTAATTAATTAATCTTTTAATTCCATTATCCCTCCCTAATTTGCTTAACCGTGTACAACCAACCCAGCTTCTACCCAACCTAAAATCCTCTGCCATTGCTGAACCGGAGAGTGTGATTTTGTGAGCAATTTGAGTGTGATTTCAACTGGGTAAACACGAGAGAGTGGCAGTGAGGAAGAACTGAGAATTCGAAAAATTGAGTTTTGGGAGGGAAAATCAAATTGAAGGAATTGGGCTGTGTTGATCGAATTGGAGGTTACAAACATCTTCCTGAGGTTGAGACGAGTCGATCCACATCAAAAACGAGAAGGAATGGTGCCGTTTTGGCTCTGATCGAGCTTGGTGACAGAGGAAGAAATCGAGGCTGAGTCGTGGAGTTTGGGGCTGTGATTGACTCAATTGTTGTGGGGAAATGACTCCTCATGATCCCACGATGCTTCTGGGTTCATCAATTGAAGGAAACCGATCGAGATCGATGGACCTCCATTGATGAACAGTGACGGTGCTCGAGTTTGTGTCGTGACGATTGAACACTGGATTGAAGCAATTGGGTTGGGGGAAATGATCTACGGAGTCCATGGAAGCTTCTGGTTGAATCAATTTCAGGATATCGATCGAAATGGATGGGGTTCGAAGGATGAACAACGGACGGGTGTTCTTGGTGTTCATCATCGAATCGTGGAGTTGTAGGTACGGTCTTGTGTAATCAATGTTACAGAACTTAAATTAAACTTAAAACGAAGCTAATGGAATGATCAATTGTTGTAATTAAGGCTGAATTGACAGATTTGGAACCGGGTCGTATCGCGGGCACACTGGACCCGTTTACCAGACATACGGGTTAGATGGTGACACTGTAGCAGGCGCGTGAGTTTCACGCGCAGCCACTCACGGCGGCGCGTGACGGCGCGTGGGCGCGAATCTCGAGGTGAGGTCAACATGACTTCTGTCCCATTTAATGTAACGGACATTTTGGAATTGGTTTCGGGTCGATCAGACACCGTCTCGATAGTGTTCGGGATGTCCGAAGGTTTTAAATTAAGTTTAAAATAAGTAACAATTCGGGAAAATTACGGGACTTTGATAGGATGTTAATGATGAGGTTAGTAACCCTCTAATGTAATTTGGACAGGATTGGGAGTCCCGGTGATAGTGGTGTGGCCCGGGAGGGCCGGTGGCACGCGTATCGAGGCACACGGTTAAAACGGTCTGTGAGTGGACTTTGGTTTTATAAATTCTATGCATGCTTAAATGTTTTACATGGATTATGATTGTGATTGTATGATGTTGGTTTGGTTGTTGGTAAATTGTACGGTTTCACGTATTTCGAGGCGATTTACGTGCTTGCACGTAAATCGAGGTTTCCGGTTTTACATGGATTTTCCATATTTATGACTTGGATATAATATGATAAAATGGTTTTGAAATTGGAAATACGAACTCGGGCTTGAGGCCCAATTATGTTGGAAATTTCGGACTTGGAGTCCATTTGAGAATCGGGCCGGGGGCCCAGTTGGTTAATGAAATCGGGCCAGGGGCCCAGTTGGTATGAAATCGGGCTGAGACCCATTTGAGTTATGTTATCGGGCCAGGGGCCCAGTTGATTTACGAATTCGGGCCGTGGGCCCAGTGGGTTTATAAGTCGGGCTGCGGGCCCAATTGGTTTACAAATCGGGCCGTGGGCCCAGTGGTTCATAAAATCGGGCATGAGGCCCAGTTGGATAATAAATGTGATTTCGGGTCAGGGACCCTATATTTTATAATGGTGATTTTGGGTCAAGGACCCTAAATGGAATTATGTGGTTTTATGGAAATTTCGGGCAGGGCCCAATGGTAATAATGTGATAAAAGGATTTAATAAAACTGTTTTCCATATACCATCTGGACACAAGGATATATGATGGTCTCCTCCAGATGTCTGGGACACTGGGGAAGTCACGGTGCATTGCCTGCGAGGGGTCATTATACGGAGCAGCCGGACCGTATGATGACTCAGGAGCAGGATTGCTATGATCGACGTCAGGGACGTCAGACATCAGGGATGTCAGATATATGGACCCGGAGAGACCCCGGGCAGCACGCGTAGCTTATGAAACCGTGAGATATGACGTCAGGGACGTCTAGCGTCTGGGACGCTAAGCATCTGGGATGCTGGTGATGGTAATGGTAAAATATGGTTTAATGAATAAAATGGCTTATTGGTTGGATATGTGTTATGTGGTAAAAATGGATTATTGGTTATGAAATGGTATGTCGGGTCAGGGACCCTAAATGGTTTTGGATTTTTGAATTGATGTTCATCTATGGTCGTGGGTGGTGACCCACATGGTTTTAATATGTATGGTGGTGGTATTCCACGGTTTTGGGCTGAGTTCCCACACTTGGTTTTTGGTTAACGGTTTTCGGGCTAAGGCCCTAATGGCTCGGTTGAGCAAACGTTTTGGTTACTGGTTTTTGGTGGCATGCATACGTTTTTATTGGAGGGCATAAATGTCTTATAAATGTATTTGGTAAACTTATTGGTTTTTGTCCACTCACAGCTTTTGGTTTTAATGCCCTTCAGGTTGATTACGGATGCGATTGCAGCAGAGACTGGGACAGTGCACACCTCCTCCATCGGTCCTTGCGCACTCTGGATGGCCCGTTTGGGCAGTAGCTCTTGGTTATCCCTTGTCTGACACCCCTTGTTGGACGGGAGCAGGGCACATTCCATGGTAATCCCGGGGGGATTGGGATGGGTCCTGTCAAAAAAGTTGACTTTTTGTTTGACAGTTGATATCCATTTGACTCGAAGACCGTTATGTTCGTCTCGACGCCCCGAGTACAACGACAGGCGGCACGCTTGAAACGGACGTCGGACGACCGAGTTACGGGTCACGGAAGTTGGAGGGTAGTTTGGTAATTTTTGCCCTGGGGGCATTTTGGTAATTTCCACACGGGGTACTGTTCACCACCGTGGAAAACAGAGTGCTGCGGCCGTGGGTTTGTGCGATCAATTGTTTATGGCTTAGTGGATTGCTCAGACGTTTTGTTTATGTAGTTTTAGGCAGTGGAAACAGGATTGAGTGACCTTGGTGCACGTTTGGGCAGAGCTCAGAGCACGGGAGAGTGAGGAGTGGCCGTGGTCTCTGTGCTTGCGGGAAACCGTTTTCAGAGACTTCAGAGTGTCTCCCACGAGTTGCTGGCCGTTTGAATCGGTTACTCTGATTGCTGTTGGACTTAGGGACTCATTTGCGTCCTTTCAGCGGTGGAAAAACTGAGAGAGGTTGAGAGAACCAGTGTTGAACCATTTCGGGTTTCTGGGGGGGAAATCGCTGAGTTCAAATTCTGAGGGTCGAAGGATCAAACCAAACACACGGTGAGACTTCTGGGAGTGTTAGGATCACTACGGTGCAAGAACTGAAGGGATTGGAGCCTGTTTCGCCCAGGAACCTGAGCTACGGTTCAGAGTTGAACCAGTTGGAGGGAAAAACTGAATTCGATTTCTGAGGTCTGTTGATCGAAACCAGGGGCCATTCTAGTCTTCTGGGAGCAAAAGGAAACCAACCACGTCAAATTCGAAGGACGACATTCACGAATTGGCCAAGAACGGAGTACCCTGGTTCTGAGTATTTTCGAGCTTGAGGACGACGACTTCCAGGTAACGGCAAGATCAATTGACAGTACCATTGTGTTCGTATGAATCCCCTTAACCTACTGGTGAAATTAATTTGAGATTGGGGTTAGTTTGGGTGAGTTCCAGAATGTCGATTTGTTCGACTGTTCGAGTTTGAGTTGGGTCGTTTGGGTACTAGTCGAGGTTAACCTTCATTGCAGACCTAAAATTAAAGGATTAGGGAAGATAATAGGAACAAAAACGAGAGGAATTGATTGAGAATTGGACTTGAACTGGTCGGGTTGAGTCGCGGGTATTAGACCCGTTTATCAGTTGATTCGGGTAAGGACGAAGGTACTGTAGCGTGGCGCGTGGCTTTCACGCGCAGCCACTTTGGGCGGCGCGTGACGGCGCGTGTGACGTCAACTCCGATCACGGTCAACATGAGAATTTATCCTTACAGTTTAAATAACATTTTATCTTTAGAGTTCGAATCGATCGGGAGACATTCGGGATAACTTCGGGAGTCCGGAAGATTAAGTCTTTAAGTTTATTTTCGCCGAAAAATCCGGAAAAATTAGGAAAAATCCTACGAGTTATTTTGGGATGTTTGTAACCCTTCTTGTACGTTTTCACAGGCCCGGACACTTCCGAAGCTACGGAGGAGCACGCGGGACGCGATTGACGTGTCCTAAGATTGTGAGTGGACTCTTTGATTTTTAAATTAGGCATGCATGACTATTTTGCTTATTTATCTCATGGTTTTACATATGATTCTACGAGGGTGAGATGATATATCGGTTTTACTTGTTTTCACGTTTTTCGAGGTAATTATCGTATTTCACGCATTTCGAGATTTCGGTTTTTGCCTATGCATGCGTGGTAATTTTTGATGAAGTATCTGGTTATGAATATGCATGTTTCGGATTTATGATGTTTGATCATATTGTGAAGAAATCTTCTGTTAATTGCATGTGTTGGAATTTACATGTGAATTCGGGCATGAGTCCTGTTACGATGAGAAATGTTTTGGAATAACGTTGGAAAAAGATTTGTGATGAATCCTGATTTAATATGTTTAAAAACGGTTTTGGGTTTAAAGACCCGGTGGACGGTTGGATCTGGTTTTGGGTTTAAAGACCCGGTATGTTGATTCTGGGGGCGGGCCCGAAAATTGAGTTTAAAGACTCGGTTATTATGATACCCCCGAGGCCTATTAATCGTGTTTTGAGTTTAAAGACTCGTTGATATCCCGGGAAGGCCTAATGTTGAGTTTAAAGACTCGGATGGATCCAACGGCATAATCATGATTATTGTTTTATGTTTCACTTGATTTGTGCAAATAATGTTTCAAAATGATGATTTCTGGAATCTAGTATTATTACATGGTTTTACATGAGTGATGACGATCCCTGTAACGTTTTCCTTGTGTTTCGGAAAAAGAGTTTTCAAAAGTATAACACACAAATTTTGAATACTTGGTTATGCATGCGGATTACAAAACTGGAGGGCGAACCCAATTTCGGAAAAACTGTTTTTCCTGTTAAACTTATGTTTCGGTCCACTCACACCTTGTTGTTTTAAATTCCCTCCAGGTCGTGGAACAAGCGTGGGGGCAAGCGCCGAGGCAGAGGCGGAGGCATAAAGTTTTTCCGTTGCGGAGTAGTTAGTTCACAGAGTAGGACTTGTTTCTTTAACTCGTTTTGTAATATTGCTCTGTGAAACTGTGGACTTGACGTCCAGTCGGATGTATTTGTTTAATCTCCCTGGTCTGACAATGGGTGTGTTGTAATTTTAACTAGTTTCCGGTCTTTTTGTTTCGATTGTCAGACGGGAGCAGGATGCTTCCCGATTATCGAGGCGATAATCGGGGTGGGTCCTGTCAAAAAAGCCTTCGTCTTCGAAGCATCCAAGCCTTCATCTTCGAAGCATCCAAGCCTTCGTCATCGAAGCATCCAAGCCTTCGTCATCGAAACATCCAAACTTTCGCCCTGCGAAGCATCTAAGCCTTCGCCATGCGAAGCACCTAAGCCTTCATCATCGAAGCATCCAAGCCTTCGCCCTGCGAAGCATTCAAGCCTTCGTCATCGAAGCATCCAAGCCTTCGCCCTGCGAAGCATTCAAGCCTTCGTCATCGAAGCACCAAAGCCTTCGTCATCAAAGCATTCAAGCCTTCGTCATCGAAGCATCTAAGCCTTCTAAGTCCTGCAAATTTCTGCGCAGCAGGGAGAGCTCATCTCGAGCGGTATCTCGCTCATTTTCTATCAGCATCCTCTCTGCACGGCTCATCTCCAACTCGCCCATTTTGGCTTCCGATGTGAAATTAGGACCTCAAGTTTTCTTAAGTTATCGTAATCTCACATCAACAACATAACTTTTCGTTTCTGCAGGCCCTTCGCGTCAAGATGGCACATTCGCGGGACCAGGGCAGATAGGTTAGGAAAGAAGTTGCTCGGTATGCTTTTTGGTTAGGAAAGAAGTTGCTCGGCATGGTTTTTTCTCCCAAGAACCAATAAGTCCTTGTTTATTGTCCTTCTTCTGAACAACGGTCTCCTTCAAGCACAGTGGAACGCACAACCACTCCTTGATCGGGATGTCTGAAATCTTCTCGCCATTCATGGAGAGAGTAGCCGGCTCATGTCCCGGAACTCTAGAAGAACATCTGTCGCCAAGCTCCACGAAAACGTCGCTTGGAAAGGAAAATTGATTGCGAGCCTTCCACTCCATGAAGTCTTCGGGTTTCTCAGAATCCATATCTTTCCCTTGGAATGGACTTAGGCCACGAAAACCGCCATGCTCCCACAGGGAAAGTTTGCCGGGTCTCTCAGCACCTTGACGCATGGCGAGCATGTACGTGGTACTAGCAAGAGTCACAGTGAATGTGATCCTGCCTACCGATGCTCACTAGTCACGTCCGCAAGTGCACTCAGTCACCGCTAAGTCCCCGTCGACTGTTCAGCCAAACTACGTCCACCACGTGGCACCGGTAGTACACCCACTCCAACAAAGTTTCTAAACACCTTCGACGGACTCTTGATGCGTAGCAAGCATATTTGCGGTACTAGCAAGGGCCACGTTAAATGTGAGCCAGCCTACCAATGCTCGCACGCACCGTCCAAACCGCTCATTTTCCAAGCTGGACGCACTTCCGTAATTTCCCACGCTTTCCAGGAATCTCGAATTCTGTCCAAAAACAACATGAAAGGTCATTAATGACTCTAAAAATATCATATCAATTTTCCGCAATTTTTCGGGAATTAAATATTTATTTAAAACATAAACTAAACCTTAGGACCCCCGAAACAGTATCAAAACAGTGTCCGATTAACTCGTACCCAATACAAAAAATGTTCATTGCATTAAGTATAGTAAAACACCTGTTAAAAACTTCCCCAGAAAGTCTACCACGCGCCCTCACGCGCCGCCGTGAGTGGCTGCGCGTGAAACCAACGCGCGGTGAACAATGATTGCTACAGTGTAGTCCCTACAACCCGTTTCTCTAATAAACGGGTCGTGCAACCCGCGTCACAACCCGACTAGTTCCACGTCAATTTAACACCTAATCCTTCAATTGAACATTCAAAAATCTTAGGTGTAAGTCTAATTAAAGTTATGTATACTTAATTAGACAATTGATTACCTTAAACCACACGATTTGAAGATGAACTTCGAAGAACACCCGGACTCTGTTCAAACTTCGAAATTCCTTAATCGCAACATATTTCCTTCAATTGATCCATCCGGTAGCTCAAATGGACTATGTTAAACTCTTTCCCCACTTCAATTGCATCGATTAATCTCCCCACGATCACGACTCAACGTCGAAATTGGCTTACTGTCGACTTGACCGTTCAGAGCCAATTAGGCCTCAATTGGCTTCGTTCTTTCGATGATTCTGGTCGTGGCAATCCCAGGAAGCTCAAAGTAAGCTCAATTTGGATCCTCAAAGTTTGTAACTTCAAATTCGAATTTCCCCCCAAAACACCAAAATTTTCGATTCTGGTTTCTCCTCACACTCACTGTCCCCGTGTTTTCCCTCAGTTAAATCCGACTCTTCAAACGCTCAATTACTCACCCTCAAGAACAATTTCATCCTGTGTTTTCACGGATTGAAGATGTAGGAAGAAGAAGATTAATGATGCTTAAATACAAATTAGAAATAATTAAACAATGGTTAAAACATAATGATGATGGTTCCCATAAAACAAGGAGCAGGTTTTAGGGTCCCTAATTCAAGGGATGAGTGACACTTGTCACTCATCCAAGTGTTCACAATAAACAGTCACTATTCACAATTTAATATTATTTTAATCGAAACTCCGGTTTGTTCGGTTAATCGATTTCGTTCCCGTGACCACAACTTCGTCGTCGAACCTTCGATTTCGGCATGCCGCCTGTCTATGGATTCGTATCGACTCGACCTACGTAACGGTCTCTGGCCCTCGTCCTTTGGGCCCCCCGGTTCAAAAGTCAACATTTTGCCTTTACCTTTCAAAATTACCAAAATACCCCTCGACTTCTGAACATCATAACTTCTTCCTCAAGTGCCGGAATCGAACGTGCCACCTGTCTATGAACTCGTGACGTCCCGAACTACGTCACGGTCATTGGCCAAGGTCCATTTGACCGTCCGAATTAAAAGTCAACATTTTGCCCATGCTTGGGGGCAAAATAGTCATTTTGCACATTATGTCCAAATCACACCACTAATCCCAGATTAGTCATTCTAAAAACTAAAAATGGACTTTTAACCCTTATAATCAGGGGCATGATCGTCAAATAAACACTGACTCGTTTCTTATACCTAACAGTAAAAGCTAACCCGGTAATATAAGATTCCAAACAATATACATCCCTCCGGATTCCCTGAATACCGAATCGATGTGGGGGCATTTGTGGAACCCAAAATCATCCGAAAATTATGGAGCCGCCACGTGTCCCGTAATTCCCAAAAATGACCAAATTGCCCTTGGCAAATAACGCTGATCGTTTGAAAAACACCCGCACATTAAATATTCTATTTACCAGTTAAATACGTTATTTTATCGGGTTAAAGCCTCCGTAATATTGATATTCTCCCCGAGAGTTAATTATCGTTATTCTTAATAATGGATAATTAATATTAATATTAAAATACAATAAATATCATTACTATCATGATGAGCCATCATTATGATTATTAAATAATATATTTAATAATAATATATTATTTACTAATTAAATATTCAAACCGACCAATCAGAACTCTCCAAGGCTCCCAAGGTTTTCCTATAAATAGCAAGGCACATTTCATTTCCAAGGTACGTTGATTCTTCGTTTCGATGTATATCCTTTCCTCTCTCAAGGCTAACTTAAGCATCGGAGTGTTCTTGGTCGAACAACCCCCCGGGTAAATCGATCGAAGCAACGATAGCTAATTGTTTGCTGTTTGCAGGAATTGTGAGGACTTTTCGCGACGAGTTCAATCTTTGATTCAACAGTGTGTATAGAGGATTGTTAATTGTCGATATATCCGAAAGTTACAAATGAACGATCCAGTTAGATATTTTTACAGTACAATAGTGGAAATGGATATAACCCAAGTAGACAATCTTGCCTAATTCTTGCTATAAAACATATATAAAGAAATTTTTAAATAACTTGTTTAACTATATGGATCAACGAATGAAACTGTTGCACAGTGAATGCGAAGAAAGTAAACTATGTAGTGGAATGAGAAGTGAGATGTGTGGTTAGAGTTTGGTGCGTTAATGCAGGGAAGATTGACGAACTTTATCTAGAATGAACGATCTACTTGGACATTGATAACGTAAAGCAAGCGAATAAGCGAATAAACAAATGAGAATTGTCGTGCGATTCATTCGAGCACGTTCGTAAACTATTTTATGAAATTTATAAGTCAAAAATATGTTGTTAGAGTTTGGTGCATTATATAGAGTAGGGAATAGGAGGGATGATAAATATGATGATCTATCTCCCAAGTGCCCTATGAGGTAGGGAGGGTGTGGAAAACCGAGTGCTAGGCCGGCCGTTTGAATTTGGAATTGATGAGTTATTACCCAGCTAGCTGGTCTCGATCACTAATTCATTATGACGTCACACTGTCCTACCATTTCTTTTGTTTGGCATTGAAGCAGTAACATGGCCTGTTTCCGACCTAATTGTTTTAATTTAGTTTTCACCTTCCAATAATCACAAGAGACATTGATCACAACTTCTTCTTTAAATTTAAAAAACACATGAACGACGACAATTCGACTTGATCAATGAACTACCGGAGATCGAAACATGGGATATCGATCTACCTCATGTTTTCACATGAAAAGGTATTCACGAAGCCCTCAGCGGTGAAAATCCCGACCCACAAAAAAAAAAACAAGAGAGAAAGTTAGAAACACACTTACACAAGTAGAAGGCTAAAAAGTATATAGTAGTGTGTGTGTTTGTAATATATGAGGGAATTTTACACTGAAAATAATGATTGAATTTTCTCCTCACGCAAAACCTTAAAGTAGTACTCTCGTACTTGCATTTTCCCCCATCTCTCTCTCTCTCTCTCTCTCTCTCTGTGTCTCGCTGTGTCTCTCTCTCTTGTTGTCATATCTTGGGCAGGGTACCTAGCAGCAGCTCCAGCAACAGCAAATAGTTCTTCACATCAAACCCATAACCATCTGCACGCCTATTCAACCCCACACACATACCTCTATAGCTTCCCTATAGCTAGCCCTATAACCACTCATCTTTAATTTTGCACTTCTTAATTTCATCTCCATAAACAAAACTACAAAACCCATTTTCCCCATTTCTCAATCTCCATCTCCTTCTCGTTCTCTGTGGGTGTCTAAAATGTCTATAAACCACTTCTCCTCTGACCACCAAGACACCCAATGGTGGAGCGGTACCTCTAATCCGACCCAAGACCCATCTCAACAACACCGCCACACCACACCCCATTTCATCCCTCAATTTTATCAAGACACCCATTCCCATAATTACCAAGCCTGGCTCAACTCTCAGCAGCAACAACAACAGCAGCCCACCGCCGCCAACGCCTCCCTCGATTTCAATCTCAACCACAACGACCCAGAATTCGACCACGGAGCAGACCAATTGCACGTGCGGCACCACCTTCAGAAATCACGTCAAGACGGTGATGACGACGGAGACGAGGAGAAAGAGCCCATGTTCGAGAAGCCCCTGACGCCGAGCGACGTCGGGAAGCTGAACCGCCTCGTGATTCCAAAGCAGCACGCCGAGAAGTACTTCCCGCTCGGAGGCGGCGACTCGGGGCTCCTCCTGAGTTTCGAGGACGAGTCCGGTAAGTCATGGCGGTTCCGCTACTCCTACTGGAACAGCAGCCAGAGCTACGTCCTCACAAAAGGCTGGAGCCGCTACGTCAAAGAAAAGCGCCTCGATGCGGGCGACGTCGTTTTGTTCGAGCGCCAGCGGGCCCACACGGATCGCCTCTTCATCGGCTGGAGGAGGCGCAGCGCTGCGGCTACTCCCGCGGCGTACGATAGGGCGGTCGGCGCCGCGGCGCATGTTAGCGGAAATGGGGAGAGCAGCAGTAGTAATAATAATGGGGCGGCGGGAGGTTGGACCAGGATGTTCTATTCTGCGCCGCATCATCATAATAATAATTCTTCGTCTTATCCTGCGCACCAGTACGCTCCATACCCACCTGACTACCTACATGCAGCAGGTAATGAATATCTCTTTTTTTCTTTTTCATTTATATATCATTCTAAAACTCTTATTCCTTTTTTCTTTTTTTCATTTTAATTATCTTTTCAAAAAAATCAAAATTTGAAAACCCCAGCTTCCTAGTACTTGGGAGAAATGTGCTAATAATTTAGAGTAAAAAAATGTTACGTTAAACAACTCAAATTATTTCGTTAAATGTTACGAATTATCATTGTGCATATACTAAAAAAACGACAGACCTAAAATATGGTCCAAAATAAGTAGCGAGGAAATAAATAGTTATTTGATTTTGATTTGATTGGTAGCATAAGATGTCGACGCAGCCCACAAACACACCAACAGCATTGCAACTTTGTTTTGTCTATGCTGAGCAGAGCTATCCACATTATTCATTATTGCAGGGTCTGGTGCTGTTCAGAATAGCATGAACCAAACGACGTCGTTCTCTGCTGGGAGCAGCTCGAAAATACTAAGGCTGTTTGGAGTAAACCTGGAGTGCCAGCAGCAGCAGCAGCAGCAGCAGCAGACGCAGCCGGAGGAGGCCGATCCTCACCATCATGAGTCCGAACCATCGACACCCGATGGCTCGTCGTCTTTGCCCATGTCACCGAGCCAGGGTCCAACCCAAACCCACCACCAACAGCTGTTCACTCGTGCTTATAATTATGGAGAACAAAGGGTACGTACGTACCAAAATTATTATATATATAATCCTAATAGTAATTATTGTTATTATTAATATAATCATATAATATGCCAGTGTGTCACTGCTCGCTAATTATTATAATTATTTGTTTGTTATAAAAAAAATCATCATTTTGTTTCCTCTAATGAGACAGATTAAGCTAAGAGAAAATTAATTAGTAAGTGAGTGAATTAGATGGTCTCTTTTGTCCCAAACACGTGGAGATTAGTGGGGGCCCTATGTCATTAGCATCACTTACATGCTGATTAGGGGTGTCATTAAGCATAATATTTGTAGATATGTATATGATTAAGAATTTATGGATTCCGAGTTATTTCACGTATGCAGCAATTAATAGCAATAAATTAAATTAGTATATTTATAATTAGGGGTTGATGGGTTTGTGTGGATCGGAAAGTCAACAACAAGTTTGGACCATTATTTATTGTGCTAAAAAAAAAATGACAACTTTTGCGGGAGAGAGAAAAGCTTGGACCCGACCCAACTTTACCCGATTAAGGTCCAGTGAAAGCCTAAAATAGTAAAATCCAACACAACAAAACACACCGCCCCAAAAGCATGACGGCAGCTTTTGTGGACTGCTGGACTCCACTGGATTAGTGTGTAGTTTATCGCAAGAGTACGATCTTTCTTCTAATCATGTTAATTTTTGAGTCGTCTTGTATATCAGTATATATATATATTTTTTTTTTCTCTTAGTCATATATTATCTATTATGAAATTTTATTTGATAAAAATTACGTAATTAATTATTTGACTTAATTTTGTTATGATAGGGAATATGTACTGAACATTGTAATACGCAGCAGCACAGTAAAATACGAAAGTTACTTGAACCGTAGTTACATTTTACTTTTTTTATTTTATTTTAGGCTTTATTTTATTACATGGAGCCAGTAAATTAACGAAAATAAATGAATTTAGAATTTCCTTTTTTTATGTGACCGGCACTGATTTTGAGATAAGGTTAAATGATTTTAACTTTTTATGTTGTGAATGTAACAGGATTTTACTTTTACCCGTGATGTCAACCCGATGAGAGATCGCCGAGGATAGAAATCTGCGGATGCGACGTGCTTTTGATTGGCTTCAAATCTATTTTAACCCATTTTAGAAAAAGAAAATCCCGATTAAGTCCTCCGTCCTCCCTTAGAGTAGGGAAAAAAAAAAGGAAAAAAAGGGTACATGATATAGAAATATTATATTAGTAAAATCAGAAAAATCCCAGATTTTCAGGTCAAGTTTGGGAAAAAATGTTGGTGGGGGCTCTCCAGAGGAGGTGACGTCGCACTTGTAATTTTTTCCATGGAAAATGGGAAATGCTGGGTGGTTGAAAATTGGGAAAAAAAAAAAAGGGGAAATCTTATTCTAGTTTGTGGTGGACTGTTGAGATTCTGGCTGGAGATATTCGATATGATGATAATAATGGAAGGGTATGGTGGTGATTTGATATGGGAGAAAATGGTGGGTGGATTGGATGGGTGGGTGGGTAAAGTTAGTAAGTGGGTGCGTGGACTTCAATTTGATGGATGACAACCAACCCTGCCAGGCCCAGTAGAAGCCCATTCCAGAATTACCTTCTAATCTCGTTTGCTCCTTTTTTTTTAAAAAATTATTATTTATTTCATTCTCTAATGAATCCCTTGTAGCTAAGCTTGCTGATTAATTAAGCTCCTGTTTTGAATTAACCTCTTGCTAATGAAAAGAGAGATGATTATGATTATGATTATGATTATGATTATTATTATTATTATTATTATTATTTAATGATGAATTGTTTGATGAAAAGAAGTGCTTCCTTGTGGGCAATGGGTTGGAGTGATCACCTGGTAAATGAAAATGGGTCAGGAATAAAAATGGCACTACATGACATGATTGACCACCATTGCGTTGGCAGCAGTACTTTTACTCTTTAAGATGTCAACTCAGAGTCTCAGACCGAAACCAGTGCCCGTCCTAAAATAACTATTTTCTGAGTGACCAAACAGAAAACAAATGCAATAATAGCCCTTCAGATTAAGGGATCGTTTTGGATTTCAGCTGATGAATTGATTGGACAAAGACCCCCTCATAGATTTCAGTGCAAAAGTTGTACATCTATTCTAAAGATTGTGAGATATCTATGCAACGTGATTCTTTCAATTCATCCAAAGCTAATTCAAAATCAACCGAATTATGAGCATGTAATTTTGTTACGTGCAACACTACTCTTAATATATGAGGTGTCCATATATTTGAACTTCTACATCAAAATTAATTAGTAGTGGAGTTGTACTTCAATTTTCTTAATGTTATTAGAGTGAGTTATTTCACGATTCAACAGCTACACGTACTGCATATTACTTATTATGAGGTGTCCACATATTAAGCGTGAAAATTCGCCATATGTGATTGAAGGTATGTGAGAATGAGAAAGTGAAATGAACAAAAGTTTTACACTAAGTCTCGTCGTATAACTAATTAATTTTGAGGTAAAACCTTCATTCCTTCATATGTAATATTTCAAGGTGTACGTACCCACACATCCTAACACCATTGATGTTATCAAACAATAGCTAGCTAGCTAGAACTACCTTGAAAAATCCAAATAATTAGGTGTGGCGACAAGGGGGCGTAAAAGAGGAAAGATTCGAACCCTTGACTTCGTGGTTCATAGCCACGTGCTCTAATCCTCTGAGTTATAGGCTCCATTCCGTTTCCACTGGATCTGTTCCCGAGAGTACCCTAAAAAAAATGAGCATTTCTTCTCTTCCGCCGTTTCCGATTAAGAAGATGTGAAAACATCTATGTAAAGTGAGAAAGAATGGATTTCATGATTGAATTGGAGTTTTGAATAACACGAACTTTTTCATATTGAAAAGGGTTTCATTTTTCAAATTTTTTCTATTGGAAAGGGTTTTTTCAGTTAGGTCATGCATGGCCTATAAAAATATGTGCAAGAGAAAGACAAGCAAGTGTTACGGCAAGAAAGTCATGTGATCATATTATGAGGACCCATAAAAGATTGACAACCATTGACCTCACAAAGATTATGGACTCAATGGAGTCATGATCTCCAGACAATATTTTTTCAGTGGCTCATCTAGCTATACTTCTCCAAGTGGGGGAATGAAACAAGGAGAGATAGAGAGAGAGGGGTCCCCAGATTTGTGTACTTAAATAGTTATGATTGAAGTCCAAGTCTCCAAGTAAGTGACCTATCAAATTCAAAGGAAGTCTTTTCTTCTGTATATTTACTTTGTTTCTCCTCCTGCCAGTGCTAGAATTTGATGAGTAGTATGACTTATGAGATATATCACCAAGTACAGTGCCCACAATACCATGTGAATATGTGATCGCTCTCTTTTCCCTTCATATATATTGGCACGCATCAAGTCATCTTTACATCAACATTTCTTTTCACCTCACCATTCACCTTAATATTACTTTGTACCACATTCTTGCCTCAGAAAAAAAAAAAGATGGTAGGTCATAACACTTTTAAAATATATATATATATATCATTGTATATTATAATAAAATGATATATGTTATTTTTTGTATATTAGAACCTTACAATTAGATGAGAATGGCAATAAAATAATTTTCTTTAAGGTTTTGTAAAATTTTCCAAAAAATCAATTTAAAATCATAGTTATATAACCCATAATCTATTTTTTTTCAAAAAGTGTAATGAATGGTGATTTTTTTTCTTTATTCGCATTAATAAAAATATAATAACATTTTTAAACATTTCATTCATACCATTTAGGGTATCAAAAAAAGGACATTTCATACCATTTAAGGAGGAAAATGCTTTTCACTATCTTGAAGTTATTATATATTTGGATAAGCAGATTGACAAGTTTGGATACATATTTTACAAAATTCTTTTCGTTGATACCATATCGGCCCTGACCAATCTGGAGCCTAACACCTCTAACCCAAACCCACTCGGACAGACAAACCTTAGCAAGGTCTGGCCAAATCCTACATGTGGACAGACCCCAGCTTTACACATGTCGGTCTCACACTGAATGCTCATTGTTCCACATTGGAGAAATAAATTCATTGCACATATCACACTCATACAAAAGGGGTTTACTTTTTCCTATAAAGGTAATTAAGCATTAACTATTCACATCTACTTGTACGAATTGCTTTTCACTACCCACTCCTTCACATAGACCTACCACTAACTTGTGCGAGTACCCTTAGGCACACATCACACTCATACAAAAGTAGTTTACTTTTCCCTATAAAGGTACCTAAGCATTAACTATTCACATATACTTTTACGAATTACTATTCATCACTCACTCCACAACAACCCACCACTGACTTGGACGTCGGAGTACCTTTAGGTTGGTACTACAACGGTGTCTACCTCTGACTGACCGATCAGTTTCCTTATTTTACAAGTCTATCAAAGGACACGTGACTAAGTAACATTCGTCTTCTAAGTTAACACATTTTGTGCATCAATACCTTTCAAAGTTAATTTATTGCCATTGGCCAATTGGCCGCACACATTGACACACAACAAAAAGAAAAAATGAAAGAAAATTTAAATCGATTATAAATCAACAAAAGAAAAGTTAGTGGACCTAACTCATTGCGTCATAATTATATCCACTAACTCTAAGAGTGAAAGTGTGAATTCATACTAAATTAATTGATTTTTTTTTAATTTAATATTAAGGGTAAGAAATTACATTATATATATTGAGTGTCATACTCACTTTTTACAAAAATTGAATTTGACACCTCACACATAATATAATATGTGGAAAACAAATACTATTAAATCATAACACCAAGTGAAAATGCGTTTTTTTTTTTTACAGAATAATTGATTTTGTTTTATAGATAATTGATTTGTTCTTTAATAGTTTAACGGAGGGAGCTAATTTTTTTCTCTTTAATAAATAAGGGAACAATAATCAAGAAAGATATGCTTCCAAACAAGCTTTGCACCTTGAGAAAACAAAATAAATTGTCAAAGAAATTGGAAAGCCCCATTTGCCTAATTGCATTAAATTAACAACTTTAATAAGGTAATTAATCAGCATGAAAATCTACGATTATCCTTAAAATTTTATGCAAAAAATATATATATATAAATTCATCCACTAGAAAATTTGGCCACCACTCCACAACTCTCTCCCTCTCTCTCCCATTTTCTCTCTAACCTCCTAGACTTGTTCAAAATAGAAGTTTTTTTTCCTTTCTCCACAATCTTTGTAATGGATCCTCAAACCCCTCATCAATCTCAGAAGCTCCAAATCTTCCCATTTTCATTTCTAATTAGAACAGAGCTTCGTTTTGCGCTCTCTATTTTCCTTCTCCTTCTCACTTCCCTCTTCATTCTCAGCCTTGTAACCCCATTCGACTCTCAATTTCTGTCCGATCATTTCGGTTTCGGTTTCTTATCCGGGGCTCTACCAAGCAATCAAAAAAATTTATCTTGTGATTACTCCTATGGAAAATGGGTCCGAGACGAGAGTCAATCACTTCAGTTGTACACAGAAAGCTGCCCGTTTCTCGATCCGGGATTCCGGTGCAGCCAGAGTGGCCGTAAAGACGAAGGTTACCGGAGATGGCGGTGGCAACCGGCCGGGTGTGATGTTTTCAGGTGAGTTTGTCGTGGAGTTTTCAGAAAAAAGCTTGTTCATGCATGACACCGTTCACTGCATGCATGCTCTGTCGTACATTCAGTCTCAGATTGGTTGGTGCTGTGTTTGTTGTTTTGGGAGTCTCGTGTACGTACTTAGAATACAAACACAAATGATATCTTATTTTAATTTAATTTAAATTTCTGAAAGAAAAAGAATTGAACAATTCGAGTATACAAACAAGAGCATATTTAAGAAATAAGACCATTTGTAATTTTGAAGCTCTAGGGTTTTTCAGTTCGGTTTATAAATTCTGTGGTAATAATGGAGTTTTGCTTCCTTAATTCTCATGATCTCAGGTTTAATGGAAGTGATTTCTTGGAAAGGAGCAGAAATGGTCGGATAGTGTTTGCCGGCGACTCGATTGGAAGGAACCAGTGGGAGTCTTTGCTATGCATGCTTGCAGAAGCAGTGTCTAACAAGTCCAGAATCTATGAAGTAAATGGGAATCCCATAACCAAACACAAGGGTTTTCTCTCGATGAGGTTCGAGGATTATAACCTCACGGTTGAATATTACAGGGCACCCTACCTAGTGGTTATAGGACACCCACCCCAAAACTCACCGGAGCAAGTCAAGACCACAGTGAAGCTCGACCAGTTCCACTGGTACTCGAAACATTGGGTCGGAGCCAACGTCCTAATTTTCAGCGCAGGCCACTGGTGGAACGAAGACAAAACAGTAAAGATGTATGTCGATCCTCCCCTTCACCTAAGAAACAAAACAGATTGATAGTTCGACAACATAACAGCCTAAGAAACGAATCAAATTGATAGTTGGACAACATAACAATTGGTCTTGTGTTTCAGGGGATGCTACTTAGAGGAAGATGGGAAAGTGAATATGACGATGAGTGCGATGGAGGGACTCAGGAGGGCTTTGCAGACCTGGAAATCTTGGGTGCTCAAGAGTTTAGACCCAGAAAGGACTCATCTTTTCTTCCGAAGTTACTCACCGGTACATTACAGGCAAGTATGAACAGAAATCTGGGTGTAACATTCATAGTTGAAGTTCAGAAATCTACATTTACAATCTGCAAAGA
Source organism: Prinsepia uniflora (assembly GCA_032719365.1). Taxonomy (NCBI): domain Eukaryota; kingdom Viridiplantae; phylum Streptophyta; class Magnoliopsida; order Rosales; family Rosaceae; genus Prinsepia; species Prinsepia uniflora. Next base: position 2,118,260 of record CM064862.1, on the reverse strand, counting down.
CTATGGAAACTAAAAATAGTCAAAAGGAAATTATAAGATTGGTGTAATTTGGTGAAATACACAACTTCCTATTATTCCTTTAATAGTTGCCTCCAAATTGACAGGTAATGAATCTAAAAGGTTTTAACATCTGAAATAATTGCAGGAATGGGACATGGAATGAAGGGGGACTGTGTGATAACTATACAGAGCCGGAAACTGACTATAAAAAACTTGAAGCCGACCCGGTGAATAATCTATACATATCTGAATCAATCAAACAGATGGAAAATGAAAACTGGACGGTTGAGTTCTTAAACATCACATATCTAACAGAGTTCAGGAAAGATGGTCACCCCTCAAAGTATCGTGAACCGGGCACTCCAACGGATGCTCCACAGGACTGCAGCCATTGGTGCTTACCGGGAGTGCCTGACACGTGGAATGAACTTATTTATGCTAATCTATTGGCAAAAGGATTTAGAAACAAGTAATTGATGAAGGCAGGAATGGTATTACCTCAGTCCCGAAAATTTATTTGAATATGGTCAACTGTACATGATCGGCATTGCTTCTGTTCAGGCTAGTTCCTCAACGCTTTCGTCGGAACTGTCTTCACTGCCTTCCATTTCCTTTAGTTTCTCAACCTGCCTCAAGAGATTCAACCTTTCTTGCCCATATGTCGATGGTATCTGTCAAAGAAACATATTAATGGACCATAGCAAACAGAAGTTCGGTTTTCATGAAGAGTTGGAACTGAAACTCTTGGAATGGAAGGTCACGCACCAGAGCGGGTACATATCTCTGAATAGCAGCCAACATAGCCGCGTGTCCAACAGCAGTGACCTGTAGACAGAAGTTATCTACATGTGAAGTTCCACTAGGGCAACAGCTGAGAGATAATTCTAGTCTTGAACATAAAGAATATATCAAGACAGCTTTAGCAAAATAGTAGGTGAAAAGCTGTGTGATCAATTAATTTTGTATTTTAGGATATGAATTCCATTTCGTATATCTTCTTGCTCTTATGATTGAAGATAGTAGAACCCAACCATGAACCCCCTTCCACCATGACAAACACAATAATGCCAGCATATCCGAAAATACCTTGATATCGCACAGCAGTGCACTATACACACACATCCTATCCAAAATGTAACAACATACTGTGACTCAACTCCCAGGCACCCTAGTTGGCAATACTCTAACTCACAACTAAAGGGGCAATACTCCCTGATGAAAAACTAAGATGACAATTCTATCATTTATGCTCATGAGAAACTAAGATGAAAATTCTATCATTTATGTCTCGTGGCGAGAATCATTCCTGTCTGTATATGTCTTAATATACAGATAAAAAGACATGAGGAAGAAATCTCACAGGAAGAAGCATTAAAACACCAATAGGAACAACTGATGCTAAGTCGGTCAGAGTTCTCCGCAGAGCTTTCTTCTCTTTTATTGTAAGTTCATCTCCAATCACAACCCTTCTAAGCAACTCCACAGCAGCACCAACGTCAATAGCTAATAATTGAGTACCTTGCCACACATCCTGCTCATCATTTTTAAGAAGAAATAAAATTTTATTAATGGAAGGGAAATTGCAATCTGTGGAAAAGCAAGGAGAAGAATGTACACGGAGAAAACTGGGAGAATGAAAATCATTAATTTTTAGAAAGCACACATGTTTGAGATCACAAGTTCAGCACATAGTCCATATGTATACTTCTATTTCAACGTGCATAGTATGCAGATTGAAGCAATGATGAATAGGCAAAGGGAAGCAATTCTATTTCAATGTACAAAGTATGCAGATTGAAGCAATGATGTATATGCAAAGGGAAGCGAGGATTTTCCATTAAGCTAAATGGGCAGGATCACAAACTACCGAGTTTAATCAACTTCCCTTGTCTTTAAGGATTCAAACAGAGCCAATAATTTTAGATGTAAATGCTTACTAGTTGACAAACACAATCATTTGCCAACTAAGGCTGGAAAAATATTCATACCGTGCCAGTTTCTTTTAGCTTGTCAAACGACTTTTCAATGATATTCTCTTTCTTGTGAACCTGAACTAGTTCAGCAGCTCCAACGTCATCCTCATACTTGGAACTATCATCAGCTGGCTTAAAATCCTGATTAAAAAGTGCCATAACAATATCAGTAACCACTAGAAGTTTGAATGGCAGTTCCCACAAGTTGGACATTATTGCACATCAAATTTCTTATTCATTCTAAGGCATATTGTATCAAGTTGCAGGCAGGTTCAGAAATACCTCCTCATTTTCTGATTGATCAGCACTCCTTTGCACCCGTTTTTCAAGTTCTATCAGCTCATTCCTTAAAAGTTCAAAACGCTGAATTTTATTTGATTCTGGGCCTTCAAAATCCATATTTGAAGCAGTCTGCTTAATAAGTTCATTATCCTGTACGCAAGAAAGCAACATCAATCAAGCATATAAATCTTTTTGAGATACAAGAAATCCCAGTTACAAACAAATGCATTTGACAATTAGAATGCAAATAGTTCATAAACTATCGTGAAATGGGGCATACAGATTCATGAACAATCAACTCAGGATCAGGCTTTCTGGTTGGAGGGCGCATAAAGGAGCTCCAAAATCCACGAGAGTTTCTGGCAGTTCCAAAAATTCATTTGTTGAATTCGGATTTGATTATCAGAATGTATTAAATAAATAAATAAAAGAATAAACAGTATGAAATAATGGAATAATAAAAACTTAAACGAAGGTTGAAGCACATGGGAAAAAAAGAGCTAAAGCTTCACCTGCTTCCCCCATCAATCATGTTAACAGTCTTTCTGTTTTTTCCCTTAAAGAGTTGCTGCCCGTTAGAAGAAGACTCAGAGCAATTACCTTCCTGGATGACAAGCTCACAAGGACAATTAAGACAAGTGAGATTTGATAAAATTCAATGAGGTAAAAAGTGACACATAGTAACCATGGAAGTGCTAACCTAAGAATGTAGCATGGCACCAGAGAGATCTTTTACAATTACGGTACATTTTTAGTCTGGACAACGCAACTTATAACATCTCGTAGGTAAATACAGGAAGGAAGTTGAACAACATAATCTGAAAATGCAGGCAATAGCACCACCAGCATTGATGATTTACATCCTTGGATTTTCGATCTTATATTTAAATTTATAACAGTAAGAGACTTTGTAGGCAATTAACCTGAGACATTTATACCAACATCAAGAAACCAATACATCCGTCTGTTGGTTACAAGTAACAGAAAACGAAATAAATACAATAATAATGGACAGCTCGTATACACCAGCTGTTTGTCAAAATACACAACCGTCTTGAAAAATAAAATTACCTGATGAAGGGAAGCAGCTTTAGTTCTGAAGGATGCCTCCAAAAATTCAGCCTCTTGTTTGAGCTTCCTTATTTTCTCAAGGTCAGAACAGGCAGCTTTTATATGCTCTTTTCCTGAGTTAGAACTTGACACATTTAAATCCTGAAGCAACTTTTCTAGCCTTATCACGGCTTCTTCGACACTCCCCAAGGCCTGAAACCAAATTCCTCTATATGATCAGAAGCATTCAACGAGTTCCAAACCAAAATAACAAGCTTGACTACTGGAGTCACAAAGGAAACGTTTTCTATTCTTAGTTTTTACTAGTAAGACCAGAAATGGAATGAAAACCAGTTCATGTAGCTTATCAGTTATAGTAGGAAACAACAGCTACAACACATAGAAAATATGGAGCCCTTGACCATTTATGCATAGTTAACATGGAAACAGTAGTTTAAAAACTACTTCACTTTGCAATGAACATAACATTAAGGGAATAAGCCAACCTTGTTAAAAGAATCCAATTCTTTCTCAGTTGATGAACGAGTTCTAGATCCAGTCCTCTCAGCAGTGCTATTGGAATAGCTTTTCATCTTGTTATTCCTGCATTAAAGTTCAAAAGATGTAATCTCCAAGTATTAAGTAACCAAAAAAAAACAGAATATGCTCTAATCAGAGGAAAAGGAACACTTAATTGGAGGAGCATACGCTGGTCCTATTAATTTTAATATAATACTATAAAACCTTTATAAATGGAAACATATGAGAGAGACTTATACATAGAGAAAAGCAGGAGAGAGAGAGAGAGAGAGAGAGAGAGAGAGAGAGAGAGAGAGAGAGAGAGAGAGAGAGAGAGAGAGAGATAGACTTTCATTAACTTACTTCAATATGCCCCGTTCTTCCATACACTCCACTAATTTGTTGTGCCTAAACATTGAAGATAGAAAAAACTTTGTCAAAGTTTTTAAAATGGAACTCTTTATGGCCATGCACTACGAGTTCTCATACCCTCTGGACAAGAATCTTGCTGCCTTAACATTAGAAGGGCTCTCCAGCCATTTACTGTATTTGATAAAACTCTGCATCCAATGAAGACACACTTCTAAGACTTGGGGGATTGCTTCAGAATTGGGAGGTCCCTCCCAGTTACTCTTATGCCCATGCGACTGTTTAGGGGTGCCTGAATTTCCAGGATAAAATGAAAGCCAGTCCAGCTCTTCACAGACCAGCTGTGGAAAATATGTATCATTAGATATCAGATTTGAACCATAAATCATTGTCCACAAGATAGTAGTGCCAACACATGCTAACCTCCACATACAATTGATAAGAACTTATTGATGAAAGCTGAGGATAGTATAAGATGCTCCCCCCAATCAGGAACCTGCACATATTAAAATTAATAAATCTACAACCAACATAAAAAGCAATTTCACAGTTGACCACCAGCCCTCAAAAACATTCAGGTATACCTAACAAAGCCTCCAAGCGGATCATCTAAAACATTAAATCCATTTGCTGATAGAAAGGATTGTGTGCTTCTACCCAAGGCAATAAAAAATCCAAATATAGCCAGATCCCTCTCCAATACCTACACGAATTCAGCATTAGCTTCCAACAGCATTATAAACACAGTAGAGCATTGTAACTGCATATACAGGAACACTTGCTATCCCCGTATAAGTAATCATCTATTATAGATACCTTAAAGATAGGGCATTCTCTTCTTATATTCTTCAAAAGGATTTAAGCAATTTTATCATCTGGTTTATTTTATTAAGTTCGTCACATTTCAGCCTCATCTTTAAAATACTCTCATATTATTTTGATAGGCCAACCTTAACATCTCCTAAGCAATCATCTATCCATTCAAAAGGTTTGAACATTTAGTCAAATGTTGTACATAACAGGAAGATTTAAGCCATTTCATTATCTGGTTCTTTCATTAATTTCTTCACATTCAAGCTACATCTTTAAACATTCTTGTATTATTCTTACTGGTCAACATTAACATCTCTTAAAGGAACTCCTGAGTAACGTAATCAAAAGGTTTGACCATTAAGTCAAAGGTTGTACACGACAAGATAATTCCGCTCACTACTAAATTTTGAAATATATAGTACCTACAGCTGCTCAAAACCCCTACTCCTCCATAACAAAGCAAATATATATCATAATCATATACAGTTTCTCACACCAATGGCACATACTGGTGAGTAGTATGCATTCATAATCTCATTCTCTTTAAAACTAATGTAATGCTTCAAGGATGATAGACCTGACGTATGACTCACACTTTTGCATCACACACCTGATTTGCTTAGCCAGGAAATATGTTAGATTCAAAACTATTTCAATTGCGAAGTTTCCACTCAATGAGCAGCCTATGAGTCAATTTCCGAGTTGACCTCGAGGTTACATATCAGAAGGCTTAAGCAATTACCTCAATACTTTCAGAGGTTGTAAGTCTTGACCATATTCTCTCTCTATCTATCGCCCGCTGCAGCTGCATCTGTACAAGATCCACCCAGAAAACAACTTCGTCTGAATCTCGATCATTCTTCACTCTACATGCTGCAGCTCGAGGACCAAAATGAACTAGGAATTCTCTGCGCAGACCAATATTCTTTACAGAAAGATAAGCCTGGCGCATTGGAATAAAATCAACCAGCATGTCCATTAATCTCCCAGTTATATCTGGAATTGTTGAGAAAAATTGAGGGCTAGAAACTTTTGCTTGCCCAAGCTTAGTAATTGCCGCATTGCATGTCAATGCAAGCATGAGGAGAGATATGTCACTTGTGTTACTTGACCCCAAGAGAATTCCCTTCCTAGACCTGGAGGAGAATTTAATAAGTATTAATTCTACTTCTAGAAAAATTATAAAAAACATTAAACAAGAGATGATAACATACAAATTAGTTGCAGCAGTGAAGCGAGGGTCCCTTTCAAAATAATTAACGAAGGATGTTACAACCAATGGAACTTGCTCAGAGAAAAACCACTCATAAGCTTCTGGTTGCTTGGCTGATAGTTGATCTCGAATCAAGCTCTCAAGGGAAGCAGATTGTCGTAATAAACTGCATCAATGCATTAATGAAACATATTGTAAATCCTAAACCAACAAAAGGCAATATTAGGATGGTATAATCGGTAAACAACAAAAGTTGATTGAAAGCAAGCATCAGTTACAATTGAAACTTTGCATGAATAAAAGCACATTACTGAATTTTTTATTTTATTTTTTCAACAAAAGTAATTTGAAGTCCTCAATGATCTTCAAAAATAAAGCAGAGCACACATTCTCCACTATTAAGTTATCTACTTATTTTTCAGTTCAACAATATAATTTCTTCCATAATACACACCAATATCATGAAATATGCTTTCTAGTGATATTAGAAGTTTATCGTGGCCTCATTCAAACTGTCAGTACAAGAGATCGAATTATGCCATCGCTGTCAAACTACGGACAGATCACAAGCCCTTAATATAATACACAAGAGAAATCACAGTTTAAATGTATTAGGTAAAAAACTGATTGGCAAGCTTCGAGTTAATCCAATTCTACAAGAGAACTCATAAGTTTTGAAATACGAGTGAAACAATACCTTCTTTGGACAAAAACATTTATGTCTCTGTCTCTACCATCACCTCGGGATCCAATCTCGCTTGCAGCTTGCAATAAGGAATACACTGAAGCCTGATAAATTTAGTAACTTCAGATAGCATCAGTAATGGTATAAATGTGTATGTGCGTGCGTGCGTGTGAAAACTGATAAATCAGTAACTAGAATAACAACTAGCTCAAAACATTTCACAAGTAGATATCTATTGATTAAGTCCTAGGAAAAAGATCTAGAAGAAGATTAAACCAGTGGCATAAATGATACGATGCACAGAGATTTCATATTACAATACAATTGAACGGATAAACTAACAATGTGACCATAGAAACACAAATTACGAATTCAACAAAGAATTGTGAAAGTCATATTATGCAAGACACGCCCTGGAACTGAAGAAAAAGTTCAGTAACATTACAAGGAATATACCAACTGGGAAGGAACCTTGAATATACTCATGCAAAATCTCCATTACAAAAATTAAAGATTAGAGTGGCAGTTTTTTCCTTACATCAATAAATATCCTCAAAGACATTTGTACAAGAGTGTTTCCATTCCGAAAAAATGATAGTAGCATGTGATGAATCATAAGATGCTGCATACATGGTCTGGCCCATTGAGAGAATCAGAAGTTTAAGAAATTACCTGATAAGACAATGTTTTGACCCAAGCATTTTTGTCTACACTAAGCCATGCAGTTGAAAACCAAGACAACTTCGAGAGTGAAACCTGTTCCTTAATTGCTAACTCAAAAACCCTGGCTGCTTCATGTAAAAACTGGACAAGTCCATCACTAGAATCTTCACCATCCAGTGATTGATTAAGTTTGACCTTTATTGCCTCAACATCCGTACTGGTACTTGCCTGGGGGCTCCCATTGACCGTAACACCATCATCAGCAGATGCAAGTGGAACTAGGCTATCAATCCTTTTTGCTTTTGGAAAGTTTAGATAACATTCCCTATATCCCACCGCTCGGGGATTAAGACTGTAACAATTACTGTGCTCTAAGAAAGCAAGTCTGATAAGACACCTCTTCTTTGAATAACCACAGTTACTTAATAGCTGATCTAAATCAACAAATTTACTAGAGGTATAGTGCTTTCTAGCCGACTTACGTGAATGCCATGGTTTCGAAGAGCTGCAAGTACCAAATCCAAGAATAAGAAGCAAACACATACAACACGACATAACTCTAAAGTGCTGCCATTTCGTAGCAAAAAAAATTTTAAAAAAAAATTGTGCACTTCAATTAAGGTATTAACTCGTATCATTTTTTCTGCTTGTTCTTATTTCTTGTACATAAAACACAAACACACTTAAAAAACCACACAATTTCTTGGGTAAATTACTTCCACTCTCAAAGGCATCATACAGTTAGGCATAATGCATACGGAAAACGAAAACAGCAACTCGAAAACTATAATTCTAGAATCCATTGAGTTTTACACCATCTATTGTTTACATAAAATGAAATTTTTATCAAATGAGCCCGCATTAGATTAATTTACAGCAAATTAACGTACGCCCGATTTCATGTTCTTATCTTCTTCTTAACCTTCAGGCTTTCAGCTTATCAGTAGCCAAACATTGAAATACTAATACATAATCAAGCATCAACATTTCAGTTACTAATCATTAACATAACACCAAAAAGCCCTAGCTTCCTAGAAATTAAATAACCGAAAGCTAAAGAGTAAGCTGCGACAAATTCAGAGAAGAAAAAAGTGCGACACAAAAAAATGTGAATGAGAATTTGAGCACCTCGGTGATAGAAAACCGTTGTGGTACAATTTAGTGGCCATGTACAGCTAGGAGATCAATTGGGAGGGAAAATTAGCTTGGTTGGTGAGAAAAACACAGGGAAAATGGTGCGAAAAGCAGAGAAAATTTCGTGGGAAATGTTTAGGCGTAGTGTTGTTGTTTGTGTACAAGGAAAAGAAGAGTGACGTGGCAAAAGTAAATTATCCGCATACGTGGAGAAGGGTGCGATCACATAACAGATTGTTGGCTATCGAAATCTCGACGGTAGAAACTGTAGGAAGAGTGGAAGACAAAAGTAGGGATGGATTCTGTGTGGCGGATGCGATCAGTACCCTGCTGCACCATCTCCAGGCCCCACAGGCCTTTAGTGGGCTTGTGAGCAATATGAGCCTTGTCAGCTGAAGATTCGGCATGTTGGGACCAAGTTGCTTCCCAACAGATCGCCGGTCGGCCCAACCTCCAATAGAAAAGGATGATCCGAACCAACGAGGACCCTTTTTTTTTTTTTTTCCAAGACAAGGACTTTTATTTAAAATACTGTATTCTTTAATTAAAAGAGATCCACGATTTAATACTGCGGGTTAAAATATTTAGAAGGCCTCACACTCGGCTCTTTTAAAAAATGAGGGTCAATGTATATAATATTATTCTACCTGATATCATCGTAAAAATAAATATGCACATACAAAATTAATATCATTCGTATTCGTTAATCCGATAATCGACGACCATAAATTGAAGAGGCGTCAAAAGAACGTTGAAGATTCCAAAAAAAAAAAAAGCGAGAATGTAGACTCCACGCAGGAAGAATGGCGAAGAAAGAAGAAAAAAATGGCTGATGGAAGAGGGGTAAAATCGAAAATGCACTGCTCGTGAACAGTACTAAGAATTAAGACGTTTTAGTATATAGGTAATTGTAAAAATAAATATGCACATACAAAATAAATATACATCCCCGGTAAAATCCTCACATTCTAGTTAAAATAATTGAATTTTTTTTAGTAAATTACTTTTTAAAAAAATTATTTCAACAATATTCTTTATGATGGCAAATTTCAAATATTTTATTAATAATTTCAAGTTAAACATTTGATCTTTTATTTATTATTTTATTAGAAATTCATATTCTCTCCCCCAATTTATTAAATTTGGGGATTCAAAAACAGGTCAGAGTTAGTGCCCTTTTTTCTTTAAAAATTTCTAAATTAATAGAAAAAATGTATTTTAGTGACTCTGTTATAAATATTTTAATAAAAAAAAAAAACTTCGAAGACGAACCAATTTTTCTCAATTGGAATCCATTCTAATCCATATGATGATTATTAATTTAAAGCAAATTAAATTGATGGATTAGTACTAGAAAATAATAATAACAAGGAATGAGATCTTTGACTCGTGAACACATCTTTCATGCATTTCTATATTTATCATTATTGCCACAAGAACCCCACGTTTGTGTTTGTTCTATTTTTCGAGGCTCCACAAATTGCATTATACATTACAAATTAAACGAAATTACACAAATTGCATTTTTAAATCAACATTTATTTTCTTCTCCTTTGATTGTGCCACATTTTATATTAATTTCCTCATCAAATTGTTCAAGTACATTGCTAGAGATTAATTATATTCTAATTGATCTAGTAAGTTGAGTTGACCTGCAGCTATAGCTTTGTATTATGCACCTCCTTTCTTGTTTGTGATACATTTTCCCCTTTGAATTTATTCTCCATTTTTCAAACGATTAGGTAATCACCAAATTCAACAAGCTATGTATACAGAAATTAAGTAGTAACCCCACATTAATTAATAAATTTCATCCTATGCCTCTCACAATCACAACCCACATCTCCATCAACATAATTTTTTTTTTTGTTTTTTTTCGCCTGGTATTATTAAGTTTCATGTTAATTATAATAAAAGTGGAGTTATAGATAGATGAAAACCCAAAAATTAGCACTAAGGCGGGCTAAATATTAATATAAAAAAATTTGTATCAGACTTCAACGACATTAAGTGAATTTCACTGATTTAGAAAATACCCGTACATATCCATCCAAGAAACAATAGATAATCATGTAATAAATACAATATAAAACACTTAAAATTACACCTAGCTCCTCTTTGAGGTGGACAATGCATCATATTATCTCCAAAAAAATCACAATATTTTTTATTTAAGTGTATAATAAATTAATAAGTTGTGCGATAAGTTAATATTACATAAATTTCCTTCGAATATTTAATTTCAAATGGGCTAGAGCACACTCCAACCCTAACAGAGATTGTGTTGTAGGATTTTAGTTGACATCGATGAGTCTAATGTACCCCTAATTTAGTGTTACCTAATAGAAACCAATCCTAGACGAGAGTGTGTAATAGAATTTTACTTAATATAGACGAGTCTAATGAGACCCTGATTTAGGGGATTGGGTAGAGTTGCTTTATAATAATGGTAGCCGGTGCCAGTTGCTAACTTCTTATGTCACTCAATTAAATTAGGGCAAAATTAATCCTAAAGTTACACACATTATTATTATTATTATTTTAATAAAAAAAGTTGACATATTATTTGGGTAATTTGTTTCTTTTTGGGTTTCGTGTGGGTGAGGTACATGAGTCGCGGTCAAAGCGATTGGTTGTGGACACGGCATTGTGCGCGTTGCATGCATGCACCAGTACGGACCAGCCCACGAGGGCTAAACTCATTATCAAATATCAAGAGACAATTAACTGCCCACTTAATTTATTATTATTTTAAAGAGCGCATATATTAATTATAATCGGGATTTTATTCGGTAAATTATCATATTAATATTATTTTTTAAAAAAATTAATAATATAAAGATTGTTTAGTCTTTCGTATAAAAGTTATTAAATTATTCGTATGTTATATCGATTGATATAAAATATTATTTGAGAAAATAGTTTATGTCCATAACAACACTTTTTTTTACAATGTTAATTTTTTTTTAATGATGTTAAAATTTTTTTTTACGAATGTTGAATTTAAAAATTAAAATTTAGCTTATGCCATATTAATAATATACTAGCATTTTTTGGGGGGGTAAAAAATAGTAGTGGCAGTTGGAATCCATTCAATAGGTATTTATTTATTATTTATTTATTATTCAATAGGTATTTATTTAGAAAATGTGATATATCACACTATCACTAATTTAGCTTGTGTACACAAATTACGTTAATTAATGATAATGCTTGTATTTCACTTTGATAATATATTTTCGTATTATTTTTTCAATTTATCAAAATATATTTTTTCATATATCATAATCGTAATTGTTCATTTCTTAAATCATCATATTAATATTATATTAGTAAAAATTAACAACACTGGAGATCGTTTGACCATTAATATGTATGATTTTGAAAACCATTATGATTCTCGTGGAGAACCGTACATTTGGTTTGTACATATAGAATAATTAAATAATTTAAAATTTCTTTAATTTTGTAAGCAAATAATCTTGAAATAATAATTTAAGTGTTGAAAATATTTTCAATTACAATATATGTTTAAGATAATTAGATAAATTGAAAAAAATAATACGTACTACTAAAATAGAATGCAAATATAATATGTAATTAATAAATAATATATATATAATTAATAATATGTAATCTCTCTATATATTTAATATGTAATTAATAATTATAATTATAATATGTAATTAATAATCTTAATTTATATATCGATAATTATATATATCCCATTACTCCATCAGTGGTAAATTGCATAAATCACCTATCCAATAAAGTGATAATTAAATGAGTTTCTCTATAATACTTATAATATATACATGAAAACCTAAACTACTCGTACTTAAAACAAAACTTATTATAAATGATAACTTTAATATTAATAATAGAAATAATTTTTTTATAATTAACTAATTTATATATCAATTGAAATTTCTAAGACTAGCTAATTTATAGGATTAAGTTAGAGTAGGCGTCATCATCACTACTTTTTGATGGTGAGCAAAATTGAAATTGGACGATAATTATAAGGTGATGTAACTTTTCGTACGCCTATCAAATTATTATATTCATCGTAAAAAATTAATATCAAATATAAAAATCAATCAATCAAAATCTAAAATTAAAAATGAATCGACATATTCAACCTATCGACTTAGAAAAAGGATAAAGAAAAAAAAAAACAAACAAATAATCTCAGGTAAGACTATGACGTTCATATTTAATTATACATTAATCATCATAAAAATTTGATCAAAATATATAATACAAAAGATTAGTGGTGTTACGTATGGCTAATTTGTTTTTGATTAAAGTAATCTTAAGTAATGTCACGTCCATCTCACCGGGTCGGGCCTTCGACCGTCTTTGAAGGCTACCCTAAACCTTTTGGACACGTGTGACGTGGCTAACTTACAAAGAAGGTGTCTAAAGACTCCACTTGTGATGCTTGTGGGCGGAAACTCATGTGCTTTGGCCGTCAAAGCTTTCGAAAATGGAGGAACCTACTTATGGTCTCATTTTATTTTATTTATTATTGAGCTATCTTTATGCATTACAATATTATAATCATAATTATGTATTTTTAAATTAGATATCTTTTAATTATTTATATATTATATCAACTAAAATGATTCATTATAATTAAGAATCAATCTTAATTATCGTTAGTATTATTATTTTATAAATATAAATAACTAAACGAACTTTAATTTTGTTGATTTTATAAGAAAATATTTTTAAAATAAAAATTTAAATAATGAATGATTGTTTTGTTGTATAAGAACAATTAAAGAAAGGGAAAAAAAATTAGAACTAGAAAGTTTCCCAATAAAATTAATATAAATATAAATATTTTCGCAATTTATATAAATAATATAAATATTTTCACAATTTATATGAATCGAAATATTTTGAACTATTTTATTATTTTGAAAAATAAATTGAAGATAGGAAAAAACCAGCTGACACGATGTAATGAATTTTGATGTGTGCATATAAGTCAAAGATACTGTACACGGGCTAGTGAGTACTGACTGAGGAGTCAAACTTGAGGCATTTTCGAAGAGATTGTAGTGGCAAACTCGTTATTAACAAGAACACGAGGGGTATATATGAATCACATTCGATTCCTCCTCACCAGGTTCCTATAAAAGCCTTGAAGTACAAAACCACCTCTTCAGTGTGCATACAAGCTAATTGGAAAGTAAACAGTCAAAAATGGCTTGCTTCTCCTCCCGACAACCACCATCCACCACCGTCGATGAAGCCACCTCCGCCTCAATCTCTGCCGTCCATCCCGACATAATCCAAACCCACATCCTCACCCGCCTGGACGGCCCCACGCTCGCCTCCGCTGCTTGCACCTCCTCCCACATCCACGTGCTCGCCTCCCACCAACCTCTCTGGGCTAATATCTGCCACTCCACTTGGCCGTCCACCGCCACGCCACGTGTCAGCCATGTCATCTCCACGTTCCCCGACGGCGCCCTCTCCTTCTTCTCCGACTCCTTCCCGCTCCTCGCCAATTCGGATCCCAAAACCGCTGCAACTAACTCCGCCATTCTCCCGCCGAACCACGATCACGACCCTCCGTGTGAGTTAATCTCCGCCGTCGATATCTACTACCGCGGGAATCTGATTCTGAGCAAGGTCATCGAGACGGAGACCTTGACCGGGTGGTTCCGGTGCTCGCCGTTCCGGATTGACGTCCTGGACCCGAAGGACGTGGTCCCCACCCATATCAAGTACCCGGAGGGCCATGAATCCGACACGTATCGCGACCTCGGCGACGATCTCACGCTGAGCTGGATCCTGATCGACCCAATCGGACGGCGGGCAATGAACCTCTCGAGCCACACGGCGGTGTCGGTGCAGCGCCACTGGCTGAGCGGCGAAGTGCACGCGCGGTTCGCTTCGATTTTGCCAGGGGAGAGGGGGTCGGCGTCGGAGCACGTGCAGTGCGGGATATTGGTCACGTGCGGGGGGTCGGAGGGAGGGGAGTTGCAGGTGAGGGAGGTGAGTTTGCAGGTGGAGGACATGGATGGAATGCATTTGAACGGGAGGGAGGGTTTGGTAATTTTGCAGAGGGCGCTGGAAGGTAGAAAGGGATCAGGAAAGTGGAGGAGGAGGGAAGGGGAGGGAAGGAAGAGATACGAAGAGTATTTGCAACGAAAGAGGGAACGGAAAGAAAAGAAGCTTAGGACTGAAGGGACATTAGATACTTTGTGTGTGGCTTTTGGGGTATTGGGATTTTTTATTTTTTGGCTGTTTATTTTGTGCAGATGATGAGGAGAACGTGGCCTTCTCTTTTACGTATGGAAAAGAAGCCGAGTACAAGCAAAAAAGAAGAAGACAAGTTTATAGGTTTAATTATTGTGAAGTGAATCATTACATTCTTTTGCAATGAATTTAAATAATATAAATTACGTACAATATGATATAGACAATGTATTCAAATTCTACGAGTTTTAGGTACCATTATTATTAGGGTGTGCACGATACTGTTTGATACCGATATAGACAATATTCAAATCTAAATCGTTAAAATCCTAACGGTTTGATACAGTTTGAATTTTCTAATAAGATTTATATACGAGTATACATATACTTATATGGGTAAATATTGACAATAGAATCAATACTCAATATGGGTAAATATTGATACGGTTTGAATATTGACAATAGAATCAATACTCAAAATTTTATATATTAAACTTGTTAAATATTGAGTTACAAACCTTATCACTATACTAAGATTTATCAAACAAACAAACTATTTAATAATATTTTATTATACTCTTATATGAGTATACATATACTTATATGGGTACATCTAGGTATCTTTTTGTTTTTATTAATTTTACTTTGTATTAATAATAGATTTAAATATTAATAAAAATTAATATATTCTTTAACGGTTTGGTTTGGATTTAACGGATTTCCAAAATGAAAATTCAAATCCAAATCGTTACTAACGGAACGGTTTGGATTCTCAAACCGTTTGATTTTTATTTGGTCAAATCTAAACTGTTGGATAAATTACGGTTTAAAGCGGATCGGTTAGCGGTTTTAACGGATTTGTGCTCACCCCTAATTATTATGTATAGACATGGTGGCAAAAGAAATTATACCATGAACATAATTAAATTAAACTTTCAACAAAGAAGATCATATACAACTTATCAAACTCTATAGAGTGAGTTTAATCAACCCATTGTCCTATAAGGAAAACATAGAGCGAAAAAAAAAAAAAGATATGAAAATCCATGCATATTTTGTACAATTGAGTTTTTAGGAGAAAATATAATAATATCGAATTATTTAATATTATTATAAATGAAATGACCAATTTACACTTATGGACACTACACATGCTTAACAAACAATATTTTCACTAGAAAATTACAACGTCGTACGTTGTCATTCACAATAGCTTAAATTTTCAATTCAGCCAAGTTGAAAACTTGAAAGGGAAGAAAATCGAAACACACACAAAAAAATATCTGAATATTCTCAAAAAGAAAAAGAGAAAAAAAGACGTATGGTATGTTATTCATTGCATGAGGTGTAGAACTGGTTCGTATAATCCAAACTTACTTTTTTTTTTTTTTCAACGAATATTAATTTCGGGATTACTCGAAAATGCGAAATAGAAAGAGAGAGATTATTCTTGTCGGTTAACAATTTTTTTTTTTTTTAAAGAAAAGCTTCTTAAACAAGAGAAGAAGGCAAAAGGAGTGACTACCTATAAATGAGGCCGGAGGGTGCAATTAAAAATAGGTTTAGGTGGAGGAATAGTGGTCGGAGTTTAAAGGGGCAAAAAGGGCGTGACTGTGCCTTCTGACTCGACACAAATCTCTCACCAACAAAGCCGGCGAGGCCGGCGGTGTTTACTTCACGAGAAAAAGGCATTAGGCATAGTAATCCTAATTTGTGGCTCTCTACTCTCTAGGTAGTCAAGTCTCTCTAAGCCAAAATGATATGGCATGGTGACAAGTCTCTCTCAAGTCTCATGTGTTTTTTGGGAGAGTATGGACACCTTTCAACTAATTTTGCTGGTTTTAAATTAGAGATGGTACGAGACTTGTACCTGTTTAGTTTTATCACTGAGTTGGTAGGAGAGTGAAAGTACAAGTCGCATTATGTTTGGCTAGCATCTTCTCTTAAATGAGTTTGGTTGATGCCGAAAATGTCACTAGGTAGATCGAAAAGACTACGTATAAATATCAAGATACAAACACGTATTTGGTTCACTCGAATTAGGCTCGTATGTGGTTCACTCGAATTAGACGATGTCTTCCAAATGAGAGGAGTGTGTCCTGTTAAATAAGCAACGTCTAGGATTTCTTAGCTTGTGAGCTTCATATTGGGCTTAGGCTTGGCCCAAACGAGGGGTGAAATTCCGTATTAGCAAGTTTCATTTACTTGACCTAATTGTTTATTTAACTTAATTTAATTTTTATCAAAAGTTTGATCAAATCAAAGATTCGTGTAGTTAGCTATATTTCTTTTTGTATATGCTCTTATCTTAATAATTATGTCAAAATCGTTCAATTTTTGTTAAGCATTTTTTGTAATGCGAAACCTAGGCTTCAAAGTAGTGGGAAATTTGGAGGGCAAGGAAGTGCTTGAACATACTAAACAACAGCCCAGAAGGCACTGCGAAAAAATGTCTTAATCTGCAAATTTCATAATCTCATTAACCGGAAGTCCAAGTGGTTTGGTATTAAATGACAATGACCATAAGGGCAACCCAAACAATGAGAAGGCCCAGTAGGCCCAATAAACAAAAAAATACAAGAAAAATAAGGGAAGGGTTTGGAAGCCACCGCTCATAGGTTTAGGTCATGACAAGAAGAGGTCCAGCATGCCTCACAAAACAACAGACCCTAAAACAAAACAACAGGAGTGTAAACTCAGAAGGAATATATCGGGTCCTAAAACTCAAGATGACAGGACCCGCCCCGATCCCACAGGGACCACAAGGGGACGTGCCCTGCTCCCGTCTGACACCCAATAATTCATACCAATTTTAACCTCAAAACATCAAATGCATAAATAACCAAATTTAAGTCATACAACAAATCCGAATTAAACAGATGTCAGACAAGGGATGAAATCCAAAATTACAAGTTGCGAGCACGACTCTAACATAAACCTGCGGGTAAACCACCTAGCAGGGGTTCAGGTACGCAGAAGTAGATCTATGCCTCAGCCTCAGGTTCCTCCTCTACCTCAGTATCACCACCTGGAGGGGTTACCAAAAACATTAAGGGTGAGTGGACCGAACTCAAGTTTATAAAATCATTTGATAAGTAAAACATATAATTTACCCCTCCGTTTTCCAAACATGCATGCAGCATCATTTAAAATCATAAATAATATAATATGAATCATAAGGCATGTAATAAAACCATAACCATAATTTTAGCCACTGCACTATACACTCCAATCCCAACATCCCTGATGTCTGACGTCCCTGACGTCCAATAAGGTCACAATCACAAGGCTACGCGTGCCACTCGGGTCTCAATTCCGAGTTCAATCCCCGAACCCTGTTCGGTTACAGCATCCCCGATGCTTAGCGTCGTAGACGCTGGACGTTCTAGACGTTCGTGACCTCTCCGGGGTACCTCATCCGGAGGAGACAATATAATATGGAAGGATCTATACAGTGCAGTACCAAATACATTTTATTGATATCCAAATGCAAAACATATATGTATACATAGGTAAAATCCGAACCGATCGTTACGTTTCATCAAACGGGTTTCATGCCCAAATACCGTGAAACGTGCCATAACCGAAATTTCAATATCATCAAAACCATTTATCGATTCCAGCATGTGAACATATAAGTAAATCAGAAAGCATTTAAGCATGCAAGGGTTTAATGAAAACGGACCCACTCACTGTACGATTCCGCTGCGAATCTGCGCGTACGGACCTGTACCGAGATTATCGTACAATTCCTGTCAGTTCAATTCACACGTAAGGGTCACTACAAGTCCTTAATATTTATTCAAAAGAAAGTTCGAAACAGAAGCCGGTTCGGGAAAACCGTCGACACGTTCCCTGAGGCAGCCGGCCCTAAACTGACCCTTCAAACTATCTCAGATCAACATGGTTAATTCACCAAAAATGTTCAGAATAATGAGAGGAACAAAAGTCATGTTGATCGTGATCGGAGATAAGCCCCAACGCGCCCTCACGCGCCGCCCAAAGTGGCTGCGCGTGAAAGTCACGCGCCTGACACTGTAGCTACAGTGTCAGCACCTTCACCCGTTTGTCTGTAATTCGGGTCTGCCACCCGCGGCTTGACCCGGTTAATTACCCATCAATTCCTACTCGATTTCAATCCAATTTGATCCTAACATGTTATTGAAGCATCTAATTTAAGTTCTGAGTTATTAATTAGCCAAATCAAATCCTTAAATGGCCCTTCGACCCGTGATCATCCAAACGGGTTGATCACCCCAACTCACTGGTTTCTAAACCAAAATCAAATTAACCTTATAGGAAGCATCATAGTATCAGAACGAACTGGAAAACACACTCAATTGAACCAACACTCACCTGGAAGTAGTCGTCCAAACCTCTGAAATTCTTCTGAACACGGCAGTCACCGTCCCAGCTCACCCGTGGCTGGTTGCCTTCGATTTTGATATGGTTGTGTTATAAACACTCCCAGAAAGCTTACTCTGCGATTAGATTGGTCCAACACACCGTAGAAATTAAACTCTGATTTTCCCTCCAATTTTGCCCGAAATGGTTTCTCTGGTTTTCTTCATCAATTCTCAGCTCTTTCAGCATCAGAGTGATGCTCACTCACGTTCTGATCAGTTTTAAATAATCTCAGCCGTCCCAGAGGCTCGTGGGAGTCCAATTGTCCACTGAAAAATATTCCCCGAAAAGCTTCGAACTTGAATTAACAATGGGGTCGTGCAATTGTCCAATTGTCCACTGAAAAATTGTCCCCTTCTTAGGCCGGCGACATATAAGAAGGGGGGGAAAGAAATTCGCCTCAATATCGAACAATTGACATGTTTTGAGTCCACCGATCCTTTTCTAGGATCAAAACGATGAAAATGCACTATTAGTTCGTAAAAATCGGACTTAAATCGAAGGAAATATCGTCGGGTCATGCCGCCGGGTCGGAAAACCCGAGTTGCAGACCCGGCGGGAGGTAGGGGGAGACTGTTGCTAGCCGGTTAATATGTATACTTATATAATTGACGTTATATAATTTAACAAAATCCAGCCCAGCAGAGTTGGTTTGTGTTTTTGGATTCATTTGGGGGGTCTTGGGTTCGACCCCCCTGGTTGCCTTTAATGGTTATATTTTTTGTTCTTTCCTTTGTTCTTTGTATACTTATATAATTAATGTTATACAATTTAATAAAATTGACCCAACAAAGTTGGTTTAGGTTTTTGGATTCATTTGGGGGGTCTTGGGTTCAACCCCCCTGGCTCTCAATAATTGTTTTTTTTTTGTTTTTTCCTTTTTTATTCATTTATTCCAATTTTTCAAAGGTTGTTTTTTTTTCCATTTTTTGTTCAATTTTATATAATCTATTACTTCCAATTTTTTAAACAAAATTTGACCATATTTTTTCATTGTTTTTTCCAATATTAAATATATTTAAATTTATTTTATCATTTTTTTACATTGAATTTTTGTATGTTTATTGTTTTGTTTTTAACCTTTTTAACATTCAATTATAGTAACTCACTTCAATTTATATTTATATTTAAAATTTTATATTATTAGTCATCGGCAGAATTATATTACATCAAATAATTGTCATATATTTATTATATCAAAGTCATTTTATAGTTTTTATTAGTCCTATATAACCATTATTGGGTACTTAAGTGTTTGCCAAAGTTTCATTTCCAAATTTCCGTCATTTGGACCCAATTTCCGTCATTTTTGTTGACCGTAAACGATATCGATATCGATATCGATATTTGGGGCGAGATATCCGTAAATTCGGCGAGCGATATATCCGTCGATATCGATATTTTCATCCTTGATTCCACAGACCACGTTCAAAAGCAAAAGACAGCCCAGACTTTCCAGCACATATTAGCATAATCAATTGTGCACTGAACCACCGCACATGGTGGTTCCGCCCATGTCCCCCGCGGTTTGCTACAGTAACCAGGGCAAAAAGACCAAAATGCCCCTGGTTCAAATAATTACCAAACTGCCCCTCACTTTCTAGACCCGTAACTCAGCCATACGAAGTCCGATTTCTGTGTGCCGCCTGTCTACGGACTCAAGATATCGAGACCTACCTAACGGTCCTTGGGTCATGTGAAAATTAGTTGTCAAACGAAAAGTCAACATTTTCGCCCGTGAAGTCCAACTTACGGTAATGTCCCTGAACTTCCGATAGTCATAACTTTTTTCCTGATCGTCCGAATTGGACGTGCCACCTGTCTATGGACTCGTGACGTCCCGAACTACGTCATGGTCATAGGTCAAAGTCCATTTAACCTACGAATCAAAAAGTCAACAATTTGACCATACCATTCACAAGGGTAAAAACATCAATTCACATATTAAATTACAATATTAAAATCCTCGAATTTCCGGGGTGTTACACAAGAGGTCCAATGCTCACGGCTCACAAAACAACAGGCCCTAAAACAAAAAGAGGTTCAGCAGGCCTCACAAACCAATATAAGGAATATAAATTCATAAGCTCACAACCCATGTTCTGGCTTTGCCCAGCAAACCTAAGCACAATTATAGTGTCCTTTTTCAGTTGGGTTTTGTCAAAGTGCAAAAAAAAAAAAGTTTTTACGTTGTCGTTGTTTCTATACAACTATTTGTAATAGTAGATTTGTAACGACCCGTCCCAAATTCCATGATTAGATTAGTGACCAATCACGATTAGTGAGGCTAATCCGTGATTAGTTGGGCGAAATCGGACGAACGATGCGAAATGACCGTTTTGCCCCTGGTGGTGGCAAAACGTTGACTTTTCAATCGGGCAGTCAAATGGACTTTGACCGATGACCGTGACGTAGTTCGTGACGTCACGAGTTCATAGACAGGTGGCACGTTCAATTCCGACGTTCGAGGAAGAAGTTATGACGTTCGGAAATTTAGGGGCATTTTGGTAATTTGGGTGAATAGGGGGTCAAAAGTTGACTTTTTGACCGGGAGGTCCGATGGCCGAGGGCCGAAGACCGTTACGTAGATAAGGACGATACGAATCCATAGGCAGGCGGCACACTGAAATCGGACTTCGAACGGGAGAGTTATGGGTCACGGAAGTTCGATTTCACTATGCACGAACTTCGAGACGGGGACGTTTCGGCGAAATCTGATTGGGTGGATATTTTGGTGGGCCCCATGGATGAGTGACAAGTGTCACTCATCCCATTGCTTTGATCCCCCAAAATGTGGATCTAAATAATTAAATATTATTATTTTAATTATTTTATAATTTAACCTAACAACTATTAATCCTAACCATCCATTTCAACCCTACCTTTTAATCCTCACCCTTCATCCCTCATTCTCTCATCTGATTTCATCCCCTTCATTCTTCACACACACCCGAAACCCCATAACCCAAAATCCTCCATTTTCTCCATTTTCTTCCAAAAACCGAAACAACCACACACCATCACCATTCCTTGCTTGGATGAGCTGAACATGATCGTGAGGTGGTGGAAAGATGTTTAGGATGGCAAGCCACGGCCAGCCACAGCGGAGGACACGGCGGGGAGAGAGAACCCGTGAGGTACGTTTTACTCAAAAGTTGGATTTTTAGTTTTAGGGGTTTTCGATGATTTCTAAAGATTAGGAATGGTTTCTAGGGACCCTAGGAGTCTATTGGGATTGGATTCGAGGGTTAGGAAGGCCTGGAACGACCGTGAACGGCGGAGGAAGTCACGGCCGCCATGGCTGGGTTGAAGGTACGTGTTTTCGATGCTTTTCTTACATTTTAAGGTCATAGGACTGTAGTTTAGGTTGAGACGAAGAGAATGGGACAAACGGGGAGTGTTTTGGTGGCCGGACGACGGAGAACCGGCCGGGTCAAGCCGCGGGTCACGGCGACCCGGTTGCAGACGTTCGGGTCGACCCGCGGGAGGGCAGGGATGACAGGTGACGTCATCCTGCTGACGTCATCATGTCAGGGATGACGTCAGCATTGTCAGATCTGACAATGTCAGCTGACATGTCAGAAAATGGGCCAATAGGAGTGCGACACGTGTCACATGTCAGTGCACAGTCAGCACTGACATGTCAGTGACGTGGCCCAATCAGGGGCTGACACGTGGCACTGACGTGGACCAGTGCCGTGATGACACGTGGCACTGACTGTACAGTGACGTGGACCAATGAGAGCATGACACGTGGCACCTGTCAGAGTCTGACATGTCAGACCTGACAGCTGTCAGATGACGTCATGCTGACGTCAGCGATGACGTCAGCAGGTACTGTAGCAGGCGCGTGAAGCCCACGCGCAGCCACTTCAGACGGCGCTTGAGGGCGCGTGGCAGGGAATCTGGGGAAGGTTCCAACATACGAAATCTTCTATTCGATGTAACGAACATTTTGGGACTGGTTTCGTGTCAATCGGACACCGTCTCGATATGTTTCGGGGCATCGGAAGGTTTAGGTTCGGTTTTAAAAATAGTTAAAATACGGGAAAATTACGGGGCTTTGGTAGGAGGTTAATTAAGTAGTTAGTAACCTTCTATTACGATTTGGACAGGTTTGAGAGTCCCGGTGACGGTGATCGGCTCGGGGAGCCGTATGGCACGCAAATCGAGGCGGCAGCTCGGACGGTCTGTGAGTGGACCTTGTTTTCTAAATTGATGCATGCATAAATGTTTATTATATGTTTTATTACTTGTTTGATGATGCCATGGGTGCATTTCTATGTGGTTACGTATAACACGTATTTCGAGGTTTCGGCCTCATACGGTGCTTATACGGGTCTGTATTTCTTTATTGATTTAAATGAACTGGATTTGGATTTCACAAGGATAAACTCGGGTATGAGACCCATTTGGTTTTGTCTCGGGCATATGACCTCAGATATCGGGTACGGTGCCCAACTGATGTCCTATGTTCGGGTACGAGACCCAGTCACTTTACGGTTTTGATTTCAGGTCAGGGAACCTTAAATGGATTCTCAGGTTCATGACGGTTTATGGGAACCGGCATGAACCCTCGTTATGGTATCGTGGTTCATGACGGTTTATGGGACCGACATGAACCCTTGTTGGTTATTACGGTACATGACGGTTTATGGGAACCAGCATGTTACCTGGTTATGTTATTACGGTACATGACGGTTTATGGGAACCGGCATGTTACCTGATTATGGATATTATGGATCATGACGGTTCAGGGGAACCGGTCATGAATGTTTATGTTATGTATATATATGTTCGTCTACCTTCCTTTACTTCTATTATCTCCTCCGGGGAGGGTCGTTGGCCTGGGTGGACCCCGGAGTAGTCACGGAGCACCGACTGAGTGGAGTCACCCCCCAGTTGGGTTCCTTACTCTCAGGAAGGCTATGATTACTATTACCTCGGGTAGGGTCAGTGGTCTGCGGACATTGATCTTGACTTTGAGAAGACTCGGATTGAGACCTGGGTAGCACGCGCGTGGCTTTGGATACCGTGACAGGATTGGTTGTGTGACTTATATATATGTATGTGATGGATATATGATATATGATATGTGGTGTGTACAGGTGTGCACAGGATTTGGGCAGTGGCCCGTATGGTCGTTTTTATTGTGGTCCTTTCGATCTTAGTTTATATCTGCTTTGGGCTTAGTCCCACATATGGTTTGTTTTGGATAAATGGTTTTCGAATGCATGCATGCTTTTTAGTGGAGGGTACAAATGTCTTCCTTATTAAATGTTTTTATAAACTCTTGTTTTGTTCACTCACAGTTTTTAATGTTTTGACTGCCCTTCAGGTTGACATCGGATGTGGACTGTAGTAGAGACCGAGATATCACATGCCTCCTCCGGATCCTGGCGTACTCTGATAGCCCGGGAGGGCAAAGGACGAAAATATCCCTTGTCTGACATTTCGTGTCAGACGGGAGCAGGGTCATCCCGCACTAATCCCGGGGGGGATTGGGATGGGTCCTGTCAATAATTATTTATGTATCACAACTTGGATAGATGTTTTATTTGCACTTATTGGGTTTTGAACTAGTGACCTTTATGAAAAAAAAGGGTACTTAATCATATGGCTATTTGCATTTATATGTTATCATGAATCATAATTTATTATAAAATTTTCAATACCAGAAGTATTTGTTTAAATATACCAAATCATAGAATTAGATAAGCATTAATTTAAATTATTTCACATGTTATTCAATGTTTATTCACATTGTTTAATGTTTATATGTCAGGACCCGACCTTCCTCGGCTAGGATCCGACCCTCCTCGGTAACACGATATTGTCCGTTTTGGGCCTCATTGCCCTTGCCCTTACGGTTTTGTTTTCGGGAGCTCACAGTGCAACTTCTCAGTGGGTCACCCATCATGAGATTGCACCAATCTCCACTCACTAGCTTTGAGTTCCCTTAAGCGAGTGGAGGCTGGTGCAATCCCATGATGGGTGACCCCCTAGAAAGTTGCACTGTGAGCTCCCGAAAACAAAACTGTGAGAGCAAAGGCAAGGAGGCCCAAAGCGGACAATATCGTGTTAGATGAGTCGGGTCCTGACCGAGGAGGGTCGGGTCCTGACATTATAAGTTTCTATATTTAATTATTTAGTAAATGTATGTGCTTTTATGAACCAGACATTCATTAACAGACTAGAAATTTATAAACAAACCAAGAGTTCATAATAATCACTGAACCCGTAGTTTCAGCAGTACTATGAAAAAAAAGGAGAACCTAAAGTTTCCTTCATAAATTCACCACACATCATAAAATTTGTAGATTTTAGATGTTTTAAATTCGAATTATTATATCATGTCATAGAACTTACTGTTCTTATTAGTTTCCTGTGGACGAGTTTTCCGAAAACATTAATTGTGATTTTTAACCATTATCAAGACTCTGAAAGAGCAGAATCATCCTCATCGTAACATCTTGCCTGAAGCAAGAAATGAATGGCACATAATCCATTTTAAGGATTTCAAATCCACGTATGAATATAATTTGAAAATTTGGGTTTTCGCTCGAATTTGATTTAATTCAATACAAATACTTATTCTCATGCATGTGATCCATTGAATTAAATTTATAAATATGCATGTTTTGTGGGAAAGTTTATTTTCTGGCTGACAGTGTTATCACACATATTATACTCCGAGAGATATGACAAAAGAACGTTGTTGAATGATATTAAATTACCATTAATGAGATCTCTTATTCTCCAAGTTTCAGAAGAATATTGTTGAGATTTACAGCTATTCAAGCCAATGGTTATCACTTTGAAACCACTAACGATAATAAAGTGGAATATCTTTGCATAACCTCTAATATGTATATCCAGAAGCATATATTGGAGAAGCTAGCTAAAAGTTAACTATTTATAGAAACTTCTTATTATGGCATGACCGGTCGAGAAATCTAGGTTAATGTAATGATGCATTGTATCCTCAATTTAGCACACAAGCATTCCCTCATTTGTAAACACCTTGTGTTTATTGAAACACTATGACAAAAGCTTGCTCACTATACTAGGCCATCATATGCAAAGATGATTAAATACTCCACCCTTTCTTGTACAGAATCCAAAGGGAAATTTTGTGGAATTCCAACAACCATGCGGACCGTTTGAAAAAATTTCATGGTTTTGGTTGAGATACCGACAAATTGGTCATATGCTACCCCATTGTCCACACGTATGCTGTATTTGCTAAACTCTAAGTCCAGATTATTAAATTGAGGGCCACACTACCCAGATTCTCTTAAATAGTTTATAAGACTCGATATTACCGAAGAGTTTACATTGATATCATTTGATGACTATTGCATGCCCCTTGGGATTGATGATGAACATTTGTTTTCCATGTTCACACTCATAATGGTCTCGCTGAGACACTAAGTAACCTTACTAATGCGCACCATGCTTCTAGTTTCTGCACGAGGCTTACACAATTTTGCATACAACAATGTTGGTCTGGTTGAGGTTCACTGCCATCCAACCCTCTTCTGCATTACAACTGGTAACTGGGTACAAACTAGTAGTTTCATACTTACACATTTTTGGATGTGTAGTTATGTGCCAATTGTGCCACCACAATGTACCCAAATGAGACCTCAACGAAGGAGGGACATATATGTTGGCTATGAATCCCCCTTCATTATATGCTATTTAGAGCCCTTGACAAATGATCTCATTACTGCTAAAAATAGTCACTTTAATGAGACAGTCTTCCCATCATTAGAAGAAGATAATAACATCAAAATGTTCCTAAAGAACGACGTGAATTGACGTGGAACATCCCATTATGTCTCATCTTGATCCCCTGACCGTTCTAGTCCTGCGGAGTCATCTAGCAAACGTAAAGCTTCAGAAGGTCCTTGTGAGGGTGTACCCAAGCAACTTAAGAAGCTGAAGGTGATTCCCACTTCCCACTACCCGGTTCATCAAGCGTCGAGAGATGAAGGCCTAGATCGGATAGTGGGGGAGACACGGGCATCATCCAAGATTGCTGATGTGATAGGTGCCCCCATCCCCACAGAGGACAGTCAGAAAACTGTTTCGCGGGGGGCTTTTGACAAGGTAGTCCGAGACCTTAGGATTGCGAAAGCTGGGGCCCATAAGTTGGTTGTCATGCTTCGTGGAAATGTTGGTTTGGAAGGTGAAAACGAGCGAATGAAGAGCGAATGAAAACGCCTTCGAGAAGCCCGAGACCACTCTAGTCGAAACAACGAAGTTTTGGTCGGAAGGATCCACTCATTGGAAGTCAAAGTGGGCGAGCTGGAGGTGAGCCGTGTAGAGAGGATTCGGATAGAAAATGAGTGAGACTCCGCCCGAGACGAGCTCTCTTTGCTGTGCAGAAAGTTGCAGGACTCAGAAGAAACAAGCAGACTTTTGGAGGTGGAGATCCAGAGTCTAAAAGCGGCAAGGCTCCCGGGACATGATTATTTACTATCGCCGCATGCCCCCACAACTTTGTGCCAAAGACCCGCTAAGGCACAAAAGTTGGACATGGCAAGTTATAGCGGGGTCACCACCAAAGAGCGAGAACCAGAGTTGGAGCAAGAGGTTGAGCCTGTTCTGGTATCTTTCCCAGAGCCCGAGACCGGGACCAGGAATGAAGCTGCCCCTGAGACTGCTGATTCATTGTTTCATGACACTTCCTTACTTTCAGCAGAAGAGTGGGAAGAGTTTAGAAACACGATGGGATTTGAAGATTTGCCTCCATAGTTCCTTTTTTATGCACATGTTGGCTTGTTCTTGTGTTTTTTTTATGTATTGTTCAACTGGTGTGAGCAGTCGTCAAGTGATTTGCGTAACACCTACCTAAGGGTGGCAATTTTTGACACGACCCGATACACGACTCGAAACCCGCACGAAAATTATGCGGGTCAACCCGCACGATTAAAATTTCGGGTCATTTTCGGGTCAACCCGTTATGACCCGTTTATTAAACGGGTGGGTTTCGGGTCAACCTGTTAACCCGTTTAATAACCTGTTAACCCGTTTAATAAATGGGTAGATTTCGGGTTAACAGGTTAACCCGTATATTGGCTTATATATTGACCCATTTAATAAACGTGTCATTACTAACCCATATATCTACCCATTTACTACCTAAATATCTATTAAATTTTATAATTTAAATAGGTTAAACATGTTAAACGGGTTAAACGGGTCAAACGGGTCATAGGTTAATTGGGTTTTGAGTATGACCTGTTTATTAAATGGGTTAAACGGGTTAAACGGGTTACACGGGTCATTAACAGGTCGGGTTCGGGTTGGACATTCTTGACACGATTATTAAACGGGTCGGATTCGGGTTGGGCATAAATGGGTAAAACAGAATTCATGACACGACACGAACCCGACACGACACGACCCATTGCCACCCCTATGACCTACCAAATGAGTAAATAAGAAGAATCCCTTAAGTTAAATTGTTGAAACGCAAGTGTTAACTTTCTTATATGTTATGTGTCGAAGCGAATATTTTTAAATGCCTGTTAATGCATTGGTGTGAGCTCGTTTATATGCCTCAACTGAAATCATGTGTGTATAACAATGAGTTCTAAATAACTTGTGACGTTTTTAGATGATTAAGTCTTTGAAATGATGCCTTCAAGGAAGGGCTTGTGCTTCTTAAGAGAAGGCTTGAAGTGCTTAAATGGAGAAGACTTAGGGAGCTTCCAAGAGGAAGGCTTAGGGTGCTTCCTAAGAGGAAGGCTTGAGGTGCTTCCTGAAGGAAGGCTTTGCGTGCTCCCTAGTGGAAGGCTTTGCGTGCTCCCTAGTGAGAGGCTTTGGATGTTTCTCGGAGGAAGGTTTGAGTTCTTCCCGGGGGAATAAAGTCTTTATTTGGCACCAAACAATGACTAGCTTATTATTGAGTTCTAGTTTGTATTACACATAATATTTTCGGAGGTGATGAGCGTTCATGGAACCACTCACTAACTTCCCGTCCATGGTCTTCAAGGTATAGCTTCATTTTCCTCCTACTTGGTAGATTCGATAAGGTCCTTCCCAAGGGGACTTGAGTTTTTGAGACCCTGGACGATTGGGTGCCGCAAACTTTTTCTTGAGAACAAGGTCACCTGGGAGAAAGTGCCGGAGTCGAGCCTTATTGTTATAGGAGCTTCTTACTTGCTGCTGGTAGCTGGAGATACACTTCACTACTTGTTCTCTTAATTCCTCGCTGAGATCAAGTGAAGTTCTCAGAGCGATGGAGTTGACTACTGGATCATCGAGTTCGGTGAAAGGTGCCGGGACAACAACATGTGGAGGAATGACTGCGTCAGTACCATATGCAAGGGTGAATGGAGACTCTCATGTTGCTCGACGCGGAATGGTACGGTATGCCCAGAGCGTGCCATCCAACTCCTCCTCCCACAAGCCTTTCCTATCATCGAGTCGCTTCTTGATACAATCAAGGATCGTTTTGTTTGAAGCTTCAGTTTGGCCATTACCCTGGGGGTAATATGCAGTTGAAGTAAAATGCTTGATCTTCCAAAGCTCAAAGAACTCGTTGATTATGGCGCCAGTGAACTGAGTCCCATTGTCAGTCAGAATGACCTTGGGGAGCCCAAATCGGCAGATAATCTGGCTCCAGATGAATTTTCCAACATCAGCCTGAGTTATGGTGGCCAAAGCTTTTGCCTCCACCCACTTAGTGAAGTAGTCAGTGGCGACAATCAAATACCTCTTGCTTGGGATTGGAGTGCTTGGGAGTGGTCCAACAATGTCAAGTCCCCATTGCATGAATGGCCAAGGACTTACTTGTGCATGCAACTCTTCCGGTGGTGCCAATTGGTTAGGCTTGAACCTTTGACATTTGTCACATTTCTGGGCATATTGCAGAGCTTCTTGGCGTAGAGTAGGCCAGTAAAACCCTGCACTAAGCGTCTTTTGAGCGCGCGATCTTCCACCGGAATGATTTCCACAATGCCCTTCATGAACTTCTGCCAAGACTTTCAATGTTTCTGGGTGCCTCAAGCATAACAAGTTTGGTCCTATGAAGCTCTTTCGAAAGAGTTGGCCCCTGTCGACATAGTATCGCACAGCTTTCATCTGGATTTTACGGGCCTCTAATCGTTCGTCAGGTAATATTCCATGTTCCAGATAGTTGAGGAAAGGATCTTGCCAGCTTGGAGACGAACCAATTTGTCTCACTTCGATCTCCCTTATATCAATACTTCTCCGTTCGAGATACTCAATCGGGATCGAGCGCTTGAATCGAAAGTCAAGTGATGATGCTAGATTGGCCAACGCATCCGCTTGCGTATTTTCTGCTCGTGGAAGTTGATGAAAAATAAAAATCGGGAAAAGGGTAAGCATTTCCTGGACATTGTTATTATATCTGAGCATTCTTGCATCACGCGCAGCATATTCACCGGTTGATTGGTTAGTAATCAATTGTGAATCTGAATGAATAGTGAGGCGTTTGATTCCCAACTCCTTGGCAAGCGTGAGCCCGCAAATCAGAGCCTCATACTCCGCTTCATTGTTAGAGGCTTTGAATCTGAACTGTACTGCCTGTTCCATTATTGAGTCATCCGGAGTGATAAGGACAATCCCCGCTCCTGCCCCCTTCTGGTTTGAGGAGCCGTCAACAAAGAATTTCCATAGAAGATTGGAAGTTAAGGGCTGTAGGGAAGAAGGACTGTCCTCTTGATTTCGTGGCAGAGAAGTGTCGGCGGCCCCTGGGGTTTTGCCAAGCTTACTGCCTTCTTCCCGTGATGCTGGTGTGAACTCCACAACAAAATCCGCTAAGGTCTGGCCTTTGACAGCTGTTCGTGGACGATAGAGCAAATCATGTTGACTCAACTCGATGACCCATTTCATTACCCGTGTCGATGCATCGGGTGCATGGAGTAACGAACGGAGTGGATATTCGATCATGACGATCACCCGATGAGCTTGAAAGTATGGCCTCAGCTTCTTTGTGGTAACTAGTAATGCCAGAATCAGCCTTTCAAATTTTGGGTATCGTGTCTCAGCATCCAGGAGGGCTTTGGATGTGTAAAATACAGGAAGCTGAATCCCATTTTCTTCCCGGATAAGTGCAGAGCTTACGGCAATATCCGAAACCCCCAGATATAGGAACATGTCCTCGTTATCCTTGGGTTTTGATAGCAATGGTGGAGATGTCAAGTAGGCCTTGAGATCTTGAAATGCTTTCTCACAACCTTCATCCCACTTATCCCTGGATGCCTTCTTTACTGCCTGGAAGAAAGGTCGACACCGGTCAGTTGATTTGGACAGGAACCTATTCAATGATGCTGCTCGTCCAGTGAGACTTTGAATCTCCTTCAGACTTGATGGGGATTTCATCTCGAGTATTGCCTTGATTTGTTTTGGGTTTGCTTCGATCCCACGTTGAGTCACAAGGTATCCCAAGAACTTCCCCGATGACACTCCGAAAGTGCATTTGAGAGGGTTGAGCTTCATTTTGTACTTCTTCAGCAAGTTGAAGGTCTCTCGTAAGTTGGTGATATGATCCCCTCGTTTTTCTCCTTTGACCATGATATCATCCACATAGACCTCCATGGTTTTGCCGATGAGATCTTTGAACATCCGATTGACGAGCCTCTGGTACGTCGCTCCTGCATTCTTAAGGCCAAATGGCATGACCTTGTAGCAGTACACACCTCGGTCGAAGACGAAGGCCGTCTTGTCCTTATCTCTTTCGTGCATGAAAATCTGATTATAGCCCGAGTATGCATCCAGGAAGCTTAGCAGCTCATTCCCTGCAGTTGAGTCCACTAAGAGAACGATTCTAGGTAGAGGATAGTGATCCTTTGGGCACACAAGATTGAGGTCGGTGTAATCAACACAAACTCTCCACCGTCCAGCCTCATTTTTCTTGACAAGCACGACATTTGCCAACCATTCAGAGTGCGGAACTTCTTCAATGGATCCAACAATGAGTAACTTGTCAATCTCCTCTTGGATGATAGCAATTTTCTCTGGGGAAAAGTTGCGTCTTTTCTGCTTGACCGGTTTGTGGTGGGGATTGACGTGTAGCTTGTGGCTAACGATGGTAGGGTCAATCCCTGGCATGTCAGACGGAGACCAAGCAAAAACTTCTTTCTCCTCACGCAGGAAGGCTATGAGTTCTTCCTGTTATGTGTCACTCAACCATGCGCCAATACGGGCCTCTTGCTCAGGATATCGAGGGTCAAGTTGAACGAGGATGACGTCATCCTCCGGCTGCCACCCTTCCGGAGCTGATGGTTCCTCGTGAACGTCAGGATCTTGACCCGCGATTAGTTGCTATTTGGGAGACGAAGAAGAAATCTTGCCCCCAGTGGATGATCCTACTTGGGGAATGAATTCTGCCACCTTGACCTCCTTTAGCCCTTCGGTGAGGCACCGTCGAGCCATCGTCTGATCGCCCTTGATTTCTCCGAATCCACCACCAGGAATAGGGAATCTAATCTTTTGGTAAAGGCTTGATGTGGTTGCGAGGATTTTGTGAAGCCATGGCCTTCCGAGGATTCCATTGTATGGATAGTACTCGTCCATGATGTAAAAGGTCTGGGCCGTGACAACGAGGTTCGAATGTACATCCAACTGGAGAGTACCTACGGTCATACTGGTTGACCCATTGAAGCCTCGGAGAGGGACAACCCCTTTTACTGCTAGGCTTTCTAACCCCATCCTGCGCACTGCCTCCAGGCTGAGGATATTTGCCGCACTCCCTTCATCCACGTGGATCCGATCAACCTGAGCGTGAGCGACCTGAATTGATACAACTAATGCATCATCATGCGGCCAATCAAGTCCCTCCTTGTCCTTCAAAGAGAAACCAACGACAAGGTCGTTGGCCACTCCGGGGGTGGTGACTTGGGAGACTTGAGAGACGGCAAGTGCATCTCGTATTTTTCTCTTTTTCTGCTTGGAGGTGGTTCCTAGCAATTCTGATTCAGCCATGATGGTGTTGATGCGAATCATCTTGGCTGTAGGTTCCTTTGGTCCCTTGTCAGTAGGTCGATCTACAGCCTTCCCCTTGACGTACTCAGTGCAATGCCCTTCCTTGATGAGATTTCGGAGGTATTTCTCAAAAGATATGCATTTTCCGATGTTGTGCCCATAGCACTCGTGGAAGGCACACCACTTTGTTTTATCAACCTTCTCCTGATCTCCTTTGACTGGCTCCGGCTTCTTGAACCATGGTTTGTCCTTAATTTCATTGTGGATCTGATGGACTGGCAAAGATAGTTTCAAATTAGGTTTCCCTACTGCCGGGGTTTGAGAAGGTTGTCCCGCTTTGCGCTTGTTGGACTTTCCAGCCGTAAACTTTCCATGGGACTCCTCCTTTTTGAGGGTCTTCTCACCAGCTCCAGCGTGGTCTTGAGTTTGAGTGGCGTTATTCTCATCCTCCCAACTTGCATGTCGCTCTGCTAGCGAAAGTATTTTGGTGAGACTTCGTGCATTGCTCATGACGATGTCCCCGTAAAGTTGGCTGTCCCGAGGGAGTAATTGTTTGAATGTCATCGCTGCTACAAGGTCACTACAGCCGACAATGCGAGACTTCTCTTCGCAAAATCTCTGTATGTATTGTCGCAGAGTATCTTTTGTTCTCTTTCGGACAGAGAAAAGATGGTCATCTTTTACCTCGATTGTCCGAAGTTGTGCGTATTCCCTCACAAATGCTAGGGCCAACTCTTCAAAGGACTCAATTGACCTCGGGGGGAGATGATTGAACCAAGTCATGGCTTGGCCTTGAAGAGAAGCTTGAAAAACTTTGCACATAAGTGCATCGTTAGACCTGTGGGGGATCATGACTCCTAAGTAATAATCTATGTGTTTTACTGGATCGGAGGTTCCTTTGAATGGGGTAAAGTTCGGTGTTGCGAACCTCTGGGGGAATGGCTCATCCTCAATATCCCTTACAAAGGGTGTAGAGAGTTGTATTTGGCGACGTAGATCGTCCTCTAGATCGCCACCTCGCTGAGCACGAAGGTGTCTGTCCAACATCTTTTGAACAACATTAGCCCGCAATGCGGCGTGCTGAGGCGATGAGTTCCGTTGTGACAGTCGTCAAGAACCTCCATGGGCCTCTTCCCTCGATCTCTAGGATCGTGTAGGGGAGTAGGCCTCGTCTTCACCTTCACTGTCGTGGACAGATCGTCTTAGGTCTTGGTATAGAGCCTGTGGTTGCCCCCTACTCCCATGTGAGCGCTGTGAGAGCTCTGCCCATGAGGTTGCCCCAACCCTACCTCCTAGCCGTTCACGTACTAACGGCTTTAGGCGTTGTGGGATTTTCGCTCGATGAGCGTGACTTTCTTCTCCAGAGTTGCTTAGCGAAGTATCTCGTGACATTGTTTGGCAGCGAACCTGTTCTTTCCCAGGACGTCTTTGGGCATTCTCCTGTCTTCCACGTGACGTGGATCGTCTGTCCTGCTCCTGGATTGGTCTCCTTGCTAGGAGTTGCTGCAAGAGCTCTGACTGAAGTTGAACTTGGTTGCTTAACCTTTCAACTTGTTGTGCCAAGATGTCCTGGGGGGGTTGGGGGTGACCTCCCCCTGAGATGTCACGATTCCCATCCAGGAAGTCCCTTAGGACCATGTTTGCTGCAGGCTGTTCATGTCGTGATGTACTTCCCATCAATCTCCCGCCTGCCTGTTGTAGAGCCGAAGTTCCTTCCCCCGGCGGGGGTATTTGGCTGGCTGGAGAGGGGAATGTTCCGAAACTGAAGTTGGTCTCCCTCCGAGTGTCTCAATAGGCGCTTCTATGGTCACACGCCTGGGTTGAGCTGGGCGCTTCTCCGGAGTCTCAATGTGAGCCTCATTCCTCCTCTGAGCTGTTGAGGCAGAAACACCCTCTTCGGCTGACTGAATAGATCGACGAACCTTAGCCATGTTGGATCGAAGAATTTTTTGAATTGGAAAGCTTGTTGATGAGTGATGAACAACGTTCAAAATCTTCGAACAATGTCGATGAACGACGAACTAAGAAAGATGAACGATGAACAAATGAGAGAGCTTCTTCTGAGTATAACTCAATAGCTCTCAATGAAAGCACCAATTGTTGAATCAAAGATTGAACTCGTCGCGAAAAGTCCTCACAATTCCTGCAAACAGTAAACAATTAGCTATCGTTGCTTCGATCGATTTACACGGGGGGTTGTTCGACCAAGAACACTCCGATGCTTAAGTTAGCTTTGAGAGAGAAAAGGGATATACTTCGAAACGAAGAATCAACGTACCTTGGAAATGAAATGTGTCTTGCTATTTATAGGAAATCTTGGGGGCCTTGGAGAGTTCTGATTGGTCGGTTTAAATATTTAATTAGTAAATAATATATTATTATTAAATATATTATTTAATAATCATAATGATGGCTCATCATGATAGTAATGATATTTATTGTATTTTAATATTAATATTAATTATCCATTATTAAGAATAACGATAATTAACTCTCGGGGAGAATATCAATATTACGGAGGCTTTAACCCGATCAAATAACGTATTTAACTGGTAAATAGATTATTTAATGTGCGAGTGTTTTTCAAATGATCAGCGTTATTTGCCAAGGGTAATTTGGTCATTTTTGGGAATTACGGGACACGTGGCGGCTCCATAATTTTCGGATGATTTTGGGTTCCACAGGGATGAGTGACACTTGTCACTCATCCAAGGGTCCAGCTTAATTCCAGCTTTTCGGTCAGATTATAATATTATATTATTATTTTAATTCAAACCTCGGCTCGTTCGGTTAATCGATTTCGTTCCCGTGACCACAACTTCGTCGTCGAACCTCCGATTTTCGGCGTGCCGCCTGTCTACGGATTCGTATCGACTCGATCTACGTAACGGTCCTTGGCCCTCGACCATTGGGCTTCCCGGATCAAAAGTCAACATTTGGCCCATTTTCAACCAAATTACCAAAATACCCCCGACTTCCAAACGTCATAACTTCTTCCTCGAACGTCGGAATCGGATGTGCCACCTGTTTATGAACTCGTGACGTCCCGAACTATGTCACAGTCATCAGTCAAAGTCCATTTGACTGCCCGAACTAAAAGTCAATATTTTGCCCACGCCTAGGGGCAAAACGGTCATTTTGCACATTTCGTCCGATTTCACTAAACTAATCCCAGATTAGTCATTCTAAACCATAATTTATTAATATTTAATCCCGACATTCGGGACGGTTCGTTACATGGAATATCCATGGGGGAGTATTGTAAATAGTATAAGGTGTGGCTATTCATGTAAGGATACAAAGTGTATTTAGTCATTTGTTAAAGGGTATATATGTCCTTATAAATTGTACTAAACCCTAATCATATTTATATATAAGGATTATTGTTATTGATTAACAACAAGTTCTGAACGTATTTCACAACATGCAATTGGTTATTGATATGATTCGTTCTTGAATTTGTTCTATAAATTTCCCCCTAATCCTACGAACATGATTATAGTCCATAATTGGTCTATCCCATTGCTGTTAGGCGTCTTATGCTTCTTTGTTTTTGGTCTAGCTAGTTCTACTTTTATTGTCTCTCCCAACTTCTTGTTTGTTGGTGTTTGTTGTGAGGTTTCAGGCTATCCTTTGTTTCTCTTTGTTTTTTTTTTAATGCAATATATTTATATAAAATTAGAGTCCCGCATGCAGATCTTATAAGTTACAACTATTAGGAAATTTTTAAATTAAAATTCAAACAACATTGATAGAATTCAAATTCATGATCAGAGGCTTATCACACATGATCCAACTTATCCTTCCACCAACTTACCTACACCCTAATAGGTCGAATTTTGCGTGCCTACAACTACCATCAAGAGCATTAACTACTGTTTTTTTCTCAAGAAATAAGTGGAAGTGCAAGAGAATACGCACATGAAAGTAGTCCATTGGCGTATTGGCTTTATTCCTTCTTTTTTCTAAATCTGGATTTGGCTTGTTGTTAAGATCGCTCCTTTAACCACTCAAAACGTGGAATAAAAGTTTAAGGCATGCTTACCACAAGCTTCCAATGGATTATATACTTTTAGAGATTCACAGAATCACATGCCAAGGAAACATTTCAAGCTTCTTGGCATCACATGAACAAGAAATGACACAATGCCCACAAAGTGGACGTGATTGAGACGACAAAAACTTGTACGCCACGGGGACAGGGCACCAAATCAAAACTCATTTCAGTGTATGGATCAAACATAAGGAATTACAAGCAAGAAAAAAGAAAGAGCGCTGTATTTGAAAAGTATGCTTACATAAACACAGCAATACATCTTCAAATACTTTGCTAGTCCAAATTCCCAGCAATCTTTCTCCTTGTCGAAGTCCCATCCTGCATTCGAAAGAGTTTGATGCAAATTCTATTTGTTTCCGCTTTGTATTGCCCTGCAGTTCTTCTAAGTTTGTTTTTTGGTACAAGATAAATATAAATGAATTTGATTTACCAGGAAATCAATTCTTCCCAGGAAGTGAATCAGCCGTCTTTTCTGGATCAGGAGGTCCTCTTGCAATTGGCATACCACCACCATAATTGCCTTTAGGCTTTGCGTAGTCCACAAAAATAACGCGTCCATTCAGTTCCTGCCAGTATTTTTGATCTAATATTTTTGGAACATCTAAGATCAAAGAACCAAATCGATGAAGTATTACAGAAGAAGAGGAAGTTACCTTTCCATTCATCTCCTCTAGGGCTTTGTGGGCTTCATCGTCTGAAGCAAAGGTCACAAATCCAAATCCTTTTGATCTGTCAGAGACTCTATCTGATACAATTTGAGCTGCCAAAATAAATAAGGTTTAAGTACCAGTTGACAGAAGTTAATCGGTTTAAAGATAGTTACCAAAATGTTCTCATGTCAAATATGTCACAAGTCACCTTCAATCACTTGACCATGCCGAGAGAATGCTTCAGTTAACCCCTGTTCAGTAGTGTAAAATGATAGTCCTACAACATGATGAGAAAAGAAACATCAAAATAACCCATATGAAACTTAAGAAGATGCCAAAAATTATCAACAAACAAAGCAATTCGCATGAGAAAAAGAATCAAACCGATGTCCAAGAACTATGAAATATGTTATATGCCATAACAAAGAAACCCACGCCTTAAAAAAGTACGGATGGGTGATTAATTGGTTTATCTTTTTGCTAGCTGGGGTAGAACCCACACCTTATTTTTCCAGTCAAATACTTACAGCCCAAGGCAACATAATCATACCTCAAAAAAGCTATATTTTTTTTAACTAAATAGCCTAAATGTCTAAGAGTCTAATGTATGGGGAGCAGATTTGAACCCGGGTGCAAGGAGGTGGGCACACTCTGATTAATTGGACTAACCCACATCTGCTAGAATCCCATAATTTTCAAGTGCAGAAAGCATACAGCACAGAGTGCAGAGAGGCGGAATAACTTCAGTTCCTTCCAAAAACCAGAATTCATGATTGCTACTTAAATCCATCAATCATCATCCTAAAAGAAAATTTCTAAGGGACATTATATCGAACACCTGGTAAGCATAGTTCATTTCTCCTAAAAGCCCATAGTTACCACCAAAGTTTAGAACTTCAGACAAAATACTATCTTTTTCTTCTTATTTTATGTATCTCGAAGGGGAAAACATGCTATCAGTTGTATGAAATCACAGTTTCAGAGGAGTGAGGGAGAGAGAGCATACCACCAACGAACAGCTTAGAAGCAATTCCCCTGGAGAAGATCAGAAGAGCCGGAGGAATAATGGAGGAGTATGATAAACTACTAAAACTAGGGCTTGACCTCACCAGTCTTCTAAGCATCGCCATTACCAGAGAGAAACTGAGGAGAAAGAAGAGAAGGGCGGAGGCGGCTGGTGTTTCTGAAAGTAGCAACCAATCAAATGGGCCTCGGGTTAACGTGGATCATAGCTAGAAAGAACCTAAATGGCTATGGCCCTTTTGTTAGCACATCACAATCGAAGATCATGCGAAATTTCTACAACGAACACACAGTATTTGGTGCGATATATCTAAGAGCTGAAAAATAAGGAGATTTTTTTTTTATATTTATATTTATATTATATTATATTAGAAAAATATGATGTATTTAGTACGACATTATGTTGTAACCATTTCACTTATTATGGGAGTTTAAACGAAAATATTCACTTAATAATCATCAAATTTATTTAATGATTAAATATAATTTTTTATAGTAAAAATGAGTTCACATTAACCTAAGCCAACTTATGCCCTCAAGGAGAAAAAAAAACTAATGCGAAATGGATTACGTGGAATAATTTTGCCACGGTCAGATAAAAACTTGGTGTTAGTTTCGAGGTTTCGAATTTTGAATTCAACTCTCGTAAAAATATGAATTGCCAATAAAATTCTGTATAATTTCACTTTCCAATAGGCTTTTATGAAACCGTAGAAAAGGGGAAGACGGAGGATCAAT
Source organism: Prinsepia uniflora (assembly GCA_032719365.1). NCBI lineage: Eukaryota > Viridiplantae > Streptophyta > Magnoliopsida > Rosales > Rosaceae > Prinsepia > Prinsepia uniflora. Next base: position 2,078,509 of record CM064862.1, on the reverse strand, counting down.
TGTTCAATCTTAAATGTATGTGTGTTTTTTTTCTTTCTATTTTGTTGCATAACATAAGAGAGGTGACAGATTTCACACAAGGGATTATGATGGAACTACAGCTAAAGAAATTGTTCAATCTGAAATGTGCTTTTTTTTTCTTTCTATTTTATTGCATAAAAGAGGTGACAAAACAAAAACTGTGTACTTGCTAAGCTGCAATTAATGGACGAATAAAGTTAATCCATAAGGAGAGCAAGTCTTAACACAGGTTCAAATACAACTAATAGAGCCAAACAACCTAAAAAACCAATATTACTCATCCAAATTAAACATGGGAAATAAAAAAAGAAATAAGAAAACTAAGTATTACAAGCATTAAAATGCAGGAGGAGATACATATAAATTAACAACTAGCCAAGTGAGTGCCACCCTTGCAACCTCCTCCCAAGTCAGTAATTCCTCATGAAAGCCGACAAGCTCAGGGCGGAGAGAAGTTTTCGCGGATGTTACTCCTAAGCTGTTGTGCTGCCATTATTCATGAGGACCACAGTAGAATAACTATATACAGAACTTATTCTACATGATTTTGTACCTAAATAAATTTGCGGGCGAGGAGCCCCACTGCCTCCCATCGACTTCTCATGTATGGTGCACTTTCAGCAATGCTTGGTATATCATATCAATGAATTGATCGTCCTAATACAACAATGATGCATGAGTCAGCCAATACATGAGATATCAATATAAAAATAACCAGACTAATGCCCAATTATGTATTCGCACCAAAAACAAACACAAGTATGGACACCATATGTTGGGCAATTATAGAGAACGAGTAAGAGACAAAAGAAAAAAAATACCTGAACAAGCAATAGCAGCGTGTCGCGAACCTTTTCTCTGTTGATAAGAGGGCCGTCATTGGAAGCAGGAGTTGAATTAGGCGTCAAAGATGGAGGAGGTGTCGGGGGTGGAAAGGGTTGAAGCATTGGAGTGCCATAAGGACGTTGCAGATTTAGGGGAGCATGAAGTTCAGCAGTATTTAGGACAGATGAAGAGCTTGACGGTATAATCATTGAAGATGATGAAACAGGAAGAGGGAAGAATGATGAGGGCTTTATAAGATTAGCAGCCCGATTGTTGCTGGTGGGTAGATCAGAAGAGGAAGCGTGTAGGGGGGTTGGCGTAGATGGGACTGAAAGGGAAAGAGGTGGCAGCTGTGGAGGTGGTGCAGGAGATGAAACAGCACTGGGAGCATAGGAAGACGTGGGTACAGGTCCAGAAGAATGAAATCCCTGTCTTGAATTTGTTATGTTAGGAGCATTACTTCCAATATTCATAACTGCCTGCAATAAGATTAGGGGAAAATATGCTCAGCCTTCATTAGAGATGAGCCACAGTAAAGAAAAAGGGACTAAAGACAACACACTATAAGCCTAGAAGGTCAAGACATCATTCCAATTTCTTATAATATCCTATCCACTCGGCAACACACTGCATTCATATTTTTCTAGGAATCAGAAAGACAAAAACAACTGCCATTGTAATCCCAAAATTCCGTCAACTGAAATCTCCCCGAGGAAAGGGTTAAATTAGAAAGAGGTAAAAGTTCAGGAGCTTGGCACTTCATCCAGGCATTCCAGTACTAAACAGTGAGTTCTTCAGGTATGCATATGAATTAGACTTGATCACTCTAAAATAAATTCTAACCATTTCAACAACGATGATGCATAATGAACCACAGTTCTGAATGCCAAAAGTTCTAGATGAAACAAAAAATAACTAGATCACCACCTCATTCTCTAAGAAAGCCACCACGCATAACATCATACCAGGTAATTCACAAAGGAAGAGTCATCAGGGAGAGCATCAGTGGCAGAAGAGGCCTTCGATGATGGCTCCAGTGGCCCTTCCATGACCAACATGGATGGCACTGCTTCCAGTTCCTCAAACTCACTACAGCATAGCATGCAGAACGAAAATTAGATGTAACAATGACATAATTATGGCAGATAAAATGGCATATATTCTCAATAGATAAATCTGGAACAATATAAAGATTATAAATGATCTTGAGAAGAGAAAAAAAAAATAACACGTTACCTAAATAAGAGACACCTCCCACCACTAATTTTTTTTTTTTAGTAGAAGCTAATTTTATATGGCTAAATTGAATGAAAGTAAAATGAAAAATATATAAAACAACTGGAGCTATAATCCTTCCAGTTTCAATAATTATACAAGGGGAAGGGAAAGAACCTTTTGCTTGAAGATACTTTGGACTTTGGAGGGACCTTCGAGTATGCGTTAAGGATCCTGTAAAAAGAAAACCTATAAGAATAGAAATGCATAAATATAGCATTTTAGGATCCACACAGCTGCGCGGGGACGAAAATGTACAGTATACAGTAAATCAAACCATCAGTTTACTGTTTTAGATCACATGCTATGTTCTAGGGCAAACTACTGTTAATACTATCAACAATATTCTTTTTACCTCATAGATTTTCCCATGCTATGTTCTGGGGCACACTGCTGTTAATAAATTGAAATCTCAAATATTGGAAAAAGAAAAAAAAGCTTCATGTTGGATTACCATCCTGCAGTATATTAGAAGGATGAGAAAGATATTATACCTAGTAAAAAGATTTGCAACTTCCTCACATTCGCGTGAATTATAAAACCAAATGCCATTAACTTCTTGGTTTGCATTCCTATACAATAAATATGGAACTTGAACTTCATACTCAAAATCTCCCAAGAGATTCTCCACTAGGTTATCTGTATAATCAAAACCATAAATTAATAAAACAGTAATACCTATATCAACACATGCTTAGCTGTATGTAAAAGCATACAAAGCATAACACCATAACTTACCAACATAATTACAGGAGTTGAAATTTATGTAGATGATCATCGAATATTGTAAGAAGATGATATGTACATGATTTACTAATAACAAATTAACAACACTCATATGCGAAAGAGAATATGCTTCTCTCACTTTAATAAAATATGTAGAAACTTTACAGCCTAGTTTCTTTGTTTTTCAAGATACGTAACATAAGTTAGGCAAGAAGCTAAAAATAGATTTCTTTCTTATTATTTTTTATTTTTTTGGTACGAGTTAAAAGCAGATTTCTTCAGCTCTCAAAACATGTTTCCCATACTGATTTTCTGTGGTCTTACAAACAAGTTCCATATTTTATCAATTTTATGACATTAGATTTCACTTCAATCTATATCCCAATTTTGAATGTATCAGGACATTAAATACACTAGCTTCTCTTCCTCAACAAGCTTAAACAGTACGTATAGATATTTTGTTTTTAAGGGCACACTAAACCATTTACTTATTTTCCATCTTTGTTTGGCTGCCTAAACATGAATTTAATCACAGCATAGTAGATGCCAATGTAGATTTAATTTGCTTCCAAGAAGGCAAACAAGTCCAATAAAGGATCTACTGTAGTGGCAAAAAAAGGTTCAATGATCACTCATGAGACTAAATGGAAATCAATCGCCCTAACTAGCAGAACATTGAGCCCTTCGATATAAACTACAATAAAGGTTAAGAGTTCGCACCAGTATTCCGCCGATTCATCACAATGAACTGGAACCTTGGTTGAGTATTCCTTAACAATACAAAAATTTCGACATTAGTTAAGCCAATTTTCAAAGCAGAGATTGACTAAAAATTTGGGAAAAAAAAAAAAAAGAGGAAGTACAGAAAAAATAAGTCTTCACCTTTTAACAACAAAGAGGGACCCTTCAACATCCTTGCGACTCTGCAAAAACCATAATATCGATAAAACTAATGCAAATACGTAAAGAAGTCAACTTTTAATTTCGTTTAATTCTGAAAACCCTTAAATCCTCTTATGATTTTCTCGGCAATCAAATGGAGAGGTGGAAAAAGGATTGAGAAACGAACCCATTGATTATTCTCGACATTGAATTCGTAGAATGTCACATGCGCGGCGGTAATCAGAATCTCTTCGATGAAGGGATCCATTCTCTGCAGCACCGTCAGATTGAGCATTTTGGTGCTCTGCTGATCGAGATTTGGCATCAATTTCCCCGGCTGAGACATCTTTTCTTAGGCCAGAACAAACTTAAACCCTAGCGGTGATTTTCCTTTGAATTTTCCGTTTGATTTTCCCGGGAAAGTTACAGAAGCTCGCGAAAGACACACAGAAAAGAGGGAGAGAGATTGAGGGAGGTGAGCGTGTGATGGAAGAACACTGTTCCAAATAAGTTACAACCAGATTTGCTGGTGCTTACTAATTAGTCAAATTACAATACCGACCTCGCCACCTCGATTGTATGGGCTTCCGGGCCCATTTTATTACACATGCGGATCATAGTCTAGTCCATTGTCTCCCAAAACAAAGGAAAACCAAGCCCTACTTCATACTTCATAGTTTCACTCCACCTTATAAAAAAAAAAAAGTAATCGTATATGACATATTAAATTAATTATATGTTAATTAATAAATAATATTATTTTAATAAATTCAATCATTTGATATTTAGTTTTTGTGGATTCATTGATTACCATATTAAGTGTATCACTAAATGATTAATATTAGAGTGTACACATAATATTACTCAAAAAACGAATTCTAAATTTAAAATAAGACGTATTACTTGTGTGCGTTTTTTATATATTTTAAGTAATAAACTAAAAATAAAACATTTTAGAGGTTTTGGGAAATTGGGAGCTTGGAGAAGATGGAAAGGAGAAGCTTATCGGAAATGAGGGAAGTGGAATCTGGTCCAAAGAGGTGTAATAAAAAATATAATAAAATAAATAAAATATATTAATTAGTATTACTGATGCTATAATATTATTGCCATTATAATTTTGACTAATAAATAGTGCAACGTTTTTAAAGCTGCACCTGCTTTTAGTAGTTAATGTTCTGTTGCTGGGCAAAAAAGCTGGGCAAAAACATTTCGCTCAGGACTCCAATTTCAATCAACCAAAATTTATGAGCCGTGGTATCTTCTTTTTCATTCATCTCTGGCCTGCGATCACACCATTATCTCCTCCGGACAATTTCAGAACCTTAGTGAAGACCTTCTCCTCCGGCCGCACCATCGAATGTGCCTGCGTCCAAGCATGTGAAGCTTTCAACTTCACGCCTACTCTCGTGGTCTCTCCCAACCTCGTTCTCAAATAATCACTGCCAATTCAACAAACCTACTCACAAAATCAGAACTTTTATTTGTTTTCTCTTTGAAAAACTATCTTCAATGCCCAAATTAAGCTTCAGAACCAAATCAAGCCCCGAAAATATCACAATCATTGACAAAACCCAGATGAAATTGGAGCAAATTTTCTCAAACACCTGGCACAACAAAGATTTTTTTGTAAGTGGGTATCTTTTTTATAGCCAAGAAGTGACGTCCAAATGCTTATCTAGCACCAACCCACTATTTTTTATGTCAAATTGTGAAATGGGCAGCCATTAAAGACAGAAAAATGGAGGGAGATGAAGGGAAGAGGTGGAGAGAAAGTGAAAGACGAAAAATTTGCAACGGCGTTGGTGTTGGGTATGTGAGAAAGAGAGAGAGTACCATATTAAAGAAGAATACGTGACAATTGGGTTAGGATTGATTTTGATGGGGTTCATTGAGAGAGAAAGAGAGAGGCTTTGTGTTGAAGAAAAGTTTGGGATGTCTCCGTTTTCTCTTCTATGTTGCTCTAACCAATCATCACACTTGGCAGTGACTATTTTGGGTGGAGTTTCAAAAGGGTGATGGTCAAATCGAGGACTTGAAACACCAGCTGAGAATGGCGACACCAAGTGAGAATGGCGGATTTGAGAGCGAGGTGACGAGGGGATTGGTAAGGTGAATGGAGGACTTGCGACACCAGCTGGGAATGGCGGATTTGAAAGCGAGGTTAGGGATTACAGAAGCGAAATCGGGTGGGGAAGAGTCCACGAGACTAGGCGTGAAGTTGAGGGCTCTACAGGCTTGGACGCATGCACGTTCAAATGGTGTGGCTGGAGGAGACGTTCTTGCGCCAAGGTTCAGAAACTGTCCGGAGGAGGCGATGGCATGGAGGAGGCGATGGTATGGAGGAGACGACGGTGTGATGGCAGGCCAAATACGAACGAGTAAGAAGATGGCACTGTTTATCAATTTAGGTTTTTGGATGAAATTGTCGAAAATGCCCTTAAATTCTTTTCTCTAATTGCCAAGAAACAAAAACTTAATGTTAAAGTATCAAATCATCTCGTTTCCAGAAAATCAGAGCCAGAATGTTTTATTCTAGTCCTTTGAATCTGGACACTATTGCAGCGATGGTTGAATGTTTCTCCTCCATTTGGAAGTTCTTGTTAAGAGAATGTAATTGAATACTTTTAAGGGGCTTTCAATTTGGCTCTGTTTTGATTGCTGAAGACAAGGCCATACGATGAGGTGTTCTTTAATTTGATATTTGTGAAGGGATACTTGAGATTGAAATTGAGTCTGCTACGAAAAGTATAGTGGAGATTCTGCAAGGATCCCAATCAATTGCTATTGAGATTGCCGCCATGGTCTTTGACATTCAGCAACTGTGCTCCAAATAGCAAGATTGTTTTCTTGTTTGCTTCTCGAACTTGCAATCGTGATGCGCACTTGGTGGCCTTTTTCTCAGTCAAGCAATATGGGTATTTTTATTAAGGCTTTCTTGAATGGCTCTAATATGATTATGTGAAAGTGGAGGCTTAACTTGTTTAAAATTTTAGAGTTTATGATTTTTTAGATGGAAACAATTTGAAACTTCGAAATTATTAGCATTTATTTTTTTGGGGAAATGAGACCATCAATTTCATTGATATTTCACTTATTTTATAATTTATTTTTTTGGGGAAATGAGACCATTTATCCCTTTACTAATTTTTTTTTATATTATTATTCTTATTATTATTATTTCTATTTTTTACTTTTCTTTTGTCAAAAATTTATTTATTTGACTAAATCTCAATTATTTATGCTTCTAAAAAATTAAACCACAATTTAAAAAATCTTTTGTTTTTTTGGAAATTGAACTAGAACATTCTTACAAATTTATATTAACATCAAAATTTTTTGACAATTAATTTTCAAAAAATAGATTCCTATTCGAAGAGTGCATAATCGCTTGGATAAACTCACACTAACCCATCAATTTGATATACAATTCGGAATTTTCCTTGGGAAGTATCACAAAAATCAAAGCAAGCTATAAAAATTTCTAAGATTTCACAACTAACGTGTGGCTGCTTTAATGGACCTGATTATGATCCATCATGTATCTAATATAAACAAGTGAGAATTTATGGTATTTATTTACAATTAGATAGTAATTAAGATTTATTAGGATGCATTACATTTGATGATTTTTCTTTTGACAAATGTGAGTAGATTTGTTTTTTTTTTTTTTTGAATAATTTTTTCATTTTTATAAGTTTATAAAATTAACATACGGTCAAATCATCAAATGGAATAAAATATAATAGTTATTAGGAGCATGGAGGAGAATACAATTTTTTTGCAAAAGAATATTGAAAAGAAGAAGTATAAGAAGAAGACAATAACACATTCCAAATCAAAATTGGTTATCTCTACTAATCATCTAAATATGTTTCAAATAAATCTCTTACACCCCTGAAAAAATGAAAAGAAAAAAAAAACAAAAAACAAAATGGAAAGTAAGAAAAAAGTAAAAACCAAATTAAAATGAATCGTGAAGAAATTTTGGATTTTTTTTTTTAATAAACGTGTTAGGAGAGATCTTGGAAAAACCAAAAAAATATGAACTAAAAAATGAAAAGCAAAAAAAAATTATAAGAAAAAAAAAATGAAGAGCAAGACAACAATTGAAAAGCAACAAATAAAAAACAATATAAGCAAAAAAAAAAAATGAAAAGTAAGAAAAAAATTGAAATGCGAAAAAAAAAAAGGTCAATTTGTCATGAATACCAAGTTGGATAAGAGTCCACCCATGTCCTCTAAAAACCCATTTGACCATCCCTAGTCAAGACATCATTCCAGTTTCTTAGAATACTCCTATCCACCCGGCAACAAACTGTATTCACATTTTTTCTAGGAATCAGAAAGACAAAAACAACTGCCTTTGTAATCCGAAAATTCCCTCAACTGATATCCCCCGAGGAAAGGGTTGAATTAGAAAGAGGTAAAAGTTTAGGACCTTGGCACTTCATCCAGGCATTCCCAGTACTAAACAGTGAGTTCTTCGGGTATGCATATGAATTAGACTTAGTCACTCAATAAATTCAAACCATTTCAACGAAGATGATGCATAACGAACCACAGTTCTGAACGTCAGACGTTCTAGATGACACAGAAGTTAAGCAGATCACCACCACATAATTAGACTTGGTCACTCTAAAAATAAGTTCAAACCATTTCAACAAAGATGATGCACAATGAACCACAGTTCTGAACGTCAAAAGTTCTAGATGACACAAAAGTTAAGCAGATCAGCACCACATTCTCTGAGAAGGTCACCATACATAAAATAATATCCGGTAATTCACAAAGGAAGAGTCATCAGGGAGAGCATCAGAGGCATTCGATGATGGCTCCAGCACCCCTTCCATGACCAACATGGAAGGCACTGCTCCCTGTTCCTCAAACTCACTACAGAATAGCATGCAGAACGAATATTGGATGTGATAATGATATAATTTACTCAATCAATATGGCAGATGAAAAGGCATTATATTCTCAATAGATAAAGCTGGAACTATATGAAGATTATAAATGATCCTGAGAAGAAAAAAAAACATAACAAGTTACCTAAATAAGAGACCCCTCCCACCGGTAATTTCTTTTTTTGTAGAAGCTAGTTTAATATGGCTAAATTGAATAAAAGTAATTGAAAAATATATACCACAATCGGAGCTATAATCCTTCCAGTTTCAATATTTGTACAAGGGGAAGAGGGGGCAGAACCTTTTGCTTGAAGAAACTTTGGACTTTGGATGGCCTTTTCAGCATGTATTATGGATCCTGTAAAAAGAAAATGTATAAGAATACAAATGCGTAAATATGGCATTTTAAGATCTACATAGCTGTGTGGGGACGCAGATGTACAGTATCCAGTAAATCAAACCACCATTTTACTGTTTTAGATCCCATGCTATGTTCTAGGGCACACTACTGTTAATACATCAACAATATTCTATTGACCTAATAGATTTTCCCATGCTATATTCTGGGGCACCCTGCTGTTAGTAAATTCGAATCTCAAGTATTGGAAAAAAAAAAAAAAGCTTCATGTTGGATTACCATCCTGCAGTATATTAAAAGGATGAAAAAGATATTATTACCATACCTAGTAACAAGATTTGCAACTTCCTCACATTCACGTGAATTATAAAACCAAATGCCATTAACTTCTTTGTTTGCATTCCTATACAAAATATATGGAACTTGAACATCATACTCAAAAGCTCCTGAGAGATTCTCCACTAGGTTATCTGCATAATCAGAATCATAAATTAATAAAACAGTAATACCTATATCGACATATGCTTATCTGTATGTAAAAGCATCCAAAGCATAACGCCATAACTTACCAACATAATTACAGGAGTTGAAATTTATGCAGATGATCATATAGAATATTATAAGAAGATGATATGTGCATGATTTACTAATAACAAGTTAACAACATACTCATGCGAAAAAGAACATGATTTTCTCACTTTAATAAAATATGTAGAAAATTTACAGCCATTTCTTTGTTTTTCAAGATACACAACATAGGTTGGACAAGAAGAAAAAAGTTGATTTCTTTCTTATTATTCTTATTTTGGTATGAGCTAAAAGCAGATTTCTTGTAACAGGCAACAGCTTAACTCTAAACTTCAGCTCCCAAATCATGTTTCTCATACTGATTTTCTGTGGCCTTACAAACAAGTAGATTAACTCTAAACTTCAGCTCTCAAATCATGTTTCTCGTACTGATTTTCTGTGGCCTTTCAAGATACACAACATAGGTTGGACAAGAAGCAAAAAGTAGATTTCTTTCTTATTATTCTTATTTTGGTATGAGCTAAAAGCAAATTTCTTGTAACAGGCAACAGCTTAACTCTAAACTTCAGCTCTCAAATCATGTTTCTCATACTGATTTTCTGTGGCCTTACAAACAAGTTCCATATTTTATCAACTTATGACATCAGATTTCACTTCAATCTATCTCCCAATTTGAATGTATCAGGACATCAAATACCCAAGCTTCTCTTTCTCAATGATCTTAAACCATACGTATAGATATATTGTTAGATATTTTGTTCTTAAGGGCACACTAAACCATTTACTTATTTTCCATATTTGCTTGGCTGCCAAAACATGAATTTAATCACAGCAGAGTAGATGCAATGTAGATTTAATTTGCTCCCTAGAAGACGAACAAGTCCAAAACAAGTCCAATAAAGGATCTACTGTAGTGATAAAATGTGCTTCAATGACTACTCAAGAGACCAAATGGAAATCAATCGCCGTAATCAGCAGCACATTGAACCCTTCCATATAAACAACGATAAAGGTTAAGAGTTAGTACCAGTATTCAGCCGATTCATCGCAATGAACTGGAACCATGGTTGAGTATTCCTTAACAATACAACAATCTCGACATTAGCTAAGCCAATTTTCAAAGCAGAAATTCACTAAAAATTTTGGAAAAAAAAATGCAAGAAGCTTAGTACCAAACAAACAAAAATAAATATAGAAAAAATAAGTTTTTACCTTTTAACAACAAAAAGAGAACCTGCAACATCCTTGCGACTCTGCAAAAACACTAATATCGATAAAACTAACGCGAATATTTTAAAAAAATCTACTCTTAATTCGTTTAATTCTGAAAACCCTTAAATCCTCTTATGATTTTCTCGGAAATCAAATGGAGAAGTGAAAAACGATTGAGAAACGAACCCATTGATTCCTTGCGACATTGAATTCGTAGAAGGTCACATGCGCGGCGGATATAAGAATATCTTCGATGAAGAAATCGATTCCCTGCAGCACCGTGAGATTGAGCATTTTGGTGCTCTGCTGATCCAGATTCGACATCAAGTTCCCCGTCTGAGACATCTTTTCTTCAGTCAGAACCATCTTAAACCCTAGCGATGATTTTCCCGGGAAAGTTACAGAAGCTTGCGAAAGACAGAGAGAACACGGTATCTGAAAGTGTTTTCAAATTCAGTTATTCAATTAAGATTTTAATAGATGGGATAAAAATTTGGTTGTATTCAAGGTAACTTTTGAGTAATTATTTTAAAATTCTTAAAAATATTGTTGTATTCAATTTGATTTTAAAAATTCAATTTTAAAATTTAGTTATATTCAAAAGTTTTATAATTTTTTATAATTACCCACATCAATCTTTTATTCAAATTATCGCACTTCAACTAATATTTCGTTGGATTTGGAAAAAAGAAAAAAATATATATTCCTTAAGGTTTGACTGGTCCACTTGCAGCCATTCACTATGAACCTCACATCATCTCAAGAGACATCTTCAATCTCGCCATGCCCAAAAAAATACATATTACTTAGGGTCTGACCAGTCCATTTGTAACCACTCAGCCTAGATCTCATTCCAGTGCATCATCTCATCAGCCATCTTCAATCTATCTATTTTGCGCCATGGCCATCAGCATTGGCTCAGTTGATATGTCCAAACCCATCAACAATAACGTTGGTTCACATCTTTAGCATATCACATCATCAATTTAATCATTCGCCCAATTTCCTTTCCTTCCTATGAATTTTCACATTTTTCTGAGTTCATTGTTTCCAACAAATAGAGCTGTTTTTTGGTTCATGGATTTGAGCAAGTTTGAGTTTCGGCAAGTGAGTTTTGGAAATTAATGTGAAAAATAGGATCTTTTGCGCTTGCTACTATTTGGTGTTTGAAATGAAAGAAGGGAACGAGATAATTAACGGTTTGAGCCAGTTTTATTGGGCTCCATATATTTGTTAATTAATCAGATGAAAACTCATTGAAATAAATAAAAAACTTTTAAAATCATAGCTAATCATTACAATTCAGTAAAATAAATAAAACAAATAATTTCAAATCTATATAAAAACTCTTCGAAATCAAGAAAAAACTTTTAAAATCTGTTGAAACCCAATAGATTTGAAATCTATTAAAACTCGTTAAAATCCAAATTGAATACACCCCCCTAAGTTACAACCAAATCTGGTGGTTAATTATTATCAAATTACAATAAGGATCTCGCCACCTCGATTATCGTATGGGCTTCCAGACCCCTTTTTTTAGACACATGGGGATCCCAGTCTAGTCCAATATCTCCCAAAACAACGGAAAAATAAGCCCAACTTTATAATTTTACACCCAAAAAAATACTTACCATATTTAAAATAAGGCTTTGGTTATTTATACAAACGCCCTTAAAGATTTTTTATGTTTTCACAAATAACCCATCATATTTAAATCTTATACAAACATCATTTTTTGTTCTAAAAACATTACACATAAACTCATTTGTTAAGGAATTATCGATTAAATGCAACAATAACCTAAAAATTGACATTTTATAATAATATTTCAAAATTAAAATGATAAGGTATTCAAATGATCATAAGAACATTTTAATATTGACATAACTTATATTACATTTGATTAAAGATTTATCATATTTTATGAGTTATGTATAATGTTTTTGGAACTTGTGGGTGTATTTGTGAAAACACAAAACATTTCATGCAGTTTTTGTGTAAATAACTCTACATAAAATTAGGGCTGACAATTAGTCGTGTCGTGTCGGATTCATATCCTGTCATGAACTCTATTTTACTCAAATATGCTCAACTCGAACTCAACTCATTTAATAATCGTGTCAAGGATGTCCAACTCGAACCTGATCTGTTAATAACCCAGGTAACCTGTGTAACCCGTATAACCCATTTAATAAACAGGTTGTACTAGAAATCCAATTAACCTATGAATTATTTAACCCGTTCAACCTGTTTGACATGTTTTACTTATTTAAACTATAAGATTTAATAGGTATTTAGGTAGGTAAATTGGTAGATATATGAGTTAGTAATGACACGTTTACTAAATGGGTCAATATACAAGTTAACTTATTAACCCGAAATTTATCAATTTATTAAATGGATTAATAGGTCGTTATACGGATTAACAAGTTGACCTGAAACCCACCCGTTTATTAAACATGTTATAATAGGTTAACTAAAAAATGACCCAAATTTTCATCATATGGATTAACTCCGAATAAATTTTTTGTGAATTTTGAATCGTGTAAAAAATTGTGACTCTTACTTAAAATGCACAAAAAATAAAGGGGAGAGATAAGATAATTGGATAAATGTTCATATCATTTAATGCAATCAAGCAGTGAAATCTGGGCGAAGAGAGAGAGGGTTTATGAAAGAAGAATCCGTGACAATTGGGTTAGGACGGATTTTGATGGGGCCCATTTACAGATAAAGAGAGGGGCTTTGTGTTGAAAACTTTGGGATGTCTCCATTTTCTCTTCTCTGTTGCTCTAACCATCATCAAATTTGGCAGTGATTATTATGGGTGGTGTTTCAAAAGGGTCATGGTGAAATCAAGGAGGACTTGAAACAACAGCTGAGAATGGCGACACCAAGTGAGAATCGCGAATTTGAGAGCGAGGTGAAATCGAGGGGATTAGGAGGGTCGATGGAGGACTTGCGACACCAGCTGAGAATGGCGGATTTGAAAGCGAGGTTATGGATTACATAAGATCAATCGGGTGGGGGAGAGTCCACAAGACTAGGCGTGAAGTTGAGGGCTCTACAGGCTTGGATGCATGCACGTTCAAATGGCGTGGCTAGAGGAGATTAGGAGATGATCTTGGGCCAAGGTTCTGAAATTGTCCGGAGGAGACGACGGTGTGAACGCAGGCCAGATAAGCATTTTAAACAGTCTTATTAACGGTGTTAGTGAAATCATGCGACGGTTGTGACGATGTGATTGTTCGTAAAGAAGAAACTGATTTTGAACACAAGAAAATTATATTGAAGTTTGAACTACAACCAAATTGTGAACACAAGAAAATTAAATCACTTTAATTTGCATAATAAACAGAAGAAAGAAAAAAAGAGCACAAACAACGTTTTACAAATTATTTCAAGAGCTGGTTTTGTCTTCCAATCTTCTCCTCGTCAATGTTTTGGGTTTCGGAGAGCCAAAGCCGAGAGCAGAATCAAGACCATGAAGGTGACGACGGTGACAAACGAAGCCACCACCGCGCCGCTGACTCCCTGGCAGAAATCACCAAACTGGTTGCAGATGGCAAGCCAGTTGGAGCTCGCGTTGCCATTGTGGGCTAAGTACACTATGGCGGTTGCAGCTCCGGCAGCCGAAGTTGATAGGGTAAGTGCCGCCTGTCACAATAATGATAAGCAAGTATTTTATAAAGATAAGTTAAAACGTCACGTATATAAAATAAATAAAAAATTGTCACATCATTTTTGTTATGTAAAATTTGATATTCCATTATTTTGTGTGATTGTCAATTTTCGAAAAGAGTTGTAGGGATCGAGGTTAGAATGTTTACTAGGTCAAGAATGAGGAGCAAGAGCCTGGGCCCACTTGCATGGGGTCGAACAATGGAGACTATGGAGAAGGGAAGCGAAAGCACCAAGTAGCCAGCTACTATTGCCATTGCTATGAGGAAAAACCTGCACGTCAAGTCAGATTATTAGAATATTACGCTGTTAAATTGTGAATTGCGATCTGCTAAGTTGACAGTTACATACTGGAAACTAGGCATGTCGTCGTAGCTAGCTTCAAATTGGAAGAATTGGGTGAAGAAAGGAAGGTTTTGATCACTGGTACCCATGGTGGCAGCAGCAGCTAGAGAGGCCACAATGGCACCAATCCTCAAAACCAAGTCGATTATCCCAATTCCTCTATTCATCCCTCCTTTCTCTTGACTCACAGGCGCTTCCAAAATAGGTCCTTTCCCTTTTGATCCGCCGCCGGCCTCACGATGAGGGACGTCAATGGTGGTTGAGTCTCCACTCTTTTCCATTTGAGCCGGATGTTAGGAGAGAAAGAAGGAATGAAGAAGTCGAGAGGTGGACTTAAAAGGATAGAGATATGAGAGCTGGAGTCAATATAGCTTGAGATGATTTTGCTTAAGGATGACGAGGTTGTTTATATAGTGGAGGAAATAGGAAGAGTTTAGGCAACTAAAATTGGTCATAGCACAAATTAATTCGTAGTTTATTGAGATTATGGGATGTAAAGAGAGTCGTTGATGGAATTTTTCTTCCCATGTTGTTCATAGAGAGCAAGTAGCAACCACTTCATTATATGAATTGGTTGTGATGGGTTGGTTTTGCTTGGCACTTTTAGCTTTAATTTGATGAGGGAAGTAGGATTCTATCAAAGAGTTGTTAAGATATAATTTAAAGGTCAAATGGGCAACTTCCTATAACTAAGAAACTAATATTTTTGCCATTTTTTTAATTTTTAATAAACGCAATTCATTAGTCGACTCTATACGATATTAATATTTTTATCCATCATATCGAGCCGGCAAATTAAAAGCCCATACATAATGAACACCTAGGACAAAAAAAGCTATGCGCAGATAATGAAGCCATAAGATGAATTACCTGATAATTGAAAGGTGATATAAAATGGGTCTATTTTGAGCATTCAACTAAACCAGAGCTAGCCTTCCCTAACCAACAATGAAAAGTGTACTCTTTGTTATTGTAAAATGTAAACCTCATTATTTGCATACAATGGGTAGGTTGTGTTGGAAAGGGCGGGGTGCTTCTGCATTAAAGTATTAATCTTTTATTGTAATCTACCTCAAGTATCGAAATTTAGATTAGATTAAAATAGGATAGCGTCTACATATAAAAATTGTAATAATTTTCTCATTTCCAAGTAAGCAATGCAAGAGGAGGTGCCTTCCCTTACAATTTGGGGGGGGGGGGGGGGGGGGGGGGGGGGGGGGAGTCATCTTGAGGCAATAATAGCTAAATTTCACACCCCAAAAAAAAAAAGGATACATTGGTAAAACGAATTGGACAAAATTGAGTTACCTATTGAAGTAAAAGCTAAACTACTGCGCTTCCACCAGCTTATCGGTCTAATACTGGCAAGCAATTTTTACCTAGTATACTCCAGCCACGCTCAGCAAGCGCCATTTTCACCTGACGAGCCGCCTCTACAGTGTCATTGAGCGGAGAATAGCTCCAACACTCGGACATCTACCAAAACAACAAAGAACATCCTAAAACCTTGCACAACAAAACACAACTACAATAGGACATAGCTTAATGTTTGGAAGCTTACATCGTCTTTACCAGTGAATGGTCGAACCACTCCTCGTTCTTGAAGAGAGTTTTGGAAGTCCGCGAACTTCCACGTACAGTGTTCCGCACCACTCACATAAACAGGTTTACTGAAGTGAAAATTTCGGACATTTAGAAACACATGAAGTCCGCTCCATACCAGATGAATACTTTAACCAACTGTAAACAAATGCCCATGATTGGAACATACCCGATGCTGCAAGCCTCACTCAACATACTGACTGAGTCAGCTGTGATGACAAATGCGTCAGCCCAAGCAAGATGGCCTAAATGTGGATTACGACCTAGCAGCATTACATAACATTAATAATTTTACTTGCGAGCATGATGCATAAAAGCCTAGACGTATGATCCTATGAATATGGTAACTATGTACCTTCACCATCCCAAATGTAGACCTTGGGATTCATACTGAACTCTCTCATCAAAATTTTGGACACCTGTCGAAAACATGAACAAGAGAAGGTAAGTCCATCTGACCATAAAACCTCGAAAGGATCTGCAGAAAACATTTATACCTTCTCAGGAGTTCTCCTAGAGAAAGATATTTTCAAACTTCCACAGCTCCAAAGAACATTCTGCAGCATAGCTGCTAGCTGCTTCGCAAGATCCACACCATACGAACAGTTCTCTGAGAATAGAACATGGATCCAGGACTATGTTGATCATCTTCGAAATACAAAGGCATAAATGGAGAAACAAAGTTGAGCAAAGTAAAAGGAGAATCGAGAATCAAAATGTAATTTCAGCAAACAAATAACTCTGGCATGAGAGACATTGCAGTGAAAAGAAAATTTACATCTTACGATATCTCATTCATAATTGACCTTTATTGAAAATTTTGTATGAAATTCCATAAAGTAACTAGAAAAGCATAAAACAAGAATGAAAATGATAAAAATCGGAATCATCTCTTCATAAAGGGAAAAAATAACAGATTTTTAGCCACAAATCTTACTTGAAGGGCCTCCAATATTAACCACAAGCAAAGGTTTCGGAAGGGGTGCCAACTCAGCATGCCAGGCAGATGCAGCACTCTTACGTGCAGCAAAATCAGCCTGGTGAAGGGCTCCGATGGTGAGAACCTAAACTCATAATACAGAACCTGTCAACAAATTCATTCCACAAAGGCATTTGTACAAGTATTAATCAATGCAAATGCTCACCACATTTTTTCCAGGTGGTTCTCGGGTGTAATCCAACTGCGCAGAAACCAAGGAATTTGCCTCTGTCCATGTGGAGTTAATGGGTAATAATCATGACAAGGAGTTATCACCAAATCAAACCTATTCAGATGCGACCTTGGATGTTGTATCTGAAACATTTTACCAGAGGTAAACTAATAGAATCAGACATTGTAGCATCTGGATTTGTCACTACATTCCAGACTTGTTGCAACTTGCAAGTGAGCAAAATAAAGGAAAATTATGATCGTTATATTTATTAAAAAAAAAAATTAACGAACATTTGGAGAACAATATAACATTTTTCAAGAAAACGATCGGGAAAAAAGTAAAAAATGGATAGAAAGAGATGCTCTAAGTAGAAAACAGGTTACCTCATTGCCAGTCAAAATCATGCAACTACCAGTCAATTATCATATGCAACTCTTTTAAGGGGGGAAATTGAACATTAACCTGGACAAGAAAAACATTTCCAGGAGCCAATTGCTTTATGGCGCTCGCAACAGGAATGGTATCCCGACCAGATGCAACCACCAGCAACGGCCCGTCACTGTACAGAAAATGAAGTGGAGTTCTTTTCTTCATTAAAGAAACTAGTGAAATTTCCCACATAACCAGCCAATGAAACTTAACAAAATACAAATGGTTTGAAAGATGAAGACAAGTAGCAAAATGCATACCTTTTAAATGTCTGACTAGCCATTTCTGCAATCTATTTTGCGTCAGCTTCCAAAATATCAGATGAGAGGCATGATCTAGCACCATTTCCAGCAGAAAAAGAATCATCAGTTCAACCCTCTTCCCTTCAAGTGATCCATGTATGTGGGCTCTACATGAAATCCAAAAGGGACCCACATAAAAGAAATTACTAGGAACTATGAGCAAAATTAACATTGCAGTGATAAACAAGTACCTCTATTTTCGGCAGAAAAAGGCACTACTTTTTTATGGAAAGAAAATGGAAGCCAGTGAAGCCACCCATTAATTCCTCCTCTCGGCCGAGCAACACGCTTAGTAATCATCAACCAATCAATTAAATCAACCAAAACAACAATGTTTAATATGTTCAAATTCAAAACCAATTAAAAAGAGTTCGCAAACTAAGCATGAACTAGAACCCAATACCAATATCAAGCATTGATTTTTACATTTGGAAAAGGAAAAAGAAGAAAAATTTGATACTCACGTAGAGGGACTGACGATCACAGAGGCCCAGAGCACGAACCAACCCAATACTCTGATTCTCTGCGCCGGCGAACCCATTTCCGATCACGGCGGCTCTTCTGATTCCGATAGCTCTGTAGACCCCACCTTGGAACATCTCCGCTATGTCCGGATGCCCGAAGGCCTTCAAATCTCTTCAGTAATTCAGTCACTTCATCTCTCTTCAGAGTTCTCTTTTCAGCTCTCTTTCTCGTCAGTGTCTCCTCTTTTACTTAACAGCAATTGGACCAACAACAGAAGAATAGGAAAAACAGCAGTTTACAACGACAAGTCGTTTAAGAGTGGCGACACGTCGTTTGTATTGACGGGGTCTGGGTTTGCTTCAATAAAACCCTTTCAAAAGTTCCAAGTCTTCAGCTCATTCAGTGAAAATTCTGAAATTCTGAAGATGTGGGCAAGTGCAGAAGGAGGGTCTCCGGAGGTGACTCTAGAAACCTCCATGGGTGCTTTCACTATTGAGGTGACTATCTTTCCTTCCCATCTTTCTCTTACTTTCCCACTAACCAAACAGAAAGCTCTTGGACGCTATTGATGATTTTTCCTGTGTATATCGTTTTATATGGTAGCTTTACTACAAGCACGCACCAAGGACTTGCAGGAACTTCATTGAGCTCTCTCGTCGAAGCTATTACGACAATGTCAAATTCCACCGAATCATCAAGGTTTCAAATTGTGATTTATTTTCATATTATATTTCTCAAAGAAAAATTATTGTTGTTCATTTACTTCATTGAGACTGATGGTTGAATTCTTAATCGGATTCAGGATTTTATAGTGCAAGGTGGAGATCCCACTGGGACAGGCAGGGGTGGAGAATCCATTTATGGGTATCCTTTGCTTCTTTTTCATTTAATTCTTTTTTGTATCTATATTACTTTTGTGAAAGTAAAAATAAAATTATCGTAACACTTAACTTTTGTTTGATGGGTTTCAGTGCAAAGTTTGAGGATGAGATAAGACCAGAGTTGAAGCATACTGGAGCTGGCATCTTATCCATGGCGAATGCTGGTCCAAATACAAATGGAAGCCAGTTCTTTATCACACTGGCGCCATGCCCGTCACTGGATGGTAACATATTGTTTACCCTATAATGTGCGGAATTTGTGTAATCAAACTTTCTTGGATCCTTTTTATTTTATTTCATATGTGTTTTGTGCATTATCACACTTTTTGTTTTACTTAATCTGCATACAAGTGACGGTTATAAGTAAATGTTTATGCTTTATGATGGGCTACTGTAAATAGCTTAGTTTTCAGAAGCTTGAGACATCAATGCATCACCATGTGACCTATTGACATGAATTTTCAAAAAAAAATAAAAATATATCCGTAGTAACTTTCTGCGATTTTTCAATATCAGCATTTTGCGATTTGACATTCACAATCTGGATAGGGTTATGAGTAAGTTGGGCTTGTTTTCGGGATGGGCACCTTTAGGCTTTAGCTGAATCTGGAAATCTATACCACCACCAGTAGGGTTCTGCTTGTGCTGGAAATCTATCTTTAAACTACTGTTTCCTTGAATTTTTTGTGTTACCATCGAGTTATCTCCAATAGAAGCTCTGGTCTTATCTCATCCTCAAACTTCTGTTTTATCTTCATCAGTACAATATTATGGTGTAAAAACTTATCTTGCATGGTTGTACTAAGAACACTTTTCCTGATATTTCTGCTTTCATTCAGGAAAGCATACAATATTTGGAAGAGTGAGCAAAGGAATGGAAATCATCAAAAGACTTGGAAGTGTCCAAACTGATAACAATGATAGGTATGCTATCATTGTTGTATTCTTGATATTTGATTCAGATAAATGGGTACTGTTACATTTTATCTTCAAATGATAGGTCGTCGTTATTATACTCCACCTACGTGGTTGCGGACTGCTGTATCCCCTAAGTTAGTGTGTTATGGACTTGTGGTTCGCTGCACTGCCCCAATAATGTAGATTTGCCATTTCCTAGTTTGAAATCTTAAGATTTTAATTGAGGTGGAGAATCAAATTATCATGACAGCGTTCTTGATCGTCTTCTGTGATTTGAACTTTGGTATACTTAATGCTTTTTAAAAATCTTTTCTACTCGTGAGATAGCATAGAAAAGTCTTTTGGTTGGATTTTCTAGTCATAGGGTTGTGCTGACTAGAACACTAGATGGACGAGAATGCATTAGAAGAATCTTTGTGGTATGAGTTAAACTTCACAAAAAGTGAAGGGAGAATGTTAGACGATGATTTATATATTTGAGCAATAATTTGGAAAAGATGATAGAATTGCTAAAAGTTTCATTAGTGAAACTGTATAAAGAGCCGGCTTTCATTCACTTGGAAAAGATTCTAGGAGATTAGCAAATAAAACATTAGTTAGAGCATCTTCCCCATTGTAATCTGCTGATCTGTATTAACATGAAACTCTCGAGTTGGCAATAGAAATTCAAAATTTAGAGATTTTTTGTCATTGCTTTAACAAGCCTATGTCCGTAAATTTTGCGATTAATCTTACAATGTCTGTAAACTTTGTGTTCTTTTCCAAAATTCTATTTGACATTCCTTTGTTTGAAATACAGACCAGTGCACGATGTGAAGATACTGCGAACATCCGTCAAAGATTAGACGTTACAAAGCTGCTGCTCAAGATAGAAGCCACAGGGCTGCAACTAGTTTGAATATTTTGTATTAACTCGCAACCATGATGATCAGCATATTTTAGATTCTTAGAAGGATGATACAACCGATGGTGAAAAAGGGGAGGGAATGGTTTCAGGATTGGACATTTCTATTTGTCACCTCATACATTTTTGCTGATGTTGCGTATATTATTCTATAATATAACATGTTGGATTTCCATGAAAAGGGAGAAATTATTAAAAGATATGCATCCAATTTACGTTGACATACGGCCTAGACCCAGATGATTGATGGAAAAAAAAACACCAAATATATCCCAAATGATTGATGGAAAAAAACACCAAATATATCCCAAACTTCTCGCTCCCACCGGCCAGCTGATGGAAATAGATTGACATCAGAGATATTCGCGTTGCTTCATCTGCACTCGTTTGTATATAAGCGGGTACAACGCACTCATTTGCATACAAACGGGTACAACGCACTCATTTGTACACAAACGGGTACAAACGCATGAAGTACACCGAGTGCTCAGTAAAGTATAGACCACTTCAAAGAAGTCATAACATGCAGAGAGTGGACGCCCTAAGTCACCGTGATAAGTCATACGCAGGCAATCATATGCAAATGCTATAGTACATATTTTCAAATCAAAATCCCTACGTTAACTCATTACACTACGAAAATTTGAGACCCAGTATTCCACTGTAGCCAAACCAGGAAATTACCGAATATTTTAACCAGCTATGCTGTTTGAAAATCATACAATCAATCCTAATGAAGAAAAGGAGACTTAAATTTACAAACCACAATTCTATTGTTAAGGGAGAAACTGCAGGCAAGCTACCTAAAAACATCAGCTCGTAGCATCACCTCCTCTTTCAATTGGTCATGCATTGCATCACCTCTTTCTGGTTTTCCATTCTAGCGTTCATAATCTCAACTTCGAATGCTGCCACCCAGCAGTTTCCCAAAAAATGTGATCCTAGGCACCAGACTCAATTCCACTATAAGTAGCCACGACTACTATACCGAAGAAGATCAAATCACCCACAAACCCAATATGGCTCAGTATCAAACAAGCCTTCGTACAAACGCCTCACATATGTGCCCCATCAGGCTCCTCCATTTTCTTCGCAAGCAGAGAAGTTAAGCATCGGTGGTGACAGAGGAGTGAATCCATTAGTCTTAATAGATCCAGGGGAGCCTTCTCTTGGAATTGTAGTACTAGTTGGCTCGGAGACTTTGGCAGCTGGCTCTTCAGATCTGTGACCATCAGATACCTCTTTGTGCCGTTGTGATGGCACATCACCTTTGCAGTACCTGTGCCACATGTTCCGGTATGCTGATTCCAGGCCAAGGGTAAACTTTGGTCCGTCACAGACAGGAGACCTGAACATAAGGTCCCGGAGACCCATTCTCAAATTTGAGAGCGCTGTAATGTCAGAGGCCAACTGCACTGCCAACTGGACATATTCGTCCTCATTTTTCGCAATCAGATTTCCTAACCCTGTATTAAATCCAAAAGAAATACCAAACATAAGGCAGAAAATAAAAACGTATTCTTCAGTGCAACCATGCATGATAGACCAATAGGCACTGATTAAAAGAAATGAAAAGATAGTTCCTCACCAACTTTGCTGAGGATACTAACACCAACATTGTGTGCATGTATCGAACCAGCCATAGTGACACACGGAACACCCATATATAAAGATTCACATGTTGTAGTTGTTCCAGCATATGGAAAAGTATCCAAACTACATATAGAGAAAGATAACTTGGATTAGAACCCCGAAAAAGATCAAAAAGGAAAGAAGTGAAAAAATATACCCAAGGGACATAATAAACGAGAAATACAGATAAACTTTCACATTACTGCCCTTCATATAAGAAAAATATCTTTACCTAATGTCCATGAGAGAATAGGCTTGCATGTGGTCATAATTAAGTAAAATTAGAGGCAGAAGATCAACACGTAATGGTTCCAACCCCAGCTGCTCCAATGTTGAAAGAAAATCTCTCCCTCACACTATCACAACTAAAAGGCTTACATTTCACCACAAGGCGAGAATTCGGAATTGCAGAAAGAATTCTTGCCCAAACTTGTAACACTTTCGGGAGTGATCTAAGAAGAGAAAAGAAAAAACAATAATCATTTTAATTTTTTGTAAGAAAAAAGAAAGTTCTTGTATGACATCGATAAGTAATCTAGTTGCTTATGGTTTAGGCTATAGAAGAAAAACAGTAACCCAACCAATACCTTTGCCAGATTATTGAAGCTTCCAAAAGTAATAAAGCCATTGGAAAGCGCAGGAGCCGGCAAAACAGGCCCTGCCTCAGGGGAAGGTGTATAGCAAAGGAAGCTTTCTGGTAATCGAAACTAACTCCTCAACATGCCTAACCCAACAAAAGGAAAAAACGATAAAGTTACATGACAATGTCCCAGTACCTCCTACTCTAGCAGATAATCACGCTTCAATTCAGAAGAAATAAGAGTAATAATCAAACGAGTAATAGCAGTAGACCCACTTCTGCTTAGAATCAGGAGGATCCGCCAGTGAATCTGTGATTCTATAATCAATTGCTGGCAAACCTGTTGTGTTTGGGTACCCGATCCAGGTCACCTGAGAGTCCAGCAATAACAAAACAGTAAGTGCGTGAGACATATGACAATGAAAGGAAGAACTATGAAATGAGGGCCTACATGCCGAAGTTAAATGCTTGAGAAAATTCTGAACACCTTTGGCATACCTGAACAGGTGAGGGCCTGCATGCCATTGTTCCCAATTTATTGTTGGCAGTGTGGCCAGTCAGTTCCACCAAGATGTCAACCTTATCTTCTCTAATTATGCTTGCAACCTTCTTTTCATCAATCCCATATATATCTCTCCAAATCCCTCCCTTTTTCAAAACTTTATCCCTAAACCTAATAGTCTTGGCATCTGCCTGTGACATTGTATAAATATCAATTACAAATTGTTTGTGAGATGAATTATCAAGCTATAAATATCTCAAACAGTACTCGGGATATAAGCAATTAGTTAAGACCTCTATAAACAACATTGAAACATACAGCTTAAGAATGAATGTTATAACTGGAATAGAAAGCAAAGAAAGTACATAGTTATAAAAAGATGCAAGTGGAAAAGTAATATATGGTCTACAGGAAGCGCAAAACTCAAAGAAAATGGATGATTTAACATAAACGAATGTTAGATATAAACTGAATAAAACGGATACCTTCACTACTGCAGAATAAATTACCACCTTGTACTTCGCATACTCATGATGGACAAGCGGAGCTTCTATAAAGTATGATACAGAATGAGTAAAATAATCAGGAGATATGTATCCAATCACGAGAGGTCGCTCTGGCTCTTTTGGATTGTCCATGAAGTGTACTGCGGGAATAACCTCATGAAGTGTGTACCCCAGTCACTGCATGTAAACAAATTCAGCTTAAGCATCAACAAAGTCATAATTCATCTCACTGAAAAGAAAGGAAAAAAAAATTGCAATTCCCGATATTCCAGAAGAGATTCAACCGTGAAATTAGGAAACAGAACATAAAAAGGACAAATTGACACAAGCCAATAGGCAAACTACAATTCCTACTAACACTAGGCTGTACATTTAAAATGTACCTTCACTATACAGGTATAGCCCAATCTTATAATGTTATATAAGAAAGAAAAAATAGGGGTACACCTCTGATAACAAGGCTGGAACTTTATAATATACAATGTTTTTATTAGTTTCACTTTTTTTTGATAAGAAGTTTATTATTTTCACTGGATAAGGAGAAGGGGGAAAGGAATAAAGAAAAATTAAGAGGAATCAGTTGAGACCTGTGAGCCACAAAAAGTTTATCATCATGTCCTTCATTTATGTAGTTCATTGCAAGCAATCGATTCTGCAAGAAAAATGTTCACATATATAGATTAAGGATAAAAACTTGCAAAGAAGAGGTTCTTCCATAAGAGACCAAGATGACTGACAAATAAAAAAATACTCAGCTGCTTCCTTAAACTACTACCAGTGAACTCAATTTATAATATATTATATATATATGTTCAGTTAAAAATATATATATATATATATGTTCAGTTAAAATATATATATATATATATATTAGGACCACGGGACACATTTTTACACTACTTTTGGGCCTTTAGATCTAATACCATCCAATGGTCCTAAATAGTTGTTGTGATGCATCCTCTTAACTACTAAATGATGAGGCGATGACTTGAAATAAAAAGTTTATTTTCAATTAATGATAAGAAAATAGACTGTTAGGTTAAAAATTAAAACAATCTCCACCTTCATCTAAACCCTAATCCCCAACTCTCCTACGAAGGCTGTGATAATAAGTCTTTTGTTCTCATTTCCCCTGGCCAGCCTCTCTACCACTCGTTCACCTCTCCTTACGATGACACCACCCCCAATCCTCTCTCTGTCCAACAATTTTTACTTATACAAAAAGTTAAAAAGACATTGAAGTGGTGAGTTCATCATGAATAGATTGATATGGGGTTGTCGTTTCACTGTTAATATATGGTGATATGTAATAAGTTGGAAGTTGGTCATTCGATCTCATTTTATGTATTAAGAATCATGCACATATATATGGTAGGGTCAAAAGAAAACTCTTCATCATATGTATAAAGTCTACCGTAATCATGGATGTAGATGCAGTCTATTAATTTAAGGTTTGATCAAAAAAGAGAGAGGGTGGGGTGGTGATGTTCTTGAGGAGAGGTGAGTGGTAGAGAGGTTGGCCGGAGAAAAGGAAAACAAAAAAACTTCGTACCATGAAAGAGGCTGAGGATTAGGGGTTTAGATGAGAACAGAGATTAAGGGCTCCTTGTTAGTCCTTTCTTTTACTTAAAAACTGTAGGTCGTTATAATAAAAAATGAGAAGTCCTTCGATTGCTCCTTTTTTAATCATTCAGGTCCTTCAAACAAGAATAAGCTGCTTAAAAAAGTAAAACTTTGCTGGAATCGAGGAGGCAGCAAAGACATCCCAAACACCAATTAGCAATCCATTTATCCTTCCGCTGGTTACTACCATACTATATGGGTTGATATCGCATTTGCATGCTAGCATACATACATATATATATATATATGATATATATACATACATAGCAGAGCATCTGCATTATATAAGAAATTTTACACAGCAGTTGCACTCAAAAAAATTGTGCAGGGCAGTTGCAATCGAAGAAATTGCGCAGAGCAGTTGCACTTGAAGAAATTGTGCATAGCAATCGTAAGTACTCAAAACAAATTTTACGAAAAATTTCACTCTCATTTCCTAAAGAGCCAACCTCATCCTCATTCTCATCATCTTCCTCATCTTTTCTTCCTAATCTCTTTGTCTCCCTTTTTGGAAAATTGCAGAATCCAAACCCCCAAGTCTTAAAATTTCAATCAATTTTCTTGGAACTAAATTTGGAAGAAATTTGTTGCCCGTATGAGTTCAATTTGGTTGCCGTATGAGTTCAATTTGGTTGCCGTATGAGTTCAATTTGGTAAACAATCATGGCCTTTGAATATTTTATTTGGACTTCACTGCTGAACATGGTGATTCAAGAAGGGGGTATGAAGATTCAAAGAGTTTGATGGCGTATATTAGTAATGGGATGGAGCGGCACTCGCTATTAGAAACGATTGTACTTTAGGTTAGTGGCATGTGTGTGAATTTTATGGTTTTATTGGGTTTTTCCAGTGTGTTCAGATATTTATCTATTGTAGGGACTGGAGATTTGAGTTCTTTTGTTTCCAAGTTTTTAAGTATTTTCAATAGCTGTCAAGGACCTATTAGCTAAAAGCCTTTCATTTTCTTAACCTGATAGTCTTATCTTCTTCAAAAAAAAATATCATCAATTGAAAATAATTTTCTTATTTCCAAGTCATTGCCACATCATTTAGTAGTTAAGAGGATTCATCCGAACAATTATTTAGGACCATTGGATGATAGTAGTTCTAAAAGCCCAAAAGTAGTGTAAAAATGTGTCCCCTTTATCCTAACCCATATATATAGAAAAGAGATACATATATACTTATAAAAGCACCAATAAGAGTAGAGTATTCCTACCTGGCCAGCATTTCGGGAATCGGGATCTATTTTAAGGCATTGCTCATACGCACCAATGGCCATCATAATATTTCCAGCATCACGGTAGAGGACCCCTGTACAGAAAGGATAAAGACAAATGAAATTACAGCAAAATTCGGAAAAATAATATAAAAGGAGAAGTCACATAACACACCACAATAAAATATGTAGAACTACTAATTCACAGTAAATAAAATCAGAAAACTTGCTTGACCACATTTCTACTTATGAAATATCACTATAGGACCATTCCCTGTTTCCTTAAATTAGCCAAGGTTCGAAACAATGGTTACAACAAGAGCAGGTGTTCAGCACAACCTCTTACATCGAGGTATTCTTATTTTCAAAGACTCCACTTTTTGAAGTATCTACTCACAAAGACACATAAATAGGCTTTTTAGGAGAGCGCATTCCACTGTATACGCCGGATCCATATCAACACAATATAGACAGCTGTCAAATCTTAACCATCCCTTTATAACCTAAGCTTCAAAGACTACAGTAGGTGTTATATCCCATTAAACTTCCACATCATACATAAACAATCACAAGGACCAAATCTTGAAGTGTCTAGACAGTAAAGTGAATAGAAAAAATGAAGGAAAAAAACAGACAGAAAAAGGGAAAGAGAAGGACCCAAGTTGTTATATGCTTCTGCATAAGTGGGATTTGCAATTATAGCTTTCTCAATCATGTTTGCAGCAGCATCCATTTTTCCCTGCCAATTGCCAAGAGGGCAGTCAGTGACCATAAGACAAAGATAGACATTCCAGAATTTGACACCTAGAAGAGCTTGAAACCAAACCTGTACAGTGTAGACAACACCAAGATTGTTCAACGACTGTGAGAAGTTTGGTTTGATTGACAAAGCCATCTGCAAATTGATAATAAATGATGATAAATAAAAATGATCATTATCTTAGAAAGAAAAAAAAATTAGAACAAGTATTAATTATTGCCTGATAACACTCCACTGCTTTATCAAGGTTGTCTCGGTCTTTGTATATTACTCCCAAATTATTGCATGCTTCAGCACAATGAGGGTTAAAGTGGAAAGCAAGTTCATAGAACACAATAGCCTGCAAAAACAGAGATTGGGTACAAACACCATGTCAAACTGACTTAACCAATAAAGAAAATACATCCAAATGTGAGTGCGTGTAGAGAGAGTTCCATTAAAAAAACTTACCATGTCAAACCTAAGCATTTCACCATAAGCAACCCCAAGATTGTACATAGCATCAGCATAATGCCAGTTATAATACAAAGCCTTCTTGTAATAGGATATACCTTGATCAATGTCTCCTTCCAATTTAACCTAAACAGACATGTTACTGATTCTGAAATCAGATATAAAAAATTGGAAATTTGCCAATCATAAGTAGTGAGCATAAGAATTTAGAAGATGAGGTTGATTGTGTTTCATGATGGAAATTACCTGCAGTGAAAAATAAGAGCAAAGAACATTGAAATCATAACTTATCTAGTCGTCCTCTGGCGCATCTAATTGATGAGCAACTAACAAAACATTTTGGCAATTCTTAGCATACTTTTCAAATATGAACAACAAAATTTTGGTTGCACTATATATTATTCTTAGGATTGGTAAATGTTTGATGTGTTCACTTGACGTACGAATGAAGAAACATTCAATAAACAGTTTGATAAGACCAGGAGATTCAACATTAGTTTTGAAATTGCTTTATTTTGGACAATCACATGCTACTACAAAGATTTAGATGATAATAATTCTACGGCTTTTTATGCGTTGCGTAGTTGAGTAATTCGTAGGTGGGTTTTAGTGTCCAGGTGATTCAGAATAAAGTAAGACGGGTTAACCCAACAAACCTAATTTGTCTTAGTTGGAAGTTCGATTTTTATATGGTCCACAGACAGCAACTTGTTGGATAAAGGGAAAAAAAAAAACCCTGTAAGATTAATGCTTGAGACATAGCTCTTGATAATTGAGGATTGATTAAATTCATTTCAGTGAAAAGTGCTTTTGATATAAGTCAGTAAAAAAAATATTAAAGAGCACCTACGCTAGTGACGAAAGGGTGATGATTTGAGAACTCCTATTCAACACCCTCTAGGATGCAATCTCCGGTGAACTTGGTGCAATAAACAAATAAACCAAATAAAACCATGATGATCGCAAAGAAAAAAATTAGATAGCAAAACTAAAATGGAAATTCTAGAAAGATTACATAAGGATAACCTAAATTATTATCAAAAAATATCAATATGGCCGGAAGACTCAAAAAAGAATAAAAGACGAGATATCACCTTTGTTCCTAAATCTGTCAAGGCTATGGCCATATTATTCTTTGCAATCTCAAAGTTTGGCGAAACAGCAAGACATCTGGGGCAACAAGAAACCAAATTACAGCTACATGTGTGCGTATATATATACACACATTTTATGTGTGTGTGTAGAATGAAAACAGTAGACTACCTCTCATAACATGCAATAGCAGACTCCAAGTCACCACGATTTTTGTAGATTACACCCATGTTGCAATATGCTTCAGCATACATCGGCCTCTCCAGTGCAGCCTTCTCGTAGAAACCAAGGGCTGTTTCAAATTGCATCATTTCAGAGTAGACAACCCCAAGGTTGTAATAGGCAGGCTGCATTTGCATAATGAGGTAAGAAAATAAATTTCTAAGAACAGAAAACAAGCAAAAGAAAGGCAGAAACTATTAGAACGGGGGAATGAAATAAGAAATTACAGCATAGTGTGGATCTGTTTTCAAAGCTTCATAATACTTTTGCAGTCCTTCTTGAGTATTCCCAGCAAGCTTTAAGCTAGTTCCAAGATCCGTTAATACAATGGCTAGGCATTCCGCAGCGGGTTTGTATAAAGGGTCTGCTTTTAGAGCTTTTTGATATGACTGTTCCAAAGCATAAGTGCATAATATTTCATAACTTTAAACATGACCAATCAAACATCAAAGCACAAGAAAGTAGTAGATAATAGATATATGATTAACAGTCAAGAGAAAATAGTTAAATGTCTTGATCAGAATCAACGGACAATCAAGTGTGCTTACCCCTTTCATATGCACTAACTCAGTAGCTAGAAATGAATTTAAAAGGGGGTTGGCCAGAAATAAAGAAACACTAAAGCATTTTGGCAGGCCTGCCAAGCACCTTAGTATCCTTACACCCCAAAAAAAGTTTCACTGATTCTCCTACTTTTCCACAATAAGGGCAATTAAGTAACAGAAGTTTACCTCAGCAGCCTCTCTTAGGCGGCCCTCATCTTTGTACAAAATACCACAATGAGTGAGGGCGCACGCGTTCTGCGGGTCCAAATTGATGGCTTCTGTGAAACTGTCAAAAGCAAGCCTTCCCATATTCTTCATTTGCAAGCATATTCCTTTTCCAATATGAGCTTCAACATTTCCAGCATCTTTGTCCAACGCAGTCTCGTAAAGACTCAGAGCATCAGCAAACTTGTTCCTTGAACGGAGAATGTTGGCATAAGAAAGAGCCTCTTTCACTTCAGCCCCATCTGCTACTGGAGTTCCAGCAGCAACAGAGCCACCGGAACTAGGAGATGGCTGTGAACCATTCAAAAATCCATTATCTACAACTGGGTCCCCATCTCTCCCATTACCAACATCCTTCTCTGTCCATGCCATTCCGGAATGGATAGAAGGGCGCTACTTTCTGGACCAAGCTCAATCTACAAACAGGTTCAACATAGGTTTCAGTTTCTAACCACAAATTCGAAAGTTGGCGGACTAAAAAAAAACCAAACATTGATTCTCTTGTTCACATAATCGAAAGACAAAACCAAAACATTACAAAATCAGTATAATGCTGACTTGGACCGCTCAAGAGTCGAGTCAAGTCTAAATTAAGTTAGATAAGCCGTGTTTACAGCATTGCTAGCAGAATAAGGCCAAGTAAAGCCTAATAACTACCACTCAAAATTTCTAACGCTACCGATTGAATACAATTTAAAACCCTAATTAACACAGCGCGATCACAGTAGCCACTCCACTAAACCCAACCGATCATTACGTAATCAGCCAAACCCTAATACAATAACGTCACCTATGGATACAAAAAATAGGATCTTTATACCAACAACACGATATGGAGCTCAAAACAAAGGATTATAGAATACAGAGTGAGGAGAAAAACAAAAACAAAAAGTGCAAATTTTGAAATTTGAAGCGTACAGCTGGAAAGATTGAGCTCCAAGTTTACCTGAAAAGTGGGCAATGGAGAGAGATAGAGGCCTAAGGTTTAGGGCACGGCTATGGCGTCCGTCTGAGCCGCTCAAGCTCCTTCGTTAAGCACCATGCTTTAGCTAAGAGGGGTGAAGTTTTACTGTTCTACAGTGTAAACTAGGGCAAAAAGTACAGGGGTTCTGAATCAAAACCCCTGGCTCTCTCGGACACAGAGGTTGAAATTGGATGTGTCCCAAATGAAACCCGGAAAGAGGGAAGAGAAGAGGCAGAGCGCGTCAAATGTTAACCACAACGTTTGGAGAAAAGGAGGAGCGTGACAAAAACGCAGAACTCTCTGTTTCTTCTTTAACCCTGTTTTTTTTATCAGTAATTGCTTTTATACCACTGGCGCTCAAACGAGTCTTACGTTGAGAGTTAATACCGCGCAAAATCGTAAGCGACTCGGCGGAGGAATTAGGAGGTGGGTCGTTGTCGGTTGCCCCAAAATCCCCTAAAGGGACATAACATAATGGTCAGCTGGTTGCTCTACATTGTGGCCAGTCTGGCCCGGCTCTGTGAGTATAATTAAGGATAGCAATTTTTGACACAACTCAAAATTCGTATGAAATTTATCCGAATTAATTCATATGATTAAAATTTTGAGTCAATCAGCTACGACACATTTAATAAATAGATGGATTTTGGATCAACCTGTTAACTCATATAATGACATATTAACTTTTTTAATAAATTGGTAGAGTTTGGGCAGGGCCGCCCTTGAAGATGGGCTCAAGCCCCGGATCCAAAATAATATAGGGCCCAAATTTTCTAAAAATAATTATATTAAAAAAAAAAGATGGGAAATCCTATCAGAATTTGAGACGAATGATGCAAGGTGGAAAAGTTGAGAAAGTTAATAACGCCATTATATAATTCTCGGTTTCTTCTTCAAATTCGTCATTATATTACGGAGAGCAATAACGCGAGTGTTTAGAATTAATTTATTGATCGTTGTGATTATTAAGGGTGACAATTTTTGACACGACTCAAAACCCACACGAGATTTACCCGGATCAACCTGCACGATTAAAATTTTGGGTCATTTTCGGGTCAACCCGTTATGACACATTTAATAAAACGGGTGGATTTCGGGTCAACCTGATAACCCGTAGAATGACATGTTAACACATTTAATAAATATGTAGGTTTCGGCTTAATCTGTTAACCCGTATACTGACCTATATATTGACCCGATTAATAAACGTGTCATTACTAATCCATATATCTACTCATTTACCTGCTTAAATACCTATTAAATCTTATAGTTTAAATAGGTTAAATATGTTAAATAAATAAAACGGGTCATAGGTTAACTGGATTTCCAGTACGACCTATTTATTAAATAGGTTATACGGGTTACACGGGTTACTTGGGTCATTAACAGGTCGGGTTTAGGTTGAATATCCTTGACACGATTATTAAACGGGTTGGGTTCAGGTTGTGCATATTTGGGTAAAACAAAGTTCATGACATGACACGAACCCGACACGACCCATTGCGAGCATTAGTGGTTATCAAAGATGCTGTCTTAGGAGGATTAAGTTGTTGTTTGAGTGCAACCGCTCTTTACCTTCTTGGTAGAAACAGTGGCAGGTCAGTTTATGCTCGATTTTTTGAAAATGAATCAACTTTGTATTATGCATAGCTCACTGATGATTAATCACATTATTTGAAGTAAATTATCTTATTTTCTCGTATTATTAGAGGCATTACATTTGTTGAGGGCTTAAGTTCTTTGGCGTTTTGTGATTCTACAGGGATGCAGATATTCTTATTTCTTAAATCGGCCACTCGGATTAATCAGTTGAAGGAATCGGGTATGTGCCTTTGTTTCGAAAGTTAAAAGATCAGTTTTTGTTTTTCATTTCCTCTTTTGGTGCCTTATTCATGTGGAACATCTGCTTGGAAAATTTTATATTTTATAATAAGAGTTTTTTACCTTCTTTAATTTTTGTTATATAATGGATATTAATGAAAATTATATGTAAAACATAATTTGATATGTGTTTTTTGTTCAGTTGTTCCTTGTGGAATTTGGAAAACCAAAAAGAACATAAATTGTAGTAAATTTTATGTTTTATGGACTAAATTTGTTGTACTTCATTTCCAGTCGTAGGCTTTGGTTCTTGATCCTCGATGTGAATAGTGTAGATCTTTGTATATTATTCTATGCCCAAGGTCAATATTTTATAAATCAAGAAAGTTTTGAGATACAATAATATATTGATGGTGTATTGATTTTAACTAGTGTAGTGATTTATAATAACTTTACATTCGTTTCAAAAAGTTGTGTATTGATTTCTATTTTCATCACTTTTAGATTCAAAAGATAAAAGATAATTCAGGAGAAGAGCACGGATTTCAGGTTTTATTGTTCTAATCTTGATAATTACATCTTGTTATTTTAGGAGCAGATGCCTTATAATATAAAATAATATAATCAATTTATAAAAACTTATATTTTTAATAATTAAGTATATAAATTAAGGCCCTGTTTTTTATTCTTACTTTAGGCCTCTATATGTTTGGACCGGCATTGATTTCGGGTTAACATGTTAAGCCGTATAATGACCAATATATTAACTCATTTAATAAACATCTCAATTACTAACGCGTATATCTACTCATTTACCTATCTATACACCTATTAAATCATATAGTTTAAATATGTTAAACAGGTTAAATGTGTCATGTGTTAATTGAGTTTCGAGTACAACTTATTTATTAAATGGGTTATATGGGTTATATAGGTTATTAACAAGTCGGGTTCGGGTTGGACATCCGTGACACGATTATCAAACGGGTCGAGTTCGGGTTGGGTATATTTGGGTAAAATAAAGTTTATGACACGATACGAACACGACATGACACGACCCATTGTCGACCCTAAGTATAATTGGTATTTTATTATTCTATTTCGTCGAATATTATAAAGAACAAGAAAAGTTACGCTGAGTGGGAAAAAAAAACGTTTCATTACGTGTAGTGCAATATCATCGATTTTATTTTAAGAAAATAAAGCTCATTAAGAAGGAAAATTAATGAAAATAGTTGCACGTTTTACAATATGTATTCAATTATTGCTAAATTTTTATACTTTACACATATATTTCGATATATTTTGTCAAACACTTTGCACCTATGACAACCATACTTCAAGATAACCCTCAAAATAATGTTGGACAATTTATTGTGTAGCAATGATGGGGATAATGGGTATAGGTTACATTCACGAGCCCTAATATGAGTTCTCAATTGTATGCGTAAATTGCGATGTGTTATTGATGTGATTTATAAATGTTACATATAAATATAAATATATTCTGAATATTGTCACTTTGTGCAATGGTCTAGTAATTAAGGGTGAAATTTGTTAACACAACTTGAAACCCGCACAAAATTTATTCGGATCAACCGACATGATTAAAATTTTGGGGTTAACCTATTATGACACGTTTAATAAAATAGTGAGTTTCAGGTCAACATGTGAAGCCGTATAATGACTTATTAACTCATTTAATAAATGGGTAGATTTTGAATTAATATGTTAACATGTATATTAATTTATATATTAACATGTTTAATAAACACGTCATTACTAACTCATATATCCACATGTTTACCTACCTAACTACCTATTAAATTTTATAATTTAAATAAGTTAAATATGTTAAACAAGTTAAACTGATCAAACGGGTCATAAGTTAATAAGGTTTTCAGTACGACCTGTTTATTAAATGGGTTATACGGATTACACATGTTGCCTAAGTTATTAACAGGCTGAGTTTGGATCGGACATCCTTGACACAATTATTAAAAGGGTCGGGTTCAGGTTGGACATATTCGGGTAAAATAGAATTCATGATACGATACGAACCCGATACGACATGATCCATTATCAGCCCTACTAGCAACATTCATTTTTACACGATATATAAGAAGTATCAAGTTCAATTTTCATAAATAGTAAAATCGATACTCAACATTTATATGTAATTTCCACCCTAATATTATTCTGCGAAGAAAAATATATATTCCAAATGTTAAAGACAAGAAAAGAAATAAATCTTATAAATTTTAGTATCCTATTCAAATAAATAAAAAAGAAAATTTGTACTAATAAAGAAAAAAAATGGATGGATTTATAATTTTTCTCACCAACATATAGCTTTTTTCATTGATGCAAGGACAAAAAACACACTTGCTTGTGTTGATGGGTTTGACAAAACGTTTCAAAAAGTCTCTCGAAAGCATTGACAACTCATTACCTCGTCATGATGGTTAGTTGGATATTTTTCAATTAAAGATATTTTAAAATTGGGCAAACATCATTTTCACTTTCACCCAATATTTATAGGTGAATTCCAGAATGAATTATTAGATATAAGTTTCATTATTTTTTACCATATGTTTTGAGATAACATTAATGTACTTTATATTTCTATGTCAATTATTAAATTATAAAATACGTTAAAAATATTTTTAGTATTCATTACACATTATTCGGTATTTTTTTGTATTAATTATAAATTCTTACTCACTTTATTTTTGGTTGAATTACTAATTATTTTAATTTAGTTATTTTTTTTCTAAATTAGTATATTTAAACAAATTATATGACTAAATTTGGTACGTCGTATAAAGAATTGAATAGAATAATATAATACAAACCCAGTGTTTGGTACCACACATATTAATTAGTCACCGTATAATTAATATGATTGAGTGTCTTTATACGGTTCAGACACACTAAAATAATACTCTTCAAATTGTCCGTATTAAATAGTCGAATAACTAATAATCTTAAAAAATATAATAATAATAATATAAAATTTTAATAAATAGAAATAATAATATACCAATAATTAAGTATAATAAATAATAAATAATAATATACATAATATTTATATATAAATATTTTGCATCAACTACTATAATATAGTTTTTTCATTATAATATAGTCGACATTTTAATCTGGTTGAGCATCAAACACTTGACTAAATAGTTAGTTTATCTGATAGACAGATTAATCTATCCGACTTAAATAGTCAGTACAATACGACGTACTAAACGAGATTTACGAGCATAATATTTAATACTCTTGTTGGTTGCTCAAATGCACTAATTTGAAAAATGCGTTTGAATCAAAATAATTAACCACGTAATGAACAACAAAATGAGCGAGAATTTGTAAAAAATACCAAGAATACTTTTAATAGGCAACTTGAGTACTGCACGAAGTAAACTAATGAAACTGTAACTTAGTATTCCATTATGAAAATTGACCTCCAAACCATGAATAAAAAAAGGATGGATTATTATATCACCCTACAAAATAATAATTAAGTGACAAATGATAATATATAGCCCGTTACATATACATTATGGATTACTAGTAAACATAATGATAAATATGTTTGAAGGTTTATGCAATGTCATTGTGTCTGTACATCAAATAATGAATAATGAATATAATGTGTTCGATTGATGGGTGCTGGTGAAGAGTGGAGACACAATTCATGTGCTGAATTGGCATTATTGAGACGGGGATGTGTTGCTAAATACCCACCATGCACTCTTCACCAATATGATTTGACATTACTGGCCATGGTCATCTCTGTATAACAAAGTAGAACCATTTTGATTTGAGGATCAAGACTGATATTTTGTAGAAAGTGGCACACTCAGATTTCTTTTTTCAATTTCTCAAATATGGATCCAATTGAAATTGAAATGTATTTGAAAATTTTAAGTATTCAGCGCGTTTTTTACAACAGTTAAACCTGCGACTTCTCATTATAAGAGCATCTATATCTGAGTAGTCAAATTTAACTTTTAAACAAATTTAACCCAAAATTCATTAAAAGGAATCAAAATGGGTATGCAACATACTAAGTAAATTTAACATAAAATTTAAATTTTGTATTGGAACTAATTACTAGTAGTTAGCCATCTCCCGTTAGCTATTTCTTCATCTCGTTTCTCTATCCTACCTTCTTCATCCCTTTCTCTTCACAAACTCTCTTTTCATTTCAAAAACTCATAATCATTTGCATTCACAAGGTCTAAACTTTCGTGGGTTATCGGAAAATTTAAAGAAGAGAAAATGAATTTCCATTTTTTTTTTGTTTCTGGGTCTTAATTGACTCGAACTTTTTGTATAGGGTTGTGAAAAGTTTGATTATTTCTAGTATTTGGGAAGCTCAAGTTGTCGTTAATAGAGTTTGAATATGATAATTTGGACACATTCAATAATTAGGAGGAAAAAATGAAGAAAAGTTAAAAGTTTTACAAAAAACTACGATGGTAATATTGAATAAAATGTTACTTCTTACTTTCTTGGAGGCGAAAAATAACCTTCTCCACATCCCAAACAAGGAGTTGAAGCTTTGGATTGTTACTCTCATTTCCTCTTGGAATAGATTCCCATTTAAAATTTTAGTTATTGTGTTTAGCTCCAAATTCTTTCTATCCAATTTTACTGTTAAAATCGATATATTTATTTTAACCTTTAAAAACTAGCTATATATGTAGTGAATTGTCCAAATGATGGGTTGGATTGCTTTTGCACCCAAATAGACATATTTATTTGAACCGTTAAAAAAATACGTTAAAAACTAGCCGCGGTAGAAAAATTATGTTTTTATATATTCAAATTTGAAAAAAATTAATTCAATATTTAAAATTGGTGAAATATAAAGATGATGATTTTAATAACTGTAAAAACTGGTTATCTATTAATAATATTTGAGTCATTTTGTTAAATTTTTTCAAAAGTTTTGTTAGTCTAATATGAACGCTACAAGCTAAACTAAAGTGAATAAAAATATTATTGGACTGATAATATTAATGGCCCTCTATTATCTTGTTGAGACTTGAAAATGTAGAACTCATGAAATATAGGCTATGGGCTTCATGGGAACTGATGGGCTCGTAGATACTTTTGCTTGAAGAATCATGGGCTAAAACAATGACCCTCGGTGCTACTGGGCCTTAATATATTTGCAATTTTATAATATATTTTTTTTTTTTGGGGTGGGGGGAGAGGAGAGGCTAGGTGGGTGTTGCTTTCTTTGTGGCTTAACTTTTTGTTTTTCCATGAACAAATTAATAATAATTTCGACTGAAAAAAAAATTAATAATAATTTCGACTGAAAAAAAATTAATAATAAACAATGTCGGTAAGGAAATGGGATTAAGTCGAAAATGGGTTAGTAATTGTGTATTTAATTTTGAGTTAGACATATTTTTGTGCTTTAGAAAAGTCGAATATGGGACATTTATTCACAAAAAGAAGTAGAATATTAGTGGAAAATCGAATTGGTTTGTTAGTCTTAACGTTAATATGTTTTTGTGTGCTTTATTGTAATTTTGTATAATTTTAGTCATTTATATTTATTAGTTATTAGTACGGTTTCGCCCGCGTTAATCTTGACATCATAATTTGATTCTGATGATATGGTTGTACGACTATTGACATGATTTAATTAAAGTTACTCATTATGTGTTTTTTTTTTGTTGAAATTATGTTTCATAATATTTTTTTTAATAGTATGTCCTTCGTTCATAATTGACATTTTCTTTTACGGTGGGGCAAAATGTTCGATAAAATGCCTCAAAAACACCGTTGAGAACTTTCACATCGTTCCCCCGGTGAAGAAAATTTTCTTCATGCATACTTGATACGATTGAAATAACACAAATTAAAATATAGAGAATTTAGGTTAAATTAGTTGAAAATGAGATTTGAAATATCTTCATAGGTGTTAATTCACAAATTACTTGTTTATGGTTTTACTATATGTACATTCTTCCCGTGTATGTGCTCTTTTGCTAGTTATTCCACTAATTATTTACAAATACCCTAATATTTTGCGCACAAAATTCATAATTGGAAATAGAGGTGGACTAATCTGAAGACAATTTTCCTTACTAATAATATTTAATAGAAATTTATCGAACGTTTCTTTGCTTTTTATATATTCTATAGAACTTGTAGATGCTTATAATTTCTATTTCATTATCGTAACATACATAAATAAAATGTTATATTAAATTCTAAATTGGTCTTTTATATAAAACAATGATCAGAAACAACAAGAAACGGCAAAAATATCTCAAATATTAAAAAACGAAAATAAATATTCAAATTAGGAGCACGAAGAACTTGTTGAAGGCTGCTAGCTACGTACTAATACGTACGTAGTAGTTACATATACAAATATATATATATATATATTATTGCCTTCTTTGATTGAGTGTGTTCGGTGCTAAAGTTCCATGATCGAAGAACATGCCACATTGCCACACTACAGTTTCCCTGCACACTACGGTGGCTCTAAGAAAAATAATAGGAGCAGTTACATTTCATATATGGTAATATCAACCCATAATGGTCAAGGAACCAGAGAAGATTCAAACTGGACTTGCATAAATAAAACGCTTTTATTTTAAATTACTGTAATTATATTTATATAGGCGGCGCTCGAGCTTAGCGATTCCAATTTTTATTAATTAATAAAGAGTACTCTTCCTTCTTTTATCATAGACTCATTAACGCACTTATACTTTTCTGTTGCCGAAATTTTCACTAATATGTTCTTACAAGGTCATCATATATTTCCAAAATCAATAAAGATAGTACAACGTGAGACTAGTTGAAAGAGTCACACATCGAATTGAGTAGTAGACTATGGTGGAAATAACCAAACCTTCTTGATTGACCATTAGCTTCACGCTCTCACCTTCCCTTCTCTTGTTTTTGAATATCAATTTCTCCCATATATATTTATATATATCATATAGCTCCTCAACTTTCATTATTAATTAACCACCTCGATCCATATAATATATATATATATATATATATATGTATGTATACATACACACACACACATACCTCAATTCATCCCCATCGAAATTCTCCCTATTTTCTTCTTTATATGTCTATCTCGAGCTTTGCAAGCACCCCATGCCATTACAACTCAAAGCTTCTTCACTTTCAGCAATATATTGTAAGTGATCAATCTTGAACTTTATTTTTTTTGCTTAATTAATTTCATGAATTGTATTAACATAGTCCTATATATTATCCAGTAATTAGAAGAAGTGAGTATATATATAAAAATGTATAGAAGAGAGTGTGAAAATTGCATTTTGTGAGAGAGAGGCGTGGATATACATACGATTTCGTTATCTCTTCCAAGTCAATAGAGTGTTCTTCTGCAACTCCATTCTAGTGTGTTCTTATACCTTTCCCCAGAAAAATAAACAGGCCGGGTTGGAAGCTATGAGTCAAAATCTTAGCTTCATGATTTAGACTTTGGACATTTTAATAGTCAACACTTAGTTTGATTTTTTTTTTCTCTCTCTCTCTCTAGCTACTCTCTCGATGATCATTATGATGTGTCTAGCTACCCTTCCACTAACTATTTAATTAGTAATAATTTGATCAGGTAGAGGGCAAAATATATTGATTATTAATATATAAAAATATAAGCAAGAAGTTCGAAAACATGTTTCCATTATATAAATATATATATATATATATATATATATATATGTTGACATAAATTATGCAGTGTTATCTGCATATATATATATATATATATGTCGTGTTATGTAGTTGGCACTTTTCTTTTGTAGAAAAACGTACTAGTGCTACAAAATTTTGCAATATTTTGGCATTGACACTAAAATTTGTATTCGCCATGCAGCAAGAGAAAATAAAAATTAATTTTCATTAGGAATAAAATTGCAGTTAAGCAGCATGCAAGGTCCGGCGGAGAAAAAAGCAGGCGTCTACACGTACGTAAGTCAATGGGCAATCTACTCCCTATCGTGGTCCCTCCGCCGTGACAAGCCGTCGCGCCTCGCCATCGGCTCCTTCATCGAGGACTACAGCAACAAGGTGGAGCTCGTGCAATTCAACCGCGACACCTCAGACTTCACCACCGACAGCCGCCTCATTTTCGACCACCCTTACGCCCCCACCAACCTCATGTTCTTCCCCTCCGAGGACCCCAGTAACCCCGACCTCATCGCAACGTCAGGCGACTACCTGCGGCTGTGGGAGGTCCACGACGACCGAATCGAGCTCAAGTCTCTGTTGAACGGCAACATGAGCAGCGAGTTTAACTCGGCCATAACTTCTTTCGACTGGGCGGAGTGTGACACGAGGCGCGTGGCGACGTCGAGCGTGGACACCACGTGCACGATTTGGGACATTGAGAGGGAGGCTGTGGATACTCAGCTTGTGGCTCACGATAAGGAGGTTTATGACATCTCTTGGGGTGGCTTCAATGTGTTTGCTTCGGCTTCCGGGGATGGAACCATCAGAGTCTTTGATTTAAGAGACAAAGAGAGGTAATTTATATTTTCTATAATTTCATTATTTGCTTTCGCAATATTTCTCGTTTCATTTTCAACTTTCGTCACTTGGATTAAGTGTCCAAATATTTATCGGCATACCTTATCGCTTTAGTGTCCACACAGATTTGTCTGAATAACGGTACGTCAAATAAACTTCAAGCCGTCAAATATTAAAATAGTATCCTTTTAGCAATGTAAATATTATTGTTATGATACTTGATATCCCTCCATTGTTTCCTCTTCGATGATTACTCAATCTGATGATTAGGGAAAAAATGTGTGTGCACAAGATCAGGCATATATATACGTGCAAATATTTCGCAATAGCTTATGATCCATTTTTAGCATAATAGTTTGTCACTTGATTCTGAAAAATAATCTTAGAAAGAATGTCATATACGATTTTTTTCTGATGCATAATATGATGAGATTGACGATAGCTGATTTTGTAGGTGTAACAAAATAAAATACTAATGGATGAATTGTCGCTAAAAAGAATATTAGAAATAATGGATAAAGTATAAGTGATATTGCTATATATATATTTTCCACATAGCATATTTTTTTTTTTTCGATCTCACCATATATCATATATGATTTATAAAATATGAATGAGAAATTACATTTAGATTTTACGTTTATTTACCACAAATATTTGTGATCATGCAGGTCTACCATAGTGTATGAAAACCCAGCTCAAGATGGGACAACGACGTCGTTGCTGAGGTTGGAATGGAACAAACACGACCCGAGATTCATCGCCACCGTTGGATTGGACAGCAACAAGGTGGTGATATTGGACATTAGGTTTCCGACGGCTCCTCTAATGGAGCTTAAAAAGCATGGGGCGAGTGTGAACGCAATGTCATGGTCGCCTGGGATGGGGCACAGGATATGTTCTGTGAGTGATGATTCAAGGGCTATGATTTGGGATGTGGTGAAGCCTGGATTTCAATCGGACGGTGGTGGTGGGGATGTGGACCCAGAGATGTGGTATGGAGCACCGGCTCAGATTAATCAAGTGCGTTGGTCTCCTATGGAGATGGCCTGGATTGGTATTGCTTTCTTGAATAAGTTGCAGCTTTTGAAGGTTTGATTAGATGAAAGGGTTGCTTCATCATTGAAATGTAGAGCTTGTAATGAAAAATTTGTCGAGATTATTGTGAAAAGCAAATGGTGATCAAAATTAATCTGATCCTATTTGTTTTATGCTTAATCAACAAGGTTGTTTTTGTAATTATCTTTGGATTCTTAAACTATAGCTTTTTCATAACTACTTATATCGACGTTTTATTTGTTTGTAGCCCTTAACTAAGCCATGTCCTCTGATTTTGGGGCAACCCCTGAGGTGGCCGTCAATGGCCTCCACTTTTATTCAGACTCTAAATTATTAAAATACGTGAACTTAATCAACAAGTACATACTTACGGTTAATAATGATATTCTTGTAAATAAATAAAAGTTACATTTCATTTGCATGAGATAAAAAAAAAAAAAAAACTTTACATATAACATCACGGTTTAATTTAATTTAATTTTATAAAAAAAAATTATGCAGGATAAATTTGTCTCGAAACAAGTTTTCAAGATTCGAACCATTTCCTATTTCATATATCATTGATTCACTTGTTTCCTAACAAGTCATAGAATTCTCAGTCTTAAAATTAATGATGTTTGAACTATTAATGAGTATTTTTTTATTCGTGTTACTAATATGAGTAAAACTCCTATTATATTTGTTGACACCATATTCAACTAAATTCTATGAGCCACATCTTCAAGTCCAAATGCAATAACAAGTCCATTATTTATTTACAAAGTTCAAACAACGCATGTGCCCAAGCCCACATAATCAATCTACCTTAAGAAGGGTCAACTACTCACTGATATGTGGACACAGCTGCAGCATCGATCTAGATGCCATGTACTAACCCTACAGAGGGAGACAAATTTTCCGAAAAAATGCAACTAAGATTCTCTATTTACTATTACTTATACAAATTATTATTTACTATATACCTCTTATATACACTACCTATATCCTGATTTGGGCGTCGAAGAGCCTTAGGTTGGCACCACACCG
The DNA here is from genome assembly GCA_032719365.1 of Prinsepia uniflora. Taxonomy (NCBI): domain Eukaryota; kingdom Viridiplantae; phylum Streptophyta; class Magnoliopsida; order Rosales; family Rosaceae; genus Prinsepia; species Prinsepia uniflora. Next base: position 2,034,312 of record CM064862.1, on the reverse strand, counting down.
GTTCTTACCCTTAATGACGACTAATCAGTGCCGGTCCAAACATACAGGGGCCTAGGGCAAGAGTAAAAAATGGGCCCTTAATTTATATACTTAATTATTAAAAGTAAAATTTTTTATGATTGAAATATTAATGGATTGAAACACTAATTGATTGAAACATTGGACTACATGCCACCATTATGGAAGAAATCGGATTGAGAGGACCCTTTATTGAATGACAGTTGTCATTTCGCATCTCAAATTTGATATGTTCTCCTTCTTATTCTCTTTATTTTTTTTCAATATAAGAAAATTATGGAAAATTTGGATCCTCCATTATTTTGAGCCCAGGGCTTAGGCCCCTCTTGCCCCTTATAATGGCCGGCCCTGCAACCAATCTACCATTTGTTAGGTCATATGAAAAGTACGTGACACAAAACAAAACAAAAATATTACATCTAAATTGATAGATTTTGTGCATCAATAATATTCATTTGCTATTGCATTCTTAAACAAGCTAGTCGAAGAAAAATGTAAACCCACTTTTTTTTTCCTTTTGATCCAAAATATTCTTTTATTTTGCAAATACCCCCCTAAGAAGCCCAATGCAACATCAAACTTTAAATAACACACCGAAATCAAATGGTACGTTCGGTAACATCCAGCTGACGACATGAAAACCCCTCGGTACTTTGTGTTCTGAATATTATATTATCGGGAGCGTTAATTTTTAATGTTTTACATTACAGTTTTAGAGCAGGAGTTAGAACTTTACGTAGTTTACTGCCTCTAAAGTTGCTGGCAAAAACTATGAAGTTGCTGGCAAAAAGAACAAGATTCCACGTTCAATAATGTATTGATGTTAATTTTTGGGCTTGAGCCGAAGACCAAACAGTAACTACAGCCCCGCCTTCACTTTTGCAATTTCCGAAGGCTCATTGTTTTTGCTTCTTAGGCCGCGATTCGCGAACACGAACCTCCCTCCATCACCAGCTATAGTAAAAGCTATCGTCTCTTCGATGGCGATGACCATTGAAGGTACAATTCTTAATGCACTCTGTTATTAATTTTTTATTTCTCTTCATCTCACCTCGAATCCTCGATTCTTTTCAATCAATTTTTTTCCCTCGAAAGATGCACAATTTCGTTGAATATTACTGAAACAAGCTTTTCTATTGGTTACTGTGTTCTAAACAATTTGGGGAACTAGTTCGTGTGGGCTTGAGCAAAAAGTTATAGAATTGTGATCAATTCATTAGGGTTCCTGTAGTTGATCCTTTTTTGTTGGTAAATTCGCGGTTTTAGATTTCAAGACTAGAATTTGTGTGCTTATCTTAATTAGAAATGTTATGATTAATAGAAAAGTACAGTTCAATGAATGTTCTGATATGATATCGTATAAGAAATCGCAGTTTGTATCAACCAGATTTTAGTTTCAATCAATTATTGATGTATTAAAGCATCGAATTTCGGGCATGGGTGCTATAAGTAGTTAGGGCTTTCGAATTACTTACAATCAACAATTTCTTGTGAAAATATAGTAATCATTACTTTTCTCTATTATTTCATCGCCGTTCATATTTTCATGTCATTCAGTTCTAACCCCTCTTTGTTTTGGTGCATTGCTGCTGTATGTCCTGTTGATGTCGTGTTCTATGCAGTGTAAGTAGGAATTTAGTTATGTGATTTTAGCCCTGATGTTCAGTTTATGTAAAACACACTTCTAAAGTGACCTTCTTCCTGTACAGGCTTGCAGGACTTGCATTTATGTTCTCAGCAAGCATCTTGCTACAGATCCTGGTATTTTTTTCCTAATTTTTTTTTTATGATTGATTTTGAGCTTGCTAGCTTCAAATGCTGTTTGCATTTTTCTTTTCGTTTGGGTAGATAAAAAATTGTCTTTCTTGATATTTAGTTTGTAGTTGAAAGTTCTAACGATTGTTAGATGTATGCTAAATAATGTATCATTAGCCACTTATACTGCTTGTTCAATAACAATTGTAACCCAGTATTATGTTTATATCATACGTTTTCCTTGCAAAATGCTTGATGCACCAAGAATAAGCATGTGATCTTGCTAACCGTCCTACTTTATGAAATTGAAAAGCGTTTTGATTGTTTCTGGCTTAACTTATCTTATAACATGGGTCATTAAGCACTTGGGATATATTACTACTTGAATTTCTTAAATGACCCACTTGAGAAGAAAACCTAAGCTAGAAACTGTGATATTCCCCTGTAAGAAAGTTAGGCATCAGTTTTAATGAGTATTCTCCTAGTCACCAGTTCACATTGGAATCGGGATGATTTTGTCCATTGTTTCCTAGGATTTGTTTAAAGATGTCAAAGCTGGTAAGGGTACATTCATGCATTTAATTGTGCTTGTGCACATTAGATCACATTAGATTTTCTTTTTTCTTTATTCCTCGTTCTTGATATAGTTAACCTTGGGTATAGTAGCTTGTTTCCAAATTCTATGACTGGTTGCACGGTGTTGTTGAAGCTGCCTTCCTTGCGAAAGGAGCCTCTGTACCCCTTGATATATTAATGATAATGTGTGGTAGTATATCACCATATTGTGGGAGGGAAAGGTTTAGAACTTAACTGCCAACTGGGTTTCACATATCTTATATGCCTACTCATTCTACTGTTTAATATTAATGTGACTACTGTTTTTAAATGTGCTGCAGGCTTGTGCATTATACAACAATTGGTGGCCGATGTTATCTGGTGAGAGTAGCTAATAAAATTTGTTTATTCTACTTGGTATTTTGGGTTTCTTTGAGTATCAAATGAGGTGAATTGTGATTATTTGTGTAGCTCTCATGTACGTGGTGGTACCCATGCCTTGTTTATTCTTTGGTGGTGGTTCTACTCATATCTTGTTTACAAGGGAAAGTGATGGGTGAGTCCTTCTAAGCACTTCTACATACCAAAAATTTTCTTCCTTACCATAGCCCTGAAGTATAATATACCGTTCTTTATGGATAGTGCATAATTGCTATATTGCCGATATATGTGTGTCATGCACCAATTTCTTTGTCATCCCTTTGTTGTAACTCACAACTAAATCTAACCAAGGTTCATATGCTCACTGCCATCCCTAGATTATATTCTGAATACCTCGCAATTGAAGTCACTGGTGGAATTCGTTTCTCTAGCTACATTGGTCTATAAAATAACCCCGTAAATTTTGTGGTCGCCAATTCACTTTCTTTGACTTGGGTATTGCTACGATCGGAAACAAGAAGATGACATCTTTTATTTGGACAATTGTTTGTAGCTGACTAGCTGTAGTTTTCCTAAGCTTTTCGTGCAAAGGCTGTAGAAAAATTGTTGGAAGACATTATAACTTTTGTGTTTTAATAACTATATTAAGCCAAAATCAAAGAATTTGTATAAGCCAAAATCATGCTAGCGACTTCATGCTTGTTTGTTGATTTATCCTATTGATTTATCCTATTTGTTTGTTCCCTTTATAATGCAGGTGGATAAATGCTGCTAAATTTTTGACTGGGGCATCAACTGTGGGGAGCATAGCTATTCCTATTATCCTCAGGCACGCCGATATGATTGAGACTTCTGCTATGTGGATTGAATTCTTCTCCTTCTTCATATTTGTTTGCACTGTCATGTGTTTCCACCGTGCCAGTGTCGAGGACGAGTGGTGATCGATGAACGTAAAACACAACCAGCAGCTTCTTGATTATCAAACTGACTCCCAATGGTCACTAGGGCCGACGAGGATGTAATGTAACAACTGCAACTAGGGCTATATGCCTTCAATGGGAAAGGATTGGAGACCTTCCCTTCAATGGGAAAGGATGTAATGTAAATGTGTTATATATAATATGTTCAAAGCTCAAAACACATTTTTTGCTTATCAGTATGCACATTTCAAAGGAAACTTGATCGATTTGTCCTTTTATTGGATTTGAATCATTAGGGTTGGCCCCAATTTTTACTTTTTTTGTCCGGTGGGGATCTAGGCCGCAGGTTGTTGCTCGCAATACGACCCTTGTCGTCAAGCACCAATCCGGAATTGAAATCATCAATTGGCAAAACCAATTTTCCATTCCCCGCTATAGGATGTTGGCACGAATCCAGGATTGAAATCATCAATTGGCAAAGCCAATTTTCCATTCCCTGCAGTAGGATATTGTGGTCAAGCACGAATCAAGGATTAAAATCACTGATTAGCTACCCTGAAGTCAATTTTCCTAATACAAAATTGATGCCAATTTTCCGGTGAGCACCCACCTTAGCCACCTTGTAGATCCCTGGGTTGTCAATGCGGAAGTTGCCTATTTTGCTAAAGACAACTCAGCCTAAAAACCTTCTTGGTACAATTTTTAGGTTGATATTTTCAATAATGAAACAAATAATATTCTAACAATTGAGATTAAGATCGCAATAGTCCATTTGGAAATACAATCTTTGCAAGATAACATTTTTTTTTTTTTGTTGTCAATAATGTGATGGTAACGAGCCGTTCAATTTAATTTTATGAATACGATTATAAAAAGAGAGTAATTTGTACGTTCTACTTTGTCTTACCGTTGTGTCTTATTGTGAGGCAACATGGTCATTCTATCTACTACGACTCAACGATGACCTAAACTAAGTGCGACGTACGTCGGTCAATGGACTCTGTCATGCACCTCTGTGCTGTCATATTCTTAATACACATATATATGTCATTGCTTACTATATGCGTCAACAGAGCAGGGGAAGTTTGAAAAGTATTTAGTACTTAATTATTATATTGTATTTGATGTGATTAAGAATTAGGAGAGGAAGTTGTGTTTGGTTATTAATTGTAATACAAATCCTTTAGTGAGTTACCACTTGGTGTTATGGAACAGGTCTTGTTGCGATTGTCGATAAGACAGGCATTGAGGACAAGTGTTTTATCAAGCAATTGGAGGTATCACTTAGCGTTGGGTCGATCTGGATTTGTGTTATAATTTGAAAAATATTAGGTCAAGTCGGGAGGATTTTGTCGCATATATGAAAGCCAAGCATTTTATCGGGCGAGGTTTTTCTCAGAATTTATGGGTCGGATCTAATAAGTTCACTCGGATCGAGCTCAATTAGCCTTTTAAAATAACCAACTCAACTATATATATATATATATATATATATATCTTTATTATTATAAGACCAGGTGACTCAAAAGATTTAACTAAAAAATTCTAACAAAAATACCCTTTAAATTATTTAATAGTTAAGGATATAAAATATCAAGTTTATAAATTAAATGAATAATAAAAGCTAATGGGAGGAGGTGAGGGTAGAAAATAATAGTGGGCTAAGGTAATTACTCCTTTTATTCTTTTTATTTTCTATTTTCTATTTTTAGCATTTTATATTTGATGTTCCTTTTGTTTTCATATTGAAATATTTAATTAAAAATCATTTATATATATATATATCGAATTTAAAAATTGGGAAAGTAGTTGAAATTCGTAACGTTGATTAAAATTAATTGAAATAAATTAACTGAAATATGGAAGAAGTTTATTTTTTATTTAGACATGGAAGAAGCTTATTTATTTTTTATTCGTACTATTTTTCTTCAATATTTATTCTTTATTGTTTTCTCTTCATACCATCACTTGTGTTCGTGACCTTTTCACATTTCCTATATTTTTTTAAAATGTTTTAATTATGCTGAAAAATGAAATATATATATATATATATATATATATATATTAGTTTTCAAACAACTCGATCTTAAATAATTTCGACAACGGATAAAATAAAAAATAAATTGTACATTATATACGCGTACATCTTTTATGAAAATAATTAAACATAGTATTTTATTAATTTTACGTATATATTATTTTCTTCACCACCATGATGAATATTATATTTTATTTACCATATCATGATGAATATTATTGAATAACTAACAAATTGAGTTTTGCCGTCAGCTCCAATAACAAAATTACGTCTGCATAACGTAGCTATGTGGACATGGATAAGTGCAAAGATCTTTGTCGACAACACAATTCCAATTAGACCACCTGGAAACTTTTCCACCGACATTTTAGAAGTGAAGGAAGAAGCTGATCGAGGTAATTACGAATAGTGGTGTTATTAAAGGACTGGTCCTCCATCTCTGCTGGCTGCTGCTGCTGCTCGAGGGAAAAAAAGGTGTAGGATGCATGGTTATGATTTTATGCTAATCATAATTAAGAGGGCAATGTTTTTTTTTTGTTTGAATAAAAAGTACGATTCCATTGAATTAAGAGATTAAAACTAATGTTGTATTTTAACCAGCAATAAAAAAAATTATTGTGCTCTCGTCTTTAGTTGTTGTCGGTATTGTTGTGCTCTCGTTATAGCCTTAGCGGCGGCGGAACCTAACGACAAGCCTCAAACTCACAATCGAGAATGCAGCTGAGAAAGAAAGAGAAGTGATGGCGTCGAGCTGCCTCTCAACGTTGAGCACTATATCCCCCACTTGGAGTTGGTACTTGGTCGAGTTCGAGAAAGCAGACTCCTTCAGCCTCAGTAGCCGCTTTATCTTCCTCCTCAATTTCGTGATTCGATTCTCGTCGACATCAGAGGAGTCACATGGTGCGTATGGGCCCAGATGAGGAGTAACTCACTCGTCGCAACCCTCACGATTTCCCGGTTGTAATTATGCTCCTCGTTAATCTATTTGTTGCTTACTTCGTCTTTAAAGTCTTTGAGTTGGGTGGATTGGGTTGAAATTTTGGCTGCTAATGTGTGTAATTTTGTATTGTATTGGGTTGAAATTTTCATTCAAAAGACATCTGTTTTCCACACTTTTTATTATTCTGTTTTGACCTTACTCCATTCATCCTTAAATTTTTTGAAAACATTTCTGGTATAAAACTTTGCCACATGCTTCAAAGGGCATTCTCCTTCACTAACAATGCGATATTTGTGCTCAGATTCAAAATCTTCATCACCCTCTTTCCATAATCTTCTTTAGTACTTTCTCATATTTGCGAACAAACTCTTTAAGATTAGTTGATGCAGTAACAAACCCATCAAAGAAAAAATTAATACCATCACTACGTCTAGTAGTATTCATTCCTGTAAAAAACTTGTCACGATTATACATAGGAACCCAAGAGTTACGTATACAACTCGCATACTTGCCTTGCAATCATATACAACTCGCATACTTTCCTTGCAATCACACTTCACCGTAGAACAAGTTTTATTCTTTTTTTCTTCATATTATCTATCTCACATGTCTCTCTCTTGTCATTATCTTCTGACTTCCCAAGTATCATACTCTTCGGAATATGTTTTCCTTGATAAGCACAAACAAATAGTTTACTTGTTATTGTGTCTAAACTACCCCCTGTCTTGGATGAAGATCGAATTTGAATCCAAAATCCTTTTGTCGACCATAATCTTCATGATAGTTTCTAACTTCTTCCAATGTGTCAAAAAACATCCCTATGAATGGTGCTATAAGTTGGCCCCCATTGTCTTTCAGAGTACTCGTTTCACCATTTTCCATTATAACAATAGCTTATACCTGTTTAACATATTAATTATAATTAATGCAAATTAGAAATAAAATTTCTAGATAACTATATGCTTATAAGAACAAAATTTGTATTTTTAGAACAAAATCAAAAGACAATAATAATAATAATAATATATTTGGCGCTATTTGTTAATAAACTTACAATTTCTATATACTGAAATAAGATTACTTCATGGGTACATGATCAAATCTCTTGCCTCATTTTACCAACTTAAATATTACAATAATTATAAAATCAAATTAAATTTTAAAATTACAATAATCTGAGAAACATATGTAAGGAAATTACAATACACAGAGAAATTATTTATTACAAAATATATATAGAGGTCAAGATATATACTTTCTAACACAATTAATTAATTAATTAATAAGCTTCTAATTAACTTCTCGTTTTATAAGGCATATCCGTACCTGTTAATTATGCCACGTACACGTAATGAATCAATCATGATTAAACCAAAATCTAAGTTGCTCCAAATCCCAAAATGCATCATTGTCGTCAATGGCCATTGGCAACGTTTCACTACCTTCCCCTGGCTGTGACGTGGCAGCGGCCGGTTGATGAGTGGGACCATGGTCTCCGGAGGATGTTGAACTATCGGCCGATGAGTTTATGTTGGTTCTCTCTGCCGCCGTGAGAATGGGGTTCGTGCTTCGGGATGTTGAAGCCCGATCATCGTGATTTGCACCACGTTGACGACGTTGAGCTGATTGATTAATATTGACGGTAGCATTATTTTCCATGGTCTCATACCCATGGGGTCGTCTGTCAAATGCCCTAAGGATTTTCGATTTCTTGTACACTCGGCATAGGCTGTACTCTTGCCTCAGCTGCATGCCAAAATATATACATAATAAATCAATATGAACTCTCTTGTCTCAATTAATACTACATATATATTAATGTACATATGCGTATATGTTTACGAATACGTGATTCAAATTAAAATAAGGAGCAAGATTCTATAATGTCACGTCATATAAAATTGAGAATTTAACTGGTAAATAGTTAATTTGTTTGGAAATCCAAATGCAAATAATAATTAAGGAGTTAGATTTTCACCTATATTTATGTGTAATTTTGATTAGGGGTGGGTACGGCCGGTGCAATATCATATAGATATTAGTAATATCTAAATCTAAACTATTTAAATTTTAACAGTTTGACATAGTTTGAACCGATACAGATAATTTAGACATAATTAACAAAATTTATAGCATATAGACTTTACGGACTCACACATTCACATTTCTAACCAAAATATCTTAAGCAAATTTTGTCATTAAAATTCTGAATGATCAGAATATTAATTAAAAATGAAATATAATTGATATATTGCACACGCCAGCAGCTGACGGCTTTAACATACCAGTTATTTCATAGACCTAAAAGACTAAAACTATAGCTAGTCCTTCTAAATTAACTACATACAAATTTGTATATGGTAAATTTAAAAATTAATAAAAAGTAATATATTACTTAAGTTCGGTTTAGATTTAATAGATTTTTAAAATAAAAATTCGGAACCAAATTATTATTAGCGGAGCGGTTTGAATTCTCAGATACTCAAATCATTTGAATTTTATACCGTCAAAACCAAACCAAATTTGAAGCGGATATGTTAATAATTTTAACAGATTTATACTCACTCCTAATTATTATATGCATGTTTCTCTTCTATTTTCATAACTATAGTTAATAGATTCACATATGATATGATATTATTTATGTATAATTTATTTAATATCTACGATTTCATGTTTGATGGATGTACTTTTCCTAAAATTTTGAATAATACTCATAAAATTCTATGAGTTTTTTGAATAATACTTGTAAAATTCACATATATATACGTTTTTATTTATTAACTTATGAATTAATTTCTAATAAACTTTTAAGAAAATATACTAATAATATAAAAAAAATTATATAATGGTCGAATTTCCCATCGATACTATATCAATGGAATAAATTTAGAGAATATATACCATAACCATCTCGCATTTTACTCTTGATTGATTAAATTTGTCAGCAATTCGATCTAATTCATAATTTCGATGGAATAATAATTAGTCCATTGGTTTTCTCTATGATCGTCAATTCAATTCCTCGTGATCCGATCACCGCAAGTACTTAATAACATGGTGCAACACGTAGCTAAGAATTTACGTACCGGAGGAGCAAAATGACTAGTAGGGTTTGATGAGAAGGCCGCCGTTGACGGCTGATTAAGGTCACCGTGGCTACCGCCGCCATGAGCTTCATGGTCAATGGCTTTGTATTCGTTCATCTTCCACTCGGTTTTCCTTCCATGTGGAGCTCTACCACTGTAGAAGACCATGGTTCTTTTGAGGCCGATGGCTCGATTGTAATTTGAAGAATAGACATAACTCGGTGACCCGGTGGCCTTCCAATACCCTGTGGTGGTGAGTCGCCTCGGTCGACCTCCTCGAGCTTCACTCTCTTGCATTGGGATGAAGAAGAACCACTGCTCTTGATCTCCATGGCACGCCGCTCCCGAAAATTCTATTAATTTATTCAGTAATTCATTAATTAGTTTATATACAACAATGACAAACAAAATTAAAATCAAGAAAATAATGTCCACAATGATATAAAATTTAAAATGCTTTCATGAAATTGCATGCTAGCTAGCTCCATATATATATATATGGAGATTTTTTAATGGGATAATATATATCTATGACAGGGTATATTCTTTCCTTCATGTTATTAATTAATTTCTTCCTCCATCGCCCTACTTCAATTCCAGGTGTCCATCGTCTTGCATATAAAGTCAATTTTTTTAGTGGTTTCGCAAGATGGTTTATAGTCCAAGACAAAGAAACACTATAATCATATTACTTTGCTAGACCGGCGATCTATATATTTTGCTTAAACACAGCTCTGTTATGAGTATATGAGTGCCAAGATAACTGCTAAAAAAATATTCAAGACCTCAGATTTCAAAAACCTCTGAGATCTGCTCTTGATATATAGCCCTGTAAGTTGGCTCGTGTTAATTTACGCAATTCCATGCTCTTATAAACTTGGAATACACTTATAATTTACAAGAGCTCAACATATAAGCACTTATGGGTAACTAAGAAAGAAAAGTGAAAGAGGAACAAAGGATGTTATGATGAAGATTCAATAACAAGGTTCGAAATCAAAATTGGGATCGTGAAAATCACTACTAATTGAAAAAAAAAAATCCATTTAGAAAAAAGTCCTATATATATATATATAGATAAAGATAATTAAGGAAAATAAATTAGTATTTGGCATACCTCGATTTTTTCGTTTCATACTCACTTTCTTGTTTTCGTTAATTGATTTTACTTTGATTTACCCAGTATAAACAAAGGAGCGTTTGAAAAAAAAAAAAAACGAAAGTAAAAATCAATGAATCCGAGTTATGAGCGTTTGATTTTACTTTGATTTACCCAGTATATATATATATAATGGAAGTAATTTAAGAATAAAGAAATCATGAATCCTCCATGGCCATAAGCATAGAATCGCATCTTACGTGGGAGATCCCATGGATGATAGTCGTAAATGTAAAGGACAGGTATGACTTGGTCCATGACACGGTTAAGATCCTCCCTCCGTCCTTCAAGCTTGTTCGGCAAGTAAAAAGAAATCAGCTCTTCCTCTGTAGGGTAAAATCTATACCCAGGTGGCATTTCCACCATCGCTGCTCGCTAGATAGTTTTTCGATCGTCGACGACGATGATATTCTCTGGTGTTTATTGAGTTTAATTATTTTTTCACTTACGTGGACACAGACATAGATATGAATCTGATTCATCAGATGTGTGTATATATATAGATATGATTGCTGGAGAGAACGAAGTTAGGCAAATGGGCAAAAAAAAAGAAAAAGGTGGGAGCAGATCGAGAAGCCGAGTGAAAGGAGAAGGAGAGGCAACTTGAGTTTGCTACGAAACTTCCACGAGCTTGTGCAACGAAGAAAATATATCCTTAATTGTCCCTTGTCTACTTGACTTTCTCATGAATTGGTCAAAACTATACGTTGGATATTTTCTCTATTCGATTTATTACGTCGACATTTATGTATTTGACGATTTAACATTAATTAAAATAATATTTAATGTACCCATTCGATATATTACATTATTCTAATATATATATATATATCATGTGTTGCAGTTAAAAATGGCCTTGACCGGCCTCCAACAACTCCAGATCGTACTTGATAGTAATTTTTTTTAACTGTACGACACAAATCTATATTAGTGGTCCTTTTCCAGGAAGGGAAATCGATAAGGAGTCATATATAATTATATATGACGACTGATGACAATATTCATAGGTAATCAATCGTTTTTCTTCAAATTATATAGATAATAAAAATACCCGGCCTTCTTAATTTTCTGTTAAATCACTAAATACATTTATATTTGTGATGGTTAAGATTTGGTCCGACAAATTAATAATATGGACAATTATATATAGATATTTTTTTAGAGTGCAAAATATAGGTTAGTTTATTACTATATGTCAAAATGCAATATTAGTTTTAGTTCCTTAATTTTTAAAGAATTACAAGCGTGTCATTACATATCAATTTACCTATAGAAATTTTAATTGTACATAAAAATGTAATTTATTTATGAGAATTTTAATTGTATAATAAAGGTACATTATATGCAATATACCTCCATAAAATAGAATAGAAAAATAAAAAATACACAGATAATTACTAATTTACCAACGAAAGAATAAAACAAGTGGGTAATTAATAATTTACCTACAAATGAAAAAAAAAACAAAATGTTTACCAATTTTTTTTTTATACAATACATGTGAGTGTGTAATTATTAAAAAGTACCAGATAATATATGAAAAGTTTGGTGGATTAAAATGATTTTCATTACTAATATAAATTTGAAAATACGAAATTTAGTTAGAAATTATCTTATCAAATAATTTAAAAGTAAATATAAAATGTTAATATCTACATTTTGAAATTTACTTATCCATATCTGAAAATGCTATAAATGCTATTAGAAAATTTTAAAAAACAATACAACAAAAAAAACACAGCAAAAATCTTAATAATATAATATGTTAAGTGAACTATTTTATATGTTATACTTCAAAATTGGACTAATTTATAATTATTTCTTGAAAAATATTATTTTTAAGAATACTAGTGCACATTCTACGTAAATTAGAAAGCAAATTTTAAGAAACATTGATACATAGTGACCTGATGATCATGATCGAGGAGCCCGGGATAGATAATATGTAGAAATCAAATGAGTGTTGATTTATGATTTCAAAGGATTTAACTAAAGTTTATATGTATAAATTATAGGAAAAATTATATTTTATTATTAATGTGGTTTATAACGTGATAAATTTTGATGCTTTGGCTTTCGTTTGTTTAAATTTTTCGTCCCAAATTCCTTTAGATGCTAACATGACTTTCTTGAGTCCCATTTTCCAACTGCTATCAACTTCAATTTACTCAGTTTACTCCCAAAATTAAAATAAGAGAAATGAAATTGAAAAAAATAAAACTCAAATAATTGGTCGTCAAATGGGCAAATTGACATATATAACCTTTTAATGAGGAATTGACAACGGTTGGGAAAAATGAGCCACAAACACCACGTTAGCATTTACAGAAATTGAGACATAAAATTGAACATATGGGTTAAGATCGATGTCACGTTTTGATAATTTTTCAACTGTTATCAACTTCCATTTACTTATTTTTGCTCCGAAAACTAATATATGAGAAATGAAATTGGAAAAATCAAATCAAATTGCCTGCCAAATGGGCATATTGACAGATATGACCTTTTAATGAGGAATTGATAACGGTTGGGAAAAATGACCCACAAAACCACATTAGCATATACGAAAATTAGGACACTAAATTTGATGTACCGGGCAAAATGTCACGATTTGAAGAGTTCATAAACTAATTGCAAGATTTGAAAAGTGAGGCGTGAATATATTATAATGTGCAAGATTTGAAGACCCTGCTAGCTAGTTCACGTTTTGTTTGGTCTGCCTCTGTCGACATGCTTTGACGTCCATTTGTTTATGCATAAAAAAATAATTATAAATTCATAAATCAGTTGTTCGATACTTCTGTTTCATCGCGAGTTTAATGTAATTTTACCTTGTAGGGATTTCGTTCATTAACCAAATAACAGTAATAATCATAATTTCCGAAAAAATTAACCATAAAGCCTACTTTCATTGCATAAAAGTGCCCTCATAATCTATATTTACACACAAAAAAAAGAGTTTTTTTTCTTCCAATTTTTAATGTTTTTTTCATCCTCCTAACAATATCTCAAAAAATTCAAGAATTTAAGCACATCAATTATAGGTAGAAAATATAGTTATCTTGCAATATTATATTTCTAAAAAACGGTGAAATTTAAAAAAAAAAAATAGAGTTAGAGTTTTAATAACTTTATAAGACAAGTTAAATAACTATATATTAATCAGAATAACTCTTATAATATTTCAAGAATATGAGTCTAATTTTTTAATAATATATTTCTTCAAAATCAATTTAGATATTTTTGAAATAAATTAAATATTCTTTCAATTGTTTCCATAAAAATAAATCAAAATTAAAAATTTTGAACTCTACTAGTTCATGACCCCAAGGTGATCGCGCTTGTGGCCCTAGGCCAATGCCGATCGGCCCTGCATGCATAGTAGTATACTTGTTAAGAACAAAGATCTATAATAATAAATAAAATATTAGAACACAGAAAACCAGAAGTAAAAGATGAATTTAATGTATTTTCATTCATTCATCTTTACTAGTATCTTCCATTTAATTACATCTCACAATTCTTCTCCATTTCTCATCGATCACGTTCAAAGAACAGAATTATCAAACCAAACATTAACATCGATGTATAAAACAAATTTTGGACCACAGTTGAAAGCAGAATTTTTTTGAGTACTGTGGATAATGATGTGAGTGGCTAGGCTAGTTCGTTGAAATTTCCTCACTGGTTTCATTCAAAGTGCTATATTTTCAGAACGTCGTCGTCGTCGTTTTCAGGTGGCATGTATGGCTCCAAGTATCCAACCCGAAATATAAGTTTCTGTGTGTACGTACGTATGGAATTGCAAGTCTCAACTGAATTCTGATGGACTTCAGAAGAAAATAAAAGTTGACCCAACCAAAACAAAAAAAAAAAAACAAAACGCCCATTTAGGGTTTTGGGGTAGTTTTGTCATTTAGCAAAGTGGTGAAGAATGGAGGGGCTGATTCCCACACTGTTGCAACTCGCAATCATATCATAAGAGCAGCTTTCTTCTTCAATCTTCATACGACTTCGACTTGGACCACAACACAAGTCATATATATTCACGATCCACATGCAAAATTCAGAGGCGATTCACCAAGGTTAATAAAGATCGATTAATTACTATATGAAGAGATTGTTTATTGTATTGTTATTAGGTTATGACTCGTAAGTCGGATTGAGTGATGGATCTAGAAATTCAAAATTTGATGGACTAAATTCATTTATTTTTATTCAAAAATAAAAAAAAAATTGATAAAATAGGGCCAATTTTATTCAAAGATTTGAAGAAAAATGATAAAATAAATCTAAATTTATTCAAAATTGGAAGAAATGATAAAATAAGGTCAAGTTTTATTTAAAAATTGGAAGAAACAAATAAAATAGGACTTAATTATTGCATATAATCAATGATTAAGAACTTCTTCATGTCTGCTCGCGTTTTGATGACGCATCGCGTGGTAATTTGAGGTGACCACATGTTGCATAGGAGGGTTTATTTAAATATATATGACATCAATATCATTAGTTAGTAATTAATTACTATCATTTAAGAACTTTTGGATCTTATTTTTAAGTACCGAGCAATGTGACAAGAAACTTTATACAATTTTTTTAATTACCAAAGTTTTATAATTATAATTGGGTGCCTAACTAATAATTAATAAAATTCGCTAGTTGTTAATTATATTCAGAAGCAGATATGAAACCATCTTTAATTTCTTCGCATTTAGTAAAAAATTATTATTTTTAAATGGGAATGACATAAAATTATTTATTGACTAGTCATTGAAAACATAAATATTTATTTAAAATTCTTCTAACATAAACTCTAAGTCATAATGAACACCACTAAGCCTACATAAACATCACCATCATCCTTACGTAAACATCCCTCATCATACGTATCCGTACTTTTACTCTCTAAAATTTTCTATATCATACCGTTAAATCTCAAACAATATGTATTTCAATTTAAGTTTTTAAAAAAACCAATTATATTAAAGTTTAATTATAAAGCCGTTTTAAGTTTAATTATAAAATAAAAAGTTAAAATCTTAATTATACATTATAATATCATGAGAATAAATATGAATAATTAAAAAAAATAGAAAAAGGACGTTAAAATAAAAAAATTATTATATTCTAATTTTAAATAAAGAATTCGTTAGTAATTTATTATTTAAATTAATCTATTGAAAAAAAAAAATTCAACAAATATATTTGGACTTCAAATCAAATGTCTAAGTCCAACGTGTGAGCAGATTACGTTCAGCGTCGTGGTACTTACATCGAAATGATTCCCCACAGTGCATATGGACCAAACAAAAGTATGAGAATAACATGCATACTCTTGGAGATTGCAATATTTTATTTGCGCCCTCTTTTCTCCCCAAAGAAAACAACACACTAATTTGGTACACATTATTGTAGCTAGTATTAAGAGGCTACTTAGAATGCTTAATTCAATTTAATTTGTATGTACGGACGATTAAACTATCACTAATTTGTTTCGATTATTTATAAATTAAATTGATATTTACATTATGTTTTAATAAATTAATATATAGTTCCGATTGTCACATGTAAATAGAAAATAATTAATAATTCCTCAATATTTCATAATTTTTAATAGTTCTGATTACGGCATTGTTCTACATGATATAGGCTTTTCAAAGTCTCGTTGTCTATGGTAACCTCGTGGTATTTCTCTTTTTTTTTTTAAAAGTACAAAATTAAGTTTCTATCAGAGAACTGCATGCTGAGGAATTCATGCAATTTTCCCGCGCAAATGCCAAAATAGAAGGAATCCGCGGTGTTCTTTTACTTGGAGACCACGCTCAAATAATGTCTAGAGCTCGTGGACAAAATTCTATAAATTGACACACATGTGTAAATAATATTGTTAATATATTAATTAATTTTGTGTTAAATATTGGATTTTTAATTAGTATGATGAATTGACATCTCCATGTAAATAAAATTCCTTATGTATTCGTAATAAATAAGTCAAAATAAAAAAATTTCAAAAATAAGTGTAACTGACCGAAAACTAATGACTAACGATATCAAACGCATCAAAAGTCAAAAGTTCGAATTGGAAGATATTTCGTGGAAGAAGATTTTGCTTCTTCGAGTACACTGTATATATGTTTGCGTCAAAACATGCAAATGCTAAATTTTTTCTAATAAATTTTGGATTGAATTGCGCGTCCTTATTTCTATTCAATTTTTTAAAAAACTTTGATTTTGTTTATAATTATTGATTTAGAAATTAAGATTTTTTTCGTCACGAATTGTCAATTGGGTTTTAAATTTTTAGCATCAAATACATTAAAAAAAAGAAGAAGGCATGCATAGACTTTCATTCTCTTCGTGTTTTGGTTTTTTTGGGACAACAAATTGATTGATCATCGTCTACTTCTACAACGATATCAATTAACTTTATGTGACGACTGTTTGACAATAAATATAATATCATCTCTGATAAGGCTCAATTAATTCATTGAGTGATGAGTTGTATGATTGACTTACAATACCTTGACATTAATTTCTATGTAATTTTTTTGACTTAATAAGTAAGTAAGTATGTAATTCAACTGTGAAATTTCTAGGGCATTACCAGTTCCAAATCAAACCTACCTCATGGAAATCCTCCTTTTCACACCACAAGCATAAGATTCTTATCAACATCTCGCTACCTCTTGCCCAATTTCAAATAAGTTACTATCAATATGTGTACTTGTTGTTGACACTTTTGTACGTGAGTCATGGTAGGATGTTGTTGATACCATATCGACCGACCACCCTAGCACAGGTCCCACCAGGACAGGAAGGCCGCCGACCGATCGCCTGATCGGCACCCTCACGGCCCACGGCCCGCCGACCGGCACCGTACTGCAGACCCGCCATTCGGCACCTGACAATGAACAGACGACAGCTGGCTGCGACAGTCACCTAACCAACTCTGCCACACCAACTCCCTGACGGAGGCAGGTTGGGACTCCAGCTGGCGCCTCCTCCGGATATCCAGGGCTTGTCAGACGGCTCTCAGCCACCAAGCACCACCTGCTCCCGTAACAGTAGCCCACCTACCGCAGTTATGGCTACTATAAATACCCTGAAACCCTTCACAAAGGTAAGACACTAAGAACCGATCCAGAGCACTGTATTTACTTGCCTCTCGGCACTCAGATACTAACTTAGGCATCGGAGCCCCTTCGGCCGGCACCACACCGGTGTCTAGTCCTTGCAGGATACTCGCCGAACGGCCACGCCCCAGCGGACCCGAAACACCACGCGGCTGGTCCCAGAACCCCCAGCGGGTCTCATCGTGTTGGTCATTTCAGGATCAAACATTGGCGCCGTCTGTGGGAAAGATTTGTAAACACCCACTCACTCACATACCGTTGCTCAACCCACTGCCGACGAACAATGTCTGCCGAACGGGATGACGGTGAGCTCAACAACACACCCCAGGGAGATCGCAACCGAACCCGAGCCGGCCTACCTTCCGATGACATGCTCGAGATGCTGAGAACCCTCCGGTCGGAGGTTGCCGAACTCAGGAAGAGCAATGCTGCCATCGAGAGCAGGAACCACGTGTGGGGGGAGCAGCACGGAAGCACCCTGGCCATCCTGCAATCTACACGCGAGGAACTGGAGGAACAGCGGGAGGCAACCAAACGGGCCTTGGCCGCTGCGTCGCGTCGGCGGGGTTTCGACGCCTGCCGAGTCGAGATCAGTGACACCTGCCGGCCGGAGGCCTCCGGGCGCTTGCTCTTCCACCAGACCGACCTGCCTGGCCCCTCGGGAACGCAGATCTACCGTGACGCTCGCGAACTGCTCGACAAGAGACAGACACAGGCTCCGGCTAATCGCCTGACTTACCCGACTCACGACCCCTGCATCCAGGCGCAACCGCCTCTTCCCGTGCTATCCCAGGGTGCCCGGTCACGATCTGGATCTACGCGCCGACCCACGCAGCCCCCGCCGCTCTCCCCTCAGCCCCAGGGCAATCCCTCCTCGCCGATCGGCCGGTCGACAGGTACCGGCCGTCATATCAAGTCCTCGACCGAGGAACCCCACCTCAGTCAAAGACTTAGGGGACTTATGTTGATACCATATCGACCGACCACCCTAGCACAGGTCCCTCCAGGACAGGAAGGCCGCCGACCGATCGCCTGATCGGCACCCTCACGGCCCACGGCCCGCCGACCGGCACCGTACTGCAGACCCGCCATTCGGCACCTGACAGTGAACAGACGACAGCTGGCTGCGACAGTCACCTAACCAACTCTGCCACACCAACTCCCTGACGGAGGCAGGTTGGGACTCCAGCTGGCGCCTCCTCCGGATATCCAGGGCTTGTCAGACGGCTCCCAGCCACCAAGCACCACCTGCTCCCGTAACAGTAGCCCACCTACCGCAGTTATGGCTACTATAAATACCCTGAAACCCTTCACAAAGGTAAGAACCGATCCAGAGCACTGTATTTACTTGCCTCTCGGCACTCAGATACTAACTTAGGCATCGGAGCCCCTTCGGCCGGCACCACACCGGTGTCTAGTCCTTGCAGGATACTCGTCGAACGGCCACGCCCCAGCGGACCCGAAACACCACGCGGCTGGTCCCAGAACCCCCAGCGGGTCTCATCGTGTTGGTCATTTCAGGATCAAACAGATGTTATATGTGCCGCTTAATTTCAACGATTGATTAGTGAATTATCTTATGAACGTGTATGGCTCAAGTGCCCTGTGATTGATTTCCAAATAAGGATTTTCGGTTTTTGTATATCAAGCCGCTTACAAGACATTGAGGTTTCGTTTGGTGAGACGTATTTGGAAATTATGTTTTAAGCATTGGATGAAACATATTCCATCCAAAAAGAAGAACATGAGACATCTTATACGAAAGTTGAACATGAGACATTTCACATAAAATGAAGAACAATATTACTAGACCGATAACGAACTCCTCTACACGAATCTATCAACAAAATTAAACATAAAAAAAAGGGCGAGTAATGTTGTTGGAGGAATTTCATGAAGGAGATGCAGAAACTGAGAGATATGATAGCAGCAATGGAGAGTGAAAGAAAGAAAACAAAACATAGCAAGTGAAAACAACTTAAAAATAAATTTTTGTTATGGTTTTTATTTTTCATCTTGTACGTTTTCTTAATATTTGCTCCACAAAACGAAAACCAAATGGTTATTAAACGGGTGCTTCAATACTCGATTCATTGAATACTTTATAAAACTAACAATGGGAATCAGTGGTTCTTGATCCACACGGTGCCCAAGTAGAAAGTACTAGCAATTAGGTTCGCGAGTTGCCGCGAGTTATTAAATTGAGTATTACTAATTTTTTATAAATTAGCTCTGATTTTTTTTATACCTATAAAGCAAAGAAAAAAAAACCAAAATCGGTAAAACACTGTAGGGGAACAGTTAGTGTTTTTTTAATATATCTTTTATAATTTTTTATATGTATAAAGGAAAAGAAAAAAAAATATAAAGGAAAAGGAAAAAAAATAAAATGGGGCTGAAAAAATTTTTTGATGCGCATAAAGGAAAAGAAATAAAATAAAGGAAAAATAAAAAAATATATATATAAAGGAAAAATAAAAAAGGGGCAGAAATAAAAAATTACTGTAAATCTACCGTAATTTTCCCACATTTGTTGTAGTCTAGATATATAATGGAATTTAAGATCTGCCAGACAATACTAGCGCATATGAAAGTACTTTTAATTTTTTGTTGGTTCCGCCGGCGAGTAATCTTATTATTTTAGATGGAGACTGTCTCCGACTTTGGCAAAAAAGAAAAATGAAACTTGTTAAACAGTGGTGGGCCTACAGAGTAGCCCAAATCTACACAAATATAAAGCCCAAGCAACAATAATCTCAAAAGCTTGGGGTAAGTAATGGGCACATCTAAGTAATCACCAAAGGCCCTTAAAACCAAACAGCCCAAACTCAATTTCTAAGGGATCCAAACGCAGGAAAATAAAATGAACAAGGGTAAATTGGTCAATCCATAAATTAGTAGACCTAATGGCCGATATAAGCCACCATATATCACTTCACCGGTGCCCACTGTGTATACGAGACGACAACGCAAATGGCGAAACGATAAATTATAGAAAATCAAAATACAGATATAATTAAGATATTTTAATTAAAAAAATATTTAAAATATATTGCATTATAAGCATATGATTTTATTGGCTGAATAATGACAGCTTTAAAGATTTACTTAAAACCCTAACAGATCTCTCGTTTCAGCTTCATATAACAGCAGCCGCTCAAGTTCATTCAGCCACTAGGGTTTTTCTTTCTCCACTGAAAATCGGCAAAATTCACTCTCATTGCTCTACGCAGTTCGTCGGCGGTCGAAGTAGGATTGATTTTTCCTCGCCGAATCCGAACATGGAGCTTCGGGTGCTGGGATCTGAATCAATCGTACTTCGTTTGCTGTCAAGCGCGGCCCTTAAGATCGCCTTCCCTTACAACCATGGAAGCGTTTTGAGTCATAACTGCGCAATAGCAACACATTTTACAGGAGGGTCTCTTTAGGGTTTTCCTACTGAACCCTCCTCTTCCCCCACCTGGGTTCTTACCATGAGGCATTGCTCTGTTTTCCTTTGGGTCTTGGAAGCTCATTTTCTGAAACCCCATGGTAACTCGTGGGTGTTTTAGTCAATGGGTAGCTTCTAGCTCACTGGTAATTGTGCTTAGTAAATGTCTCTCTCTTGGGTGGGTAACATGTTTTCAACCTATTTTGGGTTTTGTATATTTGAGTTTAAATCGGTTTGGCAAGAGTGATGATTCAATTAGATGTGTGAAAAAGGGATTTCCTTTTTTTATGAACTCAATTTATTGAGGCATTTGGATTTGTCTGACTTGCTGTCTCCTCATCATAAATCGATTTGCTTATTGAATTAACATAATCTCTTTTGTTTCTTTGAGCTAACACAATTTTTGGTTGTGCGATTGTGATGAATTGGTGCAAGATGGATATGTGTTTGGCAAGAGTGATGATTCAATTAGATGTGTGAAAAAGGAGAAATCCTTTTTTGTGAACTCAAACTTATTGAGGCATTTGGAATTTTCTGACTTGCCTTCCATCATTTTCAATCATGGTCCAGTTCCTTTTAGCTAACATGATAAGCATACCTATTGATTGATTGGGTTCATTTCTACATTTTGGAATTTGCCCTAATTCAACAGTGATTGAGTTCTGAAGGTATCAATCTGAAATTTCTGCTGCTCTTGGCTCCCAACATGGTGATTGTCAAGGATTATTCATTTCTGCAGATTCGATTCGACCTGTGCTTTTGAGATGTAAGAATCTTAGGGCATTTTGTTTTGTGGTTCCCCCCACTGGGTTTAAAATTCGATCATCATATTGAAATTGGAATATAATTCGGTTCCCTCAACTGGGTTTAAGAATCTTTCACTATAGTGGGTTTTCAGCTG
This sequence comes from Prinsepia uniflora, assembly GCA_032719365.1. Lineage (NCBI taxonomy): Eukaryota > Viridiplantae > Streptophyta > Magnoliopsida > Rosales > Rosaceae > Prinsepia > Prinsepia uniflora. The sequence continues at coordinate 2,011,990 of CM064862.1, read as the reverse complement.
CGCGTTCTGATATAATTCTGTACTGTATGGATGTAAATTCAGCCGTTGAACTAGTCGGTGTATGATCGATATACATAATTCTGATCTCAGTACAAGTATTAGACACTGAGCAAGAGCTTTCAAATTTGAGTACAAGCAAGAGTAAGAAGAGAAACTTTGAGAATGGTAGACATAGCATATAATTTTTGAAAGTATCCAGATTCAGCAAATGAAAAATAACAACGGTGAGACTTGATTAAAGACTCCCCCATTTTTTTTTTGGCATTAGTTCTTCATCATCATAGCAAAGGCACAAAAAAAAAAAAAAGCAAAATTATTACCAGTAAGAGATCTTGAGATTCTGACTTGTGACTCTGAGAGGGAGATCTCAATCAAGAAACCCAGTCTTGCGCCAAATGGCATTTCTGACCTGGCGCAAGTCCCTACCTTTGAGAGTTCTCCCCACGCCTTCCAGCACAGAAAACGTGGTCCTACCGGAAATCCCCGACCCCCGGGCCACCAGCTCGTGCGGCGGCAGCATCTCGTCGTCTCCTCCGTCGTCGTCGTCAACGACATCAGCAAGATCGTCGTTCCTGCGATGCTTCTCCACGACCTTGGACAGCACGGGGACCTTCATCGGTGCTGAGCTCTGGAACTTTCTAGAACTCGGCACGGACTGAGTCTGCGACTGAGACTGAGACTGAGAAAATCTCGGAATTGAAGGGATAGGCTTCGACGCCGATGATGAGAGGGACGGCTTCCGGTACAGGACCTGGGCCGGGTGACCTGGTTCCGGGAGTACCGCGAGTATCCCCGAGTTGATGCGGCGAGTCGAACTGAGTCTGAGGTTCTGGGAGTCGTTGCGCTCGGTGAAGTCGGTGGTCCAGAAGATCTCATCCTCGTTGAGCTCCTCGCCGGCGGGGGCGGAGGAAAGCGGTGAGAATGAGAAGAGGCCGAGGAACCGATCCGACGATGGCGATCGTTGGAAGCTTGCTGAACCCATTATCTGGAGTTTTTTTTGGGCTTTTTTGTTTTGATGTGGCGGACAGACGCGGATTGTTGGGTAAAAAAAAGAAGAGGGGCACCTGAAAATGTTGGAAAAGGTGGGACCCAGGCGTGGGCGAGTTGCTTTCAGAAATGACGAGGGCGATGAAATTGGGGTTCGGATTTTTATTAATTTTTCTCAATTAACCGTGAGGCATTGAGCAGCAGAAAAGCATAACTGGCTCGTCGTCGTCGCAGATTTTTAGATGTCCGACGTCGCCGCCGTACCTGTCAGTTTCAGTTACTGATCCCCTGAAATTGAGCAATAGTCCATCACCAAGGTAAATCCTACAATTCTTTCGGACTTTGTACTCTTAATGGTCAAATTAATTTGATTAGTTTTAGGGTTTTGGGAGGATTTGTTGATGTGAATTAGGGTTACTGCGTAATTCACAACGGTTGCATCGTTGATTGCTAGCTCACAGATATGGCCGATCAAAATTCCAATTTGTGCTAGCGGGTTTTGTTAGTGGTGGGTTACTGAGATGGTTGAAAAAACTACGGAGGATCAATTTGGTTAATGGGAGAGTAGGCCTTAAAACGAGCAAGGGTAAATTGGTCAGCCCCTGAACTATTTGGCCTATATAAGCCACCTTATATTACTTCGCCCGCCTCCAGTGTCTGCTCAGTCAGCTGCTAGGGTTTTTCTTTCTCTACCGAAAATCTGTAAAATTCAGTGATTGCTCTAAATAATTTTCCGGCAGCCGAAGGAAGATTGATTTTCTCTCCGAATCCGAACATGGGTTTCGGGTTCTGCGATCTGAATCAATCCTACTTCATCTGCTCTCCAGCGCGGCCCTTAAGATCGCCTTCCCTTACAACCATGGAAGCGTTTTGAGTCATAGCTGCGCTATAGCGAAACATTTTACAGGAGGGTCTCTTTAGGGTTTTCCTACTGAACCGTCCTCTTTCCCCACCTGGGTTTTTACCATGAGGCATTGCTCTGTTTCCTTTGTTTCTTAGAAGCTCATTATCTCATTTTCTGAAACCCCATGGTAACTCATTGGTGTTTCAGTCAATGGGGAGCTTCTAGCTCACTGGTAATTGTGCTTGGTAAATGTCTCACTCTTGTGTGGGTAACAATTTTTCAACCAATTTTGGGTTCTGCATATTTTGTAATCGATGATTTTGTTTTGAGTTTAAATTGGTTTGGCAAGAGTGATGATTCAATTAGATGTGTGAAAAAGGGATTTCCTTTTTCATGAACTCGATTTATTGAGGCATTTGAATTTGTCTGACTTGCTGGCCCCTCTTCATAAATCGATTTGCTTATTGAATTAGCATAATCTCTTTTGTTTCTTTGAGTTTACACAAATTTTTGGTTGTGCAATTGTGATGAATTGATTTAAGATGGATATGTGTTTGGCAAGAGTGATGATTCAATTAGATGTATGAAAAAGGAGAAATCCTTTTTTGTGAACTCAACCTTATTGAGGCATTTGGAATTTTCTGACTTGCCTTCCATAATTTTCTATCATGATCAACTTCCTTCTAGCTACATAATTCCAGACTTCAAATTAGCATAATTATTAATTGATTGGTTTCAATTAGCTACATTGAATCATATTCAGATTGATTTGAGTTCTTTGGTGTCTTGGCTTGCTCATGTTGAATGTTGAGTTATTTTGTTGAATTGTCTTGTAGGCTTGCCCAGATTATATCATCCGGAACCCGCATTTTCTGTTTTCCCTTTGGATAAGACTTTAGATGCATGCCTAAGCTAAAACTTTAAGCCTCAAATAGGCTTGCCCAGATTATATCATCCATTTTTTGTTTTCCTCCTTGACGATTTTAAATATGATTAAATTTTCTTAACTGCCTCTCTGTCAACTTTCATCCTCTTCGTCTGAATTTTAATTTCGCTCTGTTTTTTTTTCTTCTAAAATTTATTTGGTTAAAAGAATTTGAGGGATGCTGGATGATGAAATTCAATGTGCAAACGCAGGACCAGGGCATCTCTTGGTTTCTATGAGCGGCACTTCCACACGAGATTTCTGACTCTCTCTTAAATCATCTTTGATATGATTTATTATTAATTTTCCCGAATCTTTTGAGCTTTGATGAATTAGAGCTGGTTCTTCAATTTTTTTTCTTCAATATACTGAGGTTATTTTCCGAATTTAATCAACATTTGTATTTACCCAAAATGGGTTCTGAATATCTGAGAAAATCTTTTTATACATAAATTTCAAATTTTGTGCCCATCTCACGTACCCGATCCCCCATTTCAGTTCACGTAAGATTAATTTCTTGTAAACTGTTCTATATTAAATGGGTTTTGGGGCAAATGGGACATTTTTTCCTAGTGTATACTGGAACTAATTGGGGTTCTTCATGCATTTTGAGACTCGATGTAGGATACTGATACATGTCCGGTAAAAATCAAATTGTAAATGTGTACAGTAAATAACCACTTTGTAAATGTGTACGGTAAATCACCACTTTGTAAATGTGTGGGAACTTAGCTTTCGGATAAGAATTTACCATAGATTTTTATCTTCTGTGTGCTGGCAATTCTGTCCGAGGAGAAGATTTGAAACAATAATGCGACTGATAGATGAAGAGGTCGTGCGTTTTCAAGAAGAAAAAGCAACAGATATGGGGATTGCTTTCCATGAATTTTCCAGAATGCAGGCACGCCTGGCAAACGGAATAGCGGATGCTTGGGGAAGTCTTCTCCCGAAGCTCGAAGCATTATTGCATTATTTTCGAATGATGCATAAATCGGGCTTTTTATATCGCTAAAATTAGCAACCAAATTTATACCATCGGATCTCAACTCTATTTGGTATCAGCATTTGTCGAATCACCATTGGAAAACTCTTAGCAGATTGTCTGATAGTATCAGTCAGATGTATTTATCGAATCCCTCCTGAAAAACTAAAAATTCGTTTGAGTGTTCTAGTGTAAGTATTGGCAAAATAAGAAAACAATTCTAGTGATATAGAGGTACTTCTCTGTCAAATATTTTTATGTGCTTGGATTTTATATGATCCGATAATTTATCAAATTTGTGAAACTTAAGACGTCTTTCAATTAAATCTTAATTTGATCCGAAATGAATCGAATCATTACTCATCATAAATACACAAATTCACTTTAATAATTAGACTATTGAATCTTCTTAGTGACATGTCATCGATGGCCATTCCATCAAGTTCTGGATCAATACCTGGGTTATTGGCCATCCCAACTTCTAGGCAAAGATCCATGCTCCAATCGAAGCAAACCTAGACGATTTGGTGGCGGACTTTATTGATGTTCAATACATGGACTAGGATAGGCAGAAGCTGAGCGATGTCCTTTCTGGCGAGGTCAAGTTGATTTGTACCATGCCTATTGGAGATGAGCAGGGGGATGATCGCTTAATTTGGCTCTTAGCATTCGATGGGAGCTACTCTGTGAAATCTGGATATCACTCGTTAAGGAAAAAAACCCCTCCTCTCTCCACCACCTATCCTTCATCTTTCTACATTACCCCTATGTAGACTTGGAAGTTAATTTGGAACCTTGTGACACCTCCAAAAATTAGGAACTTCCTTTGGACGACTGTTCGTGGTTGCTCTGAATTAGGAACTTCCTGAGTAGGGAAGCTCACCTCCGGTGCCACTTGGGCTCATCTCCCATTTGCCCTATTTGCTCTGAATACACTGGGTTATTCTGCAAGTTCAATAAATATTGTTACTTTTGAATCTTGGTTTACTAACATTGCAGCTCCACTTTCTGGTTGGAATGTGAAGAAACCGAGAATCATGGCTATTGTTGCAAGCTATTGCTGGACTATTTGGAAAGAACGGTGCTTGGTCACCTTTGAGGGTTGTTCCTTTAATCCCTGGAGAGTCATTGAAGGTGGCAAATCATTGGAATCAGACCATTGGAATGTCGCGGTTCAACCTCCTCCCCTGAACCCTACTGTTGCTACGGTTTCTTGCTTCTCCTTTACTTGGAAACCTCATAATCGGAATTTGGTGAAGATAAACTCTGATGCCTCATGGTTGTCTCCCACAATGCGAGCTAGACTAGGTGTTATTGTGCGAAATACGGATGAGACATTCCTCGCTGATTGTTGTTCAGTTAGGCTGAAGTCATTGAGGTTGAAGGCTAGGCTTTGCTGGAAGGAGTCAATCTGGTGGTTCACGAGGATTACAACAATGTGGTATTTGAGTTTGATTCATTGGAACTCATAAGGGAAGCTAAAGGGGCTCTATTAGGAATATGAAGTGGGAAATCTACCATATTCCCTATCTTAAGTATTCCATGGATAAGTTCGATTCGGTGGAGTTTGTTTGGGCTCCCCCAATTCGCAAATTCGATAGTAGATACCTTAACTTCACATGCACAACGATTGATACAGCGGAAAGTCTGAGTTTTCGTCCCATTTTCCCTAGTGTAGTCGTGATGGCCTCCCCAATTGATAATTGTTAGTTCTTTGCCTTCTTTTTTTCAGTTGTGTTTCCTTACTCCTTTGAGCACGGATTAAAACAAAAATTTAGACTATCTAATCATTCTTAATATATATAAATTTATATAAACAATTTCAATTTTTATTCATTTTTATTCATTTTTTAGAGAAATGATAATGAAAATGTAATATAGAAACGTAATAATTCCCGAACATCATGTCAAGTAATGGACTGTGGAGAGTATAATGTGGTGGGGTGACCAGTGTCAGCTTTGAGGACACGTGGAATGGAGTGATTGTTGAAAGAGGACGAAGAGCTTCTCGCCAACCATTCCCGCCTCGTAAACAAAGATGAATAGAAGCATATCCTCTGAAAATGCTTATTCGTTTGCTCGGAATCCAATCTCTCAATTCTAAAGATCCACGAGAACATAAGGCCTCTTCATTTGAATCGCCATGGCAAATGCTGTGACTGCAGGAGGAGCGAAGCTACTTCACGCCCACTCCGTACGTGCCAAACCCAATTCCCGCCTGCCACTTTCTCCCCCTCTGTCGGTGGCAGCTTCCTGGCCACTAGTGTCCTCCGCCGCCACTACCACCAGCTACTGCTTCTTCCCTAAGCTGAGTTTAAGTTCCGGCCACCGCAACTAACCCAATCTATCGACAATAGCCAAAGCGTCGGCTCAGGAACGTAACAGCCTTGTGCCTTCCGACGACGCGTCTTGCTTGGCACCATGAAATTGCCTTCCGATACCGATGTTCCGAGATTCCAACTCTTGCTCTTCCAGGTAACACTGCTTCTATGTTCTACCCTTACTATTGGAATCAGCTGCTCTATCAACAAAGCTGGAATAGCTCAGTTGGTTAGAGCGTGTGGCTGTTAACCACAAGGTCAGAGGTTCGACCCCTCTTTCTAGCGAATTAGGTTAGATTTTTTCTTTTTGATTTTTTTTTCTTCGTTAATGTATGAACCGCTGCGTGGTATTCAACAGTGGGCAAACAGTCTCTGCCAAGGAGCTAACCTACCTCTTGCCGTGCCTTTGAAGGTACACAATCCACAGTTTTTAATTTATACTCTCTTAGTTTTATTGGGTGTTCAGGAAAGTCTAGGAAGACATAGTTTTTAATCTCAATATAGCAACTTGAAACTTCTTTTAAGTGGTTAAAATTTTAAAAGTCAAAAACTTTGGTGCTGAAGTTCTTAACATCTGTTATACGGACAATTACGTAATGAATTGTACGTTATTGCAATGAAACAGGTAGATAAAATTGCAGGTGGGACTAGATTAGGGTTTATTACAATTGGGGAGGGGGAGACCAAGGTCCCTGTGTACATAGACTGCTTGGTGTTTCCAGCAATTGCTGATTCTGGGCCAGTTTTTCGTGCTGTGAGAAATGGGCGCTTGAAGGACAAGACACCTCCCGGCGAGCCAAGAATAATGAGAAGTCTAATGTCGGCTCTTCAGAAGTCGGTTCAAATCGCTAGATTGTAAACAAGTTTGTCATACATATTTGAGTTCTCAATCTTGTGCTTACATATTTGAATTCTGAATCTTCTGTTTACAAGTGTTTATTTATTTTAGGTAATACCAATTTTTTTTCTTTGAGCTAAGAGCCCAATTAGGACATTTTTTAATGTCAATGCAGAAAAGAATGAACTGGGTTTGTCAACAAATAGCATAAAAGGTTCTTTTTAGGATGCAGACACAATAATACTGTCACTTCAGATTTTATATTGTTTTAGTTTTATGCCTTCTATGTTGCTGGCCACATAAGATCAGCTGTATCTTGGCATATAGTTTTTACATTGTTTAGGAGCTTATTACTAGGTAATTATCTTTCAATTGTCTTGATTATTTCATTGTTTTCTTCATGCTAAAGAATGAAATTCTAATCATAGCTATTAAAAAAAACATACAAAGGAACAAAATTTTATATACAGTACTTTCGATGTTGGAAGTATGCTTTCGCTATAAGTTTCTTGAATCTGAGACTGAAATTCTCACTGTCCTTTGGTGTTTTATTTACTGTAAATAAGAAAGTGTCATGCATTCTTTGATTTGAGAGACTTAAAAGAAAATGGACGAAAAAGAGAAGTTAAAAGGAGGCTGCGGTGATGGACAAGAAGACGGTTATGATGCTGTTGTTGTGGGGTCTGGCTATGGTGGTTCTGTTGCTGCTTGTAGGTTGTCTATGGCAGGTATAAAGGTATGTTTACTTGAGAAAGGCCGGAGATGGGATGCTAAGGACTTTCCAACTGACAGCTCAAAGATCTTATCAGCAATGAGGATGGAGGACCAGAATCTCGGCATTAGCTTTGGACCAAAAGATGCATTGTTCCAGGTTTTTTTTCTTTCTTTTTCTTGCTGTTCTCATTGTGTTCGGATATTGTCTCTCCTGGCTCGTTTTAAATTATGTGCATTTTGTTGTAATGAAAGCCTAGGTCCATGTGCAAAATGATTCTCTAGCTGCAGTTGCCTGTGGCCTTGGAGGAGGCTCACTAGTGAATGCAGGAGTTTTGGTGCCCACTCCAATTCGTGCTAGACGGCATCCAAAGTGGCCAAAGGATTGGGAAAGAAATTGGGAAAACTGTGAAGCTTCTGCATCAACCATGCTGAAAGCACAAAGTGTTCCTGTCAAGTTTCCTATGGCGAAATCCATGGAAGAAGTTGCTAGCAGAGAGATTGGAGAAACTTCCGAGACTCCAGTGAAGCTTAGTGTGAATTTTGACTCTGAAGAACGTCTATCTGATTCAATGGGTACATGCTTAGCCTGTGGGAACTGTCTTTCTGGATGTCCTTATGACGCCAAAAGTTCTACCGACAAAAACTATCTACATTCAGCAATCCAGGCATGTCTTCTCTTACCTGATATGTTATTGAAAAGTCTTTACCTTAATTTTTCCACTAACACCAACGTTGCTGTGAAGCAGGCTGGATGCACTGTCAAAACAGAATGCCAAGTAGAATATGTGGTTAAAAACCTGTGTGAAAATTTCCAATATGAAGGCAAAATCTGCAGAAGAAATCGAAGATGGCTTGTTTACTTAAATGAGATTGATTATATAACCTCTGACTTCGTGATCCTATCAGGTAAGAGATACTCAAAGGACTTGTCTTCTGAAAACTTTGATGATCACAATTTTAACAACTTCTGGACATGCTTTTCGCAGCCGGAGTTTTTGGCACTACTAAGATACTCTTACAGTCACAAATGAGAGGACTCAAACTTTCAGAAGCACTTGGATCTGGATTCAGCTGCAATGGGAATACTGTGGCTTATCTCGCTGGGAGCCCAGCTCCACTTAAAGGTTATGGATTAGACAGAAAGCAAGTGTTTAAGACACCATTTGAAGAAAGGCCGGGGCCATCCATCTCTTCATCTTACACTTCTTCACTTGGTTTTACAATCCAGGTTCAACTCTTTCTTTTAAGTTCTTTTAACTAACTGGCTTTAGTTCTTCAGTTTTAATTTGCTAGGGGAATTAACGATGTAGCATTCACTTATCGGGTGGGAAATCTAGATTGAGTTTAGGTGCCATAAATCCTAATTTGAACTGTATGAAAATGCTTTTATTCATATGATTGACAGAGTGCTGTGCTTCCAACATCTTATCCCTACATGCTGTTTAAAGGAATTACAACGTATGGTTGGCCAGTTGGATACTGGTTTTTTCATGGGATTATAGACAAGATAAAACATATCATAGGTTGTAAAGCAAGCCAAGCAATGGTTCTTATTGCATTGGGACATGATGAAAGTAATGGTAATATATTTTTACAAAAAGGCAGAAACAAAATCTGCTTCACTCCACCTCATGATTCCCTTCTCCCACAAAAGATTCAAGCTTTCCAAAAGCTCACTAAGAAGTTAGGAGGAATTCTCTTTATGTCAAAATACCGAAGCACATCAGTTCATCTTTTAGGAGGTTGCAATGCATCATCAGATCCTTCACGTGGCGTCTGCAACTCCAGCGGGCAGGTTTTTGACCGAGATCATCCCATGACAGTACATCCCGGCCTGTACGTGTGTGATGCTTCTTTGATCCCATGCTCTGTTGGACTAAATCCATCTCTTACAATCGCGACTGCAGCTGAGCACATAAGTAGGCAACTTGTACAAGATGTTCTCAATTACAAGAGTAAAGTTATTGAATGTGCTGTCACACCTGTAATCAATGATCAGAGATCGGTGGTTCATGTGAAAGAAACCATGAGGGGTTATGTTGGGGGTATACCAGTTACAGCTTATCTCAAAATGAAGATGAACCATCAGGACCAGAAGCACTCTGATGAAAGGAAGTTGGGTGTTGAAGAGTCACATCCCCTTCTCAGAGGGAAAGTTGGAGGGCATGTGGAGTGTAGAGCCTTTGAGAAAGATGACTTACATGTCATAGATGGGGACATTAATTTGTGTGAAGTGGATTTTAGAACTCCTTACACACATTATATGCATTATCATCTTCTTCTTGCTGCTGCTACTGGATCAAGGTATGTGAAACTTCAAAGTTCGATAAATTTTTCTTTCTTCTTGCGTTTTCTACTGGATCAAGGTATGTGAAACTTCAAAGTTCGGTAGATTTTTCTTTGTTTATTTTTTCACAATTCAAATGTCAAGGTCGATGCCATAGATTCTTTTACAACCTTCTCTTTTACACATAAGGACACAGTTCTAGACCAACCTTCGGAGCTTCTACCTCTTCCTACACCTTTCTAAAAGCCTAATCATAAAACTCTTAATCTCAACAACACCCTTGATTCCAACAAGGGAAAATAAGTAAAATTTCAATTCTAAAAGTAGGGTTTGAACTTGGCACATAACACACTTGGCTGCCTTGAGGAGTTGAGGGCGAATAAGTAAAATCATAGTTCTAAGAATTTAAAATATGCTTTTGTCCTTGGTTGTAAAAAAGTTGATTGTTTTTCTATACAACTTTAGCTATTTATTGTGTTCTTAAACATAATTATCGCTAAATGGTAACTGTTTCGATGCAGATATGTTCTTGAGGGAAGAAAGATAATGAATCCTTATCTCTTTCCATTATTTTCTTGGAGGGAGATGACAACACTGCATGTGACGTTTGTAAAAGTTGCTGAGAAAAACTCAAAGAATCATGAGACCATGATTTTGAAAGGAGAGCTTAGTATTTCTGTGATGGAGCTTCTTAAGAGCTTCATAAGCCTTGAAGGAAGCAACAAGGGAAGGTTCATATGCTTCCTATCAGGGGCTCTCTTAAGAACCTATATCTTTCAGATACCTCGAGGCAACCACAAGGACTTAAATCTATCATATTTTCAAGATAAATCTTATCCCAGCAGCACTTGCCATGAACTAAATACAGGTAGCATTTTGATCCATTGCTTGGAAGCCTCTAATTCATACCTTATCTATTTTAATTGTCTCAGGTTGCCTTTTCCATTAACGTCATTTGGGCTGCAGTTAAAATTGTTTATGTGGTGCTTACTTAGTGTATTTTAAATGGAAATTGTGGGTCCTTTTAAGCCTTAAATTTGGCCTACGAAATCAAACCCTAATCCCTCACAAAATTTTCCAATCCGGCTGAAATTAGTCTTGTCTCCCTAAGACTGATTTGAGCTGGATTGGAAAGTTTTGGTTCATTTGGGAAATTGGTTTTCATTTTTGCAGGCTAAAAACAAGTGAATATGTTTGAGGATTCCAAAGGACCACATTGCCTATTAAAATATGCCAGCCTGCCAGGTAGGCACCACATAAACAATTTCAACGAGAACAAGGGATGAAGTTAAATAAAGGGGAAAATTGGGACACAATTAAAGAACATAGAGAGTAAATTGAGATATTTTAAAGTTCACTGGGTATTTTGAGATTGATTTATTAAGTTTTGGTCGGCAATCTTTAGTATTGTGTAAAAAAAGCTCAAAATTCAGATTTTGACTTTAAACTTGGTTTTCTTGTTCCTTTTATTGTTGCTGCTACTTGAGCTCCTAATTTCATGTCCCATGTATCATGCAGAAGATGGATTCAATATCAGTTGCAGACAATGGAAGCGTCACCATATTTTGTCGCAGCTTAAAGAATATGATGAACAACCAAACCCAGTTCTCCTTCTTAATGGATACTCAACTGAGAGTTACTGGCTACCGACTGAGCCAAATGACTTGGTCAGAACCTTACTTGAACACGGGCATGAAACATGGCTATTGCAATCAAGATTGCACCCTCTGAATCCTTCAAACAATTTTACAATTGAAGATGTTGGAAGATTTGATATCCCTGCTGGTAAACGGTCCTAAACATATATACTCTTAAGAACTTTTGTAGTGAGTTGTATTACACTGGATTGTATAATCTGTCAAGTTCAAGGTACTTTGAAGGTAAAATTGAATGTTCTTTCGTTCTAAATACTTTGAATTTGATGAGTTATGCAATCCAATCCATACAACACTCCAAATGAGCAGTAATTGTACTCAACTATTCTTAATTATATTGCATGTCAATGAGAATTTTCCAATTGCTTTGCTTATCTTGCAGCAATTAATAAGATCATTAAGTTTCATGGAGCTTGTGTAAAGGTGCATGTAGTTGCACATTGTGTTGGAGGCTTAGCCATTCACATAGCTATCATGGGAGGTCATGTCTCTGCAACTCGTATAGCCTCTCTTTCGTGCACCAACTCTTCAATGTTCTTCAAGCTTACTCATTTGTCCAGAGTCAAAATGTGGCTTCCTCTCCTGCCGGTGAGCTCTCTCTCTCTCTCTCTCTCTGCTGCCGAGCTCATATTAAATCTTTTTTGCTTGAGCCTTATAAGTTATTAAGTTGATGATATAGAGATCCTTGAGAACTCTTATTTTATACAATAACAAATTTGAAATTTTTGACAACTAAGGACAACCTACTTTAAAATTTGACAAATAAGGACAAAAGTGCCAAAGGACAACCGAAAATACCTCTATCCCAAAATTTGAAATTGTTGTGTCCTTAAAAAAAATATATCGAGTTAATCATTCATGACTTGAAGTTTAGTTCTTTAGTTTTGGGCCCCCACCATTACCCGATGACTAAAACTTAAGCCAAAAGCTCTCCTACCACTCTACCAGCACCCGACAGAAACACTCCCTCCCCTCTCATAATCTTTTTGAAAACCCTAAGGCCCCATTTACTGGAGGAGAGGGTATTGGATTAGATAAATACTCAAATCAAGGTATTTGTGAGGTAGAAGTGAATTTTTTTCGCAGTAAAGCAAGTTTTCTTTCATATCTATTCCCCTCTAGTCCCTTTCAATGAGTTACCTTCATACCTTAACTTTGATAAGTTATCTGATCCAGTATAATCTCTCCCACCAAAGATCTCTAAATCCTTAACAGTTAAGCATCCTTAATTACAACAAAAGCAAGTGAAATCACAATTATAAAAAAACTTGGGTTTTAACTTAGTACGTAACACCATTGGTTAATTCAAAATCTTCAGGAAAAAGAAGTAAACAATTGTCTCATAGTAATATTTTCGTATGCAGCTTTCAATGTTCATACTTGGAAACAACAAGATACTTCCTCTCCTAGAAACATCACCAGTCAGCTCACGCCACAGCCTCCTGAAACTCATATCCCGCTTCATACCCCGGTACGAGAGATGCACCTGCACTGAATGTGAAGTTTTTTCAGGCATATTTGGCAACACATTCTGGCATGAAAACATAAGCCCTAGATTGCACCAGTGGTTGAACAAGCACAGCTCAACAAGGCTTCCAATGGCAGCATTTTCACACCTCCGAAAAATCTGTAATTCGGGTTTTATAGTAGACAGCAATGGCAGCAACTCATATTTGATCCATCCAGAAAGAATGGCACTCCCAACGCTTTACATCTCCGGCGGGCGGTCTCTCCTTGTGACTCCTCTCACATCTTTCCTTGCTCACAGATACATGAGGTTGCATCAGCCTGGGTTTAGGCATGAAAGGTTGGTTGTGGAGGGTTTTGGGCATTCAGATTTGTTGATTGGAGAAAAGTCTTGTAAAAAGGTGTTTCCTCAGATTTTGGGTCATATAAGATTGGCTGAAAAGGGTGGAAATGGAGAGGGAAGGAAGAGAAGGAAAGAGGCTTTCGATTGGGAAGGTGATGATTGTGAAGGGTCTGGTGAGTTTGGGATTTGGTTTTCTCCTTGTGTGATTGTTATGTTGTTGTTCACGTTGCTTTATTTGTTTGTGTTCAGTGTGTGTATGATATGAGGCCAAAACAAGAACAACCTTATAGGCGTTCGCTTTTGCATATTTCGACCTATAAAGAAGGACGGAAAGTTGCCTCTTTTGGTAGATGATTGGAATATTTTTAACTCAATTTTGTCATAAAATTAATGTAAAATAGAAATTTGGATCGGTTGATGTGCCAATTAATAAGAGATGTTATTTTAATAAACAAATAAAATTTATATATATTATTTTTAATATTTTTATTTTTTATGGTAAAGAGAACGACACATCAATAAATAGAATTTTTTTTTTGTTAAATCCAAAAAGAGAAATGATATTTAAACATATTTAATTGACTATATTAATTAAATTATTTGATGTTTCAATTAACAAGAAATGTTATTTCAATGAATTAATAAAATTTATAGATATTATTTAATGTATTAAATAAAATATCACATTAATTAACATATCAAATGTGTTAAATATTACGGTAAATTACTACCTTATTATAAAAAAAAAAATTAGTCAGAATGCACCATAAACTACCAAATTTGCCTTAAAATGCACTTCGAACTCGTTTTCGCGTCAGGTTGCACTCTAAACAGTTTCGTTCCAAAGCACATATTTTTCGTCTAGGAATGTTAAATAGAGGGTTAAATTGGTCATTTTAAACAGCTACGCTTTTAAAATTATAACGAAGGTGAGATGCCAGCCGATTGGGTGACACATCAGCTGGTTATGTGGCAAAATTAACCCCAATGGGTCTTGGTCCTTTTGGTCGTGGGTCGTGGTTCAGTTAAAAAAAAAAAAGCAGTGGGTTCGTGGTGAAGAAGCAACCCCGCGAAGGCGAGTTTGGTCCCAGCGAAGTCAAGTTTGGTCTCCCGGCGTTTCGTGGTCGTGGTCGAGGGCGAGTTTGGTCCTCGAGCAGCAGAGAAGAAACCCCGCGAGCAGAGAAGACGACGGCCAGATCATGCGAAGACTACAGCGCTTGGCTTGCCCTAGGTTCATTTGAGGTCTCTGAAGATTTTCTAGGCTCAGATCATGCTCAGATCATGCGGCATGTTCTTTTTCCATGTTTTGAATTTGATCCTGCAATGATCTACTCTGTTTTTGTCCATATAATTCCAGAAACCAAACTATATAGTTTCTTTGACCTACAATTCAAGTATTTTCATTCCATCTTTGATTCTATTACCTTCTTCTTTCCGTTTTATGTTTATCACCAGATATCCCTTTCCTACAACAACCTTTTTCTCACAAACTCTACCCAAAAGCCTCGACCTTTATGGTTTAAAATATCCAAATCGAAAGCCTTTTTCACTAGGGAATCCTCAAAATATACCAAAACATAAACATGCGCTAGGAGAACACAAATTCACAACTACGCACAAATGTGACATAGCCATCGTCTTCTCTGCTCGCGGGGCTTCTTCTCTGTTGCTCGGGGACCAACCCTCGACCAAGACCACGAAATGCCGGGAGACCAAGCTCGACTTCGCGGGGACCAAACTCGCCTTCGCGGGGTTGCTTCTTCACCACGAACCCATCGTTTTTTTTATCTGAACCACGACCCACAACCAAAAGGACCAAAACCCCATTATTTGGGGTTTATTTTGCCACATAGGCAGCTGATGTGTCGCCTGCCATCTCACCTTCATTATAATTTTAAAAGTTTAGCTGTTTAAAAATACCAATTTAATTCTCCATCTAACACTCTTAGACGGAAAAAAAAATGTGTTTTGAAACGAAATTGCAAATTTATGGAGAAATTTAACGCTAAATTTAGGGTGCATTTTAAAATAAATTTGATAATTGATGATGCATTCCTGACTAAAAAGTTTTATAAAATACTGGTGACACAATTGTTCTCTTGTTTGTTGGGCCGGTGGGCCCATTTCACCAACCGTATCAGCGGCACTGTAAATGCCCGCGAAGGAAACAACAATTAACGGTCACGAGTCACAAGCTTGTCGGAGTGACACGTGGTAGCAACCACATCACCCCCATCCTTCTCCTGTCTCCGTCTTCACCAAAGATCCTCTCAAACCCTCTAAAATATTCCTCTTCTCTCTCACTTACCAAACCCGTCTTGCTCTCTCTCGCGCTCTCTCAATCGTTGCGTTTTGATGACGGGCAGAGCAGAGAAGCTTTAGAACAACAATGGCTTCTTTCTCTCTCCACTCTCATCATCTCCCTTCCTCCAAACCCCTAATTCTCTGCACCTCCTTCCATGGCGGGCCTCGACGCCTCTCGCTTTCCAAATTCACCCCCCCACGCCCCCAAATTTCATGTTCTGCTTCCAAGGACCCCTCCTCCAGCGATAACATGCCCAGGTAATTTAATTGGGTTATATTCCTTCTGTTTGGTTTAGGAGAAAATGCTGAATTTTTTTCTTTTCTCAGCACTTTTTGTATCATAGAAGGGCCAGAGACGGTGCAGGACTTTGTTCAGATGCAGCTGCAGGAGATTCAGGACAACATAAGGAGCAGGCGCAACAAGATTTTTCTTCTTATGGAAGAGGTCAGATTTCAAATTAATTGTGAATTTCTTTGCTTGGTATATTTTGTTTCTTTATTTGATTTAATTGGTTTGTGCAGCTAAGGAGATTGCGAGTTCAGCACCGCATAAAAATGGCTAAAGATTTCGACGAGGCTTGTGAGGAAGAATCCAATGAGATGCCTGACATTCCATCAACTATCCCTTTTCTCAATCATGTGGTGAGTTTCAATTACAACGTATAATTCTGAAAACAAGTTGGGAAATTTGGATACTTAGCTATGAAGTCAGAAGCACATATCGGTTTGTCCAACTAAAATAAATGCTGACAAGCTTCTCTGATTGTGTGATTTTTCTCTTGCATATCAAACCTGTTAATATGAGCAAATAGTTGTCTTGAATGGCGGAAGGATAATTAGAAATAGGTTGCCTGTACCTGACATAGACATGTTAGTTTGTAAAAGCTCCACATATTGATTAGGTCCTGGTTTATCATGTGGGTAGTTAGTCTCTAGATTGGACAAAGACATGTAGATATCAATCTTCATGGTTTGTGCATTGAATTTATAAGTAATGAGAAAGAACAACTTCACATGTTTGTATGAATGCATGTCTGCGTTTTCAGTTATGCTATGTGTATATAGTGACTGTTGCGATAAAATTATTGTTATTATTCAAAGTCCAATCTGCAAGCATATCTAGTAGCAGCCTATAATTTTTAGAAAATGGGTTTCGAATATGGACTATGATAATTAAACATTTATTGAAGCATAAACTTTATCCAAATAAACGTTTCTTAAATTTAATTCTAATGAACTGCCTTATTTGAGTATAGCATTCGTGTTATATAAATTATTATTCCTTTTTACAATTTATTTTTGTATGTCCATCTTGCAGAAATGCCTCTATGCTTATAATTTGGGACTTGGTCATGGAAAAATGAAATCAAATAATAATTTCTGACTTTTTTTTAGAGTTTCAATTAACTGATCAACCTGATTAGTTTATCCCTTTGACTGAGAATTTTTGTTTTACCTTGGAATTCATTAGTATCCTTGATTGTGTTTTCTTGCTCAACTGTGTCTTTAAATTGTTCTGTGTGGTGAGAGATAGAGGTGGGTATGATTGGGTTTGAGAAAATGTTTGTGGTCTGTTGTGGCTACCGAATTGGGTTTGGATCGTGGAGCAATGGCTTTTTTGAATTGATTTACTTCAAATATTTAAATGAGCTGAGGAACGGTTTAGGAAGAGTTGTAAAGGTTGGAAGTTGGTCAATGGGGAGTCTCGATTGGATTGGGATTCTCAGCTGTTGTCTACGGAGTTGGAGAGAGATTTAGAGGGTTGTTAGTGAATAGGCCAGAGCAGAAGGTGCAGTATGAATCTGATGAAAATGGGATGGTTGGATTAAAATTTTCAGATACAATAAGTTAGATGTTTTATAGATCATCCTAGGAGAGGCCAAAACAGTGTTAAAGGTGATTGCAATTGTATGAGAATGAAGATGATGTAATTATTTGAATGCTAAAATTCCAATATGATGATTGGCAGTTAAGTTACTGTGAACATGTAGAACTTGGAGATTCAGAAGTGCAAAGGTGGATTATAGAGCAGTATGAAGCAAAGTTATGAGTTACTGAAATAAATGCTGCAGAAGCTTGTCTGTTTGTGCAAGCATTTATCTTTTTGTTTTGGGCTAACATTGTGTGATTTTTGTTGTGATGTAGACACCAAAGACATTGAAGCAGCTCTATCTTACTAGCTTATCAGTGATATCCACTGTAATTGTATTCGGGGGCCTTGTTGCACCAACGGTAAGTCAGTCAGGTTGGAAGAATGTTGAGTGATTAATATATTTTATACCTAAGTGAAAGGAGATCCTTAATTTCTTTACCGTGTACTGTATTATATTTGCTGGCCCTGAACATGCACCTCTTTCGTAAGAGGGGTTCTTTGGATCAAATCTTAATAGATAGGAACCTTAATTTATATTTGAATGTGCAGTTCTCCGATTTAAGATTTTTTTTTCTTCATGATCTATATGTTCAAAATATCTCATTCTGTTCTCTGTGACAGCTGGAACTAAAATTAGGAATAGGAGGTACTTCATATGAAGATTTCATTCGCAACATGCATTTGCCTTTGCAATTAAGGTATGCACAGAAAAGTTCTATTTACTGAGTACAATTAGGAGTTAAAACAACCACAATTTGTGTCTTTATGAAGTTCATATTTATCTAATTGGTGTCTTTTGTTTGATTTGTTTATTCAGTCAAGTTGATCCTATTGTGGCATCCTTTTCGGGTGGGGCAGTTGGTGTCATTTCAGCACTGATGTTGATTGAAGCTAACAATGTTGAACAACAAGAGAAGAAAAGGTGCAAATATTGCCATGGAACTGGTATGTTTCAAATTGCCTTAAATAAAACTGTGTCAACAGGTTTCCTTGCTCAACTGTTGCATTTGATCCTCGAATATCCTTGGGGGAAGAAGGATGATTTTCTGAATGGGATTGTTTCAATTTTCTTTTTTACTGTCATATTTGTGAAGTTGCACTTTTGGTAATAATTTTGATATTTTATGGGGGTAAATAAACTAAAGAAAAAAAGAAAAGGGCTCAGGTTCTGGCGTTTGCAAATTTATAGAACTTCCCCTCCCTCTCTCATGACAAAAATTCTGTTGCAAATCATCCTTCCACAGGGTACTTGGCCTGTGCTAGATGTTCCGCAAGTGGAATGTGCTTGAACATCAATCCTATATCAGCATCTAGTGCCTCGGACCGCCCCTTGCGAGTGCCCACAACTGAGAGATGTCTAAATTGCTCCGGTGCTGGAAAGGTATGGAATCTTACAATCTGGCTTATTCATGAAGTATAATTTGGCATGTTGAAGTTCCTGGCACTGTAATGTATCATACTAGTCTACTAAGGTAGTTGATCATTTTTCTTGTGCTACACTGCTTAAAATCTCTCTATGCATCCATCATAGCATGTTTGCCTAGGGTCTAGTACCGATTTCTGAAAGAGAAGAAAGAAGTATAATCAGATTTACAGTGATTTGTCCTAAAGAAGAGATTGTGTAAAGCCGTAGTTGCAATTTGGTTTATTCGATTAGAAATTTCAGTTTGTTTCCTTAATTTATCCTAATGCCAATATCTTTGTACCTTTCTTGTATTAATCATGTTCGATCGTATTTTAGGTCATGTGCCCGACGTGCTTGTGCACGGGGATGATGATGGCTAGCGAACACGACCCACGGATAGATCCATTTGACTAAATCAACCAGATGAACAAGTTCAGCAGCGTAATCTTCCCGTTGATGTAAGCTTGGGAATCAATTTCCCATTCCAGCCCTTTTCCACCCCCAAAGACCGAAAAAAGAGAGTATATAATAAGAGTTGAAGTTTTAAAAAGAAACTAAGGTAATAGAATGTTGTCACAATTTCTCCATTCATATTGTCATTGTTGTTTTTATTACAGAATACTTCATGTAACTATAAATTACGCCGCATTAAGTGTACTTAGTAAGTTTGTTGTTTTGATGATATGAAAAGGGTTTCTTTTTGTTGACATAAGTGTAGAGAAATTCATGGTTAATGAATTCTCATGGCTTCTTCATTTTTTTTTATTAAAAGGTAATTCATTGATAATGGAAGAAGTACAATGATTAGGGGGCAACAACAATGGGGAGTCTCATTAAAATCTCATTTTAAAATCTGGCTAATTTAGAATAAATTCGGTGAGGAAAAAAAGTACTCCACAACTAAAATCTCGAGCCATGGTGGAGCTGGAGCAATCCACTGCACAAAAACTGGGGACTGGAGACCCTCCTGAGCGAGGGCTTGAGCCACTTGATTGAAGGACCGAGGAGAGAACCAAACGCTGCCGATTAATCCCCAAATGAAACAGAAGGTCCCTGATTTCCAAGATTAGCAAGGATCCCCCATGCCAAGGCACTCCATCCACCTTTACTGCCTCCACCACACACTTTGCATAGACTCGATCACAACATTCCCCAAACCCAATCAGCTTAACATAAGAAGCCCCTCCCTGATAAATTGAAGTGTGAAAACATCCATTTTTCTTGTTCTTTCTCATGTTTTGTTAATAAATTTAATTAAAAAAAAAATTATTATGTAACTTCTACTAATTCTTTATATTGTGACGACTACCAATCAGTGACAGTTTGGCCGAGTGGTCTAAGGCGCCAGATTTAGGCTCTGGTCCGAAAGGGCGTGGGTTCAAATCCCACAGCTGTCAAAATTATAATTTTTTTCATTTTTTCTCTGAAGAAGAAACGACGTCGTTATTCTTCAACTGGTCGGATTCGTTTAGTTAATCACTTTGCTCAAGCAACCGTTGAGCAGTTGACGGTATCTTTCATCCCAATGGCTCGAACCCTCGGAAAGAAACCGGGTCTTCTTCGCCACCTCCTGACCCGATTCACATGTTCACGACGCCCACTGCAAACCCTAGCCTACGAAGAGGTCCGGGCTTCCACCGACCCAGAAACCTACCACTCCACCGCTTTTGTCCTCCATGGCCTTCTGGGCTCCGCTAGAAACTGGAGATCGTTC
This sequence comes from Prinsepia uniflora, assembly GCA_032719365.1. Taxonomy (NCBI): domain Eukaryota; kingdom Viridiplantae; phylum Streptophyta; class Magnoliopsida; order Rosales; family Rosaceae; genus Prinsepia; species Prinsepia uniflora. Next base: position 1,991,331 of record CM064862.1, on the reverse strand, counting down.
TCTCGCAGCCTCCTCTGCAATCTTCCCGACGCATCTGGTCTATTATTTCTCTATCTCCTCAATTGTTATCCATTCCTCTTTTCTTCTCAATTGACTGATTTTTATGTGATTGTGACTCTGCGTAGGTTGGAGATTGGTGCTTGTGGATTTGAGGAACCATGGAAAATCAGCCGAGATCGAAGGCCTTAACCCACCTCACGATTTGGTCAATGCGGCTCAAGATTTGGCTCATTTGGTTCAGACTCGAGGTTGGGACTGGCCTGATGTTGTTCTTGGCCACTCGATGGGTGGCAAAGTTGCTCTTCAATACGCAGAAAGCTGTGCTCGTGGTCAGTATGGTGATTCCGCTAAGTTGCCCAAGCAGGTTTGCACTTGTGCCTATAAGTTGCTTTATTTTGGCATTTTTTAAAATTTATTTATTTAAATTTTAGTGCTTTGTCAATATAACCGGAAGCATAATATAATCTAATCATTCTAGAGAAATGAACCAAATGCAAGATGAGACTGATGAGTGTTACCTTCCGTGGGACAGGACCCTGTATGTGAGTGTGGAGCAAGAATCATGCTTATTTTCTCTGAGGAATTTGGGTTTCTTTTTTTTTATTATATTGAATGTTTCAAGAATCGGGCTTAGTTTGTGTGTTTATGTTATCTAATGAACACATATTGAAACCAAACTAAGGATTGAATTTGTCTTCAATTTTAATATGATTCCTGCTGTCAAAAGGGCCAATATTTTAATTATATATCTTGAAGAAGAAACTGTTGCTGTTTGATTGAAAGCTCAGTTCACTTGCACTTAAAAAACTTTATGGTCTTTGTGCTTTCTCTGTGATCCAGAACAGCTATGGATATTGGATTCGGTTCCAGGAGAAGTGAACCGTGTAAACAGTGATGGGGAAGTTGAGAAAGTTTTGCAGACATTGCAGAGTCTACCTTCATCGGTTCCATCACGGAGGTAGAACCTCTTCTCCTTGTGATAAATTTATCTGATTATTTTGTGTGTGCATATATGATGTATTTTTATAATTACCTGTAGCATTTTGGTGAAAACATAGGTGTCACTCAGGTGGAGTTCTTTCTAGTACTTTTCATATGATGGTCGTTGTAGTGGACAACTTCTGTGCATTCTTAGATTTATTCAGATACTTTAGTTCTTCTTCCCAAAAGTGTATCATTTAGTTAAAGCTGACACGAAATCTGGATAAATTCGTTATAAAACTGTTTTTGTTTCAAAACTTGGTTGCACAATGCCACACGATGTTTATGTTTCCAAAATTCCAAGTCTTTATCTTATTAGTCTGGTTTTTTGCTTCAGGTGGCTTGTGAATCATATGATTGAACTTGGGTTCTCAGAGTCATTGTCGCAATGGATAGGTACCAACCTCAAGAAACAAGGAGATCATGAGACATGGGCATTTAACCTCGACGGTGCTCTCCAGATGTTCAGATCTTACCAGTAAGTATCTGATTATTTTGATATCATTTCTTTGAAGTGGAAAAAATGGAGATCTTTTGCCCTCCGTCCCCTTACCGTGCGATCTTTCTGTGAATCCAAAAATATCAGGGAGAAGTCCTACTGGCCTCTGTTGGAGCACCCTCCAGAAGATATGGAGATAGCAGTTGTGCGTGCCGAAAACAGTGATCGTTGGGACCCGGATGTAACTGAGAGGCTTGAAACCCTTGCCAATCGGAAAGGAGATAGATCGGAGGGAAGGGTTTCAGTTCATGTTCTTCCCAAGTCAGGCCATTGGGTTCACGTCGACAATCCAAAAGGTCTTCTGGAGATTGTGGCACCTAAGATTTCATCCCTTCGATTTTAACAATAGCTACATTTTTTAAATCATCTGCCACAGATGAATAAGGCTGTGTTTATTATATTTATAAGAAGAATTTACATGTAGGAGATATTTCCATTTTTAGTTCAACTATGCGAAGAAGAATTCATATTATGTTGGCTCTTTAGTAACGATAAGGTTCTTGTTTTGCATTGAATTAAATCACATGCTCCACCGGTTGTGAGGGCCGCTCCTGTTAATTCCTTTGAGTTTCATTCTTGAGTTTCACTGCACCCAAGTTCTTTATGAAATTCATTTTGGATCTCAATTTTTTTTTTTAAATATAACTACCACAAGGTTTCTCCATACTCTAAGTCCCCACAAGGTTTCTCCATACTCTACGTCCACAAGGTTTCTCCATACTCTGAAGTCCCCACAAGGTTTCTCCATACCCTTTAAGTCCCCACAAGATTTCTCCATACTTTTGTACTCCGAGTTATAAAGTACTTCCAACAAATTTCAGACTTCTACTTAGGTATTAAGAAATTTGGTTATTTCTTGGTTATCTTTTAAGGTTTTTTATTTGTTTTGTTTCGCCAACATTTTATTTCATTTGTTTAACAAAAAAAACATTTTATTTCATGACAAAAAAAGGGGAAGGGTTTATGAATTTAAAAGGGCAATCAAGTCATTTCAGCACCTTAAGCAAAACCCTAACTATAAGGCTTAGGCAGCAAAGGATGAAGCCTCTCGTCTGAGCGAGCAGGGGTTTTGGGAGCGCTGAGTCTGAGCTCGAGCCTCATTGCTGCTGAATAAACCCTACCTCATCACCTACCCTTCGACATGGTAAGCTGCCTTCTCTCCTTCTCGGCCTTCGCTTTCATCGGATTGGTTACATTTTTCCGTTTATCTGATCCTTTGGGAATTGCATTCTCCTCCCCGGCCGAGAAACTGAAACCAATATACGAAAATACTCCGTTTTCCTTTTGAATTTTTATTTTTTTCACCAACCAAACACAGTAGGAATCAGCTTCCGTGTTGAATTTTAGATATTTTGTTTGGGCTTTTAGATGATTGACCACTGTGCCTTTTTCGACTTGATAATTTTGTATTGTTTGTATTATTTTTTCGATGCTCTACAATTCTCTATCATTTCCAGAATTTTCATTATACATATCTTATTTTCCTAGATTCATAATTTTTTGATTTGTTTACATTGGTTTTGTAGTCTAGAAGGAAGACCAGAGAACCCAAGGAGGACACTGTTACTCTTGGACCTGTTCTCCGAGATGGAGAACATGCTATTGGTGTGGCTCATATTTATGCCTCATTTAATGATACATTCATTGTAAGTGCTATCTTATTCATGTTGATTTTAGTTGCCATTATTACTTGTGGATGAAGTTATATATGTATAAGTGTAATCTTTGTTTTCTGGTTTCAGCATGTAACTGACTTGTCTGGAAGGGAGACACTTGTTCGCATCACTGGTATAATATTCGGCTTCTTTCTTGCTTGAATAAAATTTTGAGATCATTTGTATGATTGGGATTTGTTCTGGTAGCTTAGTCTACCAATAATTTGTTTTGTTGTAAAGATAACAGCTATGTTATCGAGCTAATGGTGTCTATGATATTATGAATTGTGGATGTTCTAATATTTTTCTTTTCCATAATTTTGATGATTAGTATTGACACTATCTTGATACTAAGGCTCGGGCAGGATTAATTCTGTTTGAGGATAATTTCTTTTGTTAGTCTCCATGCCGTTGTTGTAATACCCTGTTACCTTTCCTTCGAATTCAGGTGGTATGAAGGTGAAGGCGGATAGAGACGAGTCATCTCCATATGCAGCTATGCTTGCCGCTCAGGATGTTTCTCAACGCTGCAAGGTTTACATGCTTTTTGATACAAGTGATTTTGAATTGCAGACTTGAATTCTATGATATGCATCCCATTTGGTGTCAATTTTCTGAGTTCTTATCATAAAACATGTTTCCTTTGGTGCTTTCTTGACTCTTAATTCTGATTTTATAGGAGCTTGGCATCACTGCTTTACATATCAAGCTCCGAGCTACTGGAGGGAACAAGACTAAGACCCCCGGTCCAGGTGCCCAATCAGCGCTCAGAGCCCTTGCTCGTTCTGGCATGAAAATTGGTCGTATTGGTAATTTCCTTTTCATTACTATCTCATTCATCCACATATTTTCCTCACATTTAAATTCATTCTTTCCCACCTGATGGCTAGAATTCCAGAGTGATGATTGGTGATTCTGGAAATTCTTTGATGGCATTCTATTTATATGAAATTTATCTAAAGCAGTTGGAGCTCGTGGTTGATATATTATTTTGTCTATTTTTTTTTTTTTTTGAGGAATGATTTGTACTGTAGGAACACATTAACCTATGTGATGCGTGTAGGTTAATCAATTTCAATCTAGCGTAGCTATTGTTGCGCTCATTGATGTTTTTTTGTTTTGACAGAGGATGTGACTCCAATTCCCACCGACAGTACTCGCAGAAAGGGTGGCAGAAGAGGAAGAAGGTTGTGATTTCTGACTTGTTATTTGATTATTGAGATTCAGCTGCTGCTGTGGATTCTGGGTTTTTTTTTTCTTTTGGATGCACATTTTATGTTATCAGTCTTGCCAGCGGCGCGTATGTAGTTTTGTTTTTCTAACCTAGCTAGATTGTTGTACAAGTAAAAGATTACTAGAGATTTAAGTGTGGTTGGCATTGTCATTTGGGCTTTATACAAAAAAATTACTTGTTATTCAGTCGTTTTCTTATGATTTAGTGTTTTATCCTACATGAAACAGTGGTAAAGTGCATAATGAGTAGTCTTTACAGTTTCTTTGGTAGCTAAGAATTGTGATTTTACTTCTTTGCTTGTGGTTAGGTGCATTGTAGATATTTCAAATTGGATGGAAGGATAATGCGTTTCTTTGTTTGTCATTAAATTGTTCTTGATTTAAAAAAAGAAAAAAGAAAATTGACCTGTGTTCTTGTGTAGAAAAACAAAAGGTGTCAACATATTAACGAATATTTTTAAGCATATGTAGTAACCAAAAGGTTTAATTTCTTATGCCACTCGTATAAATATTATCTTACCAAACTTCAATCAAATTGGTATTATTTCGTTATCCTTAAATTGTGTCAATGTCAAAATTTCTATCACATATACATAGAAATTAGACTATAATATATAGCTATTTTTATTGAGTGAAAAATAAATGGTTACATCAAGATTTGACACCCAAGATTTACGGGGTGTATTAAATTCAGATTTATACAAAATGTTGATATATAAAATATACCAATAAGACTGTAAAAGTACATACACTAAGACACAATAATGCACGTAATATATGTGTTTGTATATGTACATGGGACTATGAGTATTTGAGAGATAGTAGTGTTTGTCGAGGAGGAAGAAAGTGAGTTCTTTTAAATGAGGGGGGAGACTCCCTGATTATAGGAGTTGTTTAGGGTTAGGTCATATTTGTGGTATTTAGTCATGAACCTTGTTGATGGACCCTAAAGATGGACTTGATGTATTCTCCCGAGTCTTCTATACGAGCCTATTGCTTGGTCAGATGTAATATCGATACAAACAATTGCATAATTTTTTAAAGTAATTGTGTTTTATAGATATATTAATCTTCATAAATTGTTCAATATTTTGTGTCGATACAAAAAAAAAATATCAAAATTTGTATTTTTTGTACTTTGAATTTTCAGTTCAATATTCGCTCTTAGTTTCCTACATCACAATGAAATATCATATTTACAAAAAATTAGCAAATAGACAGTGCACTAATCATCTTTCCAGATATCATTATGTCAAAAAAAAAAAATATAGTGCCTAAGAAATGAAACTAACGATACTCGGTGCTTAAGAATATCTGCAAACTGGTTATAAAAACCCTAAGAAATATCGATCATATGGAACCATAATTCATCTAAAAATTGTGGAGCTGTCACGTGACTCATGATTTAAACAATGAATATTCTACCAATGTGAAATCGTTATTGGATATAATACTACGTATTAATTAAATATATTTATTAACTGAATATATTAATTAATAAGTAATTATACCACATTTTCTTAACCACAGTAATTAACGCGCATGTTCTATACGTATAGAGCTGATTTTTTTTTTGGCTGCAGTTGAGGCCCAAGAAGAAGAGTTGTTATCCATATTACTTCCATTAGACTGTCGCCGAAAATTATATTATTTAATGTACCTTTTGTATTTAATTGAATTTTAATGCAGATATGTACGTATGTGATACTCTTTTTCTTTCCTCGAATTTTCCTTTAAAGTTTTTTCTTTCCTCGAATTTTCCTTTAAAGTTTTTTCTTTCCTCAAATTTTCCTTTATATATTTCGTGGCAAAGTTTGGCATCGTGGCAAAGTTTGGCAGAGGCCACTATATATTTTGTGTCGTACAACCATCTATCAATATTAATGTAGTGGAAGGCATTTATGATATAAAAAAATATATCAAATGTTGTACTTTGAATATCCAATTTAATATTCACTCTTAATTTCTTACATTGTAATGAAATATTATATTTACGCAAAAATTTACAAATAAATAGTGCACGATATGATATTTTTTAATAAATAATAATATCATTATATCATAAATAAAGTACAACCATACCATCAAAATCAGTTTGCAACAACATTTGAAATTTTGAATTTGGAGGTCCAAATCGGAATTTAAATCTATAGCTATCCAAACGGGTCCTTAGTGTTTTATCGTACATGCCATTGTGGCGAAATGCCTAATGAGTCAAGTATTTGAGGTTTTTTGGGGCACTAAGAATTGTAATTTTATTTATTCGTTATTATTGTAGAGATTTCAAATTTGATGGAACGATAGTTCTGGTTGGTTGTTTGTTTATCATTAAATTGTTCTTGATAAATAAAATTGACTTGTGTCCTTATGTGTAGACAAACAAGAGATAACAAATCAACGATTTTTTTAAACATACATAGTAACCCAATCTGTTTATTTCTTAGTTCTTATATCACTTCTATAAATATTATCTCCACCAAACTTCAATCAAATTGGTATTATTTTATTATGATCTCTACTAAAAAATTCAAACAAATTGGTATTATTTTATTATGATCTCTACTAAAAAATTCAAACAAATTGGATTCCATGATAAAAAAAAAGGTGGTATTATTCAATAAACGGACAAAAAAAAAGGTATACAAGTCGATCGGTATCATTTTGTTATCCTTAATTGTGTCAAAATTTCTATCACATATATACATAGAAATTACGCCGTCATGTATTGCTATTTTTCTTGAGTGAAATATAAATGGTACCATCAAGACTTGACGCCCAAGACTTAGTTACAGCCGGCCCATTTAAACACTTGGTGCCAGAGGAAAAGGTGACAATAAAAAGAAACACTTCAATTTTGGTGCCAAAAAACGAAATGGACTATACTTGGTGACCAAAGTCGCTAATTATAATGTATATATAGATATAATCCCCTTTCCTGATATCATTATACAAAAAAGAAAAAAAATTGGCATCCAAGAAAAGAAAACAGTTAAATCTTAGTGTTTAAACTACGAAATTGACGATATTTGGTGCCTAAAAATGTATTTATTATAATGTATATATAAATGTAATCCCCTTTCCTGATATCATTATACAAAAAAAAAACTTGGTGCGCAAGAAAAGGAAACAGTTAATCTTGGTGCCCAAGAAACAAAGAAACGATACTTGGCCTCTAAGAACGCCTATAAACCGATTATAAAACCCCTGAGGATGATCGTATTGATCCTAATTTGGTGTTTGTCTCAGAGTCGACTCTTCATCTTGTGTTGAGTCTGCTGGGTTGAAGGGTTAACATGATTCCTATCGATCGTACTTTGGTGGCTTTGGCTCTCAAATACAACCAGTACAAAATGATTTGCCGAAAGCAATCATCTTTTTCTTTTCAGTCTTATTATTATAATAATAATAATAATAATAATTTTTTTTTTCTTTTGGTTATTAGATTGAAGATGAACTGGGGTTTCTTGTAATTAGTTAAAATTGTTATGTTATGTTAGATGCTATGCTCGTTTGCCTCCGAGAGCAACCAACTGCCGGAAGAAGAAGTGCGGCCACAGCAACCAGGTATTTCTTTCCACATTTTCTTGCACATTATAAATTTCTTTTTAATTATTATTTTTTAGTTACTGCAAATTTGAAATATGATCATAATCATCCTAACTGATGATTAACAATTTTAATCACAGTAATTAACGCGCATGTGTTCTATACGTGCAGCTGAATGTTTTTTTTTTTGTTGCAGTTGAGGCCAAAGAAGAAGATTTATTGGAAGATATATACGTTATACTCTTGTTTTTTTTCGAATTTTTCCTAATATAATTTTTGACAAAGTTTTGTCGAAGCCACTATATATTTTTTTGTCGTACAACACCATCTATCAATATTAATGTATTGGAAGGCACATTTATGATTAAAAAAAATATCAAATCTTGTACTTTGAATTTCGAGTTCAATATTCACTCTTAATTTCCTACGTCATAATGAAATATTATATTTACGATAAATTACCAAGTAAATAGTGCACTATATGATATTTTTTAATAAAATTATAATATCATTATATCGTAAATAAAATACACCCACGCCATCAAAATTAGTTTGCGACAATGTTTGGATTTGGAGGTCCAAATCGATATTGAAATCTATAGCTATCCAAACGGGTCCTTAGTGTGTTATATACTATCGAATTTTTCAGAAGTTAATTGTGGGTCTGGTTCTACCCTTGGCTGCAGAATTGTTCTTTGGAAGGGCTTGGGATTTATTTTTACCCATACTTGCAGGATATGGGTCTGGTTCTACCCTAGTATTAGGGTTAATTGTTTTGCATTATTTTGTTGCCTTTTTTTCTGAATTAGTTCTGCGTGGGTATATACTTATCGGGAGTTCTTACTATGCTCGATGTTTACGGATTATTTTTTATTTGTGGTGTATTTTGGCGAGTTCTTGTTTTCTCTCTAGGGAATATTTCAGTATACTTGTTACTTTTTCCTACCTTCCAAAGTTACTATTTATTTACTAATAAAGAGAGGAGGCGAATAAATTCTATCTTTAATGACGTGACTAAATTTATAACATTGGATTAAATCACTACAAGAAACATAAAATTACTTGGCGAGTAAGCTTTGTCGGACATCAATAAAAATTTGTTGGGTAAGAAAAAAACAAGGAGTTTCGGTTGGGCAGGCTTTGTCGAGTAGTAGCCTGTTGAGCTAGAATTGTTAACGATGAATTTACAAAGTTTGTTAGGTAATGTTCATTTTACTTGAAGATCCGTCGTCGACCATAACTTGTAGAGTAAAATGGAGTCCACGAAAATAATCCGACGAAAATAACAAGCTTATCGGGTAAAATTGGTTTCACTAACTTTTTTAACAATTTGGTAGCTACCTACTGAACTACGATATTCGTCGTGTAAGACATATATTCGTTAGGTAAAACTAGTGATGGTTCTTGCACTGAAAATTCGGATGAGCTAAAAACCTTAAAAAAACAAAATTTAATAAAATATATTATTATATATAAAAGGAAGACACATAATACAAAGAATATAACAAATTTTACCCCATAATTGCATATTCGTATATAAATAAAAGCTTGAAAAGAATACAACAAATAAAATAAGTAATTAAATATTCAATGCACATATAGAATATCATTATCTAATTTTATTTTGTACCCCATGAGTCATTTTGATACAAGGATATAAAGGGTGAGAAATTAAATTATTTAAATATTGGGTATTCACTTCATTTGAGGAAAGTCGAATCCGAGACCTCGCATAGTGTAGAGGAATACTATTAGGTCACGGGTCATTAGAACTGTAAAATTCTCCGCTAAACTTCATTATTGATATTGTCAGCATGTTTTGAAAAATATAAAGCGGAATATTTCTTTTCATGCATTTTTTCGAGTGTAATATGTTAATTTTTATGTATTAAAATTCTAAATTTTATTATAACTTTAACTATTAATTATATTTTTATTGTGAACTTGGATGGGCTATAGCACACCCAGCCTAAGGTGTAGCCCCGTCCTTGGGTAAAACAACACAGTTCGTCACGTAATAGTAAAGTATTCGTTGAATAGTTTGGTAGCTACCTACCGAACTACGGTATTCATCGAGTAAGACATATATTCGTTAGGTAAAACAACACAGTTCGTCACGTAACAGTGAAGTATTCGTCGAATAGCATTGAACGATTTGTAAGAAGTTCCCATCGAAATGGTGTTGCCCAGCGACATTTCTTCCTTGGGCTACATTAACTTTTTGTTCAAATTAACTAATTTTTTTCATATTAATTAATTAATTACATATTTAATAAATCTAAAAAATATGAAAGATAAATAAAATTCAAATATTAAATTAAAAATATATATTAATAAATGTTACCTGACGAAAAATATCAAACAACTCCTCGAGTTTATTAATGTTACTCGACATGCACTCTTTTTTCGTCAGATAATATCCACACTTAGCAAGCAAGTCCTTTTTCTTCGCATCATAGAATTATCCGACGAACCCTTTATATTTATTGGGCAAACTCCATTTTAATAACAAAATTTGCATCGTTGGGTAAAATTTCGTCGGGCAAATTTTTGTCCAGACCCTCAAATTTTTTTGTAGTAAATTGAAGGATCAAGATTAAAAGACGTGTAGTTAGAGTGGGAAAATCAGGTAGACAAGCCACACATAATGTAATGACCAATGAAAGCAAGATGAGTCTCGCAATTAATAGTTGAAACTCACCTATATATATTAACACTAACACGTGTAAAATTAGCCATTTGGTATGGTTTTGAAAAATAGTTTTTTATTTTACAAATACAAATACAGTTGCAAATAACTCATTTAAAAAAAAAAAAATTGGAAAATGAGTTTACAAAGTACGACTTAAAAAAATTACAAATTATTATTTTTTTATTTTTAGGATACAACTTAAAAAAAATAAACAAACAAAATACATACCATATTAAGTAGGTCACAACAATATCAACATAGTCATCACTACTACCACCCCGACCACTACCACCACAATATTAAGTAGACTACATGAGATTTATTTATATATATTACAACCAGCCCAATCTACTAACTATTTGGTGGAGATTCTTTTATTGGAGAACAGAAATAGCTAATGCAATATTGGCAGATCGATTGATGAATTCGATTAGGCAACAACAGAAGCGATGGACTGATGAAGTAAAGTAGGTTCTTGGTCGTTTCGGACCCAAAGTATATCGCTTTCAGCAAGAAAATGGCAAATTGGACCTTCTCCTGGTTTGGCTTTGAGTATCTGAAAGGAAACATGATTTGGGTTCCATGCCGATGTGTCTACGTGACAAGGTGCTACTGCGTTGGCCTTTGATCCATCAACACCTTCCAAAGGCACCATATAAGCCCTTGTATTTGCCATCTCATGGCACGCAAAAATAGTAAACTGATCGCTTATCTTGTGACACACAATGGATCTGTCGGACGCCATGGCAAGCTTCTTCGCTCTCCCGATGATTGTATATGTATTTCTGTTCTTGGTGGCTCCTTTTCCCACTTCTGTTGAGATTGCTTGAATATTATTTGTGCCGAACTTGGAAGTCACGTAGTCAATCATGGACTCCAAAGATGTGAAACAATGTTTTTCTTCTCCCCTTATGGGTGCATTTTCACAAAGCTGAATGTTTTCTTGAATTTTATTGGCTTCCTTAGAGCCTGGCTTCACTGAAAATTGATTTAAAACATCTGGAAATCTAGTGGATGAGAAAGGGACAGATTCAGCAAGTTTCTGGGACATGAAAGGTGATGATCTACTTGAATCTCTCGCTATGGTAGTCTTCATTGTTTTACCAGGATGCATAACCTTCTCAAAGAAAAACATGTCCCCAAGGGCCGCAATAGAATGTGAATTGTCATCGCTGTTGGCCCGCCTATTGACAAACGGAAAAAAAAATTATTGAAAAAGGAAAGACACAGGCTTCAATAGGTCAAAGCAGTCGAATCAATATCGATCTAATATAATCAACCTTAATATTTTCTTCATATGTACGTACAACAATATTTTATTTCCCCAAATTTATGGAACACAATCAGTTGCCCACTTTATTTTACTTCAGCAAAATAGAATTACCTCAATTTGTTTGCATAAATGATTACATTGCTATCACCCTTTTCACCTGCGTCCCTTGCACCTCCATAACTTCCATAAAAGAGTGGATTGCTATCACTCTTTTCACCTGCGTCCCTTGCACCTCCATACCAGAAGATTTGATTGCCATCACCCTTTTCACCTGCGTCCCTTGCACCTCCATAACTTCCATAAAAGAGTGGATTGCTATCACCCTTTTCACCTGCGTCCCTTGCACCTCCATACCAGAAGATTTGATTGCCATCACCCTTTTCACCTGCGTCCCTTGCACCTCCATAACTTCCATAAAAGAGTGGATTGCTATCACCCTTTTCACCTGTTGCGGAAAATAGTAGAATGGAAATAATAACTCAACCCACAAAAAAGATAAATATGCAAGGAAATAAAAGAGCAAAGAATAGAGAACACCAGATATAACGTGGTTCGGCAATATGCCTACGTCCACGGGGCAACAACAACAAGAACCTCCACTAATGAAATTAGGGGTACAAAGAGATGCACAACTTCAAGAACACTACTTGAAGGAAACTCTCTCACTCACACTTGTTTTGCTACCAACACTACAACACTCAACACTCTCAACTTAGAGTGGGCACTCTTCACTCTCTACTTGGAGGAAGATGTTTCTCTTGGATGAGATTGATGGAATGAGCAAATGACCTCTCCTTATATAGGCCAAGGAGTAACCATCTAAATGCTTTCATTAATGCTTCACCCACCCACTTACTTCATTTTGGATCCCACTTACCTACAACCACCTACTACATTTTGGATCCCACTTACCTACAACCACCTACTACATTTTGGATCCCACTTACCTACAACCATTTACTTCATTAATGCTTCAAACAACATTTTGTAGATATATTTGAAATTTGGGCCTAGATATTTTACATCACCTGCGTCCCTTGCACCTCCATAACCTCCATAAAAGAGTGGATTGCTATCACCCTTTTCACCTGCGTCCCTTGCACCTCCATAACTTCCATAAAAGAGTGGATTGCTATCACCCTTTTCACCTGCGTCCCTTGCACCTCCAGAACCTCCATGCAAGAAGATTGGTCCCTTTTCATTTGCGTCCCTTACACCTCCAGAAAAGATTGCATTGCTATCACCCTTTTCACCTGCGTCTAATAAATTGTCTTCTTAGCATCTCTAATGGTCTATATATATATACACACATGTTTGAATAAATATATAGAATAGATTAACATACCTGTTGGTCGGAGAAGCACACTGATAGCTTTTGGCATTGGTGTGTTTGGTAGGACATTGTTCCAATAAATTTGTTGGTCATTTAAATTTGCAACACCGTCATGGCTTACTCTTGCCCTCACTACTACCACCAGCTGCACAATATTACAACAGCTGACTTGAATATATGGTTAAGAGTAATTAAATTGAATTTCTTTTTTATACCAAAAGTAAGACATATTTTGGTCGATAAAGGAGCTAGCTAGTATGCTAAACCCCCAATAATTAACACAAAACCAGCCCAAGAAATAGCTAATAGACATGCTACTTTCACAAAAGAAAACACCTAAGAATATATGCGGACTTATTTGGACAAGCCAAATTGAAATTAAAACTAATGACAAAAATTAAAAATAAATACGTAATATATAAGCCAACAGAGATAGACCTTGTTGCAGTATCATCGTTAAACCCTAATGTAGTATTTAATGAATAAGGGGAATTCTAGGAATCCCTTCCTCATTCCAACTCTTCGTACAGTTTACATATATCATTTGAATGTTGATTCAAAAGAAAAAAAAAATACCATTATGAGTATTAGCTACTGTCTCTCGGCAAACACTCACGAGTCCGTCTAATTTCATTAATTTAAATTAAATAGTAGGCCTATTTTATTCATGCCAGTGTTTACCAGAAATATTAAACACAAATGAAGATAATAAAATGAATTTTTTTTAACACAAAATATTTTGCTCTAAAAAAAGAATTGAATATTCTTCCTAAATATTATTGTATAAAAAAGAAGATTAGTTTTCCATATATATATATATATATATATATTGGATGAATATGTAAATTATTTAGAGTATGTACGTAGTACATTGGAACTTAGGAGGATAAATGTAAACATGTATGGGAAGAATCCAATTGTGAAGATTGAAGAGTGATGAGAAAATTAAGGTGAGAGATAGATAGCTAGTGCAGAGGAACTCACGAGGAGAAAAGCAAACATGTATGGAAAGAATCCCATTATGAAGACTGATGAAAAGATAGCTAGTTGCAGAGGTAACTAACAAGAGCAACTGGGTTCGCCTTTATATAGGTGAACTTCGGGATATGAGGTAACTAACAAGAGCAACTGGCTAGTTTCGGTGCAATAAATGGTGGCCGCTGGTAGGATTGGTATGACGAATTTATTCTTCGAAAGTGATCATATATATTTGATGCATGTGATCCATGCATATTAATAATGGAGTTGATATATATATATAGGTGAACTTCGGAATATGAGAAGATCTTGGGTACTTCTCGAGTTAGCTAGACGGTAAGATTATCTACGGCAAATTAGTAAAATTTAATTTTTGAACAAATTTAACCAAATATTTATCTAAAATTATCAAAATATTTAACCAAATATTTCTCTCTCCTCCCCCACTCATCATTTCATGTTGTCAAAATTCATCATTATTTGCATTGACAAGTTCTGAACTTTTGTAAGTTATTCAAAAATTCAAAGAAAAAAAACGAAATTTCATTTTTTTTTTCTGGGTCGTTAATTGACTCAGACTTTTCGTATAAGATTGATAAAAGTTTGATTATTTATGGTATTTGAGAAATGGTGTTTTGGTGTTTCGCAATTTTTAAGTGACGATCGGGAATGCCGCGTTGTCGCGAATAGAATTTAAGTATAATAATTTTAACACATTTAATAATTAGTAGGAAAAAGTAAGAAAACCAGCCATTAAAAACATTCAATAATTTTAACACATTCAACATATTTATTTGAACCTCTAAAAAACTACGTTATAAAGTAACCATTGTAAAAAAAAATTATATTTTTATATATTAAAATTTGAAAAAAAATTAATTTAATATTCAAAATTATGTGAAAATATAAAAATTCTGATTCTAGTAACTATATAAATGCTATTAATAATTTTTAAACCATTTAAAATTAAATTTCTCTAAAATTTTAACTATCGTAAATACTCTAAGGCAAAGGAAATGCGTGAATTCCTATTGATTTTTTTTTTTTTTGCTTTTTTTTTTTTATCTTCTTCTTTTTCTTGTCAATTTGTTTTCTTCTATTTCTTATCAGTTTGTTTTCTTCTTTTCCTTTATCTTTTTCTTATCAATATTTTGTAAATAATAGAGTTCTCAAAATCTTCTAGCTAGTGTCGGTGGCCCTGGTAATCTGACCAAAACCAAATGATATCGCCGGGGACTGGGCCTGCGGTGGTCTTCCTCCATTTATTTTCAATCATTATTACTTGGTGGGTGCCCTATGCACACCAATTTCCACTGTTATTGACTTACCAAAAAAAAAATTCCACTGTTATTGGTCTGCAGCGTCTGCTACAATTATTATGCATATACAGTAAATGAATAGTGCATTTCTTTTTCTACCCTCTCTATAATGAATTTCCTAATTTGCCCTCAAGACATCAGTTTCCTAATCTGCTACAATCGGTTAAGTTCACATCTGCTTCATTTTGAGAAGATGAGAGATTAATTTAGCACACCTTTACTTGATTGAGATGATATTCAAACTTAGTTTTCAATAATTTTTTTATTAATTTTCATTGTGGTTTGTTTGCAGGTTGTTGTGTTGAATCAACACAGAATATTCCACTCAACACAAGAATATTCTTCCTAAATATTATTCTTAAACAAAAAAGAAGATTGGAACTTTGGAGGAGAAAAAAAAAACATGCATATATGGAAAGAATCCCACGTGATGAGAAAATTAATGTAAGCGATAGATAGCTAGGGCAGAGCCGCAGAGCAACTCACGAGGAGAAAAGCAAACAAGTATGGAAAGAATCCCATTATGAAGATTGGTGATGACACCTCAGTGGGAGTAACCACGTGAGGAAGGGAGTACAGCAGTAGACTGCACCATCACTTTAGCACGCCTGTACTCCAGCAAGGCAACAACTAGGACCACTGGGATAAGCACGAGGCACCTGGATCACCACTCCTGCATTCCAGCAAGGCACCTGAATCACTGAATCACTATGTCATCTTACAGTATCTACCATTTTAGGAAGAAAAAAACACTAGAGTCGGGGTCCCCGGTATTCATAGTGACCGAGTCCAATTGAAATCTAGGTCTGGTGGGCTTCATCCATTGATTTTCGGTAGCTAAGTATTAATTGGTAGGTTATATATGCATATCAATTTCCACATGTGAATTATTGGTCTGGTACAATATTGATATTCTCTAATTTTAATAGTCTTATTACTTAAATGCAGTCTGAAATGAGTAGGAAATCTCACTTAGTACTCTTAAGTTAAAATTTGTTACATTAAAAACATCGATTAATATTGATAATTTCACCGATATTTTAATCGATATATCGAAAAAATAGGAAATTGGTATCGAAAGAGGAGGGGAAGAAATTTGCTTCTCCAATATCTATGTTTTCGCCTAATATAAAAGGAAATCAGTGATATTCACTCATATTCACCGATATTCATCGCCTAATATAAAAGAAAATCAGTGATATTCACTCATATTCACCGAGCACCATTATACCCTCGAGTCTCGATTTGTGCCATTCTGGCGCTGAAGTTGACAAAGCAAGATGAGGCTCTCCTTGTCTATACGATTCGTTTTGGGTTACTCTCATGGCCCAATTCGACACCAAGGGTCATTAGTGACAAAAAAAATTCAAGGCTCTAGACTTTGACTTGTCCCTTCCGCCAAACGCCAACAGTCGAAGAGGGCAGGGCCGTCTTAATCTCAATGTCGGGAATAATTTGCATGAAATGTTATATGAAAAAAAAAATGTAATTAAATGTAAACTCAATTCTTTAATGATTTGCGGAAATAATACACCATTATTTTTTATTTAAAGCTTTTTTTATTGCCATCCCATGATACAATGAAAGAAGCCCCATCAAAAGTCTCAAGTCTTCAAAATAATAATTCTTTAATGATAGTATGTGCATTGTTACAAAATTATTCAATTGATTATAAATATAAACTTCATAATTTATATAATCAATATAAATTTCATAATTTATATATATAGATGGATCTAAGATATAAAAAAATAATTAGTTATTTATATACATCATTATTTATTTATTTATATAATTTTATATTAGATAGCTAATTGTAAGTATAATTTTCTATATATATATATTATATGTATATATACAATATTTCTTTATATAAAGACTAGTCAATAATAATTCTGAGAAGTAAAATGTAAGAATATTATTTTTTTTTTAATATAAATTCCAATAATTTAATATATAATAAAATGCAGAAATAATTGTAACTTTGTAGTTATTTTCATGTAAGAATAGTTAGGTCATTGTATTATTATCTGCGCATATATATATATATATATTTGCTATTTTTATTGGATTAATTCTAATTCAATCCCATTATTCTGAGTCTTCATAGAAAACAAACGTTCTTATTTTTCTATACATATTACTAAATAATCACAATATAATATCATCATGAAAAATTTTGGAAGGAATTGAAATTCATTCGTTCAAAGAGGAGGATTAGAGCATTTGCAGAAGACTTAGCTAAATTTGGTTTAGGGAGAGTAGCAATTTAATCTTATCGGTGTTTGGTGATTTTTTTTGGTACTCAGAACTCACTCAAAGTCAAACATTTTGGACTCGACCCTAATATATTATTATTTGTTTTGGGAGAAATTGTATTGATCCTTCTAGATATGCTACAACTAAAGTCACTGGGAATTATATATGGTTCCACAATAGCCTCATTTTGGTTGGTTTCTTAGTTTATGTATATGAAATTCTGGCTGTTAAAAGAAGGCAATATGACCGCCGACGTCCATCGGAAAGTACAAATCGATGCCCACAACCACGAATCTCTCTCGTCTCCAACGACCCTTGAGATCGATTTGGACCCTGAGATCAACTACAAACAAATCGCCTGGACAAGACGAGGAGAGCCAAGCCCTCCTTTATCGGTATTGGAGTCGCACGAATCGAAGGTAAGGTGCGGCAGCGCTTGGCACAATATTGGTGAAAATCGTCGGATTTCGGTGGATATCGCCGATATGCATCGATATAGGGCGAAAACATGGATATTGGGTGAAGAAATTTCTTCCCCTTGTTTAAATGCCGACGATCAGTTTTTCCGACATATCCATCGAAATATCAGTGAAACTACTGATATTTCAATCCATGAGTTCACCTTTATAGTTGAACCCATGATCTTGGGTATGTCTCCAGCTAGTTAGGCTCTAAGACAAAGGAAACACATACGTCGACATATCAACTTGTCTTAAACACGTTCCTTTCGTTCTCTCCCATTTGCTTTTCTTTTCTTCTTGATTTGTTTTCTTTTCCTCTCTTGATTTTCTATTGTTTGTTTATTTTTTGTTTTTGTTTTTTCCTTATCTTTTTTCTTCTTCTTTTTCTTATTATATTTCCATAATAATGTGTTCTGCAAAATTATTAAAGGAATAATACAAGACGAAACAATATTTTGCTTCATACTTCATAATTTTCTAATCTTAGGTTGATTATATCTTGAGTGGTATTCTTAAAAAATCTCTATTCCTTTATCCATCAACGTAAATTTGCATGCGTGTGTCTGGCTTCTGTGGTGGGCTTCCAACATTTTCAGTAGCTAAGTTGGCCAGTTTCGGTGGCCCTAGTAAGCTGGCTAGTTTCGGTGGCCCTAGTAAGCTGGCTAGTTTCGGTGCAATAAATGGTGGCCGCTGATAGGATTGGTATGACGAATTTATTCTTCGAAAGTGATCATATATATTTGATGCATGTGATCCCAGCATATTAATAATGGAGTTGATATATATATATATGAGAAATACTGTATTATAGTGAGGAAAATGTTTCACACAATTTGTGTTTTCTAAGATCTTGGATTACTCTCCCTATTGCCAATTGGTTTTAAAATGAAATCTCAACTTCTTACATTTTCATCGATGTATTTGATAAAAGATAAAGGATGAAATCAATACATATGAAAAGAAAGAAACGAAAATGATTAATTATATATAATACATTACAGACATTCTATATTATATATAGAGTTGAAGAACCTCGAAGTTCTGTTATTATAACCCTATGAGTTGGTTTTCATGTCGTTCGATCTATGTTCTTATTGACAGGACCCGCCCCGATCCCATAGGGACCACAAGGGGACGTGCCCTGCTCCCGTCTGACACCCAATAATTCATACCAATTTTAACCTCAAAACATTTAAAAGCATAAATAACCAAATTAAAGTCATACATAAAATCCGAATTAAACGAATGTCAGACAAGGGATATAATCCAAAATTACAATTTGCGAGCACGACTCTAAAGTAATCCTGCGGGTACACCGCCCAGCAGGGGTTCAGGTACGCAGAAGTAGATCTATGCCTCAGCCTCTGGTTCCTCCTCTACCTCAGTTTCCCGACCTGGAGGGGTTACCAAAACAGTAAGGGTGAGTGGACCGAAACACAAGTTTATGAAATCGTTTGATAAGTAAAACATATAATTTACCCCTCCGTTTTCCAAATATGCGTGCACCATAATTCCAAAATCATAAACCATATAATATGAACCATAAGGCATATAGCAAAACCATAACCATAATTTTAGTTGCTGCACTATACACTCCAATCCCGACATCCCTGATGTCTGACGTCCCTGACGTCCAATAGGTCACAATCACAAGGCTACGCGTGCCACTCGGGTCTCAATTCCGAGTTCAATCCCCGAACCCCGTTCGGGTACAGCATCCCCGATGCTTAGCGTCATAGACGCTGGACGTTCTAGACGTCCGTGACCTCTCCGGGGTACCTCAACCGGAGGAGACAATACAATATGGAAGGATCTATACAGTGCAGTAACAAATACATTTTATTGATATCCACATGCAAACATATATATACATAGATAGAATCCGAACCAATCATTCAGTTTCATCGGACGGGTCTCAAGCCCAAATACCGTGAAACGTGCCATAACCATATTTTCCATATCATCAAAACCATCATTGTTTTAGCATGTGAATAAGTATAATAAAACCAGAAAATATTTATGCACACAAGGGTTTAAGAAAATGGCCCACTCACAGTACAATCCTGCTAGAAACCGAACGTATACCCTCGTCCTGGTACAAATGTACAATCCCTGTCAAGTCCAAGTATTCGTAAAGGTCAAATTAAACCCCCAACATTCAACCATGAAAGCCTAGGTCGAAACCGACCCGGGAAAGCCGCCCGAACGCGCTTCCCAAGGCAATAACCCTTATTTTGACCAACTTAATGATCTCCGATCGACCCGAAACCACCGCCATTGGATCCGGATCGTCGAAACCTAAAGAATGGTGGTGGTCCCACCAGAAACACTGTTCACACGCGCCCCCACGCGCCGGTCAACGCGGCGGTCAACGGTGGAACAGTCCTGCTGACGTCATCGCTGACGTCACTGCTGACGTCAGCATGACGTCATGCTGACGTCATCTGACAGCTGTCAGGTCTGACGTGTCAGACTCTGACAGGTGCCACGTGTCAACATCCAATTGGTCCACCTCACTGATCTGTCAGACCACGTGTCAGATCTGACATGTGCCACGTGTCAGCACGGCACTGGTCCACGTCACTGACATGTCAGTGACACGTGGCAGTCCCTGACTGGTCCACGTCACTGACATGTCAGTGCTGACTGTGCACTGACATGTGACACGTGTCGGCTCACGGTTGGTCCACGTCATCTGACAGGCTGACAGGGTGCCACGTCAGCACCACTGTCCTCAGACGGGTTGACCCGTTTTCCTGCAACTCGGGTCGATCAGACCCGCGATCATGACCCGGTTGCCATTCCTTCATTTCTGAATCATTTTCATTCCTTCCAATTCCTAATTACTCGTCTGAGTCCCTAGATTAGTTCTATGAAATCAAATTTGAGAAAAACGGATTGAATCGAAGGCCTACCTCGAAGAACAGCCCTGGCCTCCCGTCGCCGTTTAGCCACCGCCCTGAGCTCCACCGGCCACGAGTTCGATTCCAGAAGGTCCTGGGTGTTCCTAGGGTTGATTAGGAATCATAATGGACTAAATTGAATGTGGGAAAAGGATGTATCAAAAACCTGTTTTTGAAACCGTTTCGGGTTCCCCTGGTTCCTTCCTCGCCGCCGTCCTCCGCCGTGGTCACTGCCGCCGTTCAGTCACACCAGGAAGTCCCCCACTATGCAGACACAGTGAGTGGAAGGTTGGCTGGAATGTTGGATCGAAATGGCTGAATGTGCTCTGCGGGTATGAATTATAAAGAAATGGAGGGAAGGAAATGGATGGCTCAGATTGAATCTCCAGATTAGATCAAGGGCTGAGATCTGATCTGGGGTTTCCAATCCAAAGGCTGAAATTTAAAGCTGATTCAAATGTTAATTAATTCAATAGTGGATCTGATCCAATCTAGCCAATGGGTGAGTGACACTTGTCACTCCCCAGGTGTCCTTCAATCAGAATTTCTGAATATAATATTCGACACGAAAACCGAGACACGAACTTCCCGAATTCACGTTTCTGACCATAACTTCCTCGTACGAAGTCCGATTTCGGCGTGCCGCCTGTCTACGGACTCAGGACGTCGAGGCCTACCCAACGGTCCTTGAGTCAACTGAAAATTAGTTGCCAAAAGAAAAGTCAACATTTTCCCCCGAGAGTCCAAATTACGGTAATGCCCCTGAACTTCCGATAGCCATAACTTTCACCCTGATCGTCCGAATCGGACGTGCCACCTGTCTATGAATTTGTGACGTCCCGAACTACGTCACGGTCATAGGTCAAAGTCCATTTAGTTCATCAATCAAAAAGTCAACAATTTGACCATACCAATCACAAGGGTAAAATCGTCAAATCACACATTAAATTACAAAATGAGAATCCTCGAATTTCCGGGGTGTTACAACCTTCCCCCCTTAAGAAATTTCGTCCCGAAATTTCAAAGAAACAAATGAGGAAATTGTTCTCGCATCTGAGCCTCAGGCTCCCATGTGGCTTCTTCCACATCCTGGTTTCTCCAGAGAATTTTCACGAGAGGGATCGTCTTTCGACGTAGTACCTTGTCCTTCCGATCCAAGATCTGTACTGGTTGTTCTTCAAAGCTCAAATCCTCCCGTAGTTCGACAGGTTGTTCCCCAAGTACATGAGAAGCATCACGTACGTACATCCGCAACATCGATACGTGGAAAACATCGTGAACTCTTGATAGTTCTGGGGGTAGTGCCAATCTGTATGCAACTCTGCCAATTCTCTCCACGATTTCATAAGGTCCGATAAAACGCGGACTCAGTTTCCCCCGTCGGCCAAAACGGATAATCCCTTTCCACGGAGACAACTTCAGGAAGACAAAATCTCCCACTTCAAACTCCAAGTCTCGAATCCGTCGGTCGGCATAACTCTTCTGGCGATCCTGTGCCACCTTCAATCTTTCCTTGATCACGCGAACAGTTTCCACGGTTAAGTCCATTATCTCCGGCCCTACAGCCGCTCGCTCTCCTATCTCCGTCCAGCAGATAGGTGTCCTGCACTGTCGGCCATACAGTGCCTCATAAGGTGCCATCCCGATGCTTGCCTGATAGCTGTTGTTGTAAGCGAATTCCATCAATGGCAAATGAGTATCCCAAGAGTCTTGAAACTGTAGTACACATGACCTCATCATGTCCTCCAGGGTTTGAATGGTTCTCTCAGACTGTCCATCGGTCTGTGGATGGAAAGCAGTACTGAAACGTAAGGTTGTTCCCAAAGTAGCTTGCAAACTCCGCCAGAACCTGGAAGTGAAACGCGGATCACGATCGGACACGATCGATTCCGGCGTACCATGAAGTCGTATGATTTCCTTCACAAACAACTGAGCCAGTCGGTTAGGTTTATAGGTTTCCTGAACTGGCAGAAAATGGGCTGATTTGGTTAACCGATCCACGATCACCCATACTCCGTCCACTCCACTCTGAGTCCTCGGTAATTTAAAGACGAAGTCCATGGTGATGTGATCCCACTTCCACTCAGGAATCGGAAGTGGCTGCATAGCCCCATACGGTCTCTGCCGTTCCGCCTTAACCTGCTGACAGGTTAAGCATTTGCTCACGAACTCAGCAATATCCTTCTTCATTCCTGGCCACCAATAATGGTTCCGGAGGGTACGATACATCTTTGTACCTCCCGGATGCATAGCATAGGCCGAACTGTGGGCCTCCTCAAGTATCTCGGCCCGTAACTCTGCCACTGCAGGTACGCACAAACGGCCCAATTTCACTAGTGCTCCATCGTCCCGGATGGTAAAATCCTGTCTCCCATCCGCATCGACCTCAATTCTGTAAATACAGAGTATCGGATCCTGCAGTTGTGCTTCGATGATCCGATCAATTAGTACAGGTCGCACATGGAAGCTGGCCAACAAAGCTCCATGCGCATCCGTACCCAAAATAACTCCCGTCTTCCGGAGTTCCACTAACAAGGGAAGATACACCATCCCTAGGTGTGCAATAGTTCCCGCAGATTTCCTGCTGAGTGCATCCGCCACCACATTGGCCTTACCCGGATGGTACTCGATCGTACAGTCATAGTCCTTCAGTAGCTCCAACCATCTCCGTTGTCTCATGTTGAGCTCCTTCTGAGTGAATAAGTATTTAAGACTCTGGTGGTCGGTGTATATCCGACACGTTGCGCCGAACAGATAATGTCTCCAAATCTTGAGAGCATGAACCACCGCCGCCAACTCCAAATCATGGGTAGGGTAGTTCAACTCATGAGTCTTCAGCTGCCGGGATGCATAGGCGATAACCTTGCCAGTTTGCATCAACACGCAGCCCAAACCTTGCAGTGAAGCATCACTGAAAACTACAAACTCTCCACTGTCGTCCGGCAATGCAAGGACAGGTGCAGTGGTCAATCGATCCTTCAACTCTTGAAAGCTCCGATCGCACTGCTCGTCCCAGATAAACTTTACTCCTTTCCGAGTCAGACGAGTCAATGGTGCAGCAATTTTGGAGAAACCCTCCACGAATCTCCGGTAGTAACCCGCTAATCCGACGAAACTCCGCACCTCGGTCACTGTTGTCGGTCTAGCCCAGTTGGTCACCGCTTCTGTTTTCTGGGGATCCACGCAAATCCCATCCGTCGATATCACGTGTCCCAGAAAACCAATACTGCTCAGCCAAAACTGACACTTGCTCAGCTTGGCATACAATTGTTCTTGTCTCAGATTCTCCAAGACCAACCGTAGATGTTCTTCATGTGCACGGGCACTCCTCGAGTATACCAAAATATCATCGATGAACACAATCACGAACTTATCCAGGTAGGGTCGGAAGACCCGGTTCATCAGATCCATGAATGCTGCTGGAGCATTCGTCAAACCAAATGGCATAACAAGGAACTCGTAGTGCCCGTAACGGGTTCGAAAAGCAGTTTTCGGAATATCCTCCTCCGAAATCCTCAGTTGGTGATACCCAGACCGCAAATCAATTTTCGAGAAGCACTGAGCTCCCCGCAACTGGTCGAAAAGGTCATCAATCCTGGGTAGAGGATATTGGTTCCTCAATGTCACCTTGTTGAGTTGTCGATAATCAATACATAAACGGAGACTTCCTTCCTTCTTCTTCACGAACAACACCGGTGCTCCCCACGGTGAAGTGCTCGGTCGGACATATCCCAAATCTACCAACTCCTGCAATTGAGTCTTGAGTTCTCGTAACTCGGCCGGCGCCATCCGGTATGGTGCCTGGGATATAGGTCGGGTACCCGGGAGTAGTTCAATAGTAAACTCAATCTCCCGCGATGGTGGCAATCCAGGTAAGTCTTCCGGGAATACGTCCGGAAACTCACAGACCACCGGTATTTCGTCGATGACCGGAGTATCGACCCGTTCCGACACGACATGCGCCAGATAGCCCTGGCATCCCTTCCGTAGAAGTTTGGTAGCAGTAAGTGACGAAATCACTTCAGGAGGCGAACCATCACGTTCCCCCTGAAAGATAACTTCCGGCAAACCCGGGCTCCGCAAAATTACTTGCTTGCTACAGCAGTCGATGAGCGATCCGTGCTCCGACAGCCAATCCATCCCTAGGATTATATCGAAGTCGTGGATATCCAGAATAATTAAGTCTGCTGGTAAATCCACATCCTCAATTCTTACCGGGCACCTCCGAATCACCTGATTCACAAGGTACACGGTACCCATCGGGGTGCCAACACCCATTTCGCAATCTAAGGCTGATACCACACAATCAAGCAAACCAGCACAACTCCTCGAAATAAAAGAATGTGTAGCCCCCGCATCCATTAATACACGTACAAGAAAATTAAAGATATGTAGTGTACCTGTGACCACGCCTGGAGCAGTCCTCGCCTGCTGCTGGGTCATTGCAAACACTTGGGCCCTCGGCCCTCCGTTCCGTCCGCGCCCGCGCGCGCCACGTCCAGCACCACGGTCACCTCCCTGACCGCGACCTCCGTTAGTGTGGGACGCCGTGCTCTGCACCACACTCGAGCCCCCAGCGTCGTTGTTTTTGGACAACTGCGGACAATCGCAGGCATAGTGGCCTTCCTCTCCGCAAGCAAAACAAGTTACTGGCCTTGGCCTGCCCGAATGCCCACCAGATGCACCACTCCAAGATGAGTGCTGCCCAGAGTTGTGTCCAGATCCTCTGCCCTGAGAGCCTCCACGTCGACCCGACCAGCCACGACCCTTGAAGGATGAGGGTGCTCCTCTGTAGCTCCCTCCCCTGTTGTTCTTCCGGCCCGATGGCCCATGATGTGGGCGATCCTGACGTCGCCCCTCCCCCGAAGGTTGTCGTGATTGGTGTGCCGCCAGACTGGCCTCGACACGCACCGCTGCGTCGACCATATCCCTCAGAGAAGCATGAGTGGTAGCAGTCACACTGGCCCGGATCTCCCCTCGGAGTCCAAGCTCAAACCGCTGGCATTTGTCCTCCTCCGTGCTTACGAATGAGGCAGCGAACCGGGAAAGTCTCCCGAATGTTTGCTCGTAGTCTGAAACAGACATGTCACCCTGCTCCAGCCGCAGGAATTCCGCCTCCCGCGCCGCGCGAAAGGATCGCGGGTAGTACTGGTCCAGAAACCTGGAACGAAAAGCTTCCCAGGTAGTGGTATGGACAGACCACCCGGACATTTCGAGTCCATGCCACCACTGGTAGGCTCCCCCCTCCAGTAAGAAGGCCGCCAGAGTCACTCGTTCGCCCGGAGGGCAATGCATCACCGAGAAGATCCTCTCCCACTTGGTGATCCAGTCGTGAGCATCCTCGGGGTTTGATCCCCCGCAGAAAGGAGTGGCTCCCAAACGTTGAGCCCTTTCGATGCTCGCGCATTCCATCTCTCTTTCTAGATCCTCGTCCGTTCGAGTATGCGGAATTCTCCTAGGAGGCATAACCAACTGTCAAGAGGCATAGATCAGAAAACAATATTCTTAAAAGTCGAAAAGTAACTAGTACTAATCGCTAGTCTAGCATGCAGACCAATACCCTAGTACTGACCACAACCTAGTGCTCTGATACCAAGCTGACAGGACCCGCCCCGATCCCATAGGGACCACAAGGGGACGTGCCCTGCTCCCGTCTGACACCCAATAATTCATACCAATTTTAACCTCAAAACATTTAAAAGCATAAATAACCAAATTAAAGTCATACATAAAATCCGAATTAAACGAATGTCAGACAAGGGATATAATCCAAAATTACAATTTGCGAGCACGACTCTAAAGTAATCCTGCGGGTACACCGCCCAGCAGGGGTTCAGGTACGCAGAAGTAGATCTATGCCTCAGCCTCTGGTTCCTCTTCTACCTCAGTTTCCCGACCTGGAGGGGTTACCAAAACAGTAAGGGTGAGTGGACCGAAACACAAGTTTATGAAATCGTTTGATAAGTAAAACATATAATTTACCCCTCCGTTTTCCAAATATGCGTGCACCATAATTCCAAAATCATAAACCATATAATATGAACCATAAGGCATATAGCAAAACCATAACCATAATTTTAGTTGCTGCACTATACACTCCAATCCCGACATCCCTGATGTCTGACGTCCCTGACGTCCAATAGGTCACAATCACAAGGCTACGCGTGCCACTCGGGTCTCAATTCCGAGTTCAATCCCCGAACCCCGTTCGTGTACAGCATCCCCGATGCTTAGCGTCATAGACGCTGGACGTTCTAGACGTCCGTGACCTCTCCGGGGTACCTCAACCGGAGGAGACAATACAATATGGAAGGATCTATACAGTGCAGTAACAAATACATTTTATTGATATCCACATGCAAACATATATATACATAGATAGAATCCGAACCAATCATTCAGTTTCATCGGACGGGTCTCAAGCCCAAATACCGTGAAACGTGCCATAACCATATTTTCCATATCATCAAAACCATCATTGTTTTAGCATGTGAATAAGTATAATAAAACCAGAAAATATTTATGCACACAAGGGTTTAAGAAAATGGCCCATTCACAGTACAATCCTGCTAGAAACCGAACGTATACCCTCGTCCTGGTACAAATGTACAATCCCTGTCAAGTCCAAGTATTCGTAAAGGTCAAATTAAACCCCCAACATTCAACCATGAAAGCCTAGGTCGAAACCGACCCGGGAAAGCCGCCCGAACGCGCTTCCCAAGGCAATAACCCTTATTTTGACCAACTTAATGATCTCCGATCGACCCGAAACCACCGCCATTGGATCCGGATCGTCGAAACCTAAAGAATGGTGGTGGTCCCACCAGAAACACTGTTCACACGCGCCCCCACGCGCCGGTCAACGCGGCGGTCAACGGTGGAACAGTCCTGCTGACGTCATCGCTGACGTCACTGCTGACGTCAGCATGACGTCATGCTGACGTCATCTGACAGCTGTCAGGTCTGACGTGTCAGACTCTGACAGGTGCCACGTGTCAACATCCAATTGGTCCACCTCACTGATCTGTCAGACCACGTGTCAGATCTGACATGTGCCACGTGTCAGCACGGCACTGGTCCACGTCACTGACATGTCAGTGACACGTGGCAGTCCCTGACTGGTCCACGTCACTGACATGTCAGTGCTGACTGTGCACTGACATGTGACACGTGTCGGCTCACGGTTGGTCCACGTCATCTGACAGGCTGACAGGGTGCCACGTCAGCACCACTGTCCTCAGACGGGTTGACCCGTTTTCCTGCAACTCGGGTCGATCAGACCCGCGATCATGACCCGGTTGCCATTCCTTCATTTCTGAATCATTTTCATTCCTTCCAATTCCTAATTACTCGTCTGAGTCCCTAGATTAGTTCTATGAAATCAAATTTGAGAAAAACGGATTGAATCGAAGGCCTACCTCGAAGAACAGCCCTGGCCTCCCGTCGCCGTTTAGCCACCGCCCTGAGCTCCACCGGCCACGAGTTCGATTCCAGAAGGTCCTGGGTGTTCCTAGGGTTGATTAGGAATCATAATGGACTAAATTGAACGTGGGAAAAGGATGTATCAAAAACCTGTTTTTGAAACCGTTTCGGGTTCCCCTGGTTCCTTCCTCGCCGCCGTCCTCCGCCGTGGTCACTGCCGCCGTTCAGTCACACCAGGAAGTCCCCCACTATGCAGACACAGTGAGTGGAAGGTTGGCTGGAATGTTGGATCGAAATGGCTGAATGTGCTCTGCGGGTATGAATTATAAAGAAATGGAGGGAAGGAAATGGATGGCTCAGATTGAATCTCCAGATTAGATCAAGGGCTGAGATCTGATCTGGGGTTTCCAATCCAAAGGCTGAAATTTAAAGCTGATTCAAATGTTAATTAATTCAATAGTGGATCTGATCCAATCTAGCCAATGGGTGAGTGACACTTGTCACTCCCCAGGTGTCCTTCAATCAGAATTTCTGAATATAATATTCGACACGAAAACCGAGACACGAACTTCCCGAATTCACGTTTCTGACCATAACTTCCTCGTACGAAGTCCGATTTCGGCGTGCCGCCTGTCTACGGACTCAGGACGTCGAGGCCTACCCAACGGTCCTTGAGTCAACTGAAAATTAGTTGCCAAAAGAAAAGTCAACATTTTCCCCCGAGAGTCCAAATTACGGTAATGCCCCTGAACTTCCGATAGCCATAACTTTCACCCTGATCGTCCGAATCGGACGTGCCACCTGTCTATGAACTTGTGACGTCCCGAACTACGTCACGGTCATAGGTCAAAGTCCATTTAGTTCATCAATCAAAAAGTCAACAATTTGACCATACCAATCACAAGGGTAAAATCGTCAAATCACACATTAAATTACAAAATGAGAATCCTCGAATTTCCGGGGTGTTACACTTATTATATATGTTGAATCAAAGATTGAACTCGTCGCGAAAAGTCCTCACAATTCCTGCAAACAACAAACAATTAGCTATCGTTGCCACGATCGATTTACCCGGGGGGTTGTTGGACCAAGAATACTCCGATACTTAAGTTAGCTTTGAGAGAGGAAAATGATATACTTCGAAACGAAGAATCAACGTACCTTGGAAATGAAATGTCCCTCGCTATTTATAGGAAAATCTTGGGAGCCTTGGAGCGTTCTGATTGGTCGGTTGAATATTTAATTAGTAAATAATATATTATTATTAAATATATTATTTAATAATTGTAATGATGGCTCATCATGATAGTAATGATATTTATTGTATTTTAATATTAATATTAATTATCCATTATTAAGAATAACGACAATTAACTCTCGGGGATAATATCAATATTGCGGAGATTTTAACCCGATCAAATAACGTATTTAACTGGTAAATAGATTATTTAATGTGCGGGTGTTTTTCAAATGATCAGCGTTATTGTCAGGGGCAATTTGGTCATTTTTTAGAATTACGGGTCACATGGCAACTCCATAATTTTCGGATGATTTTGGGTTCCACAATATATATTCAAGGCTTGATGTTTAGTAGTTGTATTCAGGGATGCAAATGTCGACGGAATCGCCGATATATCGCTTGATATATCGGTTTTTCCGGTCGACGACAGGTAAGGCGGGGGTGAAGCTCTATCTTCCACCAATATCGACGATTTCAGGAAATATCGACGGATATCGTCGATTTCCGGTGATATTGACCGAAACCAACGAGATTGGACCTAGCCCACCGAACCCCCAATTGAATTTCGGCAGTGAAATACCGAAGTAAAAAAAAAGGAAATCGTACAAATACAATCACGGATTGAACAAAAAATATGGAAATCACAGATTCAATCAAGCATAGATTCATACTGCATGTTTGTATCCATCAATTATGTTCACGGATGAAGAGAAAAATTGAAAAAAAAAATAAAGATTGTTCACGGACGAACTCACCACTTCAAACATAAATTGGGGGCGAAGAAACGAAGAAAAACTCGAACCCAGCCCACCACTAATCTTCCGACGTCGACCCGAAGCCATTCGAACCACCGCTGCAACCAGATTTCCCGGTTCTCCACTTCGCACGACGCGTCGGAGGACGACTGACGGCCACAGCTCCACCCCTTTCTGGTCTCCTCCGTCTCGCCCTCACCATCACCAGTCGCCGTCTCGCCCTCACCGTCACCAGTCGTCGTCGCCGCCCGCCTCGGTCCAATCGCCCCTCTCCTTTTCCCCAGCTTGCGAAGAAATCGATTATATCGATTGAACTAAGGAACAGAGGAAGACGACTTCTCCTGTTAAGTAAAAAATGATTTTAAGGAACGAAACGCGCGTTTCGTTCCATTTCTTTTTTTTTTTTAATTATTTAGATATTTTTTTAATTATTTATTTGTCATAATTAAATATATCATTTATTATTAATTTTGTTTGTTAACTCCAAATAGAAAAAATAGATTAAGCCTTAATTTTTTATTTTTCAAAATATGCATTAAAATAGATTAAGCCTTAATATGTATTAAAATAGATTAAGCCTTAATATATATTAAAATAGATTAAGCCTTAATATGTATTAAAATAGATTAAGCCTTAAATTTTTCATAATAAAATATATCATTTATTATTTACTAATATATAATTTTTTAGTAATGTATGTTTTAATATAAAATATGGCTTAATTTATATATTTGGTAATATTTGTTTTAATTTAGAATATGGATTAAAATTATGAATTTATGTGTTTTTGTTCATTAATTATGAATATGTATTAAAAAAATGAAGCCTTAAACATTTTTTTTCAAAATTCAAAATGTATTATTAGGTAATTCATATATTCCTTAATTATGAATGTATGTTTTAATATGAAATATAGGGTAATTCATATATTTGGTAATATTTGTTTTAATTTATAATATATATTTTATTTTATAATATATATTAAAATTATGAATATATGTGTATTTGGTCCTTAATTTTTTATCATCTTCAAAGTCTAACTTAGAATATATGTTCTAATTGAAATAATTTTATTATTATTTGTATTTTATTATTATTATTATTATTTGTCATTATCAAATTCTCACTATTTTTCACATATTTGGTAATCATTTATTACTAAAATATGTTTTAATAATGTATGTTTTAATATGAAATATGGGGTCATTCATATATTTGGTAATATTTGTTTTAATTTATAATATATGTTTTATTTTAGAATATATATTAAAATTATGAATATATGTGTATTTCCTCCTTAATTTGTTATGATCATCAAAGTCTAACTTAGAATATATGTTCTAATTGAAATAATTTTATTATTATTTGTATTTTATTATTATTATTATTACTATTACTTGTTTTTTATCAAGTTCAATGTGTACAATATTTTTAATGCAATATTATCAATAGAATTATGTTTTAATTTAAGATTTTATACTGTTAGTGGTCGGCAGATCTATATTCTATCATATGATTCATCATATATTTATTATATCAAAGTCATTTTATAGTTTTTATTAGTCCTATATAACCGTTATTGGGTATTTAAGCATATCCCAAAGTTTCATTCCAAATTTCCGTCATTTGGACCCAATTTCCTTCATTTTTGTTGATCGTAAACGATATCGATATTTGGGGCGAGATATCCGTAAATTCGGCGAGCGATATATCCGTTGATATCGATATTTCAATTATTGGCTATATATATAAGTCCCCCCGTTGTCTAGTATAATTCTTACAATTGAAAATCACCAAGAAGCCACACGTACAGTCATATTGATCACAGTTCGAAGGATATCTTACATTATCTTCCTTGATTCAGGGCGTTCATCACCTACTACATAAATTTGACTTTGCTTCTCAATCTCTCGCATCAATCTTTCTGAAGTCAAAAATCGACCTAAGATTCCTTTGAATTTTTTTTCATTCCAGATTTTCCTAGTTTGTACAAAATACTTAGTCACGTACTACTTCTAGATTTTGGATTCGTTCGTTATTAATGTTTTTTTTTTTCCCACTTCATTATGAATTGTTGATGAATTGTCGGCAATCTTTTTCCTTGTAGTGCTGGTAATCTGACGAAATCGAAATGATATTGATACCTTTTTTTTTTGGTCAAAAAATTATATTGATACAGGACCAACCAATGCTGGGCTTCCTCCATTTATTTTCAGTAGCTAATTATTAATTGGTAGTTGCCATATTTGAATTATTGGTCTGGGCCCCCACTCAATTTATTGGTCTGCTACAATGGTAATTTCTTACCCAAAATTTCACTCAATTTATTGGTCTGGGCCGCCCTCTAATTTTTTCTTATGATGTTGTTTGGGTATATGCAATAATATCCCATAGATTTGTTAGCAAATCTATGGCCGCTTGTAGCAGTAAATCATGTTTTTCATGTTGTGGATGTACACCACCACATAGATTTCAATGATGCACTGTTTGATGTTTTCCCGAATTAAAGTTTAACAAAATGTTTTCGCTGAAAACATAGCCAAAAACCTATGTTAATATATAACTATTAATACATGATTTGACACGCATATCTCGAATATTAACTACTCAGAAAAGTCGAACATAACCAGACCTAAAATTTTGTCTCAAAACTGAAACCAACTCCACCCCGTTCTGAATACAAATGGTATATATGGTACGATTTAGTACCAATTTTACATTAATATCAGACTGTATCGAATCAATTAAAATTAAATGATATGATTTTAATATCAACCTTATACCGAATCATATAAAACCGTGCCCATGACTAATTTTGACCAATTTCTTCCCCCTAAAATTCTATTAGGGCATAAAAAAAAAGGATGTTAAAAAACACTTTTATTAACACACATATATGATAGGCTATTCTAGCAAAAGATTTGGTAATTTTGTGCCACATTAGTATTTTATCAAAGTTTTTAGCGAAATTCACAATCGTAGTGCAAGTTAAAGTGACTTCATCATTTTAGGGTGTTTGGTGTAACAAATTCGGATTATGGTGCAAAGTGTGGTATATGTCACATTTAAAGTAATAAGCAATTCTAATATAAGGAGAGGGCGATTTGAGCTAGGTTACATTTAGGGGTGGGCATAGTCCGACTTGATGCAAATATAACTGTTAAAATTTTATCGGTTTAATATTGTTTGGATTTTATGGAATTAGAAATGAAACCATTTCAAATCAAATTATTTCTAATGGTATGATTTATCTCAATACAAATAATTTATGCATTAAAAAAAATATGTAATATATAGATGATATATTGAAATTGATTCAAATAATCACATTCTCAATCAAAACATCTTAGGATTCTTTCATACATGCATTTACAATTTGTATTGGAAGTCATCATATTTTCAAACAAGTTTATTTTATTTATAAATTTACAATCTTAAAGTTCCTTTATTCATTACATTCCAACCAAAATATTAAAAAAAAAAACTAAGCATAAAAACGTCTAACACATCCAATTTAAAGGTATATGGATCAGTTTGGATTTGTATATAAAACTAATAAAAATTAATATATTCTTTAACGATCCGATTTGAATTTAACTGATTACAAAATGAAAATTTAAAATCAAAATGTTACTAACGAAACGGTTTGAATTTTCAAACAATTTAATTTTTATCCAATATATTAACCAAACTCTTAGATACATAATAATTTCAAGAGAATTAGTTAATAATTTTAATTAATATATGTCTCTCTCTAATTGTATCATCCATATTAACAAGCAATTAATTAAAGCCCCCAACGACTGATTATGTACATAGCATCAGTCAAATTAGGTATGGCCAAATAAGTTTTTTTGAGACTATGAGTAAATCTTTATCCTACATGGGTATAAATGGGTAGAATACCTATCTAGACTCATTCTTAATTTTTGAGAGTTTTACCCAAACTCTACCCCATGGATAATGGGCACCCATAATAATTTACCTTTTATTTTCCCTTTCAATTTTTTTCTTCATTTTCATTTTATTTTTTTACTTCTAATTAATTTTTTGCACCAATATCTTTTGTTTATTTTTTACTTTTGATTTTTTGCTTTAATTTCAAAATTGAAATTATTAAATTACCTAATTACCTTTAATTTTAACGACCAAATTCCTAAAATTACTAAATTAGCGAGTTTCTTAAAGTTTACTAAGCTAGTAAAATGAGTTCGTTCGAAAATTAGACTTCAATTTTTATTTTTTTTACTTAAATTTAGGATTCGGTAGAATACATTGAAAAGAAATCAAATATGAAATTGAATCTAATTACATTAAAAAGAAAAAATTAGTAATAAAAACAAGTAAATATTTTTAACTAATCCGGAATCAAACATGATCACATAAATCGAAAATGAACTTGATATTAATTGAGATATATTTTGAATGAAAATAACGGTGGTATCTATATATTATTTTATTTTCTATAGCTAGTGAGAATTAATAAATGACCAACTTACCCTTCTATCCTCAATTATTAAAATTTTGTCGAGTTGGCCAAGTCTAATGAAGGAATTATTTGAGAATTTGACTCGAAAACTTTCCAATTAAATGAAGAATAAGTAGAAGGTGTCGACATGGAATTCAAAACTTGAAAACAAAACTAGTTAAAATTTTCATTATAAACAATTTTTAAGAATTTATAAAATTCCCTTTAAATTATTTTATGGTTGTGAAATCCTTAAAATTTCTATAGTTTACGTTGATTTTTGTTAAATCATTTAAAATGAATGATTTAAGTTCTTAACAAAATTTTGATGTTAATATAAATTCGTAACATTTTTGTATTTAATTTTTTAATAATAAAAATGAAATTTTGATGTTAATTAAATAAAGACATTTTAAATAATAATACCCAATAAATAATAATAATAGTAAGAATAGAAAGAAAGAAAAAATTAGTAAAGAAAAGAATGCGTATTAAAAATTCATAGATAATTTGAAGGATGAATAAAAAATATACTTTAAATTTAATGAGTATTAAATACCCCAATACTCATGGGTAAACCCCCTCCGTACCCATTAGATATAAGTAAATTTTTGCCCATATAATTTTTGCTCATTTTAATAATATCCATGCATATCCATGTCCATGGATAATTATGACATCCCTAAGTCTCATTTCTTTTATCTTTTTTTTGCTTTTCCCTTAAAATAAATCATTGTCTTTCTCTTTCTTTCTTTGTCTGCAGCAATGGGGAGACTCCTTTTGCAATTTTTTTTCCCAGTTTTTTTTTTGTCAAATATTAAATCGTATAGAACCAATTAAAATTAAATGTTATAATTTCAATATTATTCCCATACTGAATTATATCGAACCATGTCCATGACTAATTTCTTCAACTTAAATTTCTATAAGGACATAAAAAAAAATGTTGAAAACACAGTTTTTTTTTAACACATGGCACATATATAATAGCCTATTCTAGCAAAAGATTTGGTCATTTTGTGCCACGTCACTATTCTAACAGAGTTTTTAACGAAATTCATAGTCATAATGCGAATTAAAGCGAGTTTATTGTTTTATTTTTAATTTATATGTTTTTTCTTCTTTTTTTTTCCTTTTTTTTTTCTTAACACAGTATTTTATTTTTATTTATTAATATTTTTCCTCCGTTTCTAATTAATTCAAACTAAATAACTTTTCTTATTGTGTTTTGAAAAAATAATATTCTTAGCCTTTATTTATTTAATTTAATTTCAAACTCTACCCTACCTTCTTCTCAATTTCAAACTCTTGGCCTTTAATAATAATCTTATTGCTTGAATATTATTTTTCCCGAGCTTGGAAGTCACGTAGTCAATCATGGACTCCAAAGCTGAATGCTTTATTGAATTATGTGGGCTTCCTTAGAGCCTGGCTCCGCTGAAAATTGATTTAAAATATCTGGAAATCTGGTGGATGGCAAAGGGACTGATTCATAACAAGTTTTTGTGACATGAAATTAAGGTGATGATCTACTTGAATCTCTCGCTATGGTACACTTCATTGTCATCGCGGTTGGTCCGACTACTGAAAAACGAAAAAAAAAAAATTTAGAAAGAAAAGACATAGGCTTCAATAGTCAAAGCATTCGAATCAATATTATCTAATATATATATCCACATTAATATTTTCTTCATATGCGTACACCAATATTTTACTTCACCAAATTTAGGGAACATTACTACAAGAAAAAAAGGTGTAATTCGATGAATACAAATTTTTCGGATAACATTAAAATTCGTCGGGTAACAAGTCGTCAGGTTAGAGGTTTTTACATGCAACAATTATATCACTCGAAGACGACACGAGATTCGTCAGGCAAGATAAAAATTTGTTTTGTCGGGCAAGATCGGATTTTTTTGTTCTTGGTCGGGTATTCCCTCCGTTAAGAAAAATCTTATCGGGCTCCTGAACTTTTCTTATAGTATATATATAATAAGTTGCCCACTATATATATTTTACTTCAGCAAAAAAGGGAATTACCTTTTCATTGTATTCATAAAAGAGTGCATTGCTAGAACCCTTTTCACCTGCATCCTGCGCACCTCCATAAACGATTGTAATACGTACTAGAGCCCTTCTCAGCAGCATCTTTTTCGTTTGAATGAAGAAACTTGTTTACTGGTTGGAGTACTACGTCTGCAGATTATTTAGTAATATAAACGCATGCATGTTAGCCAATTCTTCTCATTATCTACTATCTCACGAGTCACGACCATTTAAATAAATCATTTAGATAGTACGTATAAATCATTTAGATTATTTAGTAATAAATCATTTAGATAGTACGTATAATATATATATATATATATACACACACATATTTAAATAAATGTAAAGGATAGATTAACCTGTTGGTCGGAAAAGCTCAGTGATGGCTTTTGGCATCGGTGTGTTTGGTAGTGTTAGAATGCCACCTGTCATACGATCATTGAGTCATTGTAATTCAGTTAGTAGTTTGTTAGATTGTTGCTTAGTTGTGCAAGAGTTAGTTGATAGTTTGTTAGTGTTTACTTGGAGAGTACGGCTTGTGAACTCCCATATATAGCTCTGTTGTTGTTCTTGGCTCAATTAGTCTTGGTTAATATCAAAGAAGAAATTTGTTTTCCGCTGCTAAGATCAAAGAAGAAATTTGTTCACAAAGAGCCTAAACCAGCACTCAAGCTTATGCACGCTTTTTGCTCCATAGAAGAAGGTTCAGTGTTCTTGAAAACAGCCTCTAAGCTGGTGCACGACAAGTGCTCATCAAAAGTTTCAAACCTTGAAAGAAATCAGCAAATAAGTTGTTGCACACCATGTGCTTGGTTTAAAGATTCAAAAAAAGAATATTCCTTCTCGTGTTTTCAACGAAATGGTGACTTCGTCTCAACTTCAGATCTTGTAATCTCCCATTGCAGGTTTCATCTCCACTGTTGGAAGCTCAGTTAATGTCAAGCTTGATGATCACAACTTCCTCACATGGAATTTCCAGATGGAGCTGTTACTAAACGCCCACGGTCTGATGGGTTTTGTCAATGGATCCAACCCATGTCCTTCTTGTTAGGAAATTAATCCTCCGCCACGCAATTGCTAACAATAAAGATGAAAAAAGAAAATAAAGAAACCAAGAACACAAAAGATTTAACGAGGTTCGGCCAATTAACTTGCCTACGTCCTCGAAGAGTTTTCTCCTTCACTATGAGAGAATGCAAAATACAAGATTACATTACTCAAGTTTATACCCAACTCGAGCCCTTGTATCCAATAGGATACCCCTTGTACACCCTCTCTCAACCCGAGAAAATCACTCTACCTCAAAGAGCTATACACACTCTTTCACCTTCTCTTAACCGAGAAGATCACTCTACTCCAAGAGCTATACACACTCTTGAAGTGCTCAAGAAGATCACTCTAGCCCAAGAGCTATACACACTCTTGAAGCACTCACTCACTTGTGAGGTGTTCTCCTTGATGTTGAAATGTGGCCAAGCTCTCCACCTTATATAGTGCTTAAGGCACAAGTTTTATTTGTGCTTTTCCAATGTGGGACATTTTCCTCACATTTCAACATCCTTCATTGAAGTCCATTCATGCACCTTCCTCAATTAATGTTCTTCTTCATGAAGCTTCCACATCAATCTTTTCCTACAAGGTTGAATGAACAACACCATGTATTTATTCCCAATACATAATCAAATTCCAATGCATTAATAATCCACTAAGGAGGCATTAACTCAACAATCTCCCTCTGCTGACTTAGGTGGATAATGTTGCATCACCACTTCAATCCCTGAAAGTTCATCTCAAATTGAGATACCGCTTGATATACCCACAAGCATTCCATTGGCCTTATTCTTGTACCAACTACACATACCCCGAATCAGTTGCATACGGTCCTAGCTCCCCCTGATTCAAAATGGCCAATGCTATGTGCAGTTGCTCCGAGTCAACAATTACCAGTTGGCTCCGAAGAGGGACCTCGACTTTGCCTCTTCCTTAGCAGGATTATCCTTCTCACCATCGTCTGAAACTTGGAAACATGTAGATAGCGTCTCTGCTGTGCCCGCAAACGAGACCCGCTTCAGGTACCTGTTCTCCTGTGCACCCTGTTTCCCAACAACCTTCGAGGTCTGAGTTTTTCCCATCAGACGAAACATACTTTTACATTTTTCTCCCTTCATTAGGACCATGCAGCCACGTGACACTTTCATAACTCCCCCTGCTGACGAAACCTTGCAGCCCTTGGAGTCTAGTTGGCTCAAGGATATTAGATTTCTCCGGAACTTTGGGACATACACCACATCACCCAATGTTCGAACTGCTCCATCGAACATCATGATCTTCACAGTTCCCGTACCCATGACACGACGTCTTGTGCCATCACCCCAAGTCACAAATCCTTGGACTTCTTGGAACTTATCAAAATATTCTCTCCTGGAGCAAAGGTGATCAGAACAACCACTATCTAATATCCAATAATCTTGAGAAAAAATGTAATTACCTTTGGAGAATGTGAGAAGTTCTCCAAAATCTCTAGACATCTCCGCTACACCAGCCAAGGAGCAATCTGAGCCCTTATCGTCCTTCTCTTTCATCAATGGACAATCCGGCTTTATGTATCCCCACTCCTTGCACTTGTAGCATTGCTTGCCCTTTCCTCTGCCTCTGGATTTAGACCTGCTATGCTCACTAAATCCCCTCGCAGTTGACCTTCCCTTACGATTCTGTTCATGAGCAATGAAGACGGAACCTTGAGAATCATCGGCTTTCCTTCTCTTCTCATGTGATAAGAGAGTCGATTCTACATTCTTCATCTTCAGTGTATCCTTACCATACACAATTGTAGTAACAATATTCTCATATGAATCGGGAAGCGAGGTAAGAAGTAAAACAGTTTGATCTTCTTCCTCAATTTTAACCTCAACTCTTGATAGTTGATTTATCAATCCCTTGAACACATTCATGTGCTCCATGAGATTCGCACCTTCTCCCATCTTGAGCTTGTAGAGATCCCGCTTTAAATGCAGCTTCGTTTGCAAGCCTTTCCCAAGATAAAACTTCTTCATTTTCTCCCAAAGCTCAGGTGCATAATCTACATCATTAACATTATTTATAATATTGTCAGCAATATAAAGCCTAATAGTGCTGACACACCTGGACTCCAACTCGTCCCAATCTTCATCTGACATCTTCTCTGGCTTCGCATCCTTCCCCTTCAACGGTCTTGCAAGGCCTTATTGAACTAGGATGTCGTTCACCCTCCTTTGCCATAGAGTGAAATTTCCTTTTCCATCAAATTGCTCCACCTTAAAATGTGAACCGCTAGAACTTGCCATGGCAAACCGCTCACGATCGAACCAGAGCTCTGATACCACTTGTTAGCAAATTAATCCTCCGCCACGCAATTGCTAACAATAAAGATGAAAAAAGAAAATAAAGAAACCAAGAACACAAAAGATTTAACGAGGTTCGGCCAATTAACTTGCCTACGTCCTCGAAGAGTTTTCTCCTTCACTATGAGAGAATGCAAAATACAAGATTACACTACTCAAGTTTATACCCAACTCGAGCCCTTGTATCCAATAGGATACCCCTTGTACACCCTCTCTCAACCCGAGAAAATCACTCTACCTCAAAGAGCTATACACACTCTTTCACCTTCTCTTAACCGAGAAGATCACTCTACTCCAAGAGCTATACACACTCTTGAAGTGCTCAAGAAGATCACTCTAGCCCAAGAGCTATACACACTCTTGAAGCACTCACTCACTTGTGAGGTGTTCTCCTTGATGTTGAAATGTTGCCAAGCTCTCCACCTTATATAGTGCTTAAGGCACAAGTTGTATTTGTGCTTTTCCAATGTGGGACATTTTCCTCACATTTCAACATCCTTCATTGAAGTCCATTCATGCACCTTCCTCAATTAATGTTCTTCTTCATGAAGCTTCCACATCAATCTTTTCCTACAAGGTTGAATGAACAACACCATATATTTATTCCCAATACATAATCAAATTCCAATGCATTAATAATCCACTAAGGAGGCATTAACTCAACACTTCTCTG
The DNA here is from genome assembly GCA_032719365.1 of Prinsepia uniflora. NCBI lineage: Eukaryota > Viridiplantae > Streptophyta > Magnoliopsida > Rosales > Rosaceae > Prinsepia > Prinsepia uniflora. The sequence goes on along the minus strand of CM064862.1, from coordinate 1,950,212 downwards.
GTTGCTACTGATTCAGATAATGAAAATGTGGCAAGAATGGAGCAGATTCAAATTTGGGGAATGCACGATCAGGCTTTGATGCATATGATCACTGCCACACTGTCTACTTCAGCAATGTCATGTGTTATTGGATACAAGACTGCTCAAGAAATGTGGGTGAATCTTAAAAAAAGTTTTGCATCTATCACTAAAGCCTCAATCTTTCAAATGAAGATTGAATTGCAGAATATTAAGAAGGATTATGAAAATATGACTCAGTATATGCAAACAATTAAAAATGCAAGGGATACCTTTGAATCGTGTGGTGTTCACTTTGGTGATGATGATGTGGTAATTTTGTCCCTAAGAGGTCTACTTAGTGAATACAATACTTTCAGATGTGTGATCAGAGACAGAGAGAATGCTATTTCACTTAAAGAATTCAGAACTCAACTTCTTGCTGAGGAGAGTGTTATTGAACAGGCAAGTGATCTTCCTTTCCTCTCTGCCATGGTGGCCACCAAGGGCACAAATCGAGTTTCCTCCTTTGAACAAGGACCAACAAGTGGTTCTCAAGGTTCATTTCCTAGTCACCAACTAGGATACACAAATAAAGTTCCTAATCAGACACGTGGAAACAACAATCAGAATTCACAGCTCAATCATCAACCCAACCCTTAACTTTTCAGTGAGAACTTTCAGCATTTCGGGTATAATGGTGGTTACAAGAGTGCATTAAATCCCATCTATTACTGCAAGAACAACAATTACAATGAAGGGAGAAACAAGAAAGGAAGAGGCAATGGTGTTGGGAAGGGTTATCATAATCAGTATTTGGGAAATCAAAATCAAAGATAGCAAGGTTTTTCTAGTTCTGGTCTTGATTACTCACAAACACAAGGTGATTCTGGTTATTCTTTCCAAGTAACATGGCAGCAACCTCCCCCAAAATTCCAAATCTGTGCCAAGAAAGGTCATCTTGCTGTGGATTGTTTACATTGGTTTTGTAGTCTAGAAGGAAGACCAGGGAACCCAAGGAGGACACTGTTACTCTTGGAACTGTTCTCCGAGATGGAGAACAAGCTATTGGTGTGGCTCATATTTATGCCTCATTTAATGATACATTCATTGTAAGTGCTATCTTATTCATGTTGATTTTAGTTGCCATTATTACTTGTGGATGAAGTTACATATGTATAAGTATATGAAGTTATATATGTATAAGTATAATCTTTGTTTTCTGGTTTCAGCATGTAACCGACTTGTCTGGAAGGGAGACACTTGTTCGCATCACCGGTATAATATTCGGCTTCTTTCTTACTTGAATAAAATTTTGATATCGTTTGTATGATTGGGATTTGTTCTGGTAACTTAGTCGACCAATAATTTGTTGTAAAGATAACTGCTATGTTATCGAGCTAATGGTGTCTATGATATTATGAATTGTGGATGTTCAAATATTTTTCTTTTCCATAATTTTGATGATTAGTATTGACACTATCTTGATACTAAGGCTCGGGCAGGATTAGTATTGACATTATCTTGATACCCTGTTACCTTTTCTTCGAATTCAGGTGGTATGAAGGTGAAGGCGGATAGAGACGAGTCATCTCCATATGCAGCTATGCTTGCCGCTCAGGATGTTTCTCAACGCTGCAAGGTCTACAAGCTTTTTGATACAAGTGATTTTGAATTGCAGACTTGAATTCTATGATATGCATCCCATTTGGTGTCAATTTTCTGAGTTCTTATCATAAAACATGTTTCCTTTGGTGCTTTCTTGACTCTTAATTCTGATTTTATAGGAGCTTGGCATCACTGCATTACATATCAAGCTCCGAGCTACTGGAGGGAACAAGACTAGGACCCCCGGTCCAGGGGCCCAATCAGCGGTCAGAGCCCTTGCTCGTTCTGGCATGAAAATTGGTCGTATTAGTAATTTCCTTCTCATTACTATCTCATTCATCCACATATTTTCCTCACATATCTCCACCCTTGGATTAAATTCATTCTTTCCTACCTGATGGCTAGAATTCCAGAGTGATGATTGGCGATTCTGGAAAATCTTTGATGGCATTCTATGCATATGAAATCTATCTAAATTAAGCGGTTGGAGCTCGTGGTTGATATATTATTTTGTCTAGATATTTTTTTTTGAGGAATGACTCGTATTGTAGGAACACTTTTACCTATGTGATGCGTGTAGGTTAATCAATTTCAATCTAGTGTAGCTATTGTTGCGGTCATTGATGTTTTTTTTTTTTTTGACAGAGGATGTGACTCCAATTCCCACCGACAGTACTCGCAGAAAGGGTGGCAGAAGAGAAAGAAGGTTGTGATTTCTGACTTGTTATCTGATTATGGAGATTCAGCTGCTGCTGTGGATTCTGGGATTTTTTTGTTTCATTTGGATGCACATTTTATGTTCAGTCTTGCCAGCGGCGCGTATGTAGTTTTGTTTTTCTAACCTAGTTAGATTGTTGTGCAAGTAAAAGATTACTAAAGATTTATCACCAAAAAAAAAAGATCACTAGAGATTTTAGTGTGGTTGGCAATTGTCATTTGGGCTTTCTACAAAACAATTACTTCTTGTTATTCAGTCGTTTTCTTATGATTTAGTGTTTTATCCTACATGAAATTGTGGCAAAGTGCATAATGAGTAGTCTTAACAATTTCTTTGGGCGCTAAGAATTGTGATTTTACTTCTTTGCTGGCGGGGTGCTAAGAATTGTGATTTTACTTCTTCGTTTGTGGAGGCCACTATATACACCATCTATCAATATTAATGTATTGGAAGGCACATTTATGATTAACAAAAAATATCAAATTTTGTACTTTGAATTTCGAGTTCAATATTCACTCTTAATTTCCTAAGTCGTAATAAAATATTATATTTACGATAAATTACCCAGTAGATAGTGCACTATATGATATTTTTTAATAAAATAATAATATCATTATATCGTAAATAAAATACACCCACACCATCAAAATTAGCTTGCGACAATGTGTGGATTTGGAGGTCCAAATCGAAATCGAAATCTATAGCTCTCCAAACGGGTCCTTAGTGTTTTATATATAGTACATGCCATTGTGGTGAGGTGCCTAATGAGAAGTTTTTTCGGTTTCTTTTGGGGCTAAAAATTGTGATTTTATTTATTCGCTACTATTGTACATATTTCAAACTTGGTGGAAGGATAATTTTGATAACAAATCAACAATTTGCTTTTTTAAGCATACGTAGTAACCCAATCTCTTTATTTCTTAGTTCTTATATCACTCCCTACAAATATTATCTCCATCAAACTTCAATCAAATTGGTATTATTTTGTTATCTCTACTACAAAATTCAAACAAATTAGTATTATTCCTTATAAAAAAATTGGTATTAATTATTCAATAAACAAGCTAAAACAAAATAAACAAATTGGTAACATTTTGTTATATATCCTTAATTGTGTCAAAAAATATATCACATATATACACAGAACTTACGTACGCTATAATATATATATATATATATATATAATTGGTGCCCAAGAAAAGAAAAAGGTTAAATCCATGCTGCCCTAAAAACGAAACTAATGATACTTGGCACCCAAGAATCTCTACAAAACCGATTATAAAAACTCTAGGAAATATTGATCCTATGGAACCATACTTCATCCAAAAATTGTGGAGTTGACATTTGAAATATTATAAAGAAACAATTATACCACTTGTTGACACCATATCTGACCAGATCCACTGAACCGTATACTTAAAGCCCAGACTCCGTTCAAGGCCCAAACCCACCGTACTTACACAGCCCCAACACTGGGTCCAATGCGGGATGCCACGTGGAAGTCTATCCACCCTCGATCTACGTAACACGCGTTAGCACGCAAATCGAGGAGTATTTGTCACACATCGAAATTATGAGAATTGAACATCCTGCCTACCCATACATAAGGGGTACACATTTCCCAATAAAGGTAATTAATATCGACTATTCATTACAACTATGTCTAATTTACCATTTACTGTTTCCTCTTACGAACAAAGTTATTGACTTGAATGTCGGAAAATTTTAGGCCGGCACCACACCGGTGCCCGTACTAACGAGAAACTCACTATTCACTTAGGTTGAAAGGTTACGAGGAAGGACACACGTCATTTGGTGATTGGACAACGAGTAATTGACAGTTGGAACATTTAACGCTTCAACACAACCAAAATAATTATTGTGCATTAATGAAATATATTTATCAGCTAAATATATTAATTAATAAACAATTATACCACCAAAATAACACATCTTTTTCGTAAATATAATATTTCATTGTAATGCAGGAAATTAAGAGTGAATGTTAAACTGAAAATTCAAAGTACAAAATTTGATAGATATATATATATATATATATTATAATAATTACAATCATCCATCATTAATGTAATGGAGGCGTTTATGATAAAAAAAAAAAGATAACAATTTGTAGTTCTATATATATATACCTTTAATTTCTTACATCACAATTTTATGAAAAATCAATAATTAGACAATTCAGTATTATGAATCTTACCGATTGTCAAACCTATTTGTTGTTTTGATAAATATGATGACTAAACAATAACTAATTTAATTAATCTCATAAAATAAAAATAAAAACTTTTACTTGGAGCGATTTAATAATTAAATAAAAGTTGTTTCCTTTATTTTTACGAGAAAAAAAAAATTGATCGAGGCCCGAGGGTGAACTTGCACAAATTGGGCCCAACACCAATTTAGACACGTTTTACAATCGACTCATCTATCTACATCTGGTTATGATTATCGACTATGGAGATACAGTTATATAGTTTGTAGTAAATATTATTTTGGGACCCAGGATGTTATATTATAAACTTTGTCGTAATTTAGTATTATTGTTTAATGGTATTTTTTTACACATTATTCAATCGATTTTTATAAAAAGCGAAGTTCATACCAATGCATATACAATGTAGCCCCCCTCAAAATCGTTTTGAAAAAAAATCAGTCTTGCAGATGTAGTTTCTTTTAACTCGTGTCTTTGTGTTTACAAAGAAAAAACAAAAGGATTGTCATTCTCTCTGTGATGTTGCAAAAAAAAAAAAAAATTGAAAAATAATACATACATTTTATCTTCTCAATTTTTCGAAGATAAATTAACGATATTTTTAATATAAAATATAAAAGTTAATAAAAATAAAATTAATAAAATAAAAATAAAAGTTATACTATATTGGTTATAGGTGAAAAATATTGTACAATTTATTTGATATATATATCACATGACTTGCTGCAGCCCAACACGTGCCATTGTCTCCTTAACTCCAGAGGCGAAAACCCAGTCACACTTATTACAACCCGCCCCGTTCTAAATCGGGTGCATTCGGGCGAAATGCTTGCTCCCCAAGAACTCCCCCAAAACGGAAAGAATCTACTTGGCCCCCAAAAAACGGACGTACGTACAGTATTGAGTGCCCGAGCAACGCATGCAACTGACACTACTTGGTGCCCAAGCAACACGTACAACTGACAAAACTTGGCGCCCAAGGACCTCTTCTAATCGACTATAAAACCCCCGATGACGCCATTGGCTCCTCTCATAACCCAAGAAGCAAACACCAAGCAATCCGGCCAAAATGCAGATCTTCGTGAAAACTCTGACCGGGAAGACCATCACTCTCGAGGTCGAGAGCAGCGACAACATCGACAACGTCAAGGGCAAGATCCAAGACAAGGAAGGCATTCCCCCGGACCAGCAGCGCCTGATCTTCGCCGGGAAGCAACGTGAAGACGGCCAGACCTTGGCCGACTATAACATCCAGAAGGGTCAGTGACTCACTCAGTACAGTCAATTCCGAATTTCATTTCGCATTTGTGCATTTTGGAACTCGAATCTGAATTTTAATGAATACTTAATTCGATTGGCGTGTGTTTCAGAATCGACTCTTCATCTTGTTCTGAGGCTGCGTGGAGGTGGAGGTGGTAAAGGCGGTTCTACGCCGAAAATCGACCCCAATTTGATTGAGTTAGCTCGCAAATTCAACCAGTACAAACAGATCTGCCGAGTGTAATCATCTTTTCCTTTTCCGGCATCTGTTTTATAATTTATATTAATTAATCTAATTTCTTAAAAAATTATTTCATTAGATGCTATGCTCGTTTGCCTCCGAAAACCACCAACTGCAGGAAGAAGAAGTGTGGCCACAGCAACCAAGTATATATATATATATATTCACATTTTCTTACACATTATAAAGTTTCTATTATTATTATTATTATTATTATTATTATTATTATTATTATTATTTACTTGCTGCATTTGAAATATGACCAAAATTATCCTACTTCATAATTAAACACAGCAATTTTTTAATTTTTTTAATTTTTTTTTTTTGCAGCTGAGACAGAAGAAGAAGTCGGTGACCAAAAACCTTTAGCTTTTGCAATGCAAGTTAATTAGTATTAACTTTTGTCTTAGATCGGATGTTGATATATTCATAATGTGGTACTCTTTTTCCTTGATCGAATTTTCCTTATACTTTTTATGGTAAGGTTTTAACGAGGCCACTTTATAATTTCTGTTGTAAAATCATCCGTTATTAATGTAATGGAGGCCTTTATGATAGAGAAAAAAAAAAGTTACTTTTTACTTTGAATTTTTAGTTCAATATATAACCTTAATTCCTATATCACCGTGAAATATTACCGTTACGAAATATCATTAAAATTATCTGTCGTTTAATACATAAAAATACACGATTGTCACACGTTTGCTTAATTAATTTTGTTTATAAATGACCTTTACATGGAAACCTAGAAAATTCACCTCTAAAATGTTGGCATGTTGGGTCAACAAAAAGAATTTGGGCCCAACACAAAATTAATCCCACTTATAAAATAGGCCCATCTAATTTGGGTCCATTAAGGCCAGAGACTCGGCCTCTTTTCCAGGCCCGTCGAGAAATGAAACCCAAGAAGTCGACTATAAAAACCTTGGCGAAGCCATTGGCGCTTCTCACAAAGGAGGCGCAAGATGCAGATATTCGTGAAAACCCTAACTGGAAAGACCATCACTCTCGAGGTCGAGAGCAGCGATACAATCGACAATGTCAAGGCGAAGATCCAGGACAAGGAGGGCATTCCCCCAGACCAGCAGCGTTTGATTTTCGCCGGAAAGCAGCTCGAGGACGGCCGGACCTTGGCCGACTATAACATCCAGAAGGGTCAGCTCCCTTTTCTTTTATTGTGTTTTTGGGGATTTGAATTCATTTGGTTTGATTATGGGGTCTAATTTTATTGCTATGTTTTGATTCAGAGTCGACTCTTCATCTCGTTCTGAGGCTCCGTGGTGGTATTATTGAGCCTTCTTTGATGGCTTTGGCTCGCAAGTTCAACCAGGAGAAAATGATTTGCAGAAAGTAATCATCTTTTTCTTCGTAATCTGTTTTATTTGCTTATGTGTAAACTGTAAATTGCATGAGTATGCGGATAATTCCATTAGAAAATCTAACTGATCTTTCGTATTTTAAATAATCCTATTCGATTTATTTATACATGGTAGATTTACTTGAAAAAAATCGATGGGATAATTACTTAGCCTCCTTTTCAGATTGAGTGCAATTGAGGTTATACTTATCCCAATATAATCATCCATTCTCTTAACTTTGTCAGCTGGTCTCCATTACTTGCAGTTGATTTTCTTGAGTGGGACATGTTTTTATCTGTTATAAACGTGTTACATTTTCTGCAGCATGGTTATGTTAAAGCTTGAGCTTGCATGAGCTTTCAAGCTGGTCACTTGTGATGTTAATTCATATTATTTGATAGGTCGAGAGTATTAATGGCATTGTTATGGTGCAATTACTTATCCTCCCTTTTTCTGCTAATGTTTGTCGAGGTGATGCTTTTCTCAAAATCAATTTCCATTCTTTAACTATCAGCTAGGATCAATTGTTTTCTGTTGAGTTTCAACGGCGTGACATAATTTTTTTGTTATATATGCTAATAGGTTCTACTGCATCTATATCTTAGACAGTAATGTTGCTGTAGTCGTTTTTTTTTAATGGTGTTCTGTATTCATTTGATGGAATTTTACCCTGTTTATCTTTTACCAAATGTTGCTAGTCATATGCTTTTTTGTGTTGCACTTTATATTCATTCTATGTAATAGTACCCTGTTTAGAAGGTGTTAAGCAATTTTCTCCTTCCGTCGATTATAATGTTACGTCATGCAAATTTGATTCATACTTGATTTAGTTATATATTTAAGGTGGAAGGATAATTGTTAGGGGTGTGGTTGTTTTACTCTTCCCACTATTTGATCCCAAATTTCAGTTGAATAGGTGTTTTTATTCACTGCGATTTTACCGATAGATATGCTTTGCTGATTGGCTAGCTTTCTTGTTTTTTAGATGTTATGCTCGTCTGCATCCAAGGGCAGTTAACTGTAGGAAGAAGAAGTGCGGCCACAGCAACCAGGTAATCTGACATTTTATTAGATATGTAAGTTACTATTTAGTTACTGCAATTCAAATACAATCATAAAACTTTCTATGACCCTAATTGATAACCCGTAGATTCGCCATATGTTCAAACTTACCTGAAACTTTCTTGTTATTTCTTGCAGTTGAGGCCCAAGAAGAAGATCAAGTAGACTTTTGTTGGAATGTTGTTCCTTGGTTCTGAATTGGAATTTGAACCTTTGTACTTTGGATAATCATTTGCTTTGTATTTTGGTTCAATACTTCGTTTTATATTAACTTTTATGAATTTTTTGATCATTTTATTCTAGGATATTGTGATCATGTTTTGATTTTCCTTCTTTATATTAACTATCTTATTATGTGCAACGTATGTTTCACGGTTTTTTCACGCCAATTTTCGTTCTTTCTCAAATTCCCGATCGCCGTTTTCACGGTTCAATTCTCCTGGAATGGAATCCAATACCCAGAGTTGTTCTGGATCACAGAAAAAGCACAAAGACCACATACTTTTAAGCATAAACGTAATGGAATTTACTTCCAACTCCAGATGCGTAGGAATTTCTACATTCTAATTTTATGTATCAAAACAAAATAATTGATGCATAGGAATTTCAAAATTCAGACTTTTTATTGCACCCTTTGTTATTTTATTTCATCCAAACGCACCTCAAGTCATTGTGAACCGTGTAAGAACCTTTCCGAAATCACTTTGATAATCGTACAACAACCTGCTTCCGGCTGACAATATAACTAATGTACTTGAATTATCAGTAGAACTTCAACATAAGACAAGAGACCTGTCAGACAAGAGACCTGATGATCATTTTTGCCTCTAGGATTTTGTGATCATGTTTCGATTTTCCTCCTTTTTTATCAACTATATATTTTATTTATATCCATGACTGCATGGATAAATTTTCCACAAGTTAATTGTGGGTTTGGTTCTACCCTAGGCTGCAGAGCTGATCTTGGATGGGCTTGGGATTTATTTTTACCCATATTTGCAGGCTTTGAGCCTAGCATTAGGGTTAATTGTTTTACATTATTTTGTTACCTTATTTTCTGAATTAGTTCTGCGTGGGTATATACTTATGGGGAGTTCTTACGATGCTCAATGTTTACGGATTATTTGTGGTGTATTTTGGGGAGTTCTTGCTTTCTCTCGAGGGAATATTTCAGTAAACGTGTTATTTTTTATAGCATTGGATTAAATCACTACAAGAAACATAAAGTTACTCGACCAACAATCTTCATTGGGTAACAATAAAAATTTGTCGGGTAAGAAAAAAATACGATGAACCTTTGTCATGCAGGCTTCGTCGAGCAATAATTCTCGGGTCAGAATTTTTAACGACGAATTTACAAAGCAAGAGCTCTCGTATAGTTTTGTAGAGAAAGAAATCTTTATTTCTTCAATCTATTTTATGAGGGAACTCTAGTATATACCATTTTAGAAAGAAAAAAAAAACACTAGTGTCGGGTTTCCCGGTATTCATAGTGACCAAGTCCAATTGAAATCTAGATCTGTGGTGCATGGGCGTCATCCATTGATTTTCGGTAGCTAAGTATTAATTGGTAGGTTATATATGCATACAATTTCCACATGTGAATTATTGGTCTGGTACAATATTGATATTCTCTAATTTTAATAGTCTTATTACTTAAATGCATTCTGAAATGAGTAGGAAATTTCACTTTGTACTCTAATTTAAAATATGTTACATTAAAAAAATTGATTAATATTGATAATTTCACCCTTTTTTTGGTCGATATATTGGAAAAATAGAGAATTGGCATCAAAACAGGAGGAAAAGAAATTTACTTCCCTAATATCTATGTTTTCGCTTAATACCAAAGGAAATTAGTGATATTCACCTATATTCACAGATATTCATCGAGCACCATTATACCCTCAAGTCACGATTCGTGCGATTATGACGCCAAAGTTGGCAAAGGAAGGCGAGGCTTTCCTCGCCTTGTCCAGACGATTCGTTTGGGTTGCTCTCATGGTCCAATTCGACTGCAAGAGTCATCGGAGACAAAAAAAAAAATCGAGGTTCTAGACTTTGTAAAACGACCATAGGGAGACGAGGAAGAGAAAAAAAGTAAAACGACCTCTTTACCTTGGAGTTATTTCTTATGCTTGAATATTGGCTATATGAATTGATTTATAATAATATTCTTGGTTTTATGATTTCTATTGTTTCAATATTCTATATATTCTATGATTCTAGTTTTTGTTATGTTTGTGTGTTCGGGCTTAATGCTTAAATAGATATAGGGAGTGTAAAACCCCGAACCTTATTTTATTGTAAATTCTATTACTTAATACAAAATGACAATTTTGCCCTTGGTAGGAAAACAATTGAATTTTGACCCTTGAATCATTTTGGACTTTGGCCCATGATCGTGACGTGGATCGGACGTTACGAGTTAGTATACAGACGGCAGGCCGAAATTGGACGTTCGATGCGAAAATTACAGGTCACGAAGTTCGATGGTTACTATTACATTTTCCGAGATTTCGGGCCAAGTGGCATTATTGGATTAGGTCAACTGGTTTATTGGACCAATCAGATGAGTGACAAGTGTAACTCATCTAACTGGCCCATTTACCCAAAAGATTGGATGCATGTATCTGCTATCTCTCTCTATCTCTCTTGTGTTCAATTGAACCGTGCACTAAGCCAATACAAACACACCCACACAGTCATCAACTCTCTCCCTTAAACCTGTGTCTTCATCTGGTGATCTTGAGAATTAGCAAGGAGAGTGTAAACGGTGGATCTGAGGCGGAGAATGGTGACACACATTGGAGAAGGAACTCACAGGTAAGAAACCCGAAACTCTTGAATCGGGTCAAAGTTGAATTTGAAGGTTTGGACCTTGTTGGGTGAGTCTAAGAGTCCAGGACACTTTGTAGGACTTGTACGAGTAGATTGGGTGTAACGACCCATCCCAAATTATTGGGATTAATTAGGAATTAATTATGAATTAGAGAGACTAATTAGAGATTCGCCGAGGATTATCGGCCGTTCAGGGCAAAATTACGATTTTGCCCCTGAACGAGGGTAAAAAGTTAACTTTTGACCCGAGATGTCCAATGCACGAGGACCGAGGACTGTTACATAGATCGAGTTGATACGAGTCCGTAGACAGACAGTACGTCGAAATCGAATATTTGACGGGAAAGTTATGGGTCACGGAAGATTTCGGAAACTATTTAAGACGACACGTTTTACGAGGCATTTGACTTTTGTCTTTTGTCTTATACGGGACCAGATATTTGTGCAGGCCAAGGGATGAGTGACAAATCCATTTCCCATTATGATTACATACATGCATCTGTTTTCCCTTTTTTCTTCATTCGATCATTCTAAACCGTGCAACCCAAACCAAATCCCTTTCCACCCATTTGATTTTGTGTGAGGCCAAGAGAGTGGCTGAGGGTGAGTGAGGGATTGAGAGAGACCGTGGGAGACGACAGGACCGCCATAGGTGGCAGAGGATTTCACGGGGGAGGTAAACCGAAACCCCCTTAAATTCAAAAATCCAAATTCTAGTTTTGGACGTTTAAGGGTTGTGCTGATGATTAGGTGATGTTCATGGGATCCTTACGAGTCAAGGAGGATCGAAATCAGTGGCTGAGGATGGCGGGGCTGCCTGGATAGAGAGCCGAAAAATTGGGTCTTGAAGGGTGGATCGAACAGGTAACTTCCAGGCCCTTTTTTAGTGTTTTGAACTCATAAATCGATAGGATGGGATGAGAGGAAACTATAGGGATTGGAACGGATTGAAAAGAAGGAGAAACTAGGGGTGAATCGATCTCGTTGGTCCGGTCGGACCAAAAACCAGTGAACTGGGTTCAGACCGGTTCGACAGAGGTTGAAGACAACCCTGTTCCCTGGCACGTGAAGCCCACGTGCAGCGCCTTTGGGTGCGCATGGGGCGTTTCTGGGTAAATTGGTCAACATGTAATTTCATCATTTTGATGTTGATAGGTCCTCAAATAAGCGTTATTTTATATTATTTTATACCCTTTATACTTGACTTTTAATATTAAAATAATAAATAATTAGACAAATTAATTTATTTTGTGATATTTTTGTAGAAATAAATAAAACTTGGAATTTGGAGCATTTTGGTGAAAGAATCGTCCCGATCGGAATTATAACGAAGAAATTATGGACGAAATATGAGAAACCACCGAAAATCGCAAGGAAATTCGGTGGGAAGCTGCTGAAATCCAGCAGCCCAAGCCAAAAATCCAGCAGCCCCCCAATAGTTCCTAAAATCAGCATATTTGCCCCAAAATCAGCATCTTTTCCCACCCAATCTCATCATTTCCATCACTTCTTCATGTACTATTTTATTGCTATTTTTATATTTTAATTTTGTACTTTTAATTAAACAATTGTGGCACTCCCTCTATAAATAGGGAGGTCATTTCATGTATTTGGGGAGTCCCCAATTAGTTTCATTCTTCCATTTCTTTCTTAGTTCTTAGTTCTTAGTTCTTAGTTAGTTCTTTTGTTTCTCTCTTTTGAGAGACATTTTTGGGGACCATTTTTACTTCTTGTAGATTTTCTTATTAATTAGTTTTCTTTTAATTCTTATTCGTAATTTATGTTATTTTTATGTTATTTTCATTTCTTCTTTACTATTGTTCTTGGTATTTTCTTTCTAACATTTGTAAGTAAGAATGCAATCTCCATGTGTTTTACTTTTTGAATTTCTTTTACTTCATATGTTTTAGTGCTTAAACTTCAATTTGATGTTAAGTGTTTTATCCGCTGTCGGTGCACTTAGAGTAGAATTGAAGAGATTAAATGTTGATCGCTGTCGGCGCATTTAATTATAAACTTAAGGTAAATCATGTTGTAAATGTTTGAAACATATTGATGTTTGACGCAAATTAATGGTTGATGCATTTATAATATTGAAAGATGTATGTAAGTATTTGAGATGATGAAGGTAGGATTTCGTGATTGGTTTATTATGAGCAAAATGTTAGAATTAATGTGATTGTTAATTCTTACTTACGTAAAAGTGTGGGTTTTGTCTATGAAACTACTCTATGGTTTGTAAGTTCTAATTAGCATGAACATTTACATTTTAATTTTTAGTTAGTGTTGTCTTTAGCTTAAATTACAAATCTTTTCAAAACCCCATTTTTATTCTTTATTCTTTTATTCTTTTATTCTTTAATTCTTTAATTCTTTTAATTCTTTTATTCTTTGATCCCTTTTTATTCTTTATTCTTTTATTCTTTTATTCCTTTTATTCCTTTTATTTCTTTATTCTCTTATTCATCTATTCTTTAATTTATTAATTCTTTGATTATTTAATTCTTTAATTCATTATTCTTTTATTCATCTCCCACTAACACATTATTAATGTTCCCTAATTTCCCCGGTTAAGAACGATCCCTATTTACCAATACTACATCTACACAAAAAGGGTTTAAATTGCACAATACTCAAATTACGTGTTTAAATTAATGCGTAGTTTGGGCGTAGTCAGATGTAACAAACATTTTGGGATAGGTTTTGAGTCAATTGGACACCGTTTCGATATAGTTCGGGATGACTGAAGGTTTAGGATCGAGTTTAAATATTTTTAAAAATCTGAAAAATTAGGGGGCTTTAATGAGAGGTTAATGAAGTAGTTAGTAACCATCTAGTATGATTTGGACATGTCTGGGAGTTCAGGTGATGATGGATTAGCAGAGAGAGGTTTATAGTGCGCGTATCGAGGTTCAACATGGATGTCTATGAGTGGACTTTGTTTTATGAATTGATGCATGCATAAATGTTTTATATGTGTTTTATATCAATAAATTGAGATGCCTTGAGTGTGTATGATTGTGGTATTTAATATTCACGTATTTGCACGTATTTCGAGATTTATGGTTTTAGACTGTGCTTATGCGTGCTGGTATTTCTATGATGGTTTGATGGAATGATTTGGGGATTTAGAAATGTGGAACCGAGCATGTGACCCATTTGGATTTAGAAACTGACGAAATTAGAGTCTATTTGATTTCATGAGTTATCGGGCTGGAGGCCCATTTGGCTTATATGATCGGGCTTGAGGCCCCGTTGAGTTATGATATCGGGTTTGAAGCCCAGTTGATTTATGGTACCGGGCTTGAGACCCAATTGGTGTAAGGTATCAGGTTTGAGTCCCAGTTGGTTTACGGTATCGGGCTTGATGCCCAGTTGATTTGTGATATCGGGCTTGAAGCCCAGTTGATTTGTGATATCGGGCTTGAGGTCCAGTTGATTTGTGATATAGGGCTTGAGGCCCAGTTGATTGTGATATCGAGCTTGAGGCCCAGTTGATTTGTGGAATCGGACTTGAGTCTCAGTTGTGGTTTATGAAATGAGAATTCGGGTTTAAGACCCTATTAAGATGTGAATCTGGGCTGAGTCCCTGTGAGATTTGGATTTAAATCGGATTCGAGGAATCCTATTGAGATGTTCGGGTATGAGACCCAGTCGAACCATGATTTGAAAGAAAGTATGTTGTTATGTACATACCCTCATATATAGCGGATTTGTCTCCTCTAGACGTCGATGATCCTGGAGTGTCACGATACACTACTTGGGATGAGTGACTTCAAGAGGGAGCACATTCCAGGAGTGAACGGTATGATATAGTCCCAGATAAGATCCGGAGACCAGTCCTCCCAGATGTCGTAGATCCTAGGGGTAGACTCGGAGATGAGACTTGAGTGTATGGATACTTACATATGATTTTACGATGGTGAGATGATATATCGGTTTTACTTGTTTTCACGTTTTTCGAGATAATTATCGTATTTCACGCATTTCGAGATTTCGGTTTTTGCCTATGCATGCGTGATAATTTTGATGAAGTATCTGGTTATGAATATGCATGTTTCGGATTTATGATGTTTGATCATATTGTGAAGAAATTTTCTGGTAATTGCATGTGTTGGAATTTACATGTGAATTCGGGCATGAGTCCTGTTACGATGAGAAATGTTTTTGGAATAATGTTGGAAAAAGATTTGTGATGAATCCTGATTTATTATGTTTAAAAACGGTTTTGGGTTTAAAGACCCGGTTGATGGTTGGATCTGGTTTTGGGTTTAAAGACCCGGTATGTTGATTTTGGGGGCGGGCCCGAAAATTGAGTTTAAAGACTCGTGAGTTTAAAGACTCGATTATTATGATACCCCCGAGGCCTACTAATCGTGTTTTGAGTTTAAAGACTCGTTGATATCCCGGGAAGGCCTAATGTTGAGTTTAAAGACTCGGATGGATCCAACGGCATAATCAGGATTATTGATTTATGTTTCACTTGATTTGTGCAAATAATGTTTCAAAATGACGGTTTCTGGAATCTGGTATTATTATATGGTTTTACATGAGTTATGACGATCCCTGTAACGTTTTTCTTGTGTTTCGGAAAAAGAGTTTTCAAAGGTTTAAATACACAATTTTGAATATTTGGTTATGCATGCGGATTACAAAACTGGAGGGCGAACCCGATTTCGGAAAAACTGTCTTTCCTGTTAAACTTATGTTTCGGTCCACTCACACCTTGTTGTTTTAAATTCCCTCCAGGTCGTGGTACAAGCGTGGGGGCAAGCGCCGAGGCAGAGGCGGAGGCATAACGTTTTCCGTTGCGGAGTAGTTAGTTCACAGAGTAGGACTTGTTCTTTAATTTGTTTTGTAATATTGCTCTGTGAAACTGTGGACTTGACGTCCAGTCGCATGTATTTTGTTTAATCTCCCTGGTCTGACAATGGGTGTGTTGTAATTTTAACTAGTCTTCCGATCCTTTGGGTTCGATTGTCAGACGGGAGCAGGATGCTTCCCGATTATCGAGGCGATAATGTAACAACCCGTCCCGAGAATTGGGATTCGTAGAGTGATTAAGGTGTGATTAGTAAGGTTAATTAGGGGTTAGTTGGTCCCGATGGGGTCACTAGTGGAGAATGACGATTTTGCCCCTGCTTCGGGCAAAAATGTTGACTTTTATTTAGGGTGGTCAATTGGGGATTGACCAGTGACCAGGACGTAGTTTAGGACGTCATGAACCCGTAGACATGTGGTATGTTTGATTCCGACATCCGAGGAGGAAGTTGTGATGTTCGGAAGGTCGAAGGTATTATCGTAATTTTGGTAAAATAGGGGGAAAAGTTGACTTTTGTGTATAATCGAGTTTTGGTAGGTTGACCTAGGATGGCTAGATAGTTCTTGTCGTCCTGAGTTCGATGACAGGCGGCACATGTTCATCGGACTTACGAGGCGAGAGTTACGGGTCTAGGAAGTTTCGGTAAAACCGTAAAAATGTGTTAAACAGAAGGGTATTTTAGTCTTTTTGGGTTTATGGGGATTTGTGCAGAGAGAAAGGAATGGACGGCTGGGGTTTAACCAGGTGGGATAAAGATTGAAGGGATGGTGACACATGGCAAAGGGCTAGAGGATTCTGGTGGAATCCGGTGTGTTCACAGCCCAATTAGTTGGGTGGAACCGTGCATACCCGTGTTTGTTCTTCGACAAACACAGAGAAACAGAGTGTGAGAATTGAGGAGACTTGATCGATCTGGGTGCAAGGGTAAGTGATTAGGGAGTTGTGAGTGTGATAGTGAGGCAAGGCGGAGCTGGTGGCCGTGAATTTGTGGTGCAATCGTGCACGGCGGCACGGCGGAGGTGTGGAGAAATTTTGGGGGAAACAGGGAGCTTGTGAGGTTGAGGTGGTGGCTACGCTGTGAGGCGAGGCAAACCAAGGCCAGGGGAGGCTGAGGAGACTGCAAGGAGTCCAACGACCACAGTGGTAGGCGGCAGTGCGCACGGCGGAGCGGCAATCGAAGGGTAAGGCTTCTTTGCTCTGTTTTGCCGTGAAACTTCAGTTGGAAAGTCGTGGACCTAGGGCTAGAGTCGAGGGATCTGGAGGTTAGGGTGAGACTCCTGAGGGTCCTAGGAATCGTTTGAGTGTGCTGCCGTGATGGGTGGTGCACGGTGGTGGAGGGCACGACGGAGGGACCTTCAGTACTCTGTTTTGGCCGTGGGTTCAAACGGCGAGTCGTGCAGGTAGGGGCTGAGTCGACGGTATAGGAGTGTTGGTCTAGATTTAGTGAGGTCTTAGGGACCGTCTGGTGTCACCACCGTGACGGGAGGTGACCGGAGTTGAGGAGTCGTGAAACAGGGGGACATTTAGCCGTCTGGTTTTGAGCTTAGTCGACGGGCTAGGGACAGTGTCGAGGTGAACGGAGTTGGGGATTGGATTCGTGGTGTCTGGACGAAGCTGCTGGTGAAGGAAGGGATTGAATTGGTGGCCGGACGGCGGAGATCAAGTCTCGCCGGTTCAGCCTGCGACGGCCGGTTCAGCACAGGTTGAAGGTGGTACTGTAGCTGGCGCGTGGGGCCACGCGCAGCCACTTTGGGCGGCGCGTGGAGGCGCGTGCGGCGGTTCTGGGAGAAACGGTCAACTTGACTTTTGGTTTAGGAGAATGTTTGTCGACGTATTAGTGACGTAATCTGACGGTGTTTGACAGGATCGGGATTACCCGAGGAAGCCGAGGAACGGGCTGGACGTTCGGGACGCGAGTAGGGCTCAGTACTGTGAGTGGACCCTTTCTCTAAACTCGATCATGCATAACTGTTTTTATATACGTTTTTGATGGTTTTACTTAAGTCACTATGTTTATTGCTCATGTTATGATGGTTTTACGTGATTATAGACGTTTTCGGGATTTTGCACGTTATCGAGAAAATGCTGGTTTTCGGATTTTGATGCCACATTTGGGGATTTCCACCTATAAAGGTTTTCTGATAATGATAAAGGGGTTATGAAATGTGATTTGTGATTACATATGGTTTTGGTATGAAAATGGATATTTTCCGGATTTGGATTCGGAATGACGGTTCTGAACGCCGGAAGGGCTTCAGACCAGTGATTTCGGATTCGGGTTTGGATGTGGATTGGTACATGGTTTTCAAATGGTTTTGGGATTGGATTTGCTGGATCTGGATATTGGGTTTAAAGACCCGGATTTATGTGACGGGGGACCGGCCGGATTGGGTTTAAAAACCCGGATTGAGTTTAAAGACTCGGGAGTTTAAAGACTCGGATATATATATATTGATTTCCCCCGTAGGCCTTGAGTTTAAAGACTCGGGAGTTTAAAGACTCGGATATGATAAAGGCCTGGATTGAGTTTAAAGACTCGGGAGTTTAAAGACTCGGATAGGTCCAGCAGGTTCGATCGGGAAATGAGGATTTGATACGGTTTCTGATACTCATGTTATGGTTTCTTATGATATTTTGTAGTGTTTCTGTTTCTTATGATGTTTTATCACGATTATTTTATAACTGTGTTCATAACCGTTGGTTATGCATGTGGTTTCAAAACGGAGGGTTAAACTCGGTTTTCTTATAAAATGGTTTTTGAACTTTTTGTACTTTCTGGTCCACTCACATTTTCTGTTTTAAATTGCCCTCCAGGTTGTGGAGCTAGCGCAGGGTCTTGACGTCGAGGCAGTGTCCAAGGCATAGAAGTGACGTGAGGGATCCTAGAAGAGTTTAAAGGCTTCTGTGTGCGTGTACTTTATCGGTTTTTATTTTCCTTGTAATTTAGTGCTATGCTCTGTAAACGCTAAGGTTGGGATATATTGTAGTTACTCCTGCGTCTGACTGGGTTCGAGTGAGTTTTACTTGAGTTTTGTGTCGGGGAGTCAGACGGGAGCGGGATTTACCTCGGGTTTCGGGGTGAAACCGGGGTGGGTCCTGACAGATAATCGGGGTGGGTCCTGTCACAAACTCTTAGATACATAATAATTTCAAGAGAATTAGTTAATAATTTTAATTAATATATGTCTCTCTCTAATTGTATCATCCATATTAACAAGCAATTAATTAAAGCCCCCAACGACTGATTATGTACATAGCATCAGTCAAATTAGGTATGGCCAAATAAGTTTTTTTGAGACTATGAGTAAATCTTTACCCTACATGGGTATAAATGGGTAGAATACCTATCTAGACTCATTCTTAATTTTTGAGAGTTTTACCCAAACTCTACCCAATGGATAATGGGCACCCATAATAATTTACCTTTTATTTTCCCTTTCAATTTTTTTCTTCATTTTCATTTTATTTTTTTACTTCTAATTAATTTTTTGCACCAATATCTTTTGTTTTTTTTTACTTTTGATTTTTTTGCTTTAATTTCAAAATTGAAATTATTAAATTACCTAATTACCTTTAATTTTAACGACCAAATTCCTAAAATTACTAAATTAGCGAGTTTCTTAAAGTTTACTAAGCTAGTAAAATGAGTTCGTTCGAAAATTAGACTTCAATTTTTATTTTTTTTACTTAAATTTAGGATTCGGTAGAATACATTGAAAAGAAATCGAATATGAAATTGAATCTAATTACATTAAAAAGAAAGAATTAGTAATAAAAACAAGTAAATATTTTTAACTAATCCGGAATCAAACATGATCACATAAATCGAAAATGAACTTGATATTAATTGAGATATATTTTGAATGAAAATAACGGTGGTATCTATATATTATTTTATTTTCTATAGCTAGTGAGAATCAATAAATGACCAACTTACCCTTCTATCCTCAATTATTAAAATTTTGTCGAGTTGACCAAGTCTAATGAAGGAATTATTTGTGAATTTGACTCGAAAACTTTCCAATTAAATGAAGAATAAGTAGAAGGTGTCGACATGAAATTCAAAACTTGAAAACAAAACTAGTTAAAATTTCATTATAAACAATTTTTAAGAATTTATAAAATTCCCTTTAAATTATTTTATAGTTGTGAAATCCTTAAAATTTCTATAGTTTACGTTGATTTTTGTTAAATCATTTAAAATGAATGATTTAAATTCTTAACAAAATTTTGATGTTAATATAAATTCGTAACATTTTTGTATTTAATTTTTTAATAATAAAAATGAAATTTTGATGTTAATTAAATAAAGACATTTTAAATAATAATACCCAATAAATAATAATAATAGTAAGAATAGAAAGAAAGAAAAAATTAGTAAAGAAAAGAATGCGTATTAAAAATTCATAGATAATTTGAAGGATGGATAAAAAATATACTTTAAATTTAATGAGTATTAAATACCCTCAATACTCATGGGTAAACCCCCTCCGTACCCATTAGATATAAGTAAATTTTTGCCCATATAATTTTTACTCATTTTAATAATATCCATGCATATCCATGTCCATGGATAATTATGACATCCCTAAGTCTCATTTCTTTTATCTTCTTTTTGCTTTTCCCTTAAAATAAATCATTGTCTTTCTCTTTCTTTCTTTGTCTGCAGCAATGGGGAGACTCCTTTTGCAATTTTTTTTCCCAGTTTTTTTTTGTCAAATATTAAATCGTATAGAACCAATTAAAATTAAATGTTATAGTTTCAATATTATTCCCATACTGAATTATATCGAACCATGTCTATAACTAATTTCTTCAACTTAAATTTCTAAAAGGACATAAAAAAAAATGTTGAAAACACAGTTTTTTTTTTAACACATGGCACATATATAATAGCCTATTCTAGCAAAAGATTTGGTCATTTTGTGCCACGTCACTATTCTAACAGAGTTTTTAACGAAATTCATAGTCATAATGCGAATTAAAGCGAGTTTATTGTTTTATTTTTAATTTATATGTTTTTTCTGTTTTTTTTTCCTTTTTTTTTCTTAACACAGTATTTTATTTTTATTTATTAATATTTTTCCTCCGTTTCTAATTAATTCAAACTAAATAACTTTTCTTATTGTGTTTTGAAAAAATAATATTCTTAGCCTTTATTTATTTAATTTAATTTCAAACTCTACCCTACCTTCTTCTCAATTTCAAACTCTTGGCCTTTAATAATAATCTTATTGCTTGAATATTATTTTTGCCGAGCTTGGAAGTCACGTAGTCAATCAAGGACTCCAAAGCTGAATGCTTTATTGAATTATGTGGGCTTCCTTAGAGCCTGGCTTCGCTGAAAATTGATTTAAAATATCTGGAAATCTGGTGGATGGCAAAGGGACTGATTCATAACAAGTTTTTGTGACATGAAATTAAGGTGATGATCTACTTGAATCTCTCGCTATGGTACGCTTCATTGTCATCGCGGTTGGTCCGACTACTGAAAAACGAAAAAAAAAATTTAGAAAGAAAAGACATAGGCTTCAATAGTCAAAGCATTCGAATCAATATTATCTAATATATATATCCACATTAATATTTTCTTCATATGCGTACACCAATATTTTACTTCACCAAATTTAGGGAACATTACTACAAGAAAAAAGGTGTAATTCGACGAATACAAATTTTTCGGATAACATTAAAATTTGTCGGGTAACAAGTCGTCAGGTTAGAGGTTTTTACAGGCAACAATCATATCACCCGAAGACGATACGAGATTCGTCAGGCAAGATAAAAATTTGTTTTGTCAGGCAAGATCAGATTTTTTTGTTCTTGGTCGGGTATTCCCTCCGTTAAAAAAAATCTTATCGGGCTCCTGAACTTTTCATATATATAATAAGTTGCCCACTATATATATTTTACTTCAGCAAAAAAGGGAATTACCTTTTCATTGTATTCATAAAAGAGTGCATTGCTAGAACCCTTTTCACCTGCATCCTGCGCACCTCCATAAACGATTGTAATACGTACTAGAGCCCTTCTCAGCAGCATCTTTTTCGTTTGAATGAAGAAACTTGTTTACTGGTTGGAGTACTACGTCTGCAGATTATTTATAATATAAACGCATGCATGTTAGCGAATTCTTCTCATTATCTACTATCTCACGAGTCACGACCATATACCACATCGAGTCTCCACATATTATTATATAAATAGATATTAGTTGATAATATTATACCCTAGAATGAAGACTTTGCTATGTGACCTTGAGATAGTACGTACAATCTAATAATTTGTCCTCTTAGCATTGGTAATGTGCCAGTTAAATAAATCATTTAGATAGTACGTATAATATATATATATACACACATATTTAAATAAATGTAAAGGATGGATTAACCTGTTGGTCGGAAAAGCTCAGTGAAGGCTTTTGGCATCGGTGTGTTTGGTAGTGTTAGAATGCCACCTGTCATACGATCATTGAGTCATTGTAATTCAGTTAGTAGTTTGTTAGATTGTTGCTTAGTTGTGCAAGAGTTAGTTGATAGTTTGTTAGTGTTTACTTGGAGAGTACGGCTTGTGAACTCCCATATATAGCTCTGTTGTTGTTCTTGGCTCAATTAGTCTTGGTTAATATCAAAGAAGAAATTTGTTTTCCGCTGCTAAGATCAAAGAAGAAATTTGTTCACAAAGAGCCTAAATCAACACTCAAGCTTATACACGCTTTTTGCTCCATTGAAGAAGGTTCAGTGTTCTTGAAAACAGCCTCTAAGCTGGTGCACGACAAGTGCTCATCAAAAGTTTCAAACCTTGAAAGAAATCAGCAAATAAGTTGTTGCACACCATGTGCTTGGTTTAAAGATTCAAAAAAAGAATATCCCTTCTCGTGTTTTCAACGAAATGATGACTTCGTCTCAACTTCATATCTTGTAATCTCCCATTGCAGGTTTCATCTCCACTGTTGGAAGCTCAGTTAATGTCAAGCTTGATGATCACAACTTCCTCACATGGAATTTCCAGATGGAGCTGTTACTAAACGCCCACGGTCTGATGGGTTTTGTCAATGGATCCAACCCCTGTCCTTCTTGTTAGGAAATTAATCCTCCGCCACGCAATTGCTAACAATAAAGATGAAAAAAGAAAATAAAGAAATCAAGAACACAAAAAATTTAACGAGGTTCGGCCAATTAACTTGCCTACGTCCTTGAAGAGTTTTCTCCTTCACTATGAGAGAATGCAAAATACAAGATTACACTACTCAAGTTTA
The DNA here is from genome assembly GCA_032719365.1 of Prinsepia uniflora. NCBI lineage: Eukaryota > Viridiplantae > Streptophyta > Magnoliopsida > Rosales > Rosaceae > Prinsepia > Prinsepia uniflora. Next base: position 1,926,814 of record CM064862.1, on the reverse strand, counting down.
TACCCAACTCGAGCCCTTGTATCCAATAGGATACCCCTTGTACACCCTCTCTCAACCCGAGAAAATCACTCTACCTCAAAGAGCTATACACACTCTTTCACCTTCTCTTAACCGAGAAGATCACTCTACTCCAAGAGCTATACACACTCTTGAAGTGCTCAAGAAGATCACTCTAGCCCAAGAGCTATACACACTCTTGAAGCACTCACTCACTTGTGAGGTGTTCTCCTTGATGTTGAAATGTGGCCAAGTTCTCCACCTTATATAGTGCTTAAGGCACAAGTTGTATTTGTGCTTTTCCAATGTGGGACATTTTCCTCACATTTCAACATCCTTCATTGAAGTCCATTCATGCATCTTCCTCAATTAATGTTCTTCTTCATGAAGCTTGCACATCAATCTTTTCCTACAAGGTTGAATGAACAACACCATGTATTTATTCCCAATACATAATCAAATTCTAATGCATTAATAATCCACTAATGAGGCATTAACTCAACAATCTCCCCCTGCTGACTTAGGTGGATAATGTTGCATCACCACTTCAATCCCTGAAGTTCATCTCAAATTGAGATACCGCTTGATATACCCACAAGCATTCCATTGGCATTATTCTTGTACCAACTACACATACCCCGAATCAGTTGCATACGGTCGTAGCTCCCCCTGATTCAAAATGGCCAATGCTATGTGCAGCTGCTCTGAGTCAACAATTACCAGTTGGCTCCGAAGAGGGACCTCGACTTTGCCTCTTCCTTAGCAGGATTATCCTTCTCACCATCGTCTAAAACTTGGAAACATGTAGATAGCGTCTTTGCTGTGCCCGCAAACGAGACCCGCTTCAGGTACCTGTTCTCCTGTGCACCCTGTTTCCCAACAACCTTCGAGGTCTGAGTTTTTCCCATCAGACGAAACATACTTTTACATTTTTCTCCCTTCATTAGGACCATGCAGCCACGTGACACTTTCATAACTCCCCCTGCTGACGAAACCTTGCAGCCCTTGGAGTCTAGTTGGCTCAAGGATATTAGATTTCTCCGGAACTTTGGGACATACACCACATCACCCAATGTTCGAACTGCTCCATCGAACATCATGATCTTCACAGTTCCCGTACCCATGACACGACGTCTTGTGCCATCACCCCAAGTCACAAATCCTTGGACTTCTTGGAACTTATCAAAATATTCTCTCCTGGAGCAAAGGTGATGAGAACAACCATTATCTAATATCCAATAATCTTGAGAAAAAATGTAATTACCTTTGGAGACTGTGAGAAGTTCTCCAAAATCTCTAGACATCTCCGCTACACCAGCCAAGGAGCAATCTGAGCCCTTATCGTCCTTCTCTTTCATCAATGGACAATCCGGCTTTATGTGTCCCCACTCCTTGCACTTGTAGCATTGCTTGCCCTTTCCTCTGCCTCTGGATTTAGACCTGCTATGCTCACTAAATCCACTCGCAGTTGACCTTCCCTTACGATTATGTTCATGAGCAATGAAGACGGAACCTTGAGAATCATCGGTTTTCCTTCTCTTTTCATGTGATAAGAGAGTCGATTCTACATCCTCCATCTTCAGTGTATCCTTACCATACACAATTGTAGTAACAATATTCTCATATGAATCGGGAAGCGAGGTAAGAAGTAAAAGGGTTTGATCTTCTTCCTCAATTTTAACCTCAACTCTTGATAGTTGATTTATCAATCCATTGAACACATTCATGTGCTCCATGAGATTCGCACCTTCTCCCATCTTGAGCTTGTAGAGATCCCGCTTTAAATGCAGCTTCGTTTGCAAGCCTTTCCCAAGATAAAACTTCTTCATTTTCTCCCAAAGCTCAGGTGCATAATCTACATCATTAACATTATTTATAATATTGTCAGCAATATAAAGCTTAATAGTGCTGACACACCTGGACTCCAACTCGTCCTAATCTTCATCTGACATCTTCTCTGGCTTCGCATCCTTCCCCTTCAACGGTCTTGCAAGGCCTTGTTGAACTAGGATGTCCTTCACCCTCCTTTGCCATAGAGTGAAATTTCCTTTTCCATCAAATTGCTCAACCTTAAAATGTGAACCGCTAGAACTTGCCATGGCAAACCGCTCACGATCGAACCAAAGCTCTGATACCACTTGTTAGGAAATTAATCATCCGCCACGCAATTGCTAACAATAAAGATGAAAAAAGAAAATAAAGAAACTAAGAACACAAAAGATTTAACGAGGTTCGGCCAATTAACTTGCATACATCCTCGAAGAGTTTTCTCCTTCACTATGAGAGAATGCAAAATACAAGATTACACTACTCAAGTTTATACCCAACTCGAGCCCTTGTATCCAATAGGATACCCCTTGTACACCCTTTCTCAACCCGAGAAAATCACTCTACCCCAAAGAGCTATACACACTCTTTCACCTTCTCTTAACCGAGAAGATCACTCTACTCCAAGAGCTATACACACTCTTGAAGTGCTCAAGAAGATCACTCTAGCCCAAGAGCTATACACACTCTTGAAGCACTCACTCACTTGTGAGGTGTTCTCCTTGATGTTGAAATGTGGCCAAGCTCTCCACCTTATATAGTGCTTAAGGCACAAGTTGTATTTGTGCTTTTCCGATGTGGGACATTTTCCTCACATTTCAACATCCTTCATTGAAGTCCATTCATGCACCTTCCTCAATTAATGTTCTTCTTCATGAAGCTTCCACATCAATCTTTTCCTATAAGGTTGAATGAACAACACCATATATTTATTCCCAATACATAATCAAATTCCAATGCATTAATAATCCACTAAGGAGGCATTAACTCAACACTTCTCTGGTTGCTACTGATTCAGATAATGAAAATGTGGCAAGAATGAAGCAGATTCAAATTTGGGGAATGCACGATCAGGCTTTGATGCAGATGATCACTACCACACTGTCTACTTCAGCAATGTCATGTGTTATTGGATACAAGACTGCTCAAGAAATGTGGGTGAATCTTAAAAAAAGTTTTGCATCTATCACTAAAGTCTCAATCTTTCAAATGAAGATTGAATTGCAGAATATTAAGAAGGATTATGAAAATATGACTCAGTATATGCAAACAATTAAAAATGCAAGGGATACCTTTCAATCGTGTGGTGTTCACTTTGGTGATGATGATGTGGTAATTTTGTCCCTAAGAGGTCTACTTAGTGAATACAATACTTTCAGATGTGTGATCAGAGACAGAGAGAATGCCATTTCACTTAAAGAATTCAGAACTCAACTTCTTGCTGAGGAGAGTGTTATTGAACAAGCAAGTGATCTTCCTTTCCTCTCTGCCATGGTGGCCACCAAGGGCACAAATCGAGTTTCCTCCTTTGAACAAGGACCAACAAGTGGTTCTCAAGGTTCATTTCCTAGTCACCAATTAGGATACACAAATAAAGTTCCTAATCAGACATGTGGAAACAACAATCAGAATTCACAGCTCAATCATCAACCCAACCCTTAACTTTTCAGTGAGAACTTTCAGCATTTCGGGTATAATGGTGGTTACAACAGTGCATTAAATCCCATCTATTACTGCAAGAACAACAATTACAATGAAGGGAGAAACAAGAAAAGAAGAGGCAATGGTGTTGGGAAGGGTTATCAGAATCAGTATTTGGGAAATCAAAATCAAAGATAGCAAGGTTTTTCTAGTTCTGGTCTTGATTACTCACAAACACAAGGTGATTCTGGTTATTCTTTCCAAGTAACATGGCAGCAACCTCCCCCAAAATTCCAAATCTGTGCCAAGAAAGGTCATCTTGCTGTGGATTGTTTACATTGGTTTTGTAGTCTAGAAGGAAGACCAGGGAACCCAAGGAGGACACTGTTACTCTTGGAACTGTTCTCCGAGATGGAGAACAAGCTATTGGTGTGGCTCATATTTATGCCTCATTTAATGATACATTCATTGTAAGTGCTATCTTATTCATGTTGATTTTAGTTGCCATTATTACTTGTGGATGAAGTTATATATGTATAAGTATATGAAGTTATATATGTATAAGTATAATCTTTGTTTTCTGGTTTCAGCATGTAACTGACTTGTCTGGAAGGGAGACACTTGTTCGCATCACCGGTATAATATTCGGTTTCTTTCTTACTTGAATAAAATTTTGATATCGTTTGTATGATTGGGATTTGTTCTGGTAACTTAGTCGACCAATAATTTGTTGTAAAGATAACTGCTATGTTATCGAGCTAATGGTGTCTATGATATTATGAATTGTGGATGTTCAAATATTTTTCTTTTCCATAATTTTGATGATTAGTATTGAAACTATCTTGATACTAAGGCTCGGGCAGGATTAGTATTGACATTATCTTGACACCCTGTTACCTTTTCTTCGAATTCAGGTGGTATGAAGGTGAAGGCGGATAGAGACGAGTCATCTCCATATGCAGCTATGCTTGCCGCTCAGGATGTTTCTCAACGCTGCAAGGTCTACAAGCTTTTTGATACAAGTGATTTTGAATTGCAGACTTGAATTCTATGATATGCATCCCATTTGGTGTCAATTTTCTGAGTTCTTATCATAAAACATGTTTCCTTTGGTGCTTTCTTGACTCTTAATTCTGATTTTATAGCTCACGGAGTCTCAGAGATGTCAAGGACGGGTTATATATATATATATGTATGATGTTTTTCGGAGATTAGTTTGGGGCTGAGACCCCGTGTTCTATGATTTCCCTTTTATATAAGTGAAATTCGGAATAGGATAAGATCTTGCGTACGTCTCAAATTAGCTAGACTGTAAGGCAAAAGACTTATCTTAAACACGTTCCTTTCTTTCTCTCCCATTTGCTTTTTGCGTTTTCTTCTTCTTTTTCTTCTTCTTCTTCTTACCAATTAATTCGTTTTCTTTGTCTTCTTTTTTTTATCTTTTTTTTTATAAATAATAGAGTTCTTAAAATCTTATAGCTAGTGACGTCGGTGGACTGTGGTGGGCTTCCTCCATTTATTTTCAATCATTATTAATTCGTAGGTGCCAAATGCATAGACTAGAAAAAAAAAACTTTACTAATTCTTCGACTAACATTAAAATTTGTTGAGTAACAAGTCGTTACCTAATAGCCGTCAAATTAGAAGTTTTCATGACGAGTTAAAATAGATTAGTCAGGTAACATCTATATTACCTGAAGACGACATGAGATTCGTCAAGCAAGACAATAAATTCGTCGGGTAAGACCAAATTTTTTCATTAGGAAACGACACAAGATTCGTCCGGTAAAAGATAAAAAATTCGTCAAACAAGATTAAATATTGTGCACGAAAACGACTCGAGATTCGTCGGGTAAGATCAAATATTTTTTTCTACACATACGGCACGAGATTGGTCGGGTATTCGAAACCCAGAAAAATAAAACTTGCATTTTCTTTTTCATGATCCCAAACCCAGAAACATCAGTAACGCTAAAAAATTCGACCGTCTCTCTCATTTCCATACTTTTCTTCTCTTCTTCCTTTTGTTCGAATCTAACATATCCCGATGGAACTTGTAAACTACTGGGGCAAACACACCCCTCGAGACTCTTAACCTAGAGATCCACGATCTCATTGAGAAGGAGAAACACCGCGAATTCCGGGGAATCGAGCACATTGCCTCCGGCCATTCTATGGTTCCCCGGCCAATAGACCTCCTGAATTCAAAGAAAATTGAAATTTTGTGTTTCTGGGAGGTCAATATTCGATTTTGGCATTTCGGGTTTGTGCATGGGTTGTGTGTAATTATTGATTTTGGGTGTCTTTTGAGGGAGATTTTGTGTGGGAATTGTGCCGGCAATCAGTGGACATGAAGAATTAAGCTCATGACTGCTTACTGTGACTACCGGCAGTCAGTGGACATGAACTCGATCGCCTTACTGTTCGACGGTCGGAAACTCCGGGCAGAGCAGAGCAGACTCCGTATGAGCTTGAGATGGAAGATGGCGATGAGATTCATGCAACGCTGAACCAAACTGGAGGCTGCGACTTGAAAAAAATTATGAATAAAAGAATTAAGCAATTTCGTCCGCCTAAACTTCTATTGGGGCATAAAGAAAATGTTAAACGAACACTTACTATTATTTTTTTGGCACGTGGCACATATATAATAGCCTATTCAGCAAAAGGGTCGGTGTATCATGTATGTTTTGTGCCACATCAGCATTGTAACGGAGTTTTTAACATAGTAATTAGAACACAAGTTAAAATGAGTGTTATTTTAATATCCACTCTTTAAGCACATGATTTAAAATTTTAAAGCATGAAACGATAATCAACCTGTACACTTTTGATTTAAACCACTCAAAATTTGTGATATATGTTTTCTTGTGACCACGTTGTTCCTCAGATGGCAAACACTTAATTTAAAGCGTTCATCAGACCAATCTTTTTCCTTTAAAATGAATCATTTTCTTTCTCATTATTTTTTTTACAATTGAACTCATCTGAAGAAGCAGTTCATCAATCACTACGTCTGTAGATCCCACCAAAGAATTAAACCTGGCGGCTGCTCGCTCTTTGATGGTGTATAAGAAATTTAGTTACTAATTAAATGTGTCTTTACCCTTTAGAGACTAAAAAAAATCATCAATTTTTTTTGAAATTATAGGAATTCCAAAAAAAAAAATCTAACAAGAAAAAGAAGAAATATTGTGGGTCCTACATGTGACATGTAAGCATTAAACATTGTATTTAACAAAATAATAATAGTGAAGTCAAATTATTACATTTTTAAAAGTTAAGGATACGTAAAAGTAAAATTTGAAAAACACGAGATTTTTTTATTTATACATATATACAATATTAGAGAAAATGATTATACATATAGGGCATCGACTTTGGTTTTTACAAAATCGACCATGATGCCTCTCGCAGTAGGAATACCATTATAGTACTAGTGGTCGAATAAGTGATATGATCGTCACATTCTATAACACATTAATATTATTATGGGATTTATTTATTTAGGATCACACAGAAATAGATAGTTCAATATTAACAGCACACCTGAATCCGATCAGGCAACAGCAGAACCGGTGGACTGATGGTTTCGAACCCAAAGTATATCACTTTCAGGAAGAAAATGGCATATGGGACCGGCTCCTGGTTTAGTTTTGGTTTTCTGAAAGGAAACGTGATTCGGGTTCCATGTAGATGTGTCTACGTGACAACGTGCTATTGCATTGGCCTTTGATCCATCATCACCTTCTAGAGGCACCATATAAGCCCTTGTATTTGGTATATCATGGCACACAAAAATAGCAAACGCATAGCTTGTCTTATGACACACAATGGATTTGTCGGATGCCATGGCAAGCTTCTTCACTCTTCCAGTGATTGCATATGTATCGGCATTCCTGGTGGCTCCTTCTCCCACTTCTGTTGAGATTGCTTGAATATTATTTGTGCCGAGCTTGGAAGTCACATAGTCAATCATGGACTCCAAAGAAGTGGCACAATGTTTTTCTTCTCCTTTTATGGGTGCATTTTCACAAAGCTGAATGCTTTTTTGAATCATATTGGCTTCCTTAGAGCCTGGCTTCACTGAAAATTGATTTAGAATATATGGATATCTGGTGGATGAGAAAGGGACAGATTCAGCAAGTTTTTGGGACATGAAATGTGAAGATCTACTGGAATCTCTGGTTATGATAGTTTTCATTTTTTTACCAGGATGAAAATCCTTCTCCAAGAAATACATGTCTCCAAGGACCTCAACAGAATGTGAAGTATGGTAACCGCGATCGGTTTGCCTATTGAAGAAAAAAAAAACAATTAAAAAGGAAAGACATAGGTTTTAATTAGTCAAAGTAGTCGAATCAATATCTGATGTAACCTTAATATTTTCTTCATATGTTCGTACATACAACGATATTTTACTTCACCAAATTTAAGGAATGCATACAATAAATTACCCACTCTATACATATTTCTCTACACAAATATATATAGTCTTTTTTTTTTTGGGTGAGTTGAACCAATGCTCTTGTATATATATATTTTGTTGGAACATATGATCTTGTATTTAAAAGTGAAGAATTACACTTTATTGCACTATGGTAATATGGTTTACTCTAGATAACACAATTACACATGTACTTTAAAGTGTTTCACTTTATTATCCTATATTTTTAAAAACGTTATATTCTGAATTTGCCGTCACGTTTTCCGTTTTGCTCTTTAATTAAGTGCTGATATGGGTGGAGTGTGTGGGCCAGACCAATAACTATTTTTAATTTATTTTATGCTAAGTGGAAGAATTTAGGTTTTTAAAATGCATTTAAAAACATCAAAGTGTGAGAAACTTGAAAGAAGAATTTTAATTGGTTAGTAACTATTATTTTAAAATGTAACTATTTGATTTAAATTGACAATTTTACTTTTTAACTGAATTTAAAAAAGTTAATCAATGTGATCCACACACTCCACATCAACACAAAACTGAAGAGAGAACAAAAAATATGACGGAGGGTTCAATGTGTAACATTTTCTAAAGTATATGGTAGTACAGTGAAGTATTTTAAAGTATATGTGTAATTCTGCTATCTAGTGTTAACTAGAAGGTAGTAAAGTGTAACTTTCCATACATGTAATCTAACATTAGGTTTCAATATTATGCTAAAATTGAAATTGAGTTACCCTAGCAGAAAAGGGGAAACTGATGGAGTTACCTCAAATTGTTCATGCCTGCATTAAAGAGTGGTTTGGTAGCACCCTTTTCACCTTGAACCTTTGCACCTCCCCATGACAAGAGGTTTTGAATACTGGCATCCTTTTCACCTTCATCTTTCGCACCTCCCCATGACAAGAGGTTTTGAACACGAGCGTCCTTTTCACCCTCATCCTTTGCACCTCCCCAAGACAAGAGGTTTTGAACACTGACATCTTTTTCACCTTCATCTTTCGCACCTCCCCATGACAAAAGGTTTTGAACATGAGTGTCCTTTTCACCCTCATCCTTTGGACTTCCCCATGACAAGAGGTTTTGAACACGGGCATCCTTTTCACCTTCATCTTTCACACCTCCCCATGACAAGAGGTTTTGAACACTGGCATCTTTTTCACCTTCATCTTTCGCACCTCTCCATGACAAAAGGTTTTGAACACGAGCGTCTCTTTCACCCTCATCCTTTGCATCTCCCCATGACAAGAGGTTTTGAACACGTGCATCCTTTTCACCTTCATCTTTCACACCTCCCCATGACAAGAGGTTTTGAACACGAGCGTCTTTTTCACCCTCATCCTTTGCACCTCCCCATGACAAGAGGTTTTGAACACGGGCATCTTTTTCACCTTCATCTTTCGCACCTCCCCATGACAAGAGGTTTTGAACATGAGCGTCCTTTTCACCCTCATCCTTCGCACCTCCCCATGACAAGAGGTTTTGAACACTAGCATCCTTTTCACCTTCATCTTTCGTAACTCCCCATGACAAGAGGTTTTGAACACGAGCGTCCTTTTCACCCTCATCCTTTGAACCTCCCCATGACAAGAGGTTTTGAACATTGGCATCCTTTTCACCTTCATCTTTCGCACCTCCCCATGACAAGAGGTTTTGAACACGAGCGTCCTTTTCACCCTCATCCTTTGAACCTCCCCATGACAAGAGGTTTTGAACATTGGCATCCTTTTCACCTTCATCTTTCGCACCTCCCCATGACAAGAGGTTTTGAACACGAGTGTCCTTTTCAACCTCATGCTCTACACCTCCATGCAAAACGAAAGGAATACTAGGGCCCTTTTCACCTGCATGTTATCGAATTCTTCTTATTTGGTAAAGTAAAATAATGATGTGCTCATCTCCATATTATTATATAAATATATAGATACTATGAATTGAATATTATTCCCTAAGATGCAATCTAATAATTTTCCTCTTAGCATCTCCAATGGGACAATTAAAAAAGGATAATTCTTGCATGCTACCCTAGCGGTACCTTCTCGTACCACTCTTTTGATTTATTAATTTTTTTTGTATATATATCATAATCGGAAATGTTCATTCTCTAAGTTTTCATGTCAATATTATTTCTTTAAAAAATCAATCAAATTAGAGTTCGTTTAGACATTCGAATATATCAATTAAATGAAAGGTTCACCATAAGGATCTTAATTACCAAAACCGTTGATTTATTTGACACATAAAAATGATTAAACAACCTCAAATCTTGTTATTTTTCCCGGTGATGATCTTGACATGACGAGAAAATGAACGGTTCCAATTATGATATATCTACAAAAATAATTCGATAAATTAAACGGGTAGTATGATGAGATACGTACCATCAGGGTGAGATGCAAATATTTTCCATTAAATAAACTCCCAAGTTAAAATTGGAGATAATTAGAGGGTGCTTGGATGAAAGATTTCTAGTTTAATAAGAATTTACAAATTTCATAATTTACAATTTCGTATTTATAATTTTCTTATTTATAAATTCTAGTGTTTGGATATCAATTTTAAAAATTATGAACATTATAATTTTACTTTGTTTGAACTCATCATTTGAAATTTTTTATTGAGTTGAAACAAATGAAATTGTAATTTGTATAATTTGAAATCTCCTAAATCTCCTAAATTGAGGAGAGAGGATCGAAGACCTCCTTGTACGTGGTTCTTAATTTGAAATTTAATGTTACAACTTTTTTCAATTAATACTATTATATTAATCTTACTAGCATATATTTCTCCAAAAATGGTATTTAATTAACTATTACTGTTAATATATTAAATATGGCTGAAGTACTTGGAAAAATTAGAGAGCTCTTAAAATAACCTAATTTTTAGTTAAAATATATAGAATGCATGCACATGCTTTAATAAATATATAGACTAGATTAATATACCTGTTGGTGGGAGAAGCACACTGATAGCTTTTGGCATCGGTGTGTTTGGTAGGACATTGTTCCAATAAATTTGTGCGTCAGTTAATTTTGCAACACCATGGCCTACTCTTCCCCTCGCTACTACCAGCAGCTGCATAAATATTACAACAGTTGACTTGAATATATGGCTAAGAGTAAATTGAATTATTTTTTTTCATACCAAAGGTTACGATATTTTTGTCGACAAAGGAGTTAGCTATACCTATACGGCTAAACCCCTATAAAATAATTAGATACGATTGTGGATGAAATGCCTCGGTAACTAAGTTTAGTTGTTACCAAATCGATGTTAAAGTAATCAATTACACAACTAATAGAATTTGAGAATCCCTATACACCAAAGCTATTGTGTCAAAAATAGTCAAAATGATGATGAGAAGATGATCGGAACTTTGGAGGAGAAAAGCAAACATGTATATATGGAAAGAATCCCATTCTGAAGAGTATGCGATGAGAAAATTAATGTAAGTGATAGATAGCTAGGGCAGAGGAACTCACGAGGAGAAAAGAAAACATGTATGGAAAGAATCCCATTATGAAGATTGATGAGAAGATAGGTAGTTGCAGAGGTAACTAGCAAGAGCAACTGGGTTCCCCTTTATATAGGTGAACTTGGGAGTAGGATATGATCTTGGGTACGTCTCGAATTAGCTAGATTGTAAGGCAAAAGGCTTATCTTAAACACGTTTTCTTTCTCTCCCATTTGCTTTTTGCTTTTTGCGTTTTCTTATCTTCTTCTTTTTTTTTTCTTACCAATTAATTTGTTTTATTCTTCTTTTTTTTAATCCTTTTCTTATAAATAATATAATTCTTAAAATCTTATAGCTAGTGACGTTGGCGGACTCTGGTGGGCTTCCTCCATTTATTTATAGTCCCATTGTGAAGAGTGATGAGAAAATTAAAGTGAGAGATAGCTAGTGCAGAGGAACTCACGAGGAGAAAAGCAAACATGTATGGAAAGAATCCCATCATGAAGATTGATGGAAAGATAGCTAGTTGCAGAGGTAACTAACAAGAGCAACTGGGTTCACCTTTATATAGGTGAACTTCGGAATATGAGAAGATCTTGGGTACTTCTCGAGTTAGTTAGGTTGTAAGAATATTTACAGTAGACTGGTTAAATTTAATTTTTGAAAAGATTTAACCAAATATTTATCCAAAAGTATCAAAATGGACATGCAGCAAACTAACTAAATTTAACCTAAAATTTAACTTTTCTATTGGGATTAGCTACTTGTAGTTAATTGTCTCTCACTAACTATTTCTTCATCTTATTTCTCTTTCCACCCTCATTCATCATTTTCATCTTATCAAAACTCATCATTATTTGCATTTACAAGTTCTAAACTTTTATAAATTATCGAAAAATTCCAAAAAAAAAAACGATATTTCAATTTTTTTTCGTTTATGGGTCATTATGAGTCATTAATGGACTCAAAATTTTAGTATAAGATTGATAAAAGTTTGATTCTATATGGTATTTGGGAAATGGAGTTTTGATGTTTCGCACCTCGGAATTTTAAAAGATTGACTCTATTTTTTCATCTTTTTTTTCCAATTTTAAATATATTTACTCATTTTATAATTTTTCTTCCATTGAATTTTTTTTATGCTTATTGTTATATTTTTAATTATATTAACATTCAATTATAGTAATTCACTTCAATTTATATTTATGTTTAAAATTTTATATTATTAGTTATCGGCAAAAGTCTATTATATCATATTATTCATCATATATTTATTATATTAAAGTCATTTTATAGTTTTTATTAGTCCTATATAACCATCATTAGGTACTTAAGTTTTTCCCAAAATTTCATTCCAAATTTTCAACTTTTAAACTGAATTTCCGTCATTTTTGTTGACCGTAAAAATATCGATATCGATATTTAAAGCGAGATATCCGTAAATTTGACTAATAATATATCAGTCGATATCGATATTTTCATCCATCCTTAAAAATCTTCTACTTAGTGTCGGTGGCCCTGGTAATCTGACCAAAACCAAATGATATCCGCGCAGTGGGCCTGCGGTGGTCTTCCTCCATTTATTTTCAATCATTATTAATTGGTGGGTGCCCTATGCACATCAAATTCCACTGTTATTGGTCTGCAGCGTCTGCTACAATTATTATGCATATACAGTAAATGAACATGTTATTAGATGATTTCAAACTTGGTTTTCAATAATTTTTTTATTAATTTTCATTGTGGTTTGTTCGCAGGTTGTTGTGTTGACTCAACACAAGAATATTCTTCCTAAATATTATTCTTAAACAAAAAAGAAGATCGGAACTTTGGAGGAGCAAAGCAAACATGTATATATGGAAAGAATCCCATTCTGAAGAGTATGTGATGAGAAAATTAAAGTAAGTGATAGATAGCTAATGCAGAGGAACTCACGAGGAGAAAAGCAAACATGTATGGAAAGAATCCAATTATGAAGATCGATGAGAAGATAGCCAGTACTGTAGAAATGTTTGACAAGAGCAACTGGGTTCATCTTTATAAAGGGAGATGATCTTAGGTACGTCTCCAGTTAGTTAGGCTGTAAGGCAAAGGAAAACTTGGGAAAACTTTGAATCCTAATTAGACAAACATGATGATCGGTGCAATAAATGGTGGCCACTGATAGGATTGGTATGACTAATTTATTCTTTGAAAGTGATCATATTTGATGCATGTACGTGATCCATGCATATTAGTAGCGGGCTTTAAAGTTGTATCATCCGCACCTCCACAAGCGACTGTTAAACTTTCAGCACCATCTTCTTTGTTTGGATGAACAAAGTTGCTTACTGGTTGGATTATGTCTGTGGATTATTTGGCAACATGCATGTCAGCGAATTCTGTTGGGATGTGAGACAATATTGGACATTTGAAAAATACACGTACTTTAATTTGTGTATTAAATAGATTTGGAATACTCCCGGCCCCAATATACACATGTTTTAACATACCTGTTGGTCGGAGAAGCTCACTGATAGCTTTTGGCATTGGTGTGTTTGGTAGGACATTGTTCCAATAAATTTCTTGGTCATTTAAATTTGCAACACCGTCATGGCTTACTCTTGCCCTCACTACTACCACCAGCTGCATAAATATTACAACATGCAGTTGATGACTTGAATATATAGTTAAGAGTAAATTGAATTTTTTTAATACCAAGGTACGATAAATTTTGATCGATATATATATATGACTATTTATATATAAGAATTAGTATATATATAGTACTAAATCTTATATATATATATATATTACTGACTCATATATATATATATACACACACAAATTTACTTTTATATATATTTACTCGTCTCATATAGTACTACTCATTTATATATATATATATATATAAGAATTAGCTAGCACTATATATATATATATATATATACTAAATATATAGTCTTACATATATATATATATGTATATATTATATCTGAATGTTGATACTACATATATTTGAGTCTTCTTCCCTTCCCCATCTTCTTCATCGTTCATCAATATGTATAAATATAAATTGTCTATATACTTGAGTTTGTAAGTATCATCTATATAGTTGAGTATACAAAAAAAATACCATTATAAATACTAATTTCTTGGCAAACACGTGTGAGTATGTCTAATTTAATTGATTTAAATTAAATAGTAGGCTCCCGAGCAATAATTCACATAGAGAATATCATTGTTCCCGACCAATAATTCATTGTACCCGACCAATAATTCACATAGAGAATATCATTGTACCCGACCAATAATTCATTGTACCCGACCAATAGTCTCCAATAATTTATTAGTTTTATTTTTGATCACCTTAATTTCATGTCCCAAAAACTTGCTCTGAATCTGCCCCTTTGTCATCCTAGATTTCCAGATATTTTAAATAAATTTTCAGCGAAGCCAGGCTCTATGGAAGCCCATATAATTCAAGAAAGCATTCAGCTTTGTGAAAATGCACCCATAAGAGGAGAAGATAAATAGTGTGTCACTTCTTTGGAGTCCATGATTGACTACGTGACTTCCAAGCTCGGCAAAAATAATATTCAAGCAATAAGATTATTATTAAAGGCCAAGAGTTTGAAATTGAGAAGAAGGTAGGGTAGAGTTTGAAATTAAATTAAATAAATAAAGGCTAAGAATATTATTTTTGCAAAACACAATAAGAAGGGTTATTTAGTTTGAATTAATTAGAAACGGAGGAAAATATTAATAAATAAAAATAAAATACTGTGTGAAGAAAAACGAGAAAAGGAAAAAAAAAAACTGAAAAACATATAAATTGTAAAAAATTCTCCCTGATGTTGCATAGAAAGCTTGAATGAGGAAAAAGATGATTGATTTTAAAGGAAGAAAAAAAATGACAAAAAATAATTACAAATAATGTAGTCAAATAAATACTTAATGTTCTTAAAAATTTATATATGTAAACACGAACATTAAAAATTACCCAAGCCAGTTGAGTTCAATTGTACAAAAATAAAATCAGTAAATTAATAAGCATAACAAAAGAAATTGTAGCCAAAATATCAAAAAGACATAACATACCTGATGCAATATGAACGGGTAGCCATGTCAAAAAGACATAACATACCTGTGCACTATGCCATGTTTCTCTTTAGACAACAATAAAAAAGTGTCATTTGATTGCAAAAACACACCCCTGGAGACTGTTAACCTAGAGATCCATGATCTCATTGAGAAGGAGAAACACCGCGAATGCTGGGGAATCTAGCTAGCACATTGCCTCTCCGGCCATTCTATGGTTCCCCGGCCAATAGACCTCCTGAATTCAAAGAAAATTGAAATTTTGTGTTTCTGGGAGGTCAATATTTGGCGATTTTGGCATTTCAGGTTTGTGCATGGGTTGTGTGTAATTATTGATTTTGGGTGTCTTTTGAGAGAGATTTTGTGTGGGAATTGTGCCGGCAATCAGTGGACATGAAGAAGCTCATGACTGCTTACTGTGACTACCGGCAGTCAGTGGACATGAACTCGATCGCCTTATTGTTCGACGGTTGGAAACTCCGGGCAGAGCAGAGCAGACTCCGTATGAGCTTGAGATGGAAGATAGTGATGAGATTCATGCAACGCTGCACCAAACTGGAGGCTGCGACTTGAAAAATTATGAATAAAAGAATTAGCAATTTCGTCCGCCTAAAATTCTATTGGGGCATAAAGAAAATGTTAAAAGACCTAACATATATCTCGACTCACACCGCGGAGTCCCAATTCAGTATTCCGACTAGCCTAAATTCCTAATTTGTTATTCGGACTCGTCTAGAGTCTTAATCTGGTATACTAACTTGTCTAGAGTCTAATCTGATATCCCACCTCGCCTAATGTACTTCAGAATCGACCCTCAGGATGTCCAAACTAGTTGTAGTTTATACTCATTTCGGAGTATAAACGTGAGTCAAAACTCATCAGTATACGTCCAACAATCCTAATCAAGGGCGCGTCAAACTCATGGAACCCTTAAATATGCAGTCACCCGACTCTCAAAAATTGGTCCCACGCGCCAACAGAAAGTCGATTGATGCCCTAAAAAAGGTCCATCTGTTGGAATTCCATGCTCAATGATGCCCCAAAACTCCTTGTATTGGAGAAAATTCTCCATGAGCATCGTAATGATCTGGAATTGCCGCCGGCACAGAAATCCCTTTTCGCTGCTCTCTCTCTTTTTTTTGTTTCTCAGTGTTTCACTCAAACTCTCTTTCTCTCTTGTTAGGATACTACGGTTCCTAAACCCTCACAATCAGGCCCCTCTCTGGAGCTCTAATACCAATTTGTTATGAACTATGAATCAAATTTGAAAGCTTACACAAATTGGCTGAATTTCTTCTCCTTTTATTAAAACACTGATTCAGCTTAAATAGCCTTTCCACAAATGGGAAATAGCTCACGTTGCGCAACGACTATGCAATGTGATGAATGTAACACAGACTAATAGAAAAGACCAAGTAAACACCCTACGATTAAGCAACCAACTACATCAAAGATTCTTTTATTTGAGAACAGAAATAGACTGCAATTGGTAGATCGATTGATGAATTCGATCAGGCAATAGCAGAAGCGGTGGATTGATCAAGTAAAGTAGGTTTCTGGTGGTTTCGAATCCAAAATATATCACTGTCAGGAAGAAAATGGCATATTGGACCTGCTCCTGGTTTGGCTTTGAGTATCTGAAAGGCAATAAAATGAGGGTTCCATTCAGATGTGTCTACGTGACAAGGTGCAACTGCAATGGCCTTTGATCCATCAACACCTTCCAATGGAACCAGATAATCTCTTGTATTTGGCATCTCATGGCACAAAAAAATAGCAAATCGAGAGTTTGTCTTGTGACACACAATGGATCTGTCGGATAACATGGCAATTTTCTTCGCTCTTCCGGTGATTGTATATGTATTGTTGCTCCTGGTGGCTCCGTTTCCCACTTCTGTTGAGATTGCTTGAATATTTTTACCGAGCTTGGAAGTCACGTAGTCAATCATGGACTCCAAAGAAGTGGCACAATATTTTTCTTCTCCTTCGATGGGTGCATATTCACAAAGGTGAATGCTTTCTTGAATTATATTGGCTTCCTTAGACCTGGCTTCACTGAAAATTGATTTAAAATTTCTGGAAATCTGGTGGATGAGAAAGGGACAGATTCAGCAAGCTTTTGAGACATGAAAGGTGATGATCTACTTGAATCTCTCGCTATGGGACTCTTCATTATTTTACCAGGATGCACATCCTTCTCAAACAAAAACATGCCCGCAGCATCCTTCGTAGGAAAGAATGGTAAAGTAGCGGGCTTTACAGTTGTATCATCCGCACCTCCACAAACGACTGTTAAACTTTCAGCAGCATCTTCTTTGTTTGGATGAACAAAGTTGCTTACTGGTTGGATTATGTCTGTGGATTATTTGGCAACATGCATGTCAGCGAATTCTGTTGGGATGTGAGACAATATTGGACATTTGAAAAATACAACGTACTTTAATTTGTGTATTAAATAGATTTGGAACACTCCCGGCCCCAATATACACATGTTTTAACATACCTGTTGGTCGGAGAAGCTCACTGATAGCTTTTGGCATTGGTGTGTTTGGTAGGACATTGTTCCAATAAATTTCTTGGTCATTTAAATTTGCAACACCGTCATGGCTTACTCTTGCCCTCACTACTACCACCAGCTGCATAAATATTACAACATGCAGTTGATGACTTGAATATATAGTTAAGAGTAAATTGAATTTTTTTAATACCAAAGGTACGGTAAATTTTGATCGATATGTATGACTATTTATATATGAGTCTTATATACATATATATAAAGAGCTAGCACTATATATATATATATACTAAATATATAGTCTTACATATATATAGTATATATATGAATGCCGATACTATATATTTCAGTCTTCTTCCCTTCCCCATCTTCTTCATCGTTCATCAATATGTATAAATATAAATCTTCTATATACTTGAGTTTGTAAGTATCATCTATATAGTTGAGTATACAAAAAAAATACCATTATAAATACTAGTCTCTTGGCAAACACTTGTGAGTATGTCTGATTTAATTGATTTAAATTAAATAGTAGGCCCATTTTATCAGTGTTTAATAAAAATATTAAACACAAATTAAGATAATAAAATGTAATTTGTTTTTTTAAAAACAAAGATATTTTGATCTAACACGTTCAGGAATATTCTTCTTAAATATTATTGTATAAACAAAAAAATGTTTATTTTTCCATATATATATATATAGAGAGAGAGAGGAGAGATATTGGAGGAATATGTAAATTATTTGGAGTATGTTATGTAATAGGAGGAGAAAAGCAAACATGCATGGAAAGGATCCCATTGTGAAGAGTGATGAGAAAATTAAAGTGAGAGATAGCTAGTGCAGAGGAACTCACGAGGAGAAAAGCAAACATGTATGGAAAGAACCCCATTATCGGAAAAAAAAAAAAAAAATTCCAATTTTTTTTTGCATCTAGATCGTTAATTGACTCAAACTTTTTGTATATAGTTGGAAAAAGTTTGATTCTCTCTGGTATTTAGGAAATGGAGTTTTGATGCTTCACAACTTTTAGGTGACGATCAGAAAGGCTGAGTTACCGTAAACGGAACTTAAGTATGATAATTTTAACACATTCAACAATTAGGAGGAAGAAAAGAAGAAAATTAGCCATTAAAAACATTCAATAATTTTAACACATTCAACATATTTATTTGAACCGGTAAAAAACTACGTTATAAAGTAACCGTTGTAAAAAATATTATATTCGAATTTGAAAAAAATGAATTTAAAATTCAAAGTTTATGAAAATATATAAAGTCTGATTTTAGTAAGTGTGCAAACGGACTATCTATTAATAATTTTTGAATCATTTTAAATTAAATTTGTCTAAAATTTTAGATGCTACAAACATGCACGGAAAGAATCTCATTGTGAAGACAACTGGGTGCACCTTTATATAGGTGATCTTCAGAATAGGAGAAGATCTTAATTGGATACTTTCTGGAGTTAGCTAGGCTGAAAAGCAAAGGAAATGCGTGAATTCCTGTTGTTTGTTTCGCTTTTTGCTTTTTTCTTATCTATCTTCTTCTTCTTTTTTCTTATCAATTGTTTCCTTTTTCTTTTTCTTTTTCTTATCAATATGTTCTAAATAATAGAGCTCTTAAAATCTTCTAGCTAGTGTCGTTGGCCCTGGTAATCTGACCAAAACCAAATGATATCGGCGCGGACTGGGCCTGTACGTGGTGGTCTTCCTCCATTTATTTTCAATCACTATTAATTGGCCGGTGGGTGCCCTTTGCACATCAATTTCCACTGTTATTGGTCTGGTACAATTATTCTGCATATACAGTAAATAAGCAGTGAATTTCATCATTGCCCTCAAGACAACAGTTTTCTTCTTCGCTTCTCGGTCTTTCTTCTCTCTCTTAAGCCGGACTATCTCCATCATTGTTTTCATCATCCCCTTCGCCGACTATCTACCATCACTGACTCATCAACTTTATCACCATCACCGTTCAATTTTAGCACCACCAATTTCGTTTTCGACATAAATCGGGTTCTGGGTTGCTCACTTCGGCTCCATATCGTCATCGACTTCAACCGAAGTTTGGAGAAATTTGCAGAGTAAGTTGGTTGTTTTGGTTCATGATTCGATTTTCTTTTTTCTGTTTGTTTATGTGCTTAATCGGTTTGTAATTTAAATTTGACTTTGAATAAATTAATTATATCAGAAGCGAGAGAAGATTGGATTTGGCCTTTTCGTTAGACCCTTCACTGAAGTCGATAATTTTGTTAATTTGGTTACCTTCGAAGCAAACCTGCTTTGATTTCCCAGCTGTTTGCGGCTGTTAATTGGCGCACACATTATTTTTCCTTTTCTAATTATCATATTTCTGGAAATTTCAGTGGACAGATAATAAGGAAGAATATGTGAATGAGAAAAAAACTCTTGATGATTCCATTGGGTTGCTGCGGGAAACAAAATGGTCATATATGATGAAGGAGTTGTGTTTATGGCTATTTTCATGTTATGATTGTGAAATTCTGATCGAATACAAGTGCTTAATTAAATATAAATATATGTATAATTCGCTGCTCCATCAGAACTCTAAATTATTGTTCATTTGCTTAGGAGCATTCATGCTCCATGCTGACAGTGACTCTACAGAAATAGGCTCAGTCCCATTGTTAAACACGAACAAGTGAGCAGCGTCCTTAACCGCCAATGTCGGATAAACCCTCGACAAGATGCAAGTTTTTCCTCCCGCCGCAAAACTTTCAACCACCGAATGATCAATCTGCACGTACTCGATCATATATAATCAATTTAGTAGAAACAAATGGAAGAATTAATGCAAAATTAGTTAGTATTTTTAGTGGTAATCAACTCTTACCAAACTCCTCAGAGAAATCTTCTTTTCAGCAGCTAAATCTACATCTACGTAGCCAGCAAATGATGGCCTATACTGTTTGATGTCAAAGGGCCTCAAAGTAGAACTGTTTCACACACAAAATATAAAAAATATTAGAAATAATTATAAATTAGTTTAATTTTTAAGTATAACATATAAATAGTTCACTTTTAACATATAAAATAGTCTATTAATTTATTGTATTATTAAGATTTTTACTGTATTTTTTATTATATTTTTTTAAAAAAATTCAAATAATGTTTATACTATTTTCATATATGAATGAGTAACTTTCAAAAATTTAGATATTAATATTTTACATTTATTTTTAAAAATTATTTGATAAGAAAATTCTAACTAAACTTCATATTTTCAAATTTGTTTTAGGAATGAAAATCATTTTAATCCACCAAATTTCTCATATATTATGTGGCACTTTTGAATAAATAGACTCACATGTACTTTATTTATTTTATAAAGTATTTTGGTTTTATTCCTTCATATGTAAATTATTTTCTTATTTTATTTTTTCGTAGGTAAATTAATAATTATCTATGTATTTCTTATTTTTCTATTCTATTTGTGAGATGTATATCGCGTATAATATTTCTTTATTATACAATTAAAATTCTCATCGATAAATTATATTTTTATGTACAGTTAAAATTCCT